>CM040625.1:44654830-45375984 GCA_022817965.1 Solanum lycopersicoides | reverse complement strand
ACATAATGGCTCCAGCTGAACTTTGAAGCTGCAGTTAAAAGATCTCACTAATAAGGGTTTCATTCATCCGAGCATATCCCCTTGGGGCGCTCCAGTGTTGTTTGTGAAAAAGAAAGATGGAACCCTTAGAATGTGTATCGATTATCGTCAGCTCAACAAAGTCATTATAAAGAATAAGTATCCACTTCCCAGAATAGATGATTTGTTCGACCAGCTCCAAGGGTCTAGTTTCTTCTCTAAGATTGATCTTCGTTCAGGGTATCATCAACTTAGGGTTAGGGATGGAGATATCCCAAAGACAGCCTTTAGTACCCGTTATGGTCTCTATGAGTTCTTAGTCATGTAATTTGGTCTTACGAATACACCTGCTGCATTTATGGACCTCATGAACTGAATCTTCCGTGAATACCTTGACTCTTTCGTCATAGTATTCACTGATGACATTCTCATATACTCTAGGACCAAGGAAGAGCATGAACAAAATTTGAGACTAACCTTGCAGGTACTTAGACAACATCAGTTGTATGCCAAATTCAGCAAGTGTGAATTTTGGCTTAGATCAGTGACCTTCCTGGGTCATGTTGTGTCTGATCAGGGCGTGGAGGTGGATCCCAGGAAGACTGAGGCTGTGAAGAACTGGCCAAAGCCTCTTACTCCCACTGACATCCGTAGCTTTTTGGGATTGGCTGGTTACTACCGCAGGTTTGTGGAGGGATTTTCTTCCATTGCTGCCCCATTGACAGCTTTGACTAAGAAGAAAGCCAAGTTTGAATGGACGGAGACTTGTGAGAAGAGTTTCCAGGAGCTCAAGGACAGACTCACTTCAGCCCCGGTGCTTACTTTGCCTAAGTGTGGTGAGAATTACACTGTTTATTGTGATGCATATAGGGTTGGTTTGGGTTGTGTTCTTATGCAAATTGGTAAGGTGATAGCCTATGCGTCCAGACATCTCAAGGTTCATGAGAAGAATTATCCCACTCATGACCTGGAGTTGGCAGCTCTGGTGTTTGCACTGAAGCTGTGGAGGAACTACTTGTATGGAGTGCATGTGGATGTATTCACAGACCATAAGAGTCTCCAATACGTGTTCACACAGAGGGAGTTGAATCTACGTCAGCGGAGATGGTTGGAGCTGTTGAAGGATTATGACATGAATGTTCACTACCATCCAGGTAAGGCTAATGTTGTAGCTGATACTTTGAGCAGGATGAGCATGGGAAGTACAGCCCACGTTGAGGATGAGAAGTAGGAGTTGGTGAAAGATGTACACAGACTGGACAGACTGGGTGTGCGATTGGTTGACTCTACTAGTGGGGGTGTTTCAGTTCATCCTAGTTCAGAATCATCCTTGGTAGTTGAAGTCAAGCAGGGTCAGCATCTAGATCCTGTGTTGATGGAGCTGAAAGACTCAGTGTTGATGAAGATGAATGAGTCTTTCGCTTCGGGAGGTGATGGCATACTTAGATACCAGGACAGGCTGTGTGTACCAGATGTGGATGATATTCGGACCAGGATTGTTGCAGAGGCACATGGTTCCAAATATTTCATACATCCAGGTTCCACCAAGATGTATCACGATCTTAAGCAGATTTATTGGTGGGATGGCATGAAGAAGGACATTGCAGAATATGTTGCCAAGTGTCCTAATTGTCAGTAGGTTAAAGCTGAGCATCTTAAGCCTGGCGGTCTGACTCAGATTATTGAGGTTCCGACTTGGAAATTGGAGGCCATTAATATGGACTTCGTGGTTGGTCTTCCGAGGACTAGGAGGCAATATGACTCCGTATGGGTTATTGTGGATAGATTGACTAAGTCTGCCCACTTTATCCCTGTGAAGTCTATTTTACAGAGCTGAGGATTATGCGAGACTCTATATTGATGAGATTGTGAGATGGCATGGGATTCCATTGTCTATCATTTCAGATAGAGGAGCCCAGTTTACTTCACATTTCTGGATATCATTCCAGAAGAGCTTGGGCACGCAGGTAAAGCTTAGTACTGCCTTTCATCCTCAGACTGATGGGCAGGCAGAGCGCACCATTCAGAAAATGGAGGACATGTTGAGAGCGTGTGTGATTGACTTCAGAGGTAGCTGGGATGACCATCTGCTGTTGATAGAGTTCTCGTATAATAATAGCTATCACTCCAACATTGGGATGGCACCGTTTGAGGCACTGTATGGAAGGAGGTGTAGATCTCCAGTTGGGTGGTTCGAGGTTGGAGAGTCATCCATGTTGGGTCCAGAGATCATTCATGAGGCCTTAGAGAAGGTCAGAGTGATTTGGGACAGGTTGGCTACTGCTTACAGCCGACAGAAGTCATATGCAGACAACAGAAAGCGGACCTTAGAATTTGATGTTGGTGACCAGGTTTACTTGAATATATCACCTATGAAGGGGGTGATGAGATTTGGCAGGAAGGGGAAGCTGAGTTCGAGGTATGTTGGGCCATATGAGATCCTACTGCGTGTGGGTGAGGTGGCCTATGAGTTAGCATTGCCTGCGGAGCTAGCTTCTATTCATCCAGTCTTTCATGTTTCTATGTTGAAGAAGTGCCTAGGTGATCCAGCATCTATTCTACATGTTGAAGGTTTGGGGGTTGATGAAGACTTGTCTTATGAGGAGGTACCTGTTGAGATCTTAGACAGACAGGTCAAGCGGCTGAGGAACAACGAGATTGCCAAGTGAAGGTATTGTGGAGAAATCATCTTGTTGAGGGTGCTACGTGGGAGGCTGAGGCCGACATGAGATCCCGCTACCCTCATCTTTTCAGCTCTTGAGGTTAGACTTCCTACTCTTAAGTCTAAGTTTCCTTATCTCTCCGTATTTTGTTGGTATTGCTTAACTGTGCATAGTGATTATGTTATGATCTGACTGCATTACGATATGTAGTGGTAGTGTCATTTGTGGATGAATGTTCCTAAGGGGAGGGGGGGGATAATGTAACAACCCTAAGAAAATGAATAAGATAAATGCTTAAGGTGTCAAGAATGTTTGCGATTAGACCAAGGTTCACACGTATTGATACGCGTAGAACCAGACCTCAGAACCCTTACTATGGCCAAGCCAACTAACTTGGGGAGTTAGTTGAGCTTAGAAAGGCTGGAACCAACCATGTAAGGCTCTCGAAATCGAAGATTTATTCGAAGGAGTCTTTACCGGACTTAAAAAGAAGAAATTTTAAGTTTTGAGGGTCCAGGGGTAAAATGGTCTTTTCCATGCCAAGGGTAATATCGTAATTACCCTAAGGATTTAATTAATTGATTAATTAATTTAATTAAAGAACCAATTAGGCTCGGGTTGAACCGAAATTGTCCATTTCGCAAGGGGTCACTCCACCCGAGTTCGAGCCCCATTGGAAGCAACAAGTTGGTGATTTAATTAATGTTTTATAATCTGATTTTGTAAGGGCATAATGGTCCTTTCACTAACCTAAATAAATCAGGTTTTTATTTAAATTAATAAGGAGTCCTAGTTTGACTAATTCCCAAACTAAAACTCCTAAACTTAGACTACTCTCTCACGATCTCTCTCTCACGTTTCACCATCTCATTCACGTTTTCTCTCTGCCAAATTAACGTAAGAACAGAAAATATATCAAGAGTTCTTCACACTTGAATAAATAACATGAAATTTTAAGAAAAACAAAGTAACCAAAAACGTTAAGGCAAAGAGAAGTTGTTCGTCGAGTGGTGTGTACGTTGAGGAGGCTTGGACTGATTTTGGAGAGTGCTTTGGGCAGCAAATTCAACGTTTGAACATCAATTAAGGTATGGGTTTATTCTCTCTTGGTCCCTTTCCCAAGAGACCCCTTAAGATTCAAGATATTCACTCCGAAAACTAGGGTTGTTTCCCCGTTGCATGTCCCTATCACTAGCTCCCAATGATTCGTAGGTTGGGTTTGTTTGCTGGTAGATTTAGGTATGTGTGATGTTTTTGTGTTGAATGTGAATATTTTTATGTACGTGAAATCACAAAAATGACAACCAATGTGTCATCGAAAAAAATGATGTGTGTGTGCAATGTGTGGCAGTGAATATACTCACTGTTGAAGGTGTGAAAATAGCATGTTTAATCCTTGAATTTTATGTGCAAAAGTTGTAAACAATGTGATGTTAATATGGGGCGTGAAGTTATTGGTTTTGAGAGAAAAACTCTTGACTAATGTAACTACTAAACTACACCTAATAATGCACTAAACGTTTCATGAAATTCCCTAAGAACTAACGTGAAAAGGTTGATGAAAGGAAGCTAAAAACTATGAATAAATTTCCAGTTTGGTGCACTTTAGTTTCGGTCAAAAAGAAGGTTAAAATCTGGGTTTTAAATTGAAAATAAAATAGGTGAGGTTAATGGGGATTGAACCAAAGACCTCACCTGTGAAGGAATGCTAAAAATGTAAAAAAGGGGAAATGAGGTTAAGGGGAATCGAACCCATGTGGCTGCTGTAATTCGCGAAAAAGGGAAATGAAAAATTGGGCTGGGGGGAATCGAAATCGGCTACTGTAAGAGAAAGGAAAGAGTAATTAAATCAATTAAATAAATGGGAGGCGCGGAATCGAACCCACGACCTCCAGGCTGCGAATGAGAGAAGAGAAATTAAAGAAAAAGAAAGTGGGAGGCGTGGGGTTCGAACCCACGACCTCAAGGCTGGAAAGGAGAAGGCAAAATAATTATGAAAAATAAAGTGAGGCTGTGGGGGCTCAATCCCACAACCTCACTGCCAAAACGCTTAGCCTAGTGAAATTTAATAAAAAAAAATAGGAGGCTGTGAGGGTTCGAACCCACCACCTCACAGCCTTTAGCGAAATTAAAAGTAAAAATAAGGAGGTTGTGGGGGTTCGAACCCACAACCTCCCAATTCCCAGCGAATATAAGGATAAAATAAAAGAGGCTGTGGGGGTTTGATCCCACAACCTCTTGGTTTGGGCGAAAATGGGCAATAAGATGTTAATGAAAAATAAAAAGGGGTTGTGAGGGTTCAAACCCACAACCCTTCGGCCAACTTAAGAGGAAAACCACGTAGAAAATTAAAGATAGAATGTTAATGTTGGGGTTCAATTTAGAGTCCCAATGTCATGGAGATTAAAAATAAAATCAATGAAAAATAAAAATGTTATCCAAGTGATTCGAACTTGGGTTTCCTTGCCCAAACTTCCGTATTGATACGTAAGTCATACGTGAACAAAATATCCAAGAATAACACCACCTAATTAGATCGAAATCAAGATCTTGTCATATGTACAAGATACATAAGTCTTGTACTACATAATCTTAGGAATGTATGAATCACTTAACGAATTATGAATGAAGCCTAATGGCTTGTGTGTATAGACTCATAAGTCTAGCATATGTTTTAAAGAAGTGAACCTAAGATGTATGTAATGAAAGGATGTAACCCTAGAAGGGTTAAGTATGAGTGTAAAATACACTAAATGGCCTAGTGCATTGGCATACGATGAAATGACTATTATGTAATGAAATGACAAAACACTAGAAGGGTTAAGTAAGAGTGTGAAACACACAAATGGCCAAGTATATTGGCATATGATGAAATGAACATTCACATAAAATGGGGCGAGTAATTATGAAGAGCAAATGTGCTAATGTTAATGAATGTGGTGACAACATGATATGAGGCTAATGTAAATGATGAGAACAATCTCAAATGAGCCTAAGTAAATATTACCAAAACGTACTCACCTATGAGAGTGTAAGTTAATGAAGAGACCAATCTCTATGAACACTCTAATGAAAGTATTGAGATTAACACACTTAATACTAATGATTAGATGAGAAATCATCTATTGAGCTATGATGTCCTCATACTAGAAGCCAGCTTCCATAACGTATGAGTTGAATGAAATGGAAATTTATACTGAGCACCGATAGGCTAGTTATGAGCGGTGATGCCTTCTTTCGGGAAGGCGGAGGTTCACGTAACTCTCATGAGATGAGACTGTCCGGCTTGCCGGGTATGGGTCTCCTTATATCTCCTAGTCTTCCAACCTATACCGCCAATATAGGGATCTGGCGGGGTTAAATTCCCATGTACGCGATCATGTTTTGGGTCACCTTGGCCGGTGATTCCACCTCTTTTCGGTGTGGCGGAGACACTGGATTTCATGATGCTCACATGATCTATGTCGGTTAAAGTTAAAGTTTCCAATGAATGAATGAGGCCAGCCTCAAATGAAGCACATAATGAAATGAATGATACCAAAGGTGTTAGGATAGGATAATCAAGAGGTGAGCTAGACTCAGGTAATGACACTAGGTTATTCTTGATCATTGCACAGCAAACCCGATGAAAGTCTTAAACTACACCCTAGGTATAGCTAGTGTTTACACTGGCCTATGAATGAAATGAAATGAAGTACGTATGAATGAATGAAACAGACTCTGTGTTTGCTAATGAAGACTCCCTAGTTGAGCTCCCATATGTTGAGCCCTCATTCTGGGAAGTCTTAATGTTAAGTCCATGATTCCAAGGTCTCATGGCATATAAATGAATGATATGAAAGATGTTATGTGTTATATGCAATATGATATGTGCTATGTGTAAGATGTTATGTGCTGTATGCAGTATGATAATTATGATGATGCATGTTACTCTCATGGCATGTCTTTCTTAATCAAAATTTTGAAAGCTCACTAACTTTCCTAATCTCAATTTGGCAAGTCCACTAACTTGACTTTCCATAATCATGTTGTTAGGAAAGAGCTATCTTTTCTCATGCATGTCCTTGGTGTGTGCTTGCATATACCTATACTTAGTACAAGTGTGTACTAACCCTATACAACTCTACAATTTTAGGTGCAGGCACAGGTAGACGCTAGAGCTACAGGTTGACGCTGAAGCTATCCGGACATCGAGCATTCATCCGGACTTGGTAGGTCCTCATGCATTTCGAGGATGCTGCCATTTATATTCTAGCTTAGTTTTAGAGTTGAGCTAGTAGAGCATGTTCCACTAGCATTTCTTTCCTGTTTTATTCAGACATTGTATTGGTTCCATTTTGGCAAGTACATCTTTATTACTTTATCACAGTATGTCTTTCATTTGATGATCTTAATATTAGATGGTTGATGGTGAACAATTATGTATTAATGAGAATGTTTAATAAGTAGGTTAAGAAACAAAATGTTACAAATTTTCCGCTAAAATTAACCTAGATGAAGTAAGAATGACGTATGTAGGCTTGTCTGCGACCTCTGAGAGGTCAACGACGCCGGTCTCGTCTGGGTCTAGATTCTAGTCGTGACAGTGGTGCTGGCTGATCTTATATGTAATGTTCTTGAATTATGAATGTCGATTAACCTATGAAGTTGTGATCGTATAAAGTTAAGTGCTTAAAATGTGAATCATGAATCGACGATGTGTTAGTTACACCCGTAATTATTTAAGTGTTGATGTGTTTCTATGAATGTTGTATTGTTGTTATTGTGACATTATTAAGGTGTTAAATTCATCAAATATTAATATTATGCTGTCCAATATGTCTTAAAAATGTTACCCTAAAGTCATGAACCAAGATTGGTTAGGAGAATGATACTATGTTAAGATGTGTCTGAAACTGTTATGTATGAAGATGATTACGGTTTGTGTGCATACCTATGGTAAATGTGACTTGTTGATGATGTTGTGTTTGTTAATTTATCATATTATGCTGTTCAAGATGTTTAAAAATGTTATGCCTAAAGTTATATTATAAGGTTGGCTAAAAAGATCTCCATGAAATCATAATTTGAATGATTGTTTGGATTATGCCAATAAAATGGCTAACAGTACATTGTCCAAAGGGATGCATGCAAATACATATAATATTATGTTAAATAATTAAAAGATTGTCTAATGAATAATATACAAATCCAACCAAGCATGAAAGAATGTAAAATTGGCCTATGCCAACAAAGATGGTTATGTAATCAATACCCAATTGTTTATGCCAATATTAATCATATGTCAATCTTATGTAGTTAAAGTATCCAATGAGATTATAAGAACTTCTAAAGTAATTCAATGAGTCCATAACCAAGGTCATGCCATTCATTGAGACAACTCCCAACATGCTCTAAAAGAATGAACTATGAACATATGTAACTCATTGAAAGAAGTGCTCATCGTCCATAAACAATGAAATGAAGATACTACACTAAAGTAAAGAAGTAACGTGAGTTATAACTTTATTAAAGTGGTCTAAATTAAGTAAGTAACCATAATGGGGTGTTAAAGTAAGTGAGACAAGTCTTACTTACAGCTAAGCTACTATGTTAAAAGAATACTCACGAATGAACGTGTTAAAATGTGTGAGACTAGTCTCATCAACACCTAAGCATGATATGTAAGGACAAGTCACATTTCATCAATGTAAAGTAAGGATGATATGTAAGTACAATTCACATTTCATCAATGTAAAGTAAGGATGATATGTAAGGACAATTCACATTTCATCAATGTAAGGTAAGGATGATAGGTGAGGACAATTCACATTTCATCAATGTAAAGTAAGGATGATATGTAAGGACAATTCACATTTCATCAATGTAAAGTAAGGATGACAAGTCATCAAAAGAGTAAGTAAATCTCAATCTAGAAGCAAGCTTTTATAATGCTTGATTCAACTCTAAAAGATAAAGAAGATAATGAAAGTGAGCACCCCGCCGATAGACTAGTTAGGAGCATGTGCTTGCACGTGTAAGTCTCATGAGACGAGGCTACCATCGAGGTGGATAAGTAGTCTCATTAAGTCCCTAGTCTTCGAACTATGTCTAGCCAACATAGGAACTAGCCAGTGGTTTCCACCTAAGCGAGCTATGTATTTTCGGTTTCACTTTGGCCGGTGATTCCACCCCTTTTCGGTGTGGGGCAGACACTGGATTTCATGTTTAGCTCACATGATCTATGTCGGTTAATGCTCACATTATGTTCTTGGTTCACTATTGTCATGAACCTCTCTTTTCGGTGTGGAGTGAACACTTGAGATGGCTTTGCCTTAGCCGGGAATCACCCTTTTTCGGTGTGGGGCAGACACTGGATTTCATGAGTAGCTCACATGATCTAGATTCATTTTAACCGGTGAATTACCTCTTTTTGGTGTGGGGAAGACACTGGATTTCATGTTAGCTCGCATGATCTTATTCCTAATGATCTCTATGAAAGTAAGAAAGGATGATAATGATGTAACGTATGTTCAAAGTGAGCTATGAAGAAGAGCTTAAGAATGTCAATTGCCAATATCACACTCATGAAGTTTCAGCAAATAATAGGCAAAGCCAAATAAGATTGGCTTATAATGACTTCTTATATGATGCCAATAAAGGAAAGTAGAAACGTAATGTTAATTAAATACCTCATAACTTCCATAAGATGAAAGTAATGAAATAAATGGCATGACCAATAGAGAATGGCTTATGAAATGTAATGAATATATAGTGTAAAGAATGACTCACTATAAGGTAGGGAAATCATTCCTTAGTCCTTGGATTACTTACATCGATTCATTGTGGGTATAGGCCTACAATGAATCATTACACTTGTAAGTAAAACATAGGACCAAAGGAATTATTTAACTACACAACAAGACGAAGAAAAAGACTGAAAAATAAACAAAGTCCCAAAGAAAGGGCTCTCGGGTTTGGATGATCAAAATATCCAATCTTCGCTCGAGGTGTTCTAAAATTATGTTGATGATACTAATGTCTTGTAATCATATAGAAAATGAGTTGTGTTCTTTGAATGCATTAAAATACATCATATTCATACCACAATTCACAACTAACGAATTAGGAAAGTCTAATGACTAGACTTTCCAGAAATGGCATGTTGCTTAGGAAGAGCTTTAATTGATCATGCATAGCTTTATGTGTATGTGTGCATACACCCATACTTAGTACAAGTGGCGCACTAACCCCCTACTATTTACTATTTTTATAGGTGCAGGTCAGAGGACAGATTGAAAACTCTTGCAGCGGTTTGGACATCAGCGTTCTCCAAACCATTTGGTAGGTTCTCTTGATTTCGAGGATGCTACAGTTTTAGTCTTGCCTTAGTTTTAGACATAGCTAGTGGATGTTTTCCCTAGCATTTCCTTCACAGTTTATTTCGAAGCTTTTTATAATAAGGCTATTTTTGGCAAACGTATTTATGATATATTCATATTCTATTTTGAATTGATTCTTTATGATAGATGATTGGCCTCTTTTGTTGAGATTAGTATATGATGTACCTAGTTAATAATTATATGAAGTCTATGTATACTTCATACGTTTAAACAGTTTTAAATTTTCCGCAAATTTAACTAGATGAATGTGATGAATGCAAGATGAGGCTTGTCTGCGACCTCTGAGAGGTCAACAACGCCGGTTGCGATTCGGGTTCCAGAATCCGGGTCGTGACAAACTTTGTATCAGAGCATGAGTTTAAAGTACCTAGGAACTAAAGATCAACACAACCACGTTACGTAGTTTCTAGCTTATGGTTGTGAAGCGCGCCACAATCATGACTTAGAGATTATGCGATGATAGGAAATCTTCCCTTCTTCTACTGTTTATCGTGCTATCTAGAGCTTTGACACTTTGTGTCATTATAAGTATCTAACTTTCTTCTTGTGCAAACGCATAGAAGAATACACACAAGAATTAGGATGGTCAAGTGGTCTAAGGCGCTAGACTCAATATCTGGCCTTCCCAAGAAGATGCAATGATGGAAATGCCCAGCGTGACCGAAAGACGTGTAGTAAGTGTGGTCGTTCGCATTGAGGTGACTACATGATAGATTCTAAATGCATTCCACGGGTGTTAATGAAGAGGAGGAGGCTAAGTTGGCTGCATATAATATCAAGGATGTGGCTCAGGTATGGATTGACTCCATAAGTGTTATGCTACGATAGATTGTCGAAACAAGGTAGTGAGGCTTCAGTTTCCAAATAAGTTAGAGTTGGAATGGGAAGGGCGTGGTTAAAATCCAGTAGGCCTAATCGTTTCACATTTAAAAGCCAATAAGATGATAGCTAAGGGGTATTTATACCACTTAGTTAGAATCAATGACTTAGAGCAAGAAGTCCCTTCCATAGACTCTGTGTCAATAGTGAATGAGTTTCAACAGGTCTTTCCGGAGGATTTACCAGGAATCCCTCCTGAACGTGAGATTGATTTGGTGTTGACTTATATCCCAACACCAAACCAATTTCTATTCCTCCATATAGGATGGCACCAGCCGAACTCAAATAGTTGAAGTTGCAGTTAAAAAGATTTACTTGATAAGGGCTTCATCCAGCCGAGAAAATCCCCATGGGGTGCTCCAGTGTTGTTCATTAAGAAAAAGGATTGAACCCTTAGAATGTGTATCGATTATCGGCAACTCAATAAAGTCACTATAAAGAACAAGTATCCTCTTCCTAGAATCAATGACCTCTTTGACAAACTCCAAGGTTCAAGTTTCTTTTCCAAGATAGACCTTCGGTCAGGCTACCATCATCTTAGAGTGAGGCAAGAAGACTTCCCTAAGACTGTTTTTCGTACTAAATATGGACCTTATGAATAGAGTCTTCCGTGAGTACCTTGATTCCTTCATCATAGTATTCATAGATGACATTCTCATATACTATAAGTCTATAGAAGAGCATGAGGTACACTTAAGAAAGACATTGCAAGTACTCAGAGAACATCAATTGTATGCAAAGTTCAGCAAATGTGAATTATGGTTGAGATCAGTGACCTTTCTTGGTCATGTTGTGACCGACCAAGGTGTTGAAGTTGATCTGAAAAGAGTTTGAGTACACAGGTGAAGCTTAGCACTGCTTTTCATCCGTAGACGGATGGACAAGCAGAAAGTACCATTCAGACCCTTGAAGACATGTTGAGAGCATGTGCTATTGACTTTAAGGGGAGTTGGAATAGATTGGCTACTGGCTACAGTCGTCAAAAATCCTATGCAGATAACAGAAGGAGAGCTCTTGAATTTGAGGTGGGTGATAAAGTCTATCTGTAGATATCACCCATGAAAGGGGTGTTGAGGTTTGGTAAGAAAGGGAAGTTGAGTCCGAGGTATGTAGTTCCTTAGGAGATCTTGCAGAGGGTAGGAAATGTTGCCTACGAACTAAGGTTACCACAAGACTTTGCTTCTGTTCATTCAGTGTTTCACGTTTCGATGCTTGAGAAGTGTCTAGGCTATCCAACGTACATCCTACCCATCGAGGGGTTAGGAGTCGATGGGAATCTTTCCTTATGAAGAGGTTCCCATTGCAATTTTAGATCGTAAAGTGAAGCGACTAAAGAACAGGGAGGTTCTCACCGTGAAGGTGTTATGGAGGAACACCCTTATTGATAGTGCAAGATTGGAGGCCGAGGTCTATATGAGATCCCGTTACCTCACTTGTTCAGTTATTGAGGTTAGATATACTCTACCTAAGTCTGGTTTTGTTTAACAAACTCTAAGTTTAATTGCTTTAGTTGATTTGGTGTTATAAGTTACTGATCGCATGTCTTATAATAGCGCTATGTGAGTTAAAACGAAGTTATGTTTGTATTTTATGTTGCTGTTTTTGTGTAGCATAGGCATGTTTTCTGTGTTGCATGATTTGTGATGTGCATTAAGTTAAGTGTAATTGAGAAGGAAATTCCTCAATCTCAAATATGAATCTTCATCTAAGCTTGAATGTTATGCATCATCCAAATAAGTGTGAATCAGATATTCACAAAATAGAAAAGTTTGAGCATGTAAAATAACTTTCGAAAGTCACCCTCTTTGTTTAAATGATGTATAAGTGTCATTCGGGGACGAATGTTCATAGGGGGGGATAATGTAACATTCCGGAAAACCACATGTCTAATGAAGATCCCAGTATGTCCTTAAGAAAGCCTATTAGGGGTACATAGGCACCCCAATGGCCAATATTGAGAAATATTGGCCATAGTATAGAAACATTGGCTAAGAGATATTAGCTAATTTTCGATATACGAATATAAATGTACTTTTTGGATTGCCATACCCAATCCAAGATTCATTGACCAAGAAGTGTACCTACAATTAATACCCTAAGCTAAAAACACAGTGGATATTTTATGCATAAGGTATGAGGCATGCAAGTGTCAAGCCTAAATACCATAGCACATAACCATTTAAAATAATTATGTAAATTAAGCAATGCCCAAGGACATAGTGAGGGTCTTTGGGGCAATAAGTAAATATTCCAAATAGGACATCAAGAATAGTTAGTTAGGAAAGTAAAACCAACCCATGGGAAAGCACATGGGAAAGCATGTGGGAATCGTCCATAGGAGGGGACCACCCTAACCAAATTCTTTTAGGGTAGTTAAGGGGCAGCGTGTGCAGACGGGTCCCTCCATGTGGGGCCTAACTTCCTAACCAACTCTAGGATCTAAATAAATGTCCTAACTAGCTAAATAACCTAGGACTAATCGAAATGGACCCACTAGTGCACCCGACAACCTAGGACTAAACCGGGTTGACACTAACCTAGGACTAAACCGGGTTGACACTAACCTAGGACTAGTTGAAGAGACAACCTAGTACCTTAGCTAGGATTGTCCAAAAGGTTAGTTATTATCCTAACAACTTAGGGTTACTTTAGTAATTCCATTAGGTTAACTAATTAATTAATTTAGCAACTTAATTAATTATTTAAAGGGGCAAAACCGAAATAACAAAGCAATTTCCAGATTTCGGTTAAAACAAGAAAAATACAATCTAGTACCTAACCTAGAATGGTCCAAAGGATTGGTTATGGTCCTAAAGAATTAAGGTACTTTAGTAACTACCTTAGGTCACCTAATTAATTAAATTATCAATTTAATTAATTAGTTTAAATGGTCAAAACGAAATCCTTACACTAACCTTGTATAATTCAAGAAACATCCTAGTGCTTTACCTAGGATGGTCCTAAAGGGTTGATTATGGTTTCAATGACTTAGGGGTACTTTATTACTTACCCTAGGTCCCTAAATTAATTAATTTTAGGATTTAATTAAATAAAATAAAGTCAATATGTTGACCGAAACCATAGTCAACATCAATTTTCAGATTTTCGGTCAAGTCAACATTCTCCTATGTTTAGTAAACTTAGGAGGGGCGTTTTTGTAATTAATTAATTAGTTTATTAAATTAAGATATTAAAACTAAGTTGTATAATTCAATATCAGTTCCTAAACCTAAAAATTACAATCAAAACATTGAGATTCACGACGCTAAGGCAGTAGGCGACAAACCGCAAGAAAACGTAAAACGCTAAAGATTTCTTAGGCGAATTCAAGGTTTTCTTCAAGGTTTCATGCAAGGTGATCTTCGTATATTAAGTTCTACATAAGGTATGGGTTTCTATCCTGGACTTGTTTCTCCAAGAGAACTTTCTTTCCAACGATTCAAAGATCTTGAAAACTAGGGTTGTTCTCGTCGAACTCCTTTGTCCCTAGTATCCTTTTTGATTCCATGTTGAATAGGTTAGAGATCATGTTGTTGGTATGTGGTGCTAGCTGATCTTATGTGTAATGTTCTTGAATTATGAATGTCGACTGACCTATGAAGTTGTGATCGTATAAAGTTAAGTTCTTAAAACATGAAACATGAATCGACGATGTGTTAGTTACACCCGTAATTGTTTAAGTGTTGATGTGTTAGTCTGAATGTTGTATTGCTGTTATT
This sequence comes from Solanum lycopersicoides, assembly GCA_022817965.1. Taxonomy (NCBI): domain Eukaryota; kingdom Viridiplantae; phylum Streptophyta; class Magnoliopsida; order Solanales; family Solanaceae; genus Solanum; species Solanum lycopersicoides. Next base: position 45,361,323 of record CM040625.1, on the reverse strand, counting down.
GTGACGTTATGAAGGTGTTAAATTCATCAAATATTAATATGATGCTGTCCAATATGTCTTAAAAACGTTACCCTAAAGTCATGAACCAAGATTGGTTAGGAGAATCATACTATGTTAAGATGTGTCCGAAACTGTTATGTATGAAGATGATTACGGTTTGTGTGCATACCAATGCTAAATGTGACTTGTTGATGATGTTGTGTTCGTTAAATGATCATATTATGTTGTTCAAGATGTTTAAAAACGTTATGCCTAAAGTTATGTTATAAGATTGGCTGAAAAGATCTCCATGAAATCATAATTTGAGTGATTGTTTGGATTATGCCAATAAAATGGCTAACAATACATTGTCCAAAAGGGATACATGCAAATGGTATAATATTATGTTAAATATTTAAAATATTGGCTAATGAATAATATACATATCCAACCAAGCATGAAAGAATCTAAAATTGACCTATGCCAACAAAGATTGTTATGCAATCTATACCCAATTGTTTATGACAATATTAATCATATGTCAATCTTGTGTAGTTAGAGTATCAAATGATATTATAAGCACTTCTAAAGTAATTCAATGAATCCATAACCAAGGACATGCCATTCATTGAGACAACTCCCAACATTCCCTAAAAGAATGAACTATGAACATATGTAACTCATTGAAAGAAGTGCTCATCGTCCATAAATGATGAAATGAAGATACTACACTAAAGTAAAGAAGTAACGTGAGTTATAACATAATTAAAGGGGTATAAATTAAGTAAGTGACCATAATGGGGTGTTAAAGGAAGTGAGACAAGTCTAACTTACACTTAAGCTACTATGTTAAAAGAATACTCATGAATGAAGGTGTTAGAATGTGTGAGACTAGTCTCATTAACACCTAAGGATGATATGTAAGGACAATTCACATTTCATCAATGTAAATTAAGGATGATATGTAAGGACAATTCACATTTCATCAATATAAAGTAAGCATGATATGTAAGGACAATTCACATTTCACTAATGTAAAGTAAGGAGTATATGTAAGGACAATTTACATTTCATCAATGTAAAGTAAGGATGATATGTAAGGACAATTCATATTTCATCAATTTAAAGTAAGGATTACAAGTCATGAAAAGAGTTAGTAAATCTCAATCTAGAAGCAAGCTTACATAATGCTTGAGTCAACTCTAAAAGATAAAGAAAATAATGAAAGTGAGCACAGCACGATAAACTAGTTATGAGTATGTGCTTGCACATGTAAGTCTCATGAGATGAGGCTACCACCGAGGTGGATAAGTAGTCTCATTAAGTCCCTAGTCTTCGAACTATGTCTAGCCAACATAGGAACTAGCTAGTGGTTTCCACCAAAGCGAGCTAGGTATGTTCGGTTTAAGTTTGGCCGGTGAATCCACCCCTTTTCGGTGTGGGCTAGACACTACATTTCATGTTTAGCTCACATGATCTATGTTGGTTAATGCTCACATTATGTTCTTGGTTCACTATAGCCGCGAGCAGCTCCTTTCGGTGTGGAGTGAACATTTGAGATGGATTCGCCTTAGCCGGGAATCACCCTTTTTTGGTGTGGGGCAGACACTGGATTTCATGAGTAGCTCAAATGATCTAAATTCATTTTAACCGGTGAATCACCTCTTTTCGGTGTGGGGAAGACACTGGATTTCATGTTATCTCCCACGATCTTATTCCTAATGATGTCTCTATGAAGGTAAGAAAGGATGATAATGATGGAACGTATGTTCAAAGTGAGCTATGAAGAAGAGCTTAAGAATGTCAATTGCCAATATCTCACTCATGAAGTTTCAGCAAATAATGGTCAAAGCCAAATAAGATTGGCTTATAATGTCTTCTTATATGATGCCAATAAAGGGAAGTAGAAACGTAATGTTAATTAAATACCTCATAACTTCCATAAGATGAAAGTAATGAAATAAATGGCATGACCAATAGAGAATGACTTATGAAATGTAATGAATATATAGTGTAAAGAATGACTCACTATAAGGTAGTGAAATCATTCCTTAGTCCTTGGATTACTTACGTCGATTCATTGTGGGTATAGGACTACAATGAATCATTGCACTTGTAAGTAAAACATAGGACCAAAGGAATTATTGAACTACACAACAAGACGAAGAAAAATACTGAAAAATAAACTAAGTCCCAAAGAAAGGGCTCTCGGGTTTGGATGATCAAAATTTCCAATCTTCGCTCGAGTTGTTCTAAAATTATGTTGATGATACTAATGTCTTGTAATAATATAGAAAATGACTTGTGTGCTTTGAATGCATTAAAATACATCATATTCATACCACAATTCACAACTAACGAATTAGGAAAGTCCAATGACTAGACTTTCCAGAAATGGTTTGTTGCTTTGGAAGAGCTTTCATTGATCATGCATAGCTTTATCTATATGTGTGCATAAACCCATACTTAGTACAAGTGGCGTACTAACCCCTTACTATTTACTATTTTTATAGGTCCAGGTCAGAGGACAGATTGAAGACTCTTGCAGCGGTTTGGACATCAGCACTCTCCAAACCATTTGGTAGGTGCTCTTGATTTCGAAGATCCTACAGTTTTAGTCTTGCCTTAGTTTTAGACAGAGCTAATGGATGTTTTCCCTAGCGTTTCCTTCACAGTTTATTTCGAAGCCTTTTGTAATATGGCCGTTTTTGGCAAACATATTTATGATATATTCATATTCTATTTCGAATTGATTATTTATGATAGATGGTTGGTCTCTTTTGTTGATCTTAGTATATGATGTAACTAGTTGATAATTATATGAAGTCTATGTATACTTCATACGTTTAAACAGTTTTAAATTTTTCGCAAATTTAACTAGATGAATATGATGAATGCAAGATGAGGCTTGTCTGCGACCTCTGAAAGGTCAACGACGCCGGTTGCGATTCGTGTTCCAGAATCCGGGTCTTGACAAACTTGGTATCAGAGCATGAGTTTAAAGTACCCAGGAACTAAAGCTCAACACAACCACGTTACGTAGTTTCTATCTTATGGTTGTGAAGCGCGCCACAATCATGACTTAGAGACTATGCGATGATAGGAAATCTTCCCTTCTTCTACTATTTATCGTGCTATCTAGAGCTTTGACACTTTGTGTCATTATAAGTATCTAACTTCCTTCTTGTGCGAACGCAAAGAAGAATACACACAAAAATTAGGATGGCCAAGTGGTCTAAGGCGCCATACTCAAGATCTTGCCTTCCCAATAAGGGGCAATGATGGAAATTCCCAGCCTGACCGAAAGACGTGTAGTAAGTGTGGTCGTTCGCATGGAGGTGAGTACATGGTAGATTCTAAATGCATTCCACGGGTTTTAATGAAGAGGAGGAGGCTAAGTTGGCTTCATATAATCTCAAAGATGTGTCTCAGGTATGGATTGGCTCCATAAGTGTTATGCTACAATAGATTGTCGAAACATGGTAGTGAGGCTTCAGTTTTCAAATGAGTTATAGCTGGAATGGGAAGGGCGTGGTTCAAACCCAGTAGGCCTAATCGTTTCACATTTAAAAGCCAATAAGATGATAGCTAAGGGGTATTTATACCACTTAGTTAGAATCAATGACTTAGAGAAAGAAGTCCCTTCCATAGACTCTGTGTCAATAATGAATGAGTTTAAAGAGGTCTTTCCGGAGGATTTACCAGGAATCCCTCCTGAACGTGAGATTGATTTGGTGTTGACTTATATCCCAATACCAAACCAATTTCTATCCTCCATATAGGATGGCACCAGCCGAACTCAAATAGTTAAAATTGAAGTTAAAATGATTTACTTGATAAGGGTTTCATCCAGCCGAGAAAATCCCCATGGGGTGCTCCAGTGTTGTTCATTAAGAAAAAGGATGGAACCCTTAGAATGTGTATCGATTATTGGAAACTCAATAAAATCACTATAAAGAACAAGTATACTCTTCCTAGAATCGATGACCTCTTTGACAAACTCCAAGGTTCAAGTTTCTTTTCCAAGATAGACCATCGGTCAGGCTACCATCAGCTAGAGTGAGGCAAGAAGACGTCCCTAAGACTATTTTTTGTACTAAATATGGATCTTATGAATAGAGTCTTCCGTGAGTTCCTTGATTCCTTCGTCATAGTATTCATAGATGACATTCTCATATACTATAAGTCTATAGAAGAGCATGACGTACACTTAAGAAAGACATTGCAAGTACTTAGAGAACATCAATTGTATGCAAAGTTCACAAATGTGAATTCTGGTTGAGATCAGTGACCTTTCTTGGTCATTATGTGACCGACCTAGGTGTTGAAGTTGATCCAAAAAGAGTTTGAGTACACAGGTGAAGCTTAGCACTGCTTTTCATCCGTAGACGGATGGACAAGCAAAAAGTACCATTCAGACCCTTGAAGACATGTTGAGAGCATGTGCTATTGACTTTATGAGTTGGAATAGATTGGCTACTGCTTACAGTCGTCAAAAATCCTATGCAGATAACAGAAGGAGAGCTCTTGAAATTGAGGTGTGTGATAAAGTCTATCTGTAGATATCACCCATGAAAGGGGTGTTGAGGTTTGGTAAGAAAGGAAAGTTAAGTCTGAGGTATGTAGTTCCTTAGGAGATCTTGCAGAGGGTAGGAAATGTTGCCTACAAACTGAGGTTACCACAAGACTTGGCTTCTGTTCATTCAGTGTTTCACGTTTCGATGCTTGAGAAGTGTCTAGGCGATCCAATGTCCATCCTACCCGTCGAGGGGTTAGGAGTCGATGGGAATCTTTCCTTATGAAGAGGTTCCTGTTGCAATTTTAGATCGTAAAGTGAAGCGACTGAAGAAAAGGGAGGTTCTCACCGTGAAGGTGTTATGGAGGAACACCCTTGTTGATGGGGCAAGATAGGAGGCCGAGGCCTATATGAGATCCCGTAACCTCACTTGTTCAGTTCTTGAGGTTAGATATACTCTTCCTAAGTCTGTTTTTGTTTAAGAAACTCTAAGTTTAACTGCTTTAGTTGATTTGGTGTTATAAGTTACTAATCGTATGTCTTATAATAGCGCTATGTGAGTTAAAACGAAGTTATGTTTGTATTTTATGTTGCTGTTTTTGTGTAGCATAGGCATGTTTTCTGTGTTGCGTGATTTGTGATGTGCATTAAGTGTAATTGAGAAGGAAATTCCTCAATCTCAAATATCAAGCTTCAGATAAGCTTGAATGTTATGCATCATCCAAATAAGTGTGAATAAGATATTCACAAAACAGAAAAGTTTGAGCATGTAAAATAACTTTCAAAAATCACCCTCTTTGTTTAAATGATGTATAAATGTCATTTGGGGATGAATGTTCCTAAGGGGGAGAAAATGTAACATTCCGGAAAATCACATGTCTAATGAAGATCCCAGTATGTCCTTAAGAAAGCCTATTAGGGGTACATAGGCACCCCAATGCCCAATAATGAGAAATATTGGGCATAGTATAGAAAAATTGGCTAAGAGATATTAGACAATTTTCTATATACGAATATAAATATACTCTTTGGGTTACCATACCTAATCTAAGAATCATTGACCAAGAAGTGTACCTACAATGAATACCCTAATCTGAAAACACAGTGGATCTTTTATGCATACGGTATGAGGCATCCAAGTGTCAACCTAGATACCATAGCACATAACCATTTAAAATGATCATGTAAATTAAGCAATGCCAAGGACATAGTGAGGGTCCTTGGGGAAATAAGTTAATATTCCAAATAGGACATCAAGAATAGTTAGTTAGGAAAGTAAAACCAACCCATAGGCAAGCACATGGGCAAAGCATGTGGGAATCGGCCATAGGAGGGGACCACCCTAACCGAATTCTTTTAGGGTAGTTAAGAGGCAGCGTGTGCGGATGGGTCCCTCCATGTGGGGCCTAACTTCCTAACCAACTCTAGGATCTAAATAAATTTCCTAACTAGCTAAATAACCTAGGACTAACCGAAATGGACCCACTAGTGTACCCGACAACCTAGGATTAACCGGGTTGACACTAACCTAGTACTAGTTGAAGAGACAACCTAGTACCTAACCTAGGATGGTCCAAAAGGTTAGTTATTATCCTAACAACTTAGGGGTACTTTATTAATCCCCTTAGGTTACCTAATTAATTAATTTAAAAACTTAATTAATTTAAAGGGGCAAAACCGAAATAACAAATCAATTTCTAGATTTCGGTTAAAACAAGAAAAAGACAACCTAGTACCTAACCTAGAATGGTCCAAAGAATTGGTTATGGTCCTAACGACTTAAGGGTACTTTATTAACTACCATAGATCACCTAATTAATTAAATTATCAATTTAATTAATTAGTTTAAATGGTCAAAACGAAATCCTTACACTAACTTAGTATAATTCAAGAAATATCCTAGTACTTAACCTAGGATGGTCCTAAAGGGTTGATTATGGTTTCAATGACTTAGGGGTAATTTATTACTTACCCTATGTCCCTAAATTAATTAAGTTTAGGATTTAATTAAATAAAATAATGTCAAGATGTTGACCGAAATCATAGTCAACACCAATTTCCAGATTTTCGGTCAAGTCAACATTCTCCTATGTTTAGTAAACTTAGGAGGGGCATTTTTGTAATTAATTAATTAGTTTATTAAATTAACATATTGAACCTAAGTTGTATAATTCAATATCAGTTCCTAAACCTAAAAATACAATCAAAACATTGAGACTCACGACGCTAAGGCAGTAGGCGACAAACCGCAAGAAAACGTAGAACGCTAAAGATTTCTTAGGTGAATTCAAGGTTTTCTTCAAGTTTTCGTGCAAGGTGATATTTGTAGATTAAGTTCTACATAAGGTATGGGTTTCTCTCCTGGACTTCTTTCTCCAAGAGAACTTTCTTTCCAATGATTCAAAGATCTTGAAAACTAGGGTTGTTCTCGTGTTCTCGTCGAACTCCTTTGTCCCTAGTATCCTTTTCGATTCCATGTTGAATAGGTTAGAGATCATGTTGTTGGTATGTGGTGCTGGCTGATCTTATGTGTAATGTTCTTGAATTATGAATGTCGATTAACCTATGAAGTTGTGATCGTATAAATTAAGTGCTTAAAACGTGAATCATGAATCGACGATGTGTTAGTTACACCCGTAATTGTTTAAGTGTTGATGTGTTTGTCTGAATATTGTATTGCTGTTATTGTGACGTTATGAAAGTGTTAAATTCATCAAATATTAATATGATGCTGTCCAATATGTCTTAAAAACGTTACCCTAAAGTCATGAACCAAGATTGGTTAGGAGAATGATACTATGTTAAGATGTGTCCGAAACTGTTATGTATGAAGATGATTACGGTTTGTGTGCATACCTACGGTAAATATGACTCGTTGATGATGTTGTGTTCGTTAAATGATCATATTATGTTGTTCAAGATGTTTAAAAATGTTATGCCTAAAGTTATGGTATAAGGTTGGCTAAAAAGATCTCAATGAAATCATAATTTGAGTGATTCTTTGGATTATGCCTATAAAATGGCTAACAATACATTGTCCGAAAGGGATACATGCAAATGGTATAATATTATGTTAAATAATTAAAAGATTGTCTAATGAATAATATACATATCCAACCAAGCATGAAAGAATCTAAAAATTGGCCTATGACAACAAAGATGGTTATGTAATCTATACCCAATTGTTTATGACAATATTAATCATATGTCAATCTTGTGTAGTTAGAGTATCAAATGATATTATAAGCACTTCTAAAGTAATTCAATGAATCCATAACCAAGGTCATGCCATTAATTGATACAACTCCCAATGTGCTCTAAAATAATGAACTATGAACATATGTAATTCATTGAAAGAAGTGTTCAGCGTCCATGAACGATGAAATGAAGATACTACACTAAAGTAAAGAAGTAATGTGAGTTATAACATAATTAAATGGGTGTAAATTAAGTAAGTGACCATAATGGGGTGTTAAAGGAAGTGAGACAAGTCTTACCTACACCTAAGCTACTATGTTAAAAGAATACTCACGAATGAAGGTGTTAGAATGTGTGAGACTAGTCTTATCAACACCTAAGGATGATATGTAAGGACAATTCACATTTCATTAATATAAAGTAAGTATTACACGTAAGTAAAATTCACATTTCATCAATGTAAAGTAAGTATGATATGTAAGGACAATTCACATTTCACCAATGTAAAGTAAGGATGATATGTAAGGACAATTTACATTTCATCAATGTAAAGTAAGGATGATATGTAAGGACAATTAACATTTAATCAATGTAAAGTAAGGATGACAAGTCATCAAAAGAGTAAGTAAATCTCAATCTAGAAGCAAGCTTCCATAATGCTTCAGTCAACTCTAAAAGATAAAGAAAATAATGAAAGTGAGCATAGCACCGATAAACTAGTTATGAGCATGTGCTTGCACGTGTAAGTGTCATGAGACGAGGCTACCACCGAGGTGGATAAGTAGTCTCATTAAATCACTAGTCTTTGAACTATGTCTAGCCAACATAGGAACTAGCCAGTGGTTTCCACCAAAGCGAGCTAGGTATGTTCGGTTTCAATTTGGCGGGTGATTCCACTCTATTTCGGTGTGGGACAGACACTGGATTTCATGTTTATCTCACATGATCTATGTCGTTTAATGCTCACGTTATGTTCTTGGTTCACTATAGCCGTAAGCCGCTCCTTGCGGTGTGGAGTGACCAGTTGAGATGGATTCGCCTTAGCTGGGAATCACCCCTTTTCGGTGTGGTGCAGACACTGGATTTCATGAGTATCTCAAATGATCTAGATTCATTGTAAACGGTGAATCACCTTTTTTCCCTGTGGGGAAGACACTGGATTTCATGTTAGTTCCCACGATCTTATTCCTAATGATGTCTCTCTGAAAGTAAGAAAAGATGATAATGATGAAACGTATGTTCAAAGTGAGCTATGTAGAAGTGCTTAAGAATGTCAATTGCCAATATCACACTCATGAAGTTTGAGCAAATAATGGGCAAAGCCAAATAAGATTGGCTTATAATGACTTCTTATATGAAGCCAATAAAGGGAAGTGGAAATGTAATGTTAATTAAATACATCATAACTTCCCTAAGATGAAAGTAATGAAAATGCTTATGAAATGTAATGAATATATAGTGTAAAGAATGACTCACTATAAGGTAGGGAAACCATTCCTTAGTCCTTGGATTACTTACATCGATTCATTGTGCGTATGGGACTACAATGAATCATTGCACTTGTAAGTAAAACATAGGACCAAAGGAATTATTGAACTACACAACAAGAAGAAGAAAAAGACTAAAAAATAAACTAAGTCCCAAAGAAAGGGCTCTCGGGTTTGGATGATCAAAATTTCCAATCTTCGCTCGAGTTGTTCTAAAATTATGTTGATGATACTAATGTCTTGTAATCATATAGAAAATGAGTTGTGTGCTTTCAATGCATTAATATACATAGTATTCATACCACAATTCACAACTAACGAATTAGGAAAGCCTAATGACTAGACTTTCCAGAAATGGTATGTTGCTTAGGAAGAGCTTTCATTGATCATGCATAGCTTTATGTGTATGTGTGCATACACCCATACTTAGTACAAGTGGTGTACTAACCCCCTACTATTTGCTATTTTTATAGGTGCAGGTCAGAGGACAGATTGAAGACTCTTGCAGCGGTTTGGACATCAGCGCTCTCTAAACCATTTGGTAGGTCCTCTTGATTTCGAGGATGTTACAGTTTTAGTCTTGCCTTAGTTTTAGACATAGATAATGGATGTTTCCCTAGCGTTTCCTTCACAGTTTATTTCAACGCTTTTTGTAATAAGGCCATTTTGGCAAACGTATTTATGATATATTCATATTCTGTTTCGAATTGATTCTTTATGATAGATGTTTGGTATCTTTTGTTGAGCTTAGTATATGATGTAACTAGTTGATAATTATATGAACTCTATGTATACTTCATACGTTTAAACAGTTTTAAGATGAGGCTTGTTTGCCACCTCTGAGAGGTCAACGATGCCGGTTGCGATTCGGGTTCCAGAATCCGGTCATGACAATCAGAGTCTTCCCACTCTTCGGGGTCGAATGAGTCCATTAACTCTGGTTCCGTATCACATAGAGCCACTCAGTCGGAGGAACTTGCTCGCCAACCCTTGTCTGATGGTTCTACTAGCTCACAGTCTGCCCCGACACCCCAGGAAATTATCCCTGCACCGGTTGCTGAGGATCCAAAATGGTGGTGCATAGATGGTCGGTATCAGGTCTATAGGGACGCCAAGGTGCTCAATGACAAGGGGGTGATGACCCGGTTTTTGACGGTCAAGCGTAGAGTTCTTACAGGGAGTCTTCACACTGTCCTTGATGTGCAGATATTGTTCACCCGCCATAGGCTCGAGTGGATGTCTAAGAGTCTGGGGACGTATAGCTTAGAGAATGTTCGAGAGTTCTACACCTCCTATGTGGGGACTTTTAGAGGTTTTGTTGATAGACGGGAGAGACCCTCTCACCACAGTGATAGTTCGGGCTTCCGAGTGGATATTTTGCCAGTCACCATCCGCCGTTTCATGTATGGCACCTCCACCGATATTACTCTGGTCTTATTGACTCCGGAGTTTTATTACAGGTGGGAGATGGTCAAAAGTGGCATGGTACATAGGATCGTGGAGTAGAGAAGGGCAGGTAAGAGGTGGCTTGCTCAACACCTATCCATCGACAGTGAGGGGGTAGATTTGATGTTAGACCCAAAGGGGATGATAAAAAAGGCCAACCTCACTTTCACAACAAAGTTCTTCTAGCTTTTAGTCTGCCACCGCCTATCCCCGATCGCATCAGATAATATTCTTACTTGGGATAGAGCGGTACTGGTTGCAGCCTTGGTGGCAGGTTTGGGATCGACTTCGGGAAGTTGTTGATCAAGATTATACATGAGAGGGCTTTGAAGTCCTCCACTACTTACCCATTCGCGTGTTTGATCTTTCATCTATGTAGGGATGCCGGAGTGCCCATTTGGCATTGTAATACAATTGATATAGGTCTCATTAGCGATGAGGCCAATGTTTTTCTCCTGATGAGGCCAATATAGCGGTACCACGGAGAGGGCCAAGAGTTGAGTTGCACCCGTAGAGTGAGAACTTGGAGGACACGGTAGAGTTATTCCAAGGGGCTGAACCTGCCACTTCAGATCCCTCTAATACCACCCCGGTCGAGTCTGACCATCCCGCTAGTATAGCACCCACTTTCTCCCGGTCTACTCTACCATCTGCAACACTGGTCCCGTTGGCGAGGGTCCAAATGTTACAGGCCAAGATAGCCACCCAATTGCATCACATACAACCTTGGAATCAAAATTCCATCACTGAGGCTGATGACCGGATTGAGATGAGGGTGGCCCAGTAGATGGAGCAAAAGATTTAGGCGCTTCACTAGCGCCTTGATGCATTTCAGTTGCGGTTCTTGCACGCCCAGCCCTCAACATTGATTTGACTACTCTTCAGGGGTCTATGGAGAGTTTGCGGGAAGATGTAGATAGCATTATGAGATCAGGGGGACTGAGCCCGAGACTGCACCCTTTGAGCTAGCGGAGGTTACTGTGCTTCTTGCACTATTCACATCCCTTACTGAGTCGCTGCCTAAGCCACGTGGTCGTCCAAGAGGAACTGTTATAGCCACACTACTAAGGGAGAGGATGCCCGTGCAAGGAAGAAGAAGAGGACGAACCTTGAGGCTGCGAGGAGAGCCTCTTTGATTGATGAGGAGCTCCGTTAGATGAGGGCTCGAGAGGTTTCTGCTGGGGTGTCTAGTTCCAGACCGGAGAGCGATGAGAGGAGCTCCAGTGATGGTGCAGAGATTATTGTGAGTGCCACTGAGGATTTCCCTACTACTGATGTTGTAGGTTTCGGGAAACCAAAGCTTCCTACTTGTTGATCGTCGGCACTATGCGCCTTAAGTTTGCTTCACCTACCACCTAATATTTATATTTCTTATGCATTGGGGACAATTGCATGCTATTCGTAGGGGTGGGGTAAATTGAAAGTGAGTGTTAGGGTGTAGTCTAAGTAGCCCAATTCACGATCCTCTCTTCGGGGTTCTTGCCTGTGTTCTTTTTCCCCAAGAGAATGATTACTTTACAGTTGAACCGACATGTCGAAACTGGTAGAAAGTATAAATGCATAAAATATGAAGCATGATGGATAGGTATGAATGATATCCCATCCTAAGAAAATGCTTGCATGAATAGGTGAAAAGGAGTTGAATATGTTGTCTCTAATCATGACATAGACAGGCACCCAATGCATGTCTCTCAAACTAACAACTAAACTGGGAAATCTGATAATCTGATAGGGAAATAAAGTGTCAGAAGATTGTGAGGAGTTTGTGTGTTCAACAGTTGGTACCGAGCTAGAACTTTCCCGATTGGTCCTGCAAAAGGAATCTGTATTAGACGACTAGGAAAGGATCATAGGCCCTTGTTCAAAATATCAAACTTCTAAAAAAATATGAAGTGAACCAAATTAAAAGTTTTTTATCCCTTTTTTATCCAAATCTGTTTAGCCAATAATATACCTTTCTTTTCTTCACCAATTCACCTTCCTTGGGCCCTTCTTGGACATGTGCACCTCGACTTAGGCCAAAATACTAAGTTGAGGGTGGCTAATACACAAACTGACAATGTCTTGGCCCTGACCCAACCTTGGATAATGTGTACCTCGACTCATGGCAAAACCATAAGTTGAGGGTGGTTATTATGAGTGATGACCCAAAATTGGGTATGAAAAGAGTTTAATATGGAAAAGAAAAGAGAAAGTGAGCAAAAGATGTGAATCGGTAAAATTATCAATTGAATAAAAAGAAAAAAAATTGAGTAGAAATGGAAAAAGTATAGAAAAGAAAGAAAAGAAGTGAACAAAATGGGTAAGAGTCATACCCACATAGAAGAAATGTAAAAGCAAGACAAAGATTAAAAGAGGAGAAAATTAGCCATAAAAGACAAAGAAAGAGGTATGAAGCTTGGATTTAATGTCAAGGAGGGCAAATTTCACTAAAATGTACCCATATGTACCATACATGATCATGAACCTACGTTACATGCCAAGAAAGTCCTATCGTGATCCTAGAAGTCTAGTGTTGTGAACTTGAGCAGTTAAAATAAGGGCAAGCCTATGGCGACAAGTACTAGCTATGTATGAACTTGTTTGTGAGTGTGAGTGTTTGAATACAGATCCTTGTACCCAAATTTAAAATTAGTGTGCGAAAAAGGAGGATTTCTTTTGAAGTGAGGCCACTAGTTGCAATGTCGAAAAGTTGGTACCTTGATGAGAGGCAAAATAGTAGAGATATCAGTGCATGTTGAGTTTGTGTCATGGTTTGATCCACATGAATTATCTTGTAAAACCTAAGAGCATAAGAATGCACTTAAGCAAAGAAAAATGTCGGGATTGAAAGCCATGTGATTGCGAAAGCTTAAAAGAGTATACTTTTGTACAAAGTGTTGTTTTGAGTCATAGTGCGTCGCTTGAGGATAAACAACAAATTTAAGTTGAGGGCATTGATGTACCATGGTTTCACGGTGTTTTCAATTCTTTTTCCTTAAGAGTTGTGTGTGTCTAGAGCCTTTTTGTAGTAGTTTTTAACATGTTTTTATGCTTGTTTAACAGGAAAGATGTCCAGAAATAAAATACAGAAAGAAGCTTAAATAAAAGGTAGAAGTGACCCACGAAGGCCATCGACGGTCCGTAGGTGGTGACCGTTGATTGAAGCTGAGTCAAATGGAGAAACTGGGGGAAATTTGACCAAGTGTGGGACTATGGGTAGGATCGACAATCCGTCTATTGATCGATGGACCATTCTCTTGAATGTTCGATCAAATTAGACATAGTCCCAGTACCCAAAGTTCGATAAATTCTAAGTATGGAGTAACGAAAGGCATTGACAAACCGTACATGCATAGACAAACTATGTTGTTGGTCCGTCGATTTATTCAGAGATGATACCATCTGAAGGACGAAAAAAGATTCTAAGTCTGGACTGACAGCGAAACTCAACAGTCCGTCGTTTTATCAACAATCCTTCTGTGGGGGTCGTTGATTTCAACCGTGTTTTCTAGACAAACAATCCTTATTTTAATTCCTTTTAATTTAGGACAATGTTTTCTATAAATAGGGTTTAAAACCTCATTTTTAGGATTAGATGTTATTACTATTGTTCATATTTTGTGTTTGGAGGTTGGGTTTTGCAACTTTTGCATTAATTCAATTTCCGGATTTGGTTTTCAAGTGTTATCTTATTATTTCAAGTTGGTTTTATGGGTTTTCTTTGAATTGTTAAAAAAGTTCATGTTTAATTGTTTAAAAACTATGAATTGTGTCCTTCTATGCATGGGTAACTAAATCCACAACTATGGTTGTGGGAACTATGGGCGATTAACAAAGTAAATCTAGCTTAATAACAATTCTCAAATAGGTTATTGCATGTATTGATAATTATTTCATTTAGAAGTCTTTTTAATGAGTGCACGCGTTAGAACTAGCCTTGTTGCTACTTTCTTGACCAAGGATGCAGTAATAAGAAAAGAATTATCAACATAGATTTAGTGGGTGACTATCTAATAGGCTATTCTCGATTAGTGCAAAGTAATAACTAAGTCATACATCGAATATGATGCTTAATATGAAGTAAAGGTAAGGGTTAGTAGCTTATACACACGTAGCCGGACCAAGGTATGGGGTGAAATTCTCTAAATACCGGACCAAGGATTTAAAGATACGTAACTTATCACTTTGCATGCAAAACACTATGGAAGACTTGTTATAGCAAGGAATACGGCGTTATGAACCTATGGGGAACACATATACCCTAGTTTCTCTCACAACTTGATAATAAACTAAATCTTTACTCCTGTTACTTGTTTTACTTAGAGATATTAAAGAAGTTTGTTTCACAATCCCCCCCCCCTTTTAATTACCTGTCTTTGGATAGAACATGACTAAATAGCAGTAATTGTACATTGAAGTTAAGTCTAAACCATTTTATTATACTTCTTTAGGGAGGTGCAATTTGAGTGTATTAGTATAAAGGACAATGATTTAAATATGAACACTTCTATGCAATATGATATCTTATTATGCTTATGATATTCATGTTATGCTTATGTTTTTATCTCTTATGATTATGTCTATTGTTGACTAACCCTTTGAGATATCTAATGGTTGGTATGATAGTTTTCATACTTAGTACATTTCATATTAACACATATTTGCCTACATTCTAATCCAATGTAGGGTCTTGAGGAGATTTAGTTGCTTGAATGGTAGAGTTTCCAAGGCTTGTCAAGAATTGAAGATTGGTGAGTCCTCTAGAATCCGAGGACACCAACCCTATGTTCTTTTTTATGTTAGAATTTTATGGGCTGTGACCGAAGACATTTGTAATCATGTTGTCATAAATGGTTTTTGAAACATATGTTAGAAGTTTTATGAAATTATTTCGCATTATCTTTTGAAGAAAAGGTTTTAATTCCACCTTTACTTCTTATATATATGCAATGAATGATGTCTAAGGTCTTGTACAAGACCTCCAATAGGTCAAGAACGCCGTGTGGCGACTCAAGAATATTCTAACTTCTAGGTGTACTTAAGGGTCGTTACAAACATGGTATTAGAGCATAAGGTTATGAAATAATCTTAGGGTTTCTCGAAAACCACTTCTAGTACAGTCTTATTCACCGATGTGAGTCGCGACACACCCATGAGTAGGCTATGGGATGCTTAGGAAAGTTCCACTTCTTCATTCTTCAAGTTGTGCCATAGAGTTTGTCTTCAGTAGGCCCTTTTTCTAATGTTTGCCTATGATTTTTTCAAGGTTATGGCTAACACTAGGGATAATGATAGAAGGGAATGAGATGTCAATAAGGATCAAGAGATTCGTCCCCAAGTAGGTCAAGCTCATCCTCAAGTTCCTAATGATCCACAAGTGGGGAATGTTTCTCAATAGGAGTGTAAGACTTCTATAAACTTATTGGCTCAAGCCTTGACAACCCAAGCCAATACGGAGGTGGTGGCAAACCCTATAGAGGTAATGAGTGCCTATAGAGTTGTGGAGTTCTTGTAACATTCCGAAAAATCACATGTCTAATGAAATCCCAGTATGTCCTTAAGAAAGCCTATTAGGGGTTCAGAGGCACCCCAATGCCCAATATTGAGAAATATTGGGCATAGTATAGAAAAAATTGGCTAAAAGATATTAGCCAATTTTCTATATACGAATATGAGATACACTTTTTCGGTTGTCATACCCCAATCCAAGATTGACGTTTAAAAAACTGTACCTGCAATGAAGACCCTAAGCTAATAAAATATATTTGGTCCAACTCACAAAAGGTATGAGGCATCCAAGTGTCAAGCCTAGATACCATGGCACATGATCAATTAAAATGATCATGTAAATTAAGCAGTGCCCAAGGACATTGTGAGGGTCCTTGGGACAATAAGTAAACATTCCCAAATGAGCCATTAAGATAAATTATTTAGGAAAGTGCAACAAACCCATGTGCAAGCACATGGTCAACACACGTGAAGGAACCGGCCAAGGGGACCACGGAACCACCCTAACCAAATTCGGTTAGGGCGGTTACGCATGACACGCATGGGCGGGTCCCTACATTTTGGAACAGCCAACCTAACTAACTCTAAGTCCTAACCAAATATCATAACTAGCCAACTAACCTAGGACTAACCGAATTGGATCCCCTAATGCACCCGACAACCTAGGACAAATCGGGTGGAACCTAGTACTAGTTAAGGGGACAACCTAGTACCTAACCTAGGATGGTCCAAAAGGGTTAGCTATGGTCCTAAAGACTTAGGGATATTTTAGTAATTTCCCTAGGTCCCTGAATTAATTAAATTGAGGATTTAATTAATTAATTAAAAGTCAAAATGTTGACCAAAACAAGGGTCAATGCTGATTTCCAGATTTCGGTCAAAGTCAACATCTTTCTATGTTTAATCAACTCAGAAGGGCGTTTTGGTAATTTACTAATCAGTTGGTTAATTTACTAAAATAACCTTAGTTGAATAAGTCAAAGTCAGTTCCTAAACCTAATCATTCACGATCAAAACAATTAGAACAACAATGCAAGAAAGAGGCAGTAAACAAAGAACGCTAAAACGGAAAAGTGCACAGATGTTCTTAGGCGATTTCAAGGTATCTTCAAGGTTTTGTTCGAGGTGGTGTTCGTAGATTAAGTTCTACTCAAGGTATAGGTTTCTCTCCAGGACTTCTTTTTCCAAGAGAACTTTCGTTCCAACAATTCAAAGATCTTCAAAACTAGGGTTGTTCCCGTGTTCTCGTCGAACTCCTTGTCCCTAGTATCCTTTTTGATTCCATGTTGAATAGGTTAGAGATCATGTTGTTGGTATGTGGTTCTGGATTATTTTATGTGTAATGTTATTGAATTATGAATGTCGAATGAACTATGAAATGAACCCGTTTGATGCTAAGGGTTCCTTACGTGAATTAAAGAACGATGTATTACTAAGATATGTTCGAAAATGTTAAGTGTGATGTGTGAAGTCTTAATGCATACTTACTGTGACTTTATGAAGATGTTATATTCATCAAATGTTAATATGATGCTGTCCAAGATTCTTAAAAACGTTATGCCTAAAGTCATAAACTTAGCTTGGCTTAAAAGACAACTATGAAATCACATCTTGAATTGACTATCTGATGCCAATAATATTGGCTAAGACTACTTTGTCAAAACGTATGCATGCTAATGGCTATGAGCTTATGTAAATAACTGAAAGATTGTCTAAAGGTTCATAAATATGGAAATTTAAATATGAACATACGTAAAAATTGGCTAATGCCAACAAAAATGGTTTGCTAGTTTAACATCCCAAATGTTGAGGCCAATACTATTCATATGCCAATCTTGTGTAGTAAGAGTATCAAATATATTGTAAGCACTTCTAAAGTAACTCAATGAATCCATAACCAAGGGCATGACATTGATTGGGAAAACTTCGAACATGCTCTACAAGAATGAACAATGAACATACGTAACTCATTTAAAGAAGTGCTCATCGTCCATAAACGATCAAATGAAGCTACTACACTAAAGTAAAGAAGTAACATGAGTTATAAAATAATCAAAGGGGTCTAATTTAAGTAAGTGACCAGAATGATGTGTTAAAGAAAGTGAGACAAGTCTTGCTTACACCTAAGCTACTATGTTAAAATAATACTCACGAATGAAGGTGTTAGAATGTGTGAGACTAGTCTTATTAACACCTAAGGATGATATGTAAGGACAATTCACATTTCATCAATGTAAAGTAAGCATGATATGTAAGGACAATTCACATTTCATCAATGTAAAGTAAGGATGATATGTAAGGACAATTCACATTTCATCAATGTAAAGTAAGGATGACAAGACATCAAAAGAGTAAGTAAATCTCAATCTATAAGAAAGCTTCAATAATGCTTGAGTCAACTCTAAAAGATAAAGAAGATAATGAAATTGAGCACAGCACAGATGGACTAGTTATGAGCATGTGCTTGCACGTGTAAGTCTCATGAGATAAGGCTACCACCGAGGTGGATAAGTAGTCTAATTACGTACCTAGTCTTTGAACTATATCTAGCCAACATAGGAACTAGCTAGTGGTTTCCGCCTAAGCGAGCTAGGCATGTTCGGTTTCACTTTGGCCGGTGATTCCACCCCTTTTCGGTGTGGGACAGACACTGAATTTCATGTTTAGCTCACATGATCTATGTCGGTTAACGCTCACGATATGTTCTTGGTTCACTATAGCCGTGAGCCACTCCTTTTCATCGAGGAGTGAACACTTGAGATGGATTCGCCTTAGCCGGGGATCACCCCTTTTTGGAGTGGGACAGACACTGGATTCCATAAGTAGCTCACATGGTCTACATTCATTTTAACTGGTTAATAACCTCTTCTAAGTGTGGGGAAGACAATAGATTTCATGTTAGCTCGCACGATCTTATTCCCTATGATGTCTCTATGAAAGTCTGAATGAATGATGATCACGGAACGTATGTTCAAAGTGAGCAATGAAGAAGAGCTTAAGAATTTCAATTGCCAATATCACACTCATGAAGCTTAAGCAAATAATGGGCAAAGCCAAGTAAGATTGTCTTATAATGACTTCTTATATGATGCCAAGAAGGGAAGTAGGAATATCATGGTAATTAAATAACTTATAACTTCCCTAACATGAAAGTAATGAAATAGATGGCATAGCCAATAAAATTGGCTTATGAAATGTTTATGAATACATAGATTAAAGAATGCCTCTCTATAAGGTAGGGAAATCATTCCTTAGTCCTTGGATTACTTACATTGATTCATTGTGGGTATGGGACTACAATGAATCATTGCATTTGTAAGTAAAACATATGACTAAAGGAATTATTGAAATACACAACAACAAGAAGAAAAAGACTAATAAATAATATAAGTGTCAAAATTGGAGCTCTCGGGTTTGGAGGATCAAATTTTCAAATCTTCGCTCGATTTGTTCTAAAATTATGTTGATGATACTAATGTCTTGTAATCATATAGAAAATGATTTGTGTGCTTTGAATGCATTAAAATATATCATATTCATAACACAATCCACAACTAACAAATTAGGAAAATCTAATGCCTAGACTTTCCACAAATGGCATATTGCTTAGGAAGAGCTTTTATTGATCATGCATAGATTTATGTGTATGTGTGCATACACCCATACTTAGTGCAAGTGGTGTACTAACCCCCTACTATTTACTATTTTTATAGGTGCAGGTCAGAGGGCAGATTGAGGACACTTGCAGCGGTTTGGACTTCAGCGTTTCTCCAAACAATTTGGTAGGTCCTCTTGATTTTGAGGATGCTACAGTTTTAGTCTAGCCTTAGTTTTAGATATAGCTAGTGGATTTTGTCCCTAGAGTTTCGTTCGTACATTCATTTCGAAGTTTTATAATAAGGTCGTGTTTGGAAAACTATTTATGATATATTCATCTTTAGTTTTGAATTGATTATTTGTGATAGATGGTTGTTCTTTATGTTGAGCTTAGTATATGATGTAAATATGTAATGACTATATGAAGTCTAAGTAAACTTCATACATATAAAAAGTTTTAAATTTTCCGCAAATTTAACTAGATGAATGTGATGAATTCAAGATGAGGCTTGTCCGCGACCTCTGAGAGGTCAACGACGCCGGTGGAAATTCGGATTCCAGAATCCGGGTCGTTACAGTTCTTGAGGATGAACCCTTCGGAATTTAGTGTCTCCAAGTTGGAGGAAAATCCAAATGGGTTCATATATGAGGTCTATAAGACCTTTGCTATTATGGGATTAACTTCTAGAGAGAAAGTGGAACTAGCCGCTTACCAATTAAAAGATGTGGTACTAGTTTGGTATGAAGAATGGAAAGATTATAGGCCGGCAAGGGAGGGCCCATAGAGTGGGAGACTTTTAAGTAGGATTTCCTTGATAGGTTCTTTACTATGGAATTGAGGGAGGCTAAGTTGGAGGAATTCATAAACCTCAAGCAAAAAGATTTGAGAGTTACGGAATATTCCTTGAAGTTCACTCTGTTGTCTAAGTATGCTCCAAGCTTTGTAGCAAACCCTAGAAACATGATGAATAGGTTCATGATGGGGGTGTCCGAACTAGTGGAAGAAGAGTGCCATATGGAAATGCTTGTTGATGATATGGATATCTCCTGAATCATGGTGTTTGCTCAACAAATAGAAGAGTCCAATCTTAAGAAGGAGAAAAAGAGAAGTGGGATGCACAAGGATCAGTCTGATGGACATGGTCGTTCTAAGAATTGACAAAAGTTTTCTGGACAAGGTTATTCTAATACTTCTAGGTATGAGGATGAGAGTGTGTCTAACCCTAGACCTCAAGGGAATATCAATGAGTATTCCCGACCTACTTGCCCTAGGTGGTGTAAGAAATATGAGGGTAGGTGTTTGTTCGGTAGAGATGGTTTCTATGGGTGTGGTGAGAAGGGCCACATGAGTAAGGATTGCCCTAAAGCAAAGGCTAATGTGATAGTAGGCGAGCAAGTTGCTCCTAGTAATGTGGAGGGTTTTCTTCAAGCGAAGAATAGGTTTTATGCTCTCCGATCCAAGAGTGATCAATAATGATCTCCTTATGTCCCTTTACGGTATGTATTTCTTTAATGAATTATGAAAATTTCCTCAATTTCTTATGATTATGATTTGCATTAATAGTTATGATGTTTTCCTGATGATGCTGAATTTGAATTTAGAAGCTCATTTGTGTGGCTTATTCCCAAGTGGAGGATAAAGAGACCTTTTCATAAGGTCTCAATATGACTATGTGTATTTATTATTATCTTGGAATTTAATTGTTTCCTTGAATTGAGTATGTGCATTTAGGTATAACACGTGTAGGATATTGCGAGGTCCCCAAAATGAAGGTGTCATTCGAGGACAAATATTTCCCAAGTGGGGGATATTGTAAGGACCCCAAAATGAAATATTAATTAGAGCCTCTC
Source organism: Solanum lycopersicoides (assembly GCA_022817965.1). Classification (NCBI taxonomy): domain Eukaryota; kingdom Viridiplantae; phylum Streptophyta; class Magnoliopsida; order Solanales; family Solanaceae; genus Solanum; species Solanum lycopersicoides. The sequence continues at coordinate 45,339,759 of CM040625.1, read as the reverse complement.
ATATGTTTTAAGAGCCAATAAATCTTGTTTAAGATGTGTTGCAGCTTTTAGAAGTTAGTTGAAAGAGGTTTGAGGTCAAACGCCCGAGACATCCGGAAGCTAGTCTAGTTGAACTAGTGTGTAGTAGGGTTTTTCCGTGGAGTTTGGGGGTACAGATGTAAGGTTCCTCAAAATTAATTAGAGTACCTAGATACTCACATGTTCCTAAAAAGTTTAATAACATGATAATTAAGTGGTTTATAGTATGTATTCTTGATTTGAGGTGGTTTGGATGCCAAACATCCAAGAATATCCAAGACGTTCGAAATAAACCTTGGGACATCCTATTGTGTTCTAGTGTTACTTGGAATGTTCTATGTATTTGTTTGTGCTCAAATTGATAGGATACGACCCTAACATGTATACGAGTGTATTTAGGGTCAAAACATTGGGGCAAGACTTCCCCAGGACCGCCCTAGGAGTGCTTGAGGAGGACCCATCATTTGGCCAGCAAGCTACCCAAAGGCAGCAACATTGTTTTCATAGATGAAATAGGTTCGCGTCGCGGACTAGCTTCTTCAAGGGACAAATGCTTGGTCTGCATCGCGGATGTGCAGCGGACTCTACTGTCACAAAATCTAATTCCAAAAATCATGCGGGAACAACTACGCGTCGCGGACTTGCTCCCCCACGATAATTCCGAAAATTGATGTTAAGTTAGACTTGTCTAAAAGTGTCTGATGAATATGGGGTATTTTTGGTACTTTTGGAGTCGGTTATTTAAGGTTTTTAAGTCATATTTAACCCTTTTCCCAAGTAAAAACCCCAATACCCAATAAGAAATAAAAATCCCAAAAGCCCTCTTCTCTTCCAATTCTCTCAAACCTCCATTGGAGGGAAAACTTAAGCTCAAGCTAGAAGATCAATTTTCAGATGATTTCTTCTCCAATTTCATAAGTCTTCAATCAATAAGGTATGGTTATCCTTCATCCTTAGTAATCCATTCATCTAAGGAGTTCCTTCAAAGGTTTTGAAAGAAGATTTCATGATCAAAATTGTTATCTTTTAATCTAGCCATGAATTCTATCTCAAATTGATTTTAAAAGCCATTTTATGATAAATTGATGATTATATAATGTTTTAAAGATGAATTTCAATCTAATTTCATGATGAACCCATGATCCTCCCAAATTCTCTAATTATGATATAATGTGGGTCTTTTGATCATGATTAGATTATGATAGAATTATGTTTTGATTGTAATGAATTTCTTAGTTCTACATTCCTTTATGTCAATTGATGATGAATTGTTGGGAATTGATCAAAGGTTATCAAAGCTTGGATAATTGGTGAGTTCATACTAATTCCTAGCCTATGGTAGTAGAATTGGCCTTGAATGTCATTCATTGGTATGGTCCATTATGGTGGATGTGCTAACCATCTTGTCTATACATCTATATGTTATGATCATGGCCTTGAAGGCAAATTAATGTTTGGTGAAGTGTGTTTATGTAACGTCCCTCAAAATGAGCTAGGTTGAGCTAGATCCTAACACTTGTGTCATGATTTTTTAATGACCTAAAATGGTTAATAATAGTTTTCTTAGGCAGTATATAAAGTTTGGAAGTATTTTGAGATCAAACATTTAAGAACGTCCAAGACGTTTGGAAACTAGTCGAAGTTGAACTGGTGTGTCATATTTTTTTGTAGTGATGTTTTGGGGGATGGTTTGAAGGAGAAATTCAGTACCCAGAGTTCCTACGCGTAGCCGGACATACAAAGGGTCAAAAAGTCCGAGAACGACACTCCGGGGACCATCAAAAGGGTCCCCGAGGAGGACCCAAACATGGGCCACAGAAGCTGCAAAGCAGCCAAGAAATGACATGCTGCTTTGCGACGCGCAGCTGTTATGCAGTGTCTCCGCGACGCGCAGTAATGTCCCTGATTTTGTTTAATCGTTTTTAAGTCAAATTTGAGTTGGTTAAATTGTCCAATAAATGTAAGGGTCTTTTGGGTAGTTTAGGGGTATATTATGGACGGTCATAGGACCTATTTAAACCCTAACCTCACCAATTAAAGCAAAAACCCTGAACTCAAAACAAAACCACTCCATTCACTCTATCCAAAACTCCATTGTTGAAGCTTTGAAGATCCAAGGAAGAAGATAGAATTCTCAAGTTTTTCTCCATCATTATTGTGGGCTTTTCATCACAATTAAGGAATGGTTATTCATCCTTGAAATATCTTTCTTCAAGGAGTCAATTCCAATGATTTTCTAAGATGCTCAAAAACATGAATTTTCCAATTTCATAATCTCTGGGTTCTTGCATTAAAGGTTTTGAATCAACTTTTTAGGATTGAATTTATGTTAACGCAATGTTTTAAAGCTAATATTTCTTGAACCCATGCAAACCATGCAACTCTTATTTTGACTATTTTATGGGTCAAGTGATCATCTCTCAATGCTTATGAATTATTGTGTAGTTTTCTATGTGATATTAAATGATGTAAGAGTTGTATTGAATTGACGAATAGGCTGTCTTAGATTGATAAATAAATGTATTGAATTTACTTAGATTTATTGAGTATTGTGATTTCGTATTGAATTGATGATCATGGCCATGTGTAAGGGCCTTTGAGTATTGTATTGGATGGTTTAGCTATGGATTAAGGTGGTGAGAATGGATTGGTGGTAAGCTGCCCTAGTTCTCTTTATTTTATGTTAATTAGACTTCAATTATGTTGTGATTTGTATGGTCCACTTATTGTAGTGGTGCTATGTGCTTTACTTGCAATTGATGTGGCCTTGTCGGAACGTATTATGATGATCATGGCCTTGTCGGCACTACTTGAAGTATTATCATAATTTGTGTAGTAAATTATGTGAAGTATGATAATATCTATCTACATGCTAGTAATGTGAAAGTTTGATATTGTTAGGTGATCATGTTAGACTATGACTATGTGTTTATGTGTGTAGTCTTAGAGTTGATGCATGATTGTTCCTACTTGAATATATGAGTCTATAATGGTTATATTGATGATGTTATAGTAATGTATAGGATGGCATAAAGATGATAAGAGTCATTCCTAAGTGTTTCGAAGAATGATAGGTTATATGTAATAAAGTAAAGTATGTTGTGTTTTGTCTTGGTAGACTTGTGTCCCTTACTTTATACATGTACATTATGAATATGAACATCTTGACTTAGTAGGCTTAGGCACCTTTGTCTTGGATGTATATGGATGAATGTTGAATGAAAGTCTAGGATCGGTAGACCTAAGATGGGGCCCTTCTAAGCATGACTAATATGTGGAACCTTCTATATAGAGAGATGTTTAAGAATGAGCTATACTTATAGACCATTGAGTGGCAGCCCTAGTGGACCCATCTTTGGAAGGTGCATTATGACTAGGTAATGACTAATAGATGGTACCTTTTCATATGCCTCTTTTTAATGAACTTAATCTATGAGAACAAAGGCTATCATCGAGTGAAGATGTTATGGTTTGTAACTCTACTTAAGAAGAAGACTAGAGTACAATGTACCTCTACTTGAGAATGAGACTATAGTACATAAAAGACCTTGATATTCCTTAACCATGTGCCTACATGGGATGTGTCCTAGTTCTACCCTTGGAAAGTAGAACACCCTCCATCGGAGTAGGTTTATGACTCTAAATTCCATGCCTAGCGAGTATGGTCCGTATCTGTTATTGCATATTCTCATCATGTGTGATACATGCTAGTGTTGGATAAGTACTAGGAAGTTTAGGTAGTGGAATGGGACGCTATCTAGACATCGCACGACTAGACTTTGAAGATGTTAGTATGTGAGTCCCTAGGTCTTTCCAAGACCATTATGTGAAGTCTATAATGAATGAAATGTTATATAATTGACTTAACTAACATAATGACTTCATTAAAGACATGTTAAGAAAAAAGTACATACCTAGAGTAGATTTGAGGATTGCTTAGGTAGGATTTAAGAGGGTGTATGGGAGGTCTCTTCATGTCTTACTTAGGTGAGTCTTAGAGTAATTCTAGGTAGGGAGTTTAACAAATAAAGTAAGATTGATCTTATCCTAGGTAGTCTTAAGGATCATTTAGGTGTGCTTAGAGAAGGTGTATGGGCGGTCTCTCTTCGTCTCACTTGATTGAGTCTTAGGATAACCTTTGGTGAAAGGGTTGCAAGCTAAAAGAGGCTACTGTGAAGTTGAACTTAGTTCACTGTAATATTCTTAACTGTTTGATAAAATGCGTATGTGATATCTTATATGTTTCTAAGGTGTTAAATATTGTTCTTATACTTATGCTACTATGTTTTACTCAAAAAGAGCATGTTTTATAAAAATCTCCATTTATCATGATTTTATGCATTATGTCATACATAGTACAAGTGTTTGTACGAATTCCATACATTTTGTCTATCTATAAAGGTGTAGGTGGTGTTTGAGAGGAGTCTCGAAGTTGAACCTTGGATTAGTGTTATTTCAAGTAAATAGTTGCTATGTCCTCACTTGATTTGTGGACATCTTGATGTTTAGATTTCCTTATTGAAAGTATTGTAATAGACTTAGATATTTTCCTATATGTTGAAGTATGGGCCGTGTCCCAATATATTTGTATGTCTAAGAGGGAAACTTTCAGACTTAGCCTTTCATTATGTTTTTCTATAGAAGAGATATTTTGAAGTATTATTAATTCATATGGAAAGTTTTAATTCTGCAGTAATTTTCATACATGTAGAAAATGAATGGTACGAAAGGGCTTGTACAAGACCTATGAGAGGTCGAGTGCACCGTGTTTCGATTTGAGGATGCCCTAACTTCTAGGGGGTACTCTCGGGTCATTAAAAACTTGGTATTAGAGCATTGTTATGAAGTATTACTTAGGAATCAAAAAGTCTCAAAAATCCACGTCTAGTAGAGTCTTGAACATCGGTGTGAGTCGCGACACATCTATGGGCGAGAGGCTATAGGATGGTAGAGTTTCCCTTATTTTCTACTCCTATGTCGTGCCGTAGAGATTAAAAGTTATGAGTGTCCTTTTCTTATGGTTTTCCTTGTTTTTCTAGGAAGATTAATACAAGGAGTACACCAGCAAGGAGGGTTGAGGAGAATGATGTGAATGAGGGACTTGCTCCCCGAGGTGGACATGTGCCAAAAGTTGAGCAAGTTCCTCAATGTGTTCAAGGTGTTCAAGGTGCTCAAGATGATCAAGTACCTATAGTGGAAGGAGGTAATGAGGTTCCGGTGGTCCCCCGGTTATGGATAATGGGGAGATTAGAGAGGCTCTCCTAACCCTAGCCCGAGCTATGACAACTCAAGTGAATAGAGACATTGGTCCTAGGGTGAATTTTATGGAGCGTACTATGACCTCTAGATTGAGGGACTTTGTGAGGATGAATCCTCCTATCTTCTTTGGTTATAAGGTGGGAGAAGATATCCAAGCTTTCTCGGATAAGGTGTATAAGATAGTGCATGCAATGACAGTGACTTCTAAGGAGAAAGCGGAGTTAGCTTCGTATCAATTGAAAGATGTTGCTCAAGTATGGTATACTCAATGGAAGGATAGTAGACCGGTTGAATCGGGTCCCTTAGAGTTGGAAAAGTTTAAGGAAGCATTCTTACAAAGGTACTTTCCCCGTGAAAAGAGGGAGGTTAAGATTGAGGAATTTATAAGACTTAGGCAAGGTAGCATGAGTGTTGAGGAGTATTCTTTATAGTTTATCATATTGTCTAAGTATGATCCATCGTTGGTGTCTAACCCTAGTGATGATATGAGTAGGTTCTTGATCGGTGTGTCGGATATTATGAAGGAAGAGTGTCGTACAGCCATGCTACTTGGTGACATGACTCTATCTAGGCTTACGATGTGTGCTCAATACATTGAAGAGTCTAAACTTGGGAGAGAAGTAGAGATGCTAAGAGGGAAAGAACCGATGAGCAAGTTAAACATAAGTTTAAGAAAAGGGCTTCAAATCAAGATAGTTCTAGTTATCCTAAGGATAACTATGATAGAGTTGGTGGTTCCCAAGTGGTTAAGCCTACTTGTGCTACTTGTGGGAACAGGCACTTTGGGAAGTGTCTAGCCAGTACTAGTGGGTTCTTTGGTTGTGGTAAGGACGATCACAAGGTGAGAGATTGTCCTACTATTGCAGCTAGAGGAAGAGAGGCCAAGAAAGTTCCTCCTAATATTCCGGAAGGTGGTGCTCCAAACGGAAAGGCTCGCTTCTATGCTCTTCGAGCCAAAGGGACAAAACCAGATGATGGTGATGATGTCAGTAAGTTATAGTTTTCTCTCTTTAGTTATATGTGTTACTTCTAAGTGGGGGAGTATGGTGAGTAGTAGAATAGTGATTTGTTGTCTCATCTCTTCTATTCAATTCAAGCTTGAGAGATAGAATGTCATAGTAGCATGTTGCATGTTGAATTTTGTTTAGGAGTCTAGTTGAAATTGAATTTCATTGATTCCTTCCATTGTGAATTTCATTAAGTTATGATTATGTTTTAAAGTGAGTTTATATGATTTTATCTCTCATATTGTCATGTATCCATCATAAATTGCTTAAGAGTTGTATTTGTGGAAAATTTAGCATGTTTCACTGTAAAGAAATTGGTGCTCACTTTAAAGATTTTTAAATTTTGACTAAATTTTTATTTCATGAAAAATGGTTATGATGTGTATAAATTGATGTATTGAGCATGTTAATATGTGGAGAAGGAAGTTCCTGCTATATGAAATGAAAATGTTAGTCTTATTGCATGATGAGTTGTAGATGTAGTTTTTGTCTTCTTGTTGTGTTGTGACTCTCTTTGATATGTGTGAATTGTGTATTGTGTTGTATGGTTATGTGCTTCTAGTATTTGAGTCTTAACTCTTAAACTGTTCAAGGTGTGGGAAGTGTCATTCGAGGATGAATGTTGTCCAAGTGAGGGAGATTGTAACGTCCCTCAAAATATCCTGTTTAGCTAGAGCCTAACACTTGTGTCATGATGTTTTAAAGTCATAAAAATTTTAATAATAGTGTTATTAGTCAGTATATAAAGTTTGGAAGTATTTCGAGTTCAAACATTTAAGAACGTCCAAGACGTTTGGAAACTAGTCAACGTTGAACTAGTGTGCCGTACTGTTTTGTAGTGCTGTTTTGGGAGATGGTTTGAAGGTGAAATTCAGTACTGAGAGTTCCTACGTGTATCCTAACATACAAAGGGTCGAAACGTCTGATAACAACGCCCCGGGGACCATCAAAAGGGTCCCCGTAACATGGGCCAGGAAGCTGCAAAGCAGCCAAGAAATGACATGCTGTTGTGCGACGCGCAACTGTCATGCCGTAGGAAAAATTCTTGACCTGCGACGCAGAGCTGTAACGAACCATTCTGTCCAAGAATTTTCAAAAAATAAGATTTGGAAGTGTGTCCGCGACGCGCAGTAATGTCCCAGATTTCATTTTGTCGTTTTTAAGTCAAATTTGAGTTGGTTAATTTGTCCAATAAATGTAGGGGTCTTTTGGGTAATTTAGGGGTATATTATGGATGGTCATAGGACCGTTTTAAACCCCTAACCTCACAAATTAAGCAAAAAACCCTCAACTCAAAACAAAACCTCTCCATTCACTCTCTCCGAAACTCCATATTGAAGCTTTGAAGGTCCAAGAAAGAAGATAGGATTCTCAAGTTTTTCTCCATCATTATTGTGGGTTTTCATCACAATTAAAGTATGGTTATTCATCCTTGGAATCTCTTTCTTCAAGGAGTCAATTCCAATGATTTTCGAAGATGATCAAAAACATAAATTGTCCAATTTCATAATCTCTCCATGGGTTCTTGCATTAAAGGTTTTGAATCAATGTTTTTGAATTGAATTGATGTTAACGCAATGTTTTAAAGCTAATATTCCTATGAACCCATGCAAACCATGCAACTCTTATTTAGACTATTTTATGGGTCAAGTGATCATGTCTCAATTCTTATGAATTATAGTGTAGTTTTCTATGGGCTATTGAATGATGTAAGAGTTGTATTGAATTAACGAATAGGCTGTATTAGATAGATAAATATATATATTGAATTGACTTAGATTTATTGAGTATTATGATTTCGTATTGAATTGATAATCATGGCCATGGGTAAGTGCCTTTGAGTATTGTAATTGATGGTTTAGCTATGGATTAAGGTGGTGAGAATTGATTGGTGGTAAGATGCCCTAGTTCTCTTTATTTTATGTTAATTAGACTTTAATTATGTTGTGATTGGTATGGTCCACTTATTATGGAGTTGCTATGTGCTTTACTTGAAATTGATGTGGCCTTGTCGGAGTTACTTTACGTATTATGATGATCATGGCCTTGTCGGCACTACTTGAAGTATTATCAAAATTTGTGTAGTAAATTATGTGAAGTATGATCATATCTATCTACATGCTAGTAATGTGAAAGTTTGATATTGTTAGGTGATCATGTTAGACTATGACTTTGTTTTTATGTGTGTAGTCGTAGAGTTGATGCATGATTGTTCCTACTTGACTATATGAGTCTATAATGGTCATATTGATGATGTTATAGTAATGTATAGGATGACATAAAGATGATAAGAGTCATTCCTAAGTGCTTCAAAGAATGATAGGTTATATGTAATAAAGTAAAGTATGTTGTGTTTTGTCTTGGTAGACTTGTGTCCCTTACTTTATACATGTACATTATGAATATGAACATCTTGACTTAGTAGGCTTAGGCACCTTAGTCTTGGATGTGTATGGATGAATGTTGAATGAAAGTCTAGGATCGGTAGACCTAAGATGGTGCCCTTCTAAGCATGACTAATATGTGGAACCTTCTATATAGAGAGAAGATGAAGAATGAGCTATCCTTATAGACCATTGAGTGGCAGCCCTAGTGGACCCATCTTTTGTAGGTGCATTATGACTAGGTAATGACTAAGAGATGGTACCTTTTCATATGCCCCTTTTTAATGAACTTAATCTATGAGAACAAAGGCTAGCACCGAGTGAATATTTTGTTTTGTAGCTCTACTTAAGAACAAGACTAGAGTACAATGTACCTCTACTTGAGAATGAGACTAGATTACATAAAAGATCTTGATATTCCTTAACCATGTGCCTACATGGGATGTGTCCTAGTTCTACCCTTGGAAAGTAGAACACCCTCCATCGGAGTAGGTTTATGACTCCGGATTCCATGCCTAGCTAGTATGGTCATGTCTGTTATTGACTATTCTCATCATCTGTGATACATGCTAGTTTTGGATAAGTACTAGGAAGTTTAGGTAGTGGAATGGGACGCTATCTAGACATTGCACGACTAGTGTTTGAAGATGTTAGTATGTGAGTCCCTAGGTCTTTCCAAAAACATTATGTTAAGTCTATAAAGAATGAAATGTTATCTAATTGACTTAACTAACATAATGACTATAGTAAAGACATGTTAAGAAAGAAGTACTTACCTAGAGTATATTTGAGGATTGCTTAGGTAGGCTTGAAGAGGGTGTATGGGAGGTCTCTTCATGTCTTACTAGGTGAGTTTTAGAGTAATTCTAGGTAGGGAGTTTAACAAATGAAGTAAGATTAATCTTATCCTAGGTAGTCTTAAGGATCATTTAGGTGTGCTTAGAGAGGGTGTATGGGCGGTCTCTCTTCGTCTCACTTGATTGAGTATTAGGATAACCTGTGATGAGATGTTTGCAAGCTAAAAGAGGTTACTGTGAAGTTGAACTTAGTTCACTGTAAGGTGACATAGTTCACTGTAATGCTTATGTGATATCTTATATGTTTATTAGGTGTTAAATGTTGTTGTTATACTTATACTACGATATTTTACTCAAAAAGAGCATGTTTTATACAAATCTATGTTTATCATGATTTTATACATTATGTCATACATAGTACAAGTGTTTGTACGAATTCCATACATTTTGTCTATCTCTAAAGGTGTAGGTGGTGTTTGAGAGGAGTCTCAAAGTTGAAGCTTGGATTAGTGTTCATTCAAGTAAAGAGTTTGTATGTCCTTACTTGATTCAAGGACATCTTGATGTTTAGATTTCCTTAATGAAAGTATTGTAATAGACTTAGCTATTTTCCTATATGTTGAAGTATGGGTCGTGTCTCAATATATTCGTATGTCTAAGATGGCGACTTTGAGACTTAGCCTTTCATTATGTTTTTCTATAAAAGTGATATTTTTAAGTATTATAAATTTGTATGAAAAGTTTTAATTTCGCACTACTTTTCATACATGTATGCAATGAATGGTATGAAAGGGCTTGTACAAGACCTCCGAGAGGTCGAGTGCCCTGTGTTTCGATTCGAGGATGCCCTAACTCTTAAGGGGTACTCTCGGGTCATTACAGTTTATGATAATCACATACATGAGGTTGTATGCTTAGTCTTCTAATCTAGTACCATGTTCTAGGTATATTGATGATACTTTTGATATGTGAATGAAGATGTTATGGTTAGGTGGTTTATACGTTTGACATTTTTGAGTCTATTGATGATTGGATACTCTTGTATAGAATGAACCCTGCCTATGAACCCCTACATGAATGTGTGGTCTTAAGCATGATTAGTAGTCTTAGATTCAATGATGAAGGTGTCTTGTCTCCTATGTTATACTGTTATTGTGTGTGGTCTATAAACCCTATTACTCTATATGTGAGTTGTCTATGCTTTAAGGGACTTGAATGTGTATTGTGACCTTTGTAAGATGGCTGCCTCAATGTTAGGATTTTTGCCATTACGTGATCATGTTGTCCAATGGACACAGACACCTCATGCATGACTTTAAGTAGGATGTATTCAAGGTACATAATGAAAGGATAGTTCTCATATGCACCTAATGTCTACTACTATGTGTGTGAAGAATATTTTCATGAAAGTATGATAGTGTATCTTAACTAGGATGATAGTATAGGTGTACAAGTATGGACAAGGGTATGGGACCTTGTCTATGCATTACACATGGTGCCTTGATAGGATAGTTCCTAGGTTGATTCTATATGTACATGAATATAAAGGTATGAGTAAACTATGAGCATTACTTGTATGCTATGATGTCAAGTATATGATATGAATTATGAATATGCATAGTGTCTAAATGTGGTAATATCAAAGGATTGTTCATGTATATACACCTATGCACTTATGCATGAATGAAGTGAAGTATGAATGTGTGTTGTCTAATAGTTTCTATGTGAAAGTCTTCTCACATATATGTATACACACACATGAAATGTATGAATGAAGCATGCTATGATATTCTAGTAAATAGGGTCTTTTGAAAGGTTTACTCAATTGTACTCTAAACTAGACTATGTTTTATATGTGCTATGTCCATTTAAAATGTTTTCTCACATGAGCTAGGTTGATGAAATGACATTCTCATCTATGACCTAGAACTATTCATATGAGGAGTTAATCTCCTAAAGCCTATTTTTATAAATTAATGTTAATAAAGTATTTTTAATATAGGGAAGTTAGCTTAGCACCGAGTGAACTTGATGATGGGGGGTGCACTTTCCCCATTGAAAGGTAGGTTCACCATAGTCCTCACGAGGTGGATAACTATAATGCCCAATCGGCATAAAGAGGGTTTCCATATATACCTCCAAGTTCCATAAACTATGTTTCCCCATAGGACCTAGCAAATGGATCCACCTAAGATGCTAGCGTGATATTCATGTCTTACCTTGGCAAGTAAGATACTCTCTTTAGTGTGAGGGAATGACACTAAATTCCATGTTTAGCACACATGGACTTAATGTCGGTAACGGATATAGTTTCCTTAAAGTAAAATGGACAATGGAAGTAACGTAATGGACCCTAACTAGAGTAACCTAAGGGAAGTTGCTAGTGTAGGTGATGGTATGGGACTTTACATATGCATTGCACAAGTAGCTCTTAAAGGGAGTTCTAGGAAGGTGTTCTCAATGTATATGAATATCTATATGTCTTATATGCATGATATTATGATATTGACCAATTGTTATAATAATATGCGTAGTATGAGTCCTATGGTGTCTTTTCATGAGTTCTCACTCTATTTGTAGGATGTTGGTCTTATTGACTATATGATGAGGTCTTACCTTGAATACGCATGATAGTTGTCTTAATTTTCATATGATGAAGGTCCTATGTATGTGTGTAGTTGACTATGGTTGTCATGTTGAGATATGAAGTATATGATATGCTTGTGGTCTCTTTGAGAGCTTACTTAGTATGTGTGAGGTTATAAGACTTCATATACATTGCACTAGTAAGGTTACATTATGAGTAAGGTCTTGTGATTTCATATGAAAATAAATACAAGTGTGTCATTGTTGACTATTGCCTATTATGATGTTATTGGAAGTGTTGACTTGTATGTGGTCTTAAAGTGAGTCTTATATCTGATAAATGGAACATGTTGGTTCATATGTGAAGTAGGTGTCTTAGGGTATTCTATGTTCCTATGGATGTCTATTTTTAAGTAAATAAAGGTTGTATGAATGTCTACCTTAGTGACCTTAAGATGATTCTTCAGTGTGGATGGTGGAATGGGACACTATTCATGCATTGTGCCGAGTATCACTAGAGGGTTACTTGGGAGTTAAGGAGTTAAGGTAAAAGTAAGATAATATTATTAAATGATAAATGTGCCCTAAATTTAATATGTGGCATCATGTTTGTGAGTATTGTACATGTCAATATGAAGTATGTGAACTATATTGTATTTATTGTATCATTGTGTAGGAAGTTTTACTAAAAGACATGATGCATGGTTTCTGACAAAATGTCCTCTTTAAATGCATGTTTTTGCATGGTTGCCATACTTATTGCATTCTTGTACTAACACCATTCTTCTTCATCTTTTTACGCAAAGTGTAGGTGGTGTTGGCTAGAGAATGTCTCTTAAAGTGAAGGAATTGGATAACTTTCCCAAGTTCAAGGAAAGGGGTCCTTAAGATTCCAGAATGTCCTATGTCAAGTTATTCTTAAAGTTATGTAATATTGTTGTTATTCTTTAATGTTGTAAGGGTCGTGTCCCTAATTTACTCTAATGATGTTGAGTCTAAGATGGCAAAGAGACTTAGAGTCTAACTATGTACTTATGCTATTTTATATTAATGGAAGTGATGTTTCTAGCATATGATGTGCTATATAAAAAAAAACCGCTAAATATCCTATGACAATGCGATGAATGATAACTATGGGCTTCTATAAGACCTCCGAGAGGTCAAGTACGTCATGTTACTTCTGGGGGGTGCTCTCCAGATGTGACAAATGTGGTATCGGAGCATGAGGTTATAAAAGTGGCTTTAGGGTCCAAAGTCTCATATTGCCACATCTAGTAGAGTCTCGTTCATCGGTGGTGACTCACGACACATCTATGAAGGAGAGGCTATAGGACGATAGAGTTTCCCTTCTTCACTAATCTCATGTTGTGGCATAGAACTTAACTCTATATGATCTCTCTCATATATTTTCTTGTCCGGTGGTCTTTTAAATGTTATTGCTTGGATGGATCATATCTCAATGTTTAAGGGAGAAAATGTGAGTTTTGATGTGTACCTTGGTTTTGTGGTTTGATGAGCATGTGTGAAGTTTATTTTTAGCATGTGTTGAGATGATGTCAATTATTGCTATATATGTGATTTATGAGAAATAAGGTGTTATTTTGAGAAGTTATGATATGGTATGATTATCCTTTGTTAAGAGTTGTTATGGTTCAAATGAGTTCCATTTTGAAATGATAAGTTGCTATATGATTTGGTAAGATGATAGTGTAATGTTATGCTTTAGGCTTGAAATGCTTTGGAGAAAAGTGGTAAATAGATAAATATGCATTTTGCCTTTATCTACGTGTAATGGTTCAATGTTGCCTTTGTATATGAGAGGTTCTTCATAGTTTCCTTGTATGGAATGGAGTCTTTGAAAAGGCTTACTCCTAAGAGGGTGAGGTAGTGTGCTTAGCTGGTAAGGTGATTATGAATTATGCTAGTTAATGAGAGAACCCTTATGACTAGTGAATGATTCCCTATGTGAACCTATACTAAGAGTGGGAAAAATGGAATAATAGGTTTTATTGCATAAGTTGGGTTTATCTTTCGCCCTAAGGTTGACTTAGAGGGAGGTTGTATCCCTTAGTACATGTGCATAAGAAGAGAATTGATGTTGACCTACATTGAAAGTGGTTAGTTGTCTGTTAAGTTTAATCTTAAGTTTGGTCATTTGAAAAGGGTGCTTAGATTGTATTTGAGCATGGTTGGTTGGAAAGTTCCACCAAAGGTGATAATGTAGGTTGAAATAACCTAGAAGTTAAGTTGCCTAATATTGAGGGAAAAGAGAGAGGCCTTCATGGACAAGTCTCTCCTATGGTTCCCCTAATGTTTTACCTATATAGGATTGTTACCCTAAATTTCTAAGAAAAGTTGGTAGTGGACCTTAAGAGTACTAATATGTGCCCTATGTTATGATAAAGTGGTGAAGTACCCTTGGTATTCATGGTGTAGTTAAGTCCTCATGTGGTTGGGTAGTATGACCTAACTTGATTGTTATTAGTTTCCTTTGGGTGTTAGGCTTAGAAGAATGATGGTGATTGAGTTAGTAGGATCGTTAATGTGAATTAGGAGTGGGAACCCTCAATGATGTCGAACCTTCTTATGTGAGCAACATATATGTTGCTCTTGCCTTGCCTTGACCTTGGTGTTTAAACGCATGATGTGATTAGGCTTACCCCAAGTGGGGGATAATGTGCCTAGATGGTAAGATTTTAAGTGCCCTTGATGTTCTTATGTTGAGTTACTTTGAACTTCTTTATGTTGAAATTCACTTTTAGGTGATGTTGATGAAGGGTGTTCATAGGCTTAAATCCCAAGAGTGGGATGATGTGGTTGGTTATTAAGGTTGGTGAGATAAAGTTCTCCTAAGGTTGAGTTAAGTTTCTCTTTTTGGGTTTACCCTAAGTGGGGGATGATGATGTGAGTAGTAAGGTTGTTGAACTCCCTATCTTTTCCTTATATTCTTACTCTAGCTTGAAACCAAAGAGTTCCTAGTAGCTTGTTCATGATGGAGTCTTTCATATAAGCTTAAGTTGCATGTTCTCCATATGTTATGCATGTCTTAAATGACACTATGTTATGCATGTTTTAGATGTTTTCACTGCATGAAAAAAGGGATTTTTGTGATAAATTGCTTATAACTCATGTTGTTATGCATCTTGATTTGTTTAATGTGCATTATATTTTATGAATGACTTAATGAGCATACTAACTGTCACTTTTAATGTGTGGTGCTTTAGCCT
Organism: Solanum lycopersicoides; assembly: GCA_022817965.1. NCBI lineage: Eukaryota > Viridiplantae > Streptophyta > Magnoliopsida > Solanales > Solanaceae > Solanum > Solanum lycopersicoides. The sequence continues at coordinate 45,324,481 of CM040625.1, read as the reverse complement.
CACAATGAGAAATTGAGTCTCCTCTAAATGAGTTAAGATGAGTCCCTTTTAAAATATTTGATTTGTATGGTTTGGGAAGTACAATTGTAGAGTCACTCTTGAGAAGTGAAGGTATGACCAGACAATGTCCTTGTGTGTGCCTATAAATTGTAAGAATTTCTCTAAATGATGCTTGTTTATGGAATCTAGTGTTATGCTTGAAGTTAAAACTATGAGAAATAACTTCCTATTGTTGTGATGTGTGTTGTGTAATTTACCATTTTGACTTCACTATGAAGGACGTATGAGCATGATTTGGTTAAAAAGTCTTGAAGTTGTCTTTAAAAATGAATTGACCTTTGTGCATTGCTTGTGTGTGAACTCTTGAAGACATGTAAGTGTGATGAGGAGAAGGATATTCCTTGTTAAACATAACTAAGCATGGTAAGGTTGAGTATGGCCTTCATGACACCATGTCTAAATGATAAGGATCCTTGTTGATCTACTTGACTCAAGTCTATGTGCATTAAGTGTGAGTTGCTTATTTGCTTCTTGAGAAATGATGTTGAATCTTCCTATGTGTGAATATACATGATGAGATCTTAATGAAATGAAATGTAAGGACTGTTTCATGATTAGGAGAAGGATGTTCCTCCTATGATAATGAGTAACCTTTGCGTTTAATGCATTAAGGGTGAGTGTGTGAAGTTTTTTGCTTGCTTGTATGCGTTGAGTGCAAATGATATGGAAGTTGGTGTTCCTTGTAAGGTTGGTGGATTGACTTCTAGGTGATGATGTTTAGAACGTTGTGAGCTGCTCTATGGGTCATGGAAGTCCTTGATGTGTTTAAAATGTTTCAAGTGTCATTGGAAGACGAATGTTCCCAAGTGGGGGATATTGTAACGTCCCTTAAAATGAATTAAAGTAGAGCCTAAAATGTGCCTAAAAAGTTTAATAACATGGTAATTAAGTGTTTTAAAGTAGGTATACTTAATTTGAAGTTGTTTGGAGGCTAAATGCCCAAGAACGTCCAAGACGTTCGTAAGTTAGACTTGAGACGTGCTAGTGTGTTCTAGTGTGCCTTGGTATTTTTTATGTGTTGTTTGGTGCTCAAATTTATAGGATAGTACCCTAACATGCATACGAGTGTATTTAACATTGAAACGTCCGGGAACGACTCCCCGAGGACTGCCCTAGGGGTCCTTGAGGAGGACCCATCCTTTCGCCAACAAGCTACCCAGTGGCAGCAACGATTTTTTCATAGATGAAATAGGTCCGTTTCACGGACTAGGGTCTTCAAGGGAAAAATGTTTTGTCCGCTACACGGACGTTCAGCGGACTCTAGTGTCCCAAAATCTAATTCCAAAAATCATGCGGGAACAGCTCCGCGTTGGGGACTTGCTCCCTGACGATATTTCAAAAAATTGAAGTTAAGTTAGACTTGTCTAAAAGTTTCCAATTAATGTGGGGGTATTTTGGGTATTTTAGGAGTCGGTTATTGATGGCATTTAAGTCATATTAACCCTTTTCCCAAGTCAAAACCCCAATAATAAGAAATCAAAATCCCAAAAGCTCTCTTCTCTTCCAAATTCTCTCGAACCTCCATTGGAAGGAAAACTCAAGCTCAAGCTAGAAGATGAATTTTCAAAAGATTTCTTCTCCAATTTCATGTGTCTTTAATCAATAAGGTATGATTCTCCTTCATCCTTAGTTATCCATTCGTATAAGGAGTTCCTTTAAAGGTTTTGAAAGAAGATTTCATGATCAAAATTGCTATCTTTAATCTAGCCATGGGTTCTTTCTCAAATTTATTTCAAAATCATGTTTATGATAAACTGATGATTATAATGATCACATACATGAGGTTGTATGCTTATTCTTCTAATCTAGTATCATGTTCTAGGTATATTGATGATGCTTTCTATATGTGAATGGTCTATACGTTTGACATTATTGAAATCTATTGATGATTGGATACTCTTGGGTAGCATGACCCCTACTTATGAAGCCCTACATAAATGTGTGGTCTTAAGCATAATTAGGAGTCTTAGATTAAATGATGAAGATGTCTTGTCTCCTATGTTATAATGTTGTTGTGTGTGATCTATAGTTCCTATTACTCTATATATGCGTTGTCTATGATTTAAGGGACTTGAATGTGTATTTTTACCTTTGTAAGGTGGCTGCCTCAGTGTTAGGATTTTTGCCATTACGTGATCATGTTGTCCAATGGACACAGACACCTCATGCATGACTTTAAGTAGGATGGATTCAAGGTAGATAATGAAAGGATAGTTCTCATATGCACCTAATGTCTACTACTATGTGTGTGAAGAATATTTTCATGAAAGTATGATAGTGTATCTTAACTAGGATGATAGTATAGGTGTACAAGTATGGACAAGGATATGGGACCTTGTCTATGCATTAAAAATGGTGCCTTGATAGGATAGTTCCTAGGTTGATTCTATATGTACATGAATATGAAGGTATGAGTAAACTATGAGCATGACTTGTATGATATGATGTCAAGTATATGATATGAATTATGAATATGCATAGTGTCTAAATGTGGTAATATCATAGGATTGTTCATGTATATACACCTATGCACTTATGCATGAATGAAGTGAAGTATGAATGTGTGTTGTCTAATAGTGTCTATGTGAAAGTCTTCTCACATATATGTACACACACACATGAAATGTATGAATGAAGCATGCTATGATATTCTAGTAAATAGGGTCTTTTGAAAGGTTTACTCAATTGTACTCTAAACTAGACTATGTTTTATATGTGCTATGTCCATTTAAAATGTTTTCTCACATGAGCTAGGTTGATGAAATGACATTCTCATCTATGACCTAAAACTTTGCATATGAGGAGTTAATCTCCTAAAGCCTATTTTTATAAATTAATGTTAATAAAGTATTTTTAACAAAGGGAAGTTAGCTTAGCACCGAGTGAACTTGATGATGGGGGGTGCGCTTTCCCGATTGAAAGGTAGGTTCACCATAGTCCTCACGAGGTGGATAACTATAATGCCCAATCGGCATAAAGAGGGTTTCCATATATACCTCCAAGTTCCATAAACTATGATTCCCTATAAGACCTAGCAAATTGATCCACCTAAGATGCTAGCATGATATTCATGTCTTACCTTGGCAAGTAAGATACCCTCTTTAGTGTGAGGGAATGACACTAAATTCCATGTTTAGCACACATGGTCTTAATGTCGGTAACGGATATAGTTTCCTTAAAGTAATATGGACAATGGAAGTAATGTAATGGACCCTAACTAGAATAACCTAAGAGAAGTTGCTAGTGTAGATGAGGGTATGGGAATTTACATATGCATTGCACAAGTAGCTCTTAAAGGGAGTTCTAGGAAGGTGTTCTCAATGTATATGAATATCTATATGTCTTATATGCATGATATTATGATATTGACCAATTGTTATAATAATATGTGTAGTATGAGTCCTATGGTGTCTTTTCATGAGTTCTCACTCTATTTGTAGGATGTTTGTATTATTGACTATATGATGAGGTCTTACCTTGAATACGCATGATATTGGTCTTACTTTTCATATGATGAAGGTCCTACGTATGTGTGTAGTTGACTATGGTTTTCATGTTGAGATATGAGTATATGATATGCTTGTGGTCTCTTTGAGAGTTTACTTAGTATGTGTGAGGTTATAAGACTTCATATACATTGCACTAGTAAGCTTACATTGGGATTATGAGTAAGGTCTTGTGATTTTCATATGAAAATAAATACAAGTGTACCATTGTTGACTATTGCCTATTATGATGTTATTGGAAGTGTTGACTTGTATGTGGTCTTAAAGTGAGTCTTATATGTGATAAATGGAACATGTTGGTTCATATGTGAAGTAGGTGTCTTAGGGTATTCTATGTCCCTATGAATGTCTATTTTTAAGTAAATAAAGGTTGTATGAATGTCTACCTTAGTGACCTTAAGGTGATTCTTCAGTGTGGATGGTGGAATGGGACACTATTCATGGATTGTGCTGAGTATCACTAGAGGGTTACTTGGGAGTTAAGGAGTTAAGGTAAAAGAAAGATAATATTATGAAATGCTAAATGTGCACTAAATTTAATATGTGGCATCATGTTTGTGAGTATTGTACATGTCAATATGAAGTATGTGAACTATATTGTATTTATTGTATCATTGTTTAGGAAGTTTTACTAAAAGACATGATGCATGGTTTCTAACAAAATGTCCTCTTTAAATGCATGTTTTTGCATGGTTGCCATACTTAGTGCATTCTTGTACTAACACCATTCTTCTTCATCTTTTTACGCAAAGTGTAGGTGGTGTTGGCTAGAGAATGTCTCTTAAAGTGAAAAAATTGGATAACTTTCTTAAGTTCAAGGAAAGGGGTCCTTAAGATTCCAGAATGTCCCATGTCAAGTTATTCTTAAAGTTATGTAATATTGTAGTTATTCTTTAATGTTGTAAGGGTCGTGTCCCTAATTTACTCTAATGATGTTGAGTCTAAGATGGCAAAGAGACTTAGAGTCTAACTATGTACTTATGCTATTTTATATTAATGGAAGTGATGTTTCTAGCATATGATGTGCTATAAAAAAATTAAATTTCCGCTAAATTTCCTATGAAAATGCGATGAATGATAACTATGGGCTTATATAAGACCTCCGAGAGGTCAAGTACGTCATGTTACTTCTGGGGGTGCTCTCCAGATGTGACAAATGTGGTATCGGAGCATGAGGTTATAAAAGTGGCTTTAGGGTCCAAAGTCTCATATTGCCACGTCTAGTAGAATCTCGTTCATCGGTGGTAAGTCGCGACACATCTGTGAGGAAGAGGCTATAGGACGATAGAGTTTCCCTTCTTCACTAATCTCATGTTGTGGCATAGAACTTAACTCTATATGATCTCTCCCATATATTTTCTTGTCTGGTGGTCTTTTAAATGTTATTTCTTGGATGCGATCGTATCTCAATGTTTAAGGGAGAAAATGTGAGTTTTGATGTGTACCTTGGTTTTGTGGTTTGATGAGCATGTGTGAAGGTGATTTTTAGCATGTGTTGAGATGATGTCAATTATTGCTATATATGTGATTTATGAGAAATAAGGTGTTATGTTGAGAAGTTATGATATGGTATGGTTATCGCTTGTTAAGAGTTGTTATGGTTCAAATGAGTTCCCTTTTGAAATGATAAGTTGCTATATTTTTTGGTAAGATGATAGTGTAATGTTATGCTTTAGGCTTGAAATGCTTTGGAGAAAAGTGGTAAATAGATAAATATGCATGTTGCCTTTATCTACGTGTAATGGTTCAATGTTGCCTTTGTATATGAGAGGTTCTTCATAGTTTCCTTGTATGGATTGGAGTCTTTGAAAATGCTTACTCCTAAGAGGGTGAGGTAGTGTGCTTAGCTGGTAAGGTGATTATGAATTATGCTAGTTAATGAGAGAACCCTTATGACTAGTGAATGATTCCTATGTGAACCTATACTAAGAGTTGGAAAAAGGGAATAATGGGATTTTATTGCATAAGTTGGGTTTATGTTTTGCCCTAAGGTTGACTTAGAGGGAGGTATGTATCCCTTAGTCCATGTGGATAAGAAGAGAATTGATGTTGACCTACATTGAAAGTGGTTAGTTGTCTGTTAAGTTTAATCTTAAGTTTGGTCATTTGAAAAGGGTGCTTAGATTGTATTTGAGCATGGTTGGTTGGAAGGTTCCATCAAAGGTGATATTGTAGGTCGAAATAACCTAGAAGTTAAGTTGCCTAATGTTGAGGGAAAGAAAGAGTCCTTCATGGACAAGTCTCTCCTATGGTTCCCCTAATGTTTTACCTATACAGGATTGTTACCCTAAATTTCTAAGAAAAGTTGGTAGTGGACCTTAAGAGTCCTAATATGTGCCCTATGTTATGATAAAGTGGTGAAGTACCCTTGGTATTCATGTTGTAGTTAAGGCCTCATGTGGTTGGGTAATATGACCTAACTTGATTGTTATTAGTTTCCTTTGGGTGTTAGGATTAGAAGAATGATGGTGATTGAGTTAGTAGGATTGTTAATGTGAAATTAGGAGTGGGAATCCTCAATGATGTCGAACCTTCTTATGTGAGCAACATATATGTTGCTCTTGCCTTGCCTTGACCTTGGTGTCTAAACGCATGATGTGATTAGGCTTACCCCAAGTGGGGGATAATGTGCCTAGATGGTAAGATTTTACGTGCCCTTGATGTTCTTATGTTGAGTTCCTTTGAACTTCTTTATGTTGAAATTCACTTTTAGGTGATGTTGATGAAGGGTGTGCATAAGCTTAAATCCCAAGAGTGGGATGATGTGCTTGGTTATTAAGGTTGGTGAGCTAAAGTTCTCCTAAGGTTGAGTTAAGTTTCTCTTTTTGGGTTTACCCTAAGTGGGGGATGATGATGTGAGTAGTAAGGTTGCTGAAATCCCTATCTTTTCCTTATATTCTTACTCTAGCTTGAAACCAAAGAGTTCCTAGTAGCTTGTTCATGATGGAGTCTTTCATATAAGCTTAAGTTGCATGTTCTCCATATGTTATGCATGTCTTAAATGATACTATGTTATGCATGTTTGTAGAGGTTTTCACTGCATGAAAAACGGATTTTTGTGATAAATTGCTTATAACTCATGTTGTTATGCATCTTGATTTGTTAAATGTGCATTATATTTTATGAGATGACTTAATGAGCATGCTAACTGTCACTTTTAATGTGTGGTGATTTAGCCTCACTATGAGAAATTGAGTCTCCTCTAAATGAGTTAAGATGAGTCCCTTTTAAAATATTTGATTTGTATGGTTTAGGAAGTACAATTGTAGACTCACTCTTGAGAAGTGAAGGTATGACCAGACAATGTCCTTGTGTGTGCCTATAAATTGTAAGAATTTCTCTAAATGATGCTTGTTTATGGAATCTAGTGTTATGCTCGAAGTTGAAACTATGTGAAATAACTTCCTATTGTTGTGATGTGTGCTGTGTAATTTACCATTTTGACTTCACTATGAAGGAAGTATGAGCATGATTTGGTTAAAAAGTCTAGAAGTTCTCCTTAAAAATGAATTGACCTTTGTGCATTGCTTGTGTGTGAACTCTTGAAGACATGTAAGTGTGTTGAGGAGAAGGATATTCCTTGTTAAACATAACTAAGCATGTTAAGGTTGAGTATGGCCTTCATGACACCATGTCTAAATGATAAGGATCCTTGTTGATCTACTTGACTCAAGTCTATGTGCATTAAGTGTGAGTTGCTTATTTGCTTCTTGAGAAATGATGTTGAATCTTCCTATGTGTGAATATACATGATGAGATCTTAATGAAATGAAATGTAAGGACTGTTTCATGATTAGGAGAAGGATATTCCTCCTATTATAATGAGTAACCTTTGCGTTTAATGCATTAAGGGTGAGTGTGTGAAGTTTTTTGCTTGCTTGTATGCGTTGAGTGCAAATGATATGGAAGTTGGTGTTCCTTGTAAGGTTGGTCGATTGACTTCTAGGTGATGATGTTTAGAACGTTGTGAGCTGCTCTATGGGTCATGGAAGTCCTTGATGTGTTTAAAATGTTTCAAGTGTCATTGGAAGACGAATGTTCCCAAGTGGGGGATATTGTAACGTCCCTTAAAATGAATTAAAGTAGAGCCTAAAATGTGCCTAAAAAGTTTAATAACATGGTAATTAAGTGTTTTAAAGTAGGTATACTTAATTTGAAGTTGTTTGGAGGCTAAATGCCCAAGAACGTCCAAGACGTTCGTAAGTTAGACTTGAGACGTGCTAGTGTGTTCTAGTGTGCCTTGGTATTTTTTATGTGTTGTTTGGTGCTCAAATTTATAGGATAGTACCCTAACATGCATACGAGTGTATTTAACATTGAAACGTCCGGGAACGACTCCCCGAGGACTGCCCTAGGGTCCTTGAGGAGGACCCATCCTTTCGCCAACAAGCTACCCAGTGGCAGCAACGATTTTTTCATAGATGAAATAGGTCCGTGTCACGGACTAGGGTCTTCAAGGGAAAAATGTTTTGTCCGTCACACGGACGTTCAGCGGACTCTAGTGTCCAAAATCTAATTCCAAAAATCATGCGGGAACAGCTCCGCGTTGGGGACTTGCTCCCTGACGATATTTCAAAAAATTGAAGTTAAGTTAGACTTGTCTAAAAGTTTCCAATTAATGTGGGGGTATTTTGGGTATTTTGGGAGTCGGTTATTGATGGCATTTAAGTCATATTTAACCCTTTTCCCAATTCAAAACCCCAATAATAAGAAATCAAAATCCCAAAAGCTCTCTTCTCTTCCAAATTCTCTCGAACCTATTGGAAGGAAAACTCAAGCTCAAGCTAGAAGATGAATTTTCAAAAGATTTCTTCTCCAATTTCATGTGTCTTTAATCAATAAGGTATGATTCTCCTTCATCCTTAGTTATCCATTCATATAAGGAGTTCCTTCAAAGGTTTTGAAAGAAGATTTCATGATCAAAATTGCTATCTTTAATCTAGCCATGGGTTCTTTCTCAAATTTATTTCAAAATCATGTTTATGATAAACTGATGATTATAATGATCACATACATGAGGTTGTATGCTTAGTCTTCTAATCTAGTATCATGTTCTAGGTATATTGATGATGCTTTCTATATGTGAATGGTCTATACGTTTGACATTATTGAAATCTATTGATGATTGGATACTCTTGGATAGCATGACCCCTACTTATGAATCCCTACATAAATGTGTGGTCTTAAGCATAATTAGGAGTCTTAGATTCAGTGATGAAGATGTCTTGTCTCCTATGTTATAATGTTGTTGTGTGTGATCTATAGTTCCTATTACTCTATATATGCGTTGTCTATGATTTAAGGGACTTGAATGTGTATTTTTACCTTTCTAAGGTGGCTGCCTCAGTGTTAGGATTTTTGCCATTACGTGATCATGTTGTCCAATGGACACAGACACCTCATGCATGACTTTAAGTAGGATGGATTCAAGGTAGATAATGAAAGGATAGTTCTCATATGCACCTAATGTCTACTACTATGTGTGTGAACAATATTTTCATGAAAGTATGATAGTGTATCTTAACTAGGATGACAGTATAGGTGTACAAGTATGGACAAGGGTATGGGACCTTGTCTATGCATTACACATGGTGCCTTGATAGGATAGTTCCTAGGTTGATTCTATATGTACATGATTATGAAGGTATGAGTAAACTATGAGCATGACTTGTATGCTATGATGTCAAGTATATGATATGAATTATGAATATGCATAGTGTCTAAATGTGGTAATATCATAGGATTGTTCATGTCTATACACCTATGCACTTATGCATGCATGAAGTGAAGTATGAATGTGTGTTGTCTAATAGTGTCTATGTGAAAGTCTTCTCACATATATGTACACACACACATGAAATGTATGAATGAAGCATGCTATGATATTCTAGTAAATAGGGTCTTTTGAAAGGTTTACTCAATTGTACTCTAAACTAAACTATGTTTTATATGTGCTATGTCCATAAAATGTTTTCTCAGATGAGCTAGGTTGATGAAGTGACATTCTCATCTATGACCTAGAACTATGCATATGAGGAGTTAATCTCCTAAAGCCTATTTTTATAAAATTATTTTAATAAAGTATTTTTAATAAAGGGAAGTTAGCTTAGCACCGGTGAACTTGATGAGGGGGGGTGCACTTTCCCGATTGAAAGGTAGGTTCACCATAGTCCTCACGAGGTGGATAACTATAATGCCCAATCGGCATAAAGAGGGTTTCCATATATACCTCCAAGTTCCATAAACTATGTTTCCTCATAGGACCTAGCAAATGGATCCACCTAAGATGCTAGCATGATATTCATGTCTTACCTTGGCAAGTAAATACCCTCTGAGGAAATGACACTAAATTCCATGTTTAGCACACATGGTCTTAATGTCGGTAACGGATATAGTTTTCCTAAAGTAAAATGGACAATGGAAGTAATGTAATGGACCCTAACTAGAATAACCTAAGGGAAGTTGCTAGTGTAGGTGAGGGTATGGGACTTTACATATGCATTGCACAAGTAGCTCTTAAAGGGAGTTCTAGGAAGGTGTTCTATATGTATATGAATATCTATATGTATTATATGCATGATATTATGGTATTGACCAATTGTTATAATAATATGCGTAGTATGAGTCTTATGGTGTCTTTTCATGAGTTCTCACTCTATTTGTAGGATGTTGGTCTTATTGACTATATGATGAGGTCTTACCTTGAATATGCATGATATTGGTCTTACTTTTCATATGATGAAGGTACTACGTATGTGTGTAGTAGACTATGGTTGTCATGTTGAGATATGAAGTATATGATATGCTTGTGGTCTATATGTTTGACATTGTTGACTTCTATTGATGATTGGATACTGTTGTGTATAATGAACCCTACCTACGAACCCCTACATGAATGTGTGGTCTTAAGCATGATTAGTAGTCTTAGATTCAATGATGAAGGTGTATTGTCTCCTATGTTATAATGTTGTTGTGTGTGGTCTATAGTTCCTGTCACTCTATATGTGAGTTTTCTATGGTTTAAGGGACTTGAATGTGTATTTTGACCTTTGTAAGGTGGCTGGCTCAATGTTAGGATTGTTTTAATTACGTGATCATGTTGTCCAATGTACACACATACCTCATGCATGACTATAAGTAGGATAGACTTAAGGTAGCTAATGAAAGGATAGTTCTCATATGCACCTAATGTCTACTACTATGTGTGTGAAGAATATGTTCATGAAAGTATGATAGTGTATCTTAAGTAGGATGACTTGGTAGGTGTACTAGTATGGACAAGTGTAACGTCGCTGAAACAAACTAGGTGAAACTAGAGCCAATCATGTGTGTGATGATGTTTCAAGGTCCTTCAGTGTGTGAAGTTTGGTTAAGTTTGGAAGTCAAACGTCAAGGGACGTCCAAGACGTTTGATGTCTAGACGTCTATGTGCTTATATGAGTTCATGTGTGCCTTGGCGTGTTTGATGAGTTGTTTGGAGTCCAAATTTATGGTGGAGGTTCCTAACACCTAGATGACCAAGTATTGGAATGTTTTAGTAAATTCACCCCAAGTCTTTTAGCAACCTTGGACATTTGTTTTACAGCCTTGCGGGTATTTTAAGATAGTTTACACTCTTAGACATAGGTTACACTTCATTTCAAATTTTTAAAACCACTCCCTCAAGAAAAAACTCTCCCAAACTGCATAGAAGCTATAACTCAAGGAAGGGCTAGAAGTGAAGGTTTTAGACTTTTTTTTCATCAAGCATTCGTGGGATTCTTCTCATTGAGGGATAAAAGTCATACTTGAACCTTCTTGCATTCAAAGAGTCACTTCAAAGTGATTTCAAAAAGGGTTTTCAAACTCCAACTTCTTCTATCTTTGACTCTATATATGGGTCTTTACATGAAAACGTTTTTATTGGTCAAATATGTTTTTTTAGTATTAGTTGATGTTTCTAATGTCAAAACCCCAAATAAACCCATGCTTATGCATATTTCCAACTTCTAGCTTATGAATTCGGTTTACTGAACACGATTATATAATGTTAGAGCTATGGTTTATTTATGGTTATATTGTAGTTAGCTACTGCCTTAAGGTATATTTTATGATGAATTATTGGAGGAATTGAGAAGAGGTGGTGAAAGCTTGGATGAATGGTAAGTTGGTTATATTGTTTAGTTCTTATTGTGAAACGCTTTTGAGTGGTATGGTCCACCTTTGGTGGCGGTGTCTACTTGAACTATTTGGGTATATGTATGAATATGTGTATGATTATTATGGCAATAAAGGCATATTATGTGAAGTAAAGTAATGATGATGTTCATGGTGATATGATTTATGAAGCGTGAATTCTATGTATTGTAGAGATTATGTTAAATGAAGTATGTTTATATGTGAAGCATGCTGGTGTGTGAAATATGATGAATTAAGGTGTAAGCATATTTAGAAGTCAATGTTATGAAAATGGTGATTATGTGAAAGATGTGCTCACATGTACTCACACACACCCTTTGAATGAATTAATGAAGTTAATGAATGTGGATGGGGGATTGTAGGGTGGACACTCTTCGTGAGTAGAGATGAAGTGTCTAGATCATCCCTACTATTCCTAAAGTAAGAAGAAGGGGAGTTTTCGGGTGGACACTCTTCGTGAGTGGATATGAAGTGTTTAGTAGCTACCTCACTATTTTTCAAGAGCTTTCTAAGATAGTTTGAAGGATGGATACCATTCGTAAGTTGAGATATGGTGTTTAATAGTTATCCATTAACCTTTAGTAATAAATGTTTAAGACACCGTGGAGGAGTTATGCTTAGCACCGAGAGGATTTAAAGAAGGGGTGGTTACACTTCAAGAGTTGAGATGTTTTATCCAATGTACCTCTTGAGATGAGTACTCCTCATTAGTAGAGAATGAGTTACTTAGAAGCAATCTACTTATCCTTTAACTATGCATCCCACATAGGTGTAGCTATTGAAGAATCCATGTATACGCTAAGAGAATGACCCTACCATAGGCAAGTAGGGATCGCTCATCCTATAGGGGTTAATGTCGGGATTCCATGTCTAGCTCTCATGGTATATGTCGGTTAAAGCTAGCCCCCCAAAAAGAATGTAATGAACTAAGTCTCTTAAAGAGTGTACTACTTAGGGTAGGTGGTGGTATGGGACAGTATCTATCCATTGCACGAGTGGAATCTTGAAAGGGGATTTTTGGTTTGTATTTATACGTAATGTATGAATGGGTCATTATGTGATGTGAATGAAGTTAGGTGACTTAATGTCTAATGTTAATAAAGCATGTTAAAGTTATGTCTTGTATGATGGAGTTTATGAATGAAAAATGTGGTGTGCATGATCTAAGGGAATCCCAAAGGAGCACCTTGTGGGAGTAGTAGTATGGGCTGCTACTTTCGCATTTCACCTTGTGTAACGTGGGGGTTGCCTTAGAGAAGGGCACTTATGTGAAGTCCTTAAATGCAAGTATGTTTCTATAGTGTCTAGTTATAGAATGTGGACTGGTTACTCGTGTGAAGTATGCCGATAATGGGTAGCCTTGAGGATCACTTAGGTTTGTATTGACGAGATTGTTTGGGTGGTTCCTTCATGTCTTACCTTATTGAGTCTTAGGATAACCTTGGTTACGGAAACTTTAGAGGAAATGAGTTGTAACACCCCAAATATGAATTAGGTGTAGCTAGAGCCTAACATGTGCATAATGATCTTATAAGATCCTAAAATAACTGAAAATTTTGTTAAGAGTCATTATATAAAGTTTGGAAATGTTTGGAGTTCAAACTCCCAAGGACGTCTAAGACGTCCAGAAACTAGTCAAAGTTGAACTACTATAATGTTGTGTTTTGTAGTGGAGTTTCGGAGGATGGTTTGAGGGTGAAATTGAGTATAGATGGTTCCTATACATAGCCTGACATGTAAAGGGTCGAAACGTGCGAGAACGATGCCCCGGTGACAAGCCTAAGGGTCCCAAAGGAGGACCCAAACATAGGGCAATGAAGTTGTCGGGCAGCCTAGATGTGGAGTATGTTGAACGACGCGGAGCCATCATGTAAAGGGAAATTTTTTCCCTGCGATGTGGTCACACAGCGAACCTTTCTGTCCCAAACTTTTTGCTTGAACCAAGAATCAAAAATGCCTCCACGACGCGCAGTAAGTGCCCATATTTGGTCGCGTCATTTTTAAGTGAAATTTAAGTTGCTTAAAAGGTCCAATAGTTGCAGGGGTCTTTTGGTCACTTTAGGTATTAGTTATTGGCGATTATTTTAGGTATTTGAAGAGTATTTAAGAATTACAATATCCAATAAGACCCTAGACTCCATATCAAAAAAAACTTTCTCTCCCAAAATTCTCTCAAAACCACCATTGAAGAGGAAGATAAATTGCAGCAGCTTTAGGACGAATTCACCAAGGTTTCAAGATATGTTTAAGTCACTTATCTAAGGTATGTGAAGCTTATTCATTCATGTATTCTTCCATCCATGAATCCCCCTAGTTTTCCTCAATTGTGAATCCAAAGAACCATATTCTAGAGAGGGTTGTTATTGCATTGTGGGTAAGGCTTGATTGTGATCCCAATCTAGTGTGTAGCATTAAATGATGTTTATATGATGATTATATGTTGTTTTAATGATGTTTACATGGTTAATTATGATAATTGAACTTGAAGGTGATCAGGGTGATGTAAGGCTATTAGAGGCTAGATGAAGGTTTTATGTTAGTCTACTTAATGCAATTGTATTCTATGCTATTGGACCATGATTGAATCACCTAGATATGAATTGAAATAGGTCTAATTGATTAAGGATTATCTTGACCTAGGGAGTTGGAATTGAACCTAGGTGATACTGAATGACTAGAATTACCTTCTAATGATCCATTGAATAGATTTGCATGTAATTGAGTATGAATAGTGAATGACTAAATATATTAATTGCTTATAGGGATTATGGACATTTTAGTTAGTTCTTTGGGGGTAAATTCTTGATGAGAATGATGGTGATGATATTTCCTTTCTCTTCTATACCTATGCATGAATATGATTAGGAGAAGCAAGTTCTCAGATAGAGGAGCCCTAGATTGATTTAAGAACCTAAAATTAATCAATGTATGGTAGACTAAGGTTAGATTGAAGGTGGGTTGTCTGAGCACTTCTTGTGTAGTAGACTTGGTGAGACAACACAGGGACATGGTATCTTGAGTTGAAGTAGTCATGGTAGCTTGAGATATAGATCTCAAGGGTAGCTTGGGATAGTAAATATCAGGGTGGCTTGAGTTGAAATACTCATGGTAGCTGGAGATATTGAATCTCAAGGAAGCTTGGGTTAGATTACTCATGGTAGCTTGAGGTGTTGATGGTAGCTTGACTTGGTTTGGCCAAAACCATTTCATGGTAGCTTTAGTAGAAAGACATATACTCTCCTAATGGTAGCTTGATTTGCATGTAAGGAGCAATTCATAGAATATATTGTGATTACTTTCTCGTGGTAGCTTAGGGTTGAGGATTCATGCTCCCCTATGGTTAGCTTGAATCTACATGATTGGTTGTATGGTGGTTATGAGGGTCATATCCTTCGTTAGTTATCTTGGTTAGTATGTTGAGATTCTTTCCATGGTAGTGGGTCTATTATAGTAGTATGTTGAGCTTAATAGACAAGATTACTATATAAGTTAGCTTGGATTGGGTTAGCCTAGAGAAGTACTTAGTATGGATGGTAGTATGGGATGCCATCTATACATTGCACAACTATGACTTGAAGCTACCTAAGACATGACCCCTACATGATGTATGATTATCTTGGATAGTGACTAGATTGAATTCCATGACATGATTGACTTAATATGATAGTTCCTTGACAAGATGAACTAGGTTTTTTAGACAACTCCTAAGAAGACATGAACAAGTTAGGGTTATTTCAAGATATGCTTAGTGTGTGAAGTATTATGGGATGCTTCATATGAATTGCACAAGTGTGTTTTGAGATGGATTAGGGGCATAGTGCTCATATGTTATGATGAATTTAGGTCGTTATTATGATAGTGGATTACGATCAAGAATGACCAAAGAGAGGTACTTAGCTTTGGTAGTAATGTGGGATGCTACCTTAGCCTTGCACAAGTATACTTGGAGGTAGATTGTGGCGTATTTCACTTGAGTAAGAAGGACAAGTAGTTAAGTAAGTATGAACTATTATATAATTTATGATGCCTTAATATGTTATGATATTCATGATATGCTTATGCTTTTATTTTTTATAATTATATCTATTATTGACTAACCCTTTGAGATATCTTATATTTGGTATGATAGATTCCATACTTAGTACATATCGTACTACCACATATTGCCTACATGTTTTCCATGTAGGGTCTTGAGAAGATTGAGTTGCTTGAAGGGTAGAGTTTCAAGGGTTCCAAGAAGAGAAGAAGTGGTGAGTCCTCATAGCTTCGAGGACGAACATTTATGTTCCTTTATGTTTTCTTTATAGTTTAGACTTTATGTGGGCTGCGTCCCAAGATGTTTCATTCGTTTCAAAGTTAGATGGTTTTTGAGACAATGTTATTAGAGATGCTTCCGCTTTTATGAAATACCTTTTGTTTTATGCTTAAAGAAAGTTTCTAAATTCCCTCCATTTATCCATGATATTATGTAATGAAGTCTAGTGGCTTGTACTAGACCTACAAGAGATCGAGTACGCTGTGTTGCGACCCAAAGCTTGCTCTAACTTCTAGGGTGTACTTGTGGGTCGTGACATGAGTGCAGTGTGATTTGAAATGAAATGACTTCGCTGTAAGGTTTTTCTTGAATTATTGTTAAGTGCATCTTTGTGGCAAAATCATGGAAGTTCTATCCTATGTGCTAAATGATGATTTATATTCTATTTTATTTTTATATTCATGAAGGTTTTACTTAATGAGAATAAAAGTTTATTTCTACTAAAATGTCCTCTTTAGCATGTTTTGCATAATGCCATACTTAGTATAATATTTGTACTAACTCCATACTTTTCTATACTCTATAGTATAGGTTGGAGGCAAGTGTAAATTTAGAAGAAAAGCTTGGGAATTGACTCTCTCAAGACTCGGTATGCCCTGCTATATTCAAGGACATAGTTTATGTTTCTTTAGTTCTTCTTTATGTCTTGTATAAGACTTATTATGTATTTTCTTTCAATGTAAAGGATCGTGTCTCTAAGATATTTAAGTTGTGTCTTTAAGTTGTCTTGTGATGATGATACTTACTCTTTAGTGTTTAATAAAAGATATTTCCATATTATTATTAATGTCGTTAAAAGTTTAATTATGCACTACTTTTCATGTCTTATGTAATGAATGATAACTAAGAGGCTAGTACAAGACCTCCGAAGGGTCAAGTTGACCTTGTGACGACTAAAGAGTGCTCCCTTCTTCTAGGGTGTACTTGCAGATCGTTACAACAAGGGTATGGGACCTTGTCTATGCATTGTACATGTGTGCCTTGATAGGATAGTTCCTAGGTTGATTCTATATGTACATGAATATGAATGCATTATCAGCATGACTTGTATGCTATGATGTCAAGTATATGATATGATGAAGTATGAATATGCAAAGTGTCTAAATATACTAAAATGAAAGGATTACTCATATATATACACCTATCCACTTCTGCATGAATGAAGTGAAGTATGAATGTGTGTTGTCGAATAGTGTCTATGTGAAAGGTCTTCTAACATATATGTACACAAACGCACATGAAATGTATGATAAAAGCATGCTATCATATTCTAGTAAGTAGGGTCTTTTGAAAGGTTTGCTCAATTGTACTGTAAACTAGACTATGCTATATATGTTCTATGTCCATGTGAAAAGTTTTCTCCCATGAGCTAGGTTGATGAAAGGACATTCTCATTCAAGACCTAGAACGATGCATGCGAGGAGTTAATCTCCTAAAACCTATTTTTATAAAGTAATGTTAATAAAGGCTTTTAAATAATGGGAAGTTAGCTTAGCACCGAGTGAACTTGATGATGGGGGGTGTCCCTTCCCAATCAATAAGGAGATCCTTCATCCAAACCATTAATCTAAGGAGTTCCTTCAAAGGTTTTGAAAAAAGATTTCATGATCAAAATTGCTATCTTTCAATCTAGCCATGGATTCTTTCTCAAATTGATTTCAAAAGCCTATTTATAATAAATTGATGACTATCTACTATTTCAAAGATGAATTTCAATACAATTTCATGATGAACCCATGATCCTACAAAATTCTCAAATTATGATACAATGTGGGTCTTTTGATCATGATTAGATTATGATTGAATTATGTTTAGATTGTAATGAATTTCTTAGTTCTATATTCCTTTATGTCAATTGATGATGAATTGTTGGGAATTGATCAATGGTTATCAAATCTTGGATAATTGGTGAGTTCATCCTAATTCCTAGCCTATGGTAGTAGAATTGGCCTTGAATTGCATTGACTTGTATGGTCCTCTTATGGTGGCGGTATTTACCTTCTTGTCTATATATCTTTATGTTTGATCATGGCCTTGTAGGCAAATTGATGTTTGGTGAAGTGTGGTTATGATGATCACATACATGAGGTTGTATGCTTAGTCTTCTAATCTAGTATAATGTTCTAGGTATATTGATGATGCTTTTGATATGTGAATGAAGATGTTATGGTTAGGTGGTTTATACATTTGACATTTTTGAGTCTATTGATGATTGGATACTCTTGTGTAGAATAAACCCTACCTATGAACCCCTACATGAATGTGTGGTCTTAAGCATGATTAGTAGTCTTAGATTCAATGATGAAGGTGTCTTGTCTCCTATGTTATACTGCTGTTGTGTGTGGTCTATAAATCCTATTACTCTATATGTGAGTTGTTTATGGCTTAAGGGACTTGAATATGTATTGTGACCTTTGTAAGATGGCTGCCTCAATGTTAGGATTATTGCCATTACGTGATCATGTTGTCCAATATACACACACAGCTCATGCATGACTTTAAGTAGGATGGACTCAAGGTAGATAATGAAATGATACTTCTCATATGCACCTAATGTCTACTACTATGTGTCTGAAGAATAAGTTCATGAAAGTATGATAGTGTATCTTAACTATGATTACTTTATAGGTGTACTACTATGGACTAGGGTATGTGATCTTGTCTATGCATTGCACACGTGTTCCTTGATAGGACAGTTCCTAGGTTGATTCTATATGTACATGAATATGAATGTATGAGTAAACTATTAACATGACTTTTATGCTATGATGTCAAGTATATGATTTGATGTATGAATATGCATAGTGTCTAAATGTGGTAATATGAAAGGATTGCTCATATATATAAACCTATGTACTTATGCATGAATTAAGTGAAGTATGAATGTGTGTTGTCTAATAGTGTCTATGTGAAAGTCTTACATATATGTACACAAACACAAATGAAATGTATGAATGAAGCATGCTATGATATTCTAGTAAATAGGGTCTTTTGAAAGGTTTGCTCAATTATACTCTAAACTAGACTATGATTTATATGTGCTATGTCCATTTGAAATGTTTTCTCACATGAGCTAGGTTGATGAAAGGACATTCTGATCTATGACCTAGAACTATGCATATAAGGAGTTAATCTCCTAAAGCCTATTTTTATAAATTAATGTTAATAAAGGCTTTTCAATAAAGGGAAGTTAGCTTAGCACTTAGTGAACTTCATGATTGGGGGTGTCCCTTCCCGATTGGAAGGTAGGTTCACCATAGTCCTCACGAGGTGGATAACTATAATGCCCAATCGGCATAAAGAGGGTTTTCATATATACCTCCAAGTTCCATAAACTATGTTTCCCCATAGGACCTAGCAAGTGGATCTACCTATGATGCTAGCATGATATTCATGTCTTACCTTGGCAAGTAAGATACCCTTTTTAGTGTGAGTGGATAACACTAAATTCTATGTTTAGCATACATGGTCTTAATGTAAGTTAAGGCTATAGTTTCCCTAAAGTGAAATAGACATTGGAAGTAATTTAATAAACCCTAAATAGGATAGCCTAAGGGAAGTAGCTTAGTGTTGGTGAGGGTATGGGACTTTACCTATGCATTGTACAAGTATCTTTTGAAGGGAGTTCTAGGATGGTAATCTATATGTAAAGAATATCTATATGTCTTATATGCATGATATTATGGTATTGACCAATTGTTATAATAATATGCATAGTATGAGTCCTATGGTGTCTTTTGATGAGGTGTCACTCTATGTGCAAGATGTTGGTATTATTGACTATATAATGAGGTCTTACCTTGAATATGCATGATATTGGTCTTACTTATCATATGATGACGGTCCTACTTTTGTGTGTAGTCGACAATGGTTGTCATGTTGAGATATGAAGTAAATGATATGCTTGTGGTTTCTTTGTGAGTTTACTTAGTATGTGAGAGGTTATAGGACTTCACATGTACATTGCACTAGTAGGCTTAGATTTGGACTCTGAGTAAAGTATTGTGATGTATATATGAAAAGAAGTCCAAGTGTGTCATTGTTGACTATTGCCTGTTATTATGTTATTGGTAGTGTTGAGTTGCATGTGGTCTTGAAGTGAGTCTTATATGTGATACATAGAACATATTGGTTCATATGTGAAGTAGGTGTCTTATGGTATGCTATGTTCCTATGTATGCATATATTTAAGTAAATGAAGGTTGTGTGACTGTCGACCTTGGTGACCTTAAGGTGATGCTTGAGTGTGGATGGTGGAATGGGACACTATTCGTGCATTGCACCGAGTATCACTCGAGGGTTACTTGGGAGTTAAGGAGTTAAGGTAAAAGTAAGATAATATTATGAAATGCTAAATGTTCCCTAAATGTAATATGTGGCTTTATGTGATGTTGTGACCATTGTACATATCTATATGAAGTGTGTGAACTATAATGTACTTATTGTATCATTGTTCATGAAGTTTTACTAAAAGATATGATGCATGGTTTCTAACAAAATATTCTCTTTCAATGCATGTTTTTGCGTGGTTGTCATACTTAGTGCATTCTCGTACTAACATCATTCTTCTTCATCTTTATACACAATGTGTTGGTGGTGATGACTAGAGGATATCTCTTAAAGTGAAGGACTTGGATAGCTTTCCTAAGTTCAAGGAAAGCGGTCCTTATGATTCAAGGAAGTCCTATGTCAATGTATTCTTAAAGTTATGCAATAGTTTAGTTATTCTTTTATGTTGTAAGGGTCGTGTGCCTAATCTAATCTAATGATGTTGATTCTAAGACGTCAAAGAGACAGAGTCTAACTATGTACTTATGCTATTTTTATATTAATAGAAGTGATGTTTTTAGCATATGATGGGCTATAAAAAGTTTTAAGTCTTCCACTAAAATTCCTATTACAATGCTATGAATGATAACTATAGGCTTGTACAAGACCACCGAGAGGTCAAGTATGCCATATTACTTCTGGGGGGTGCTCGTGCTCTCCAGATGTGACATAGAATGAAAGTGAAATTGAGTATTGAGGGTTCCTACGTATAGACTGACATGTAAAGGTTCAAAATTTTCGAGCACGACTCCCCGAGGACCTCCCTAAGGTTTCCCAAAGAGGACTAAAACATTGACAAATAAAGCTGCCAGCAAGCCACGATATGAAGGTGGTGGCGTCTCGCGCCTGCAACACTCAAAGGGAAAACAGTTTCCCCGCGACGCGAGGCCTTCGCAAACCATACTGGCTCAAAATAAATTCCATAACCAAGAATTGGAAGTGCCTCCGTGACGCGCAGCCATGTCCTTGATTTGGTTGCGTCTTTTATAAGTCAAATTAGATTGGTTAAATGGTCCAATAAGTGCAGGGGTCTTTTGGGTACTTTAGGGATTAATTATTGGCGGTTATTTTAGGGGTTTGAAGTGTATTTAATAAGTGAAATATCCATTTAGACTCTAAACACTAAAACAAAACGTTTCTCTCCCAAAACCTCTCTCAAAATCACCATTACAGAAAAAGAGAAATTGGAGGCAGCTTCTAGGACAAAGTTCACGAAGGATTCAAGATAGGTTTAAGGCTCTAATATGAGGTATGTTAAGCTTGTTCATTCATGGATTATTTCACCCATGATGTCCCCTTAGTTTCCCTCAATTTTGAATCCAAAATACCCCAATCTAGAGTGGGTTGTGATGGCATTGTGGGTAAGGCTTGATTGTGATCCCAATATAGTGGGTAGCACTCAATTATGTTCATATGATGATTATGTGATTTTTTCATGAGGTTTTCATGGTGATCTGTAGTATTTGATGATGAATATGATCATGGTGGGTTTAGGCCATTAGAGGCAAGATTGAAGGTTCTAAGTTGATCTTCTTAATTCAATTGTATTATATACTATTTGATCATGATTGAATCACGTTGATATAAATTGAACTGGGTTTAATTTATTAAGGATGATCTTGACTTATAAAGTTTGAATTGAACCTATATGATCAAGAATGACTAGATTTATCTTCTAACGATCTAATTGAATGAATTAACATGTAATTGAACATGGATCATGATAGATTGAAGGTGATAATCGATTATAGGACTTGTATGCCATTGTTTCTAGGGCTTTGGGGTGAAGCATTATGAGGATATTGTGATGATGTTTTCTTTCTCTTCTACACTTAGACATGAACAAGTTAGGGGAATCAAGTTCTCTCACATATATGGATTCTAGGTTGACCTAAGAACCTAACATGAATCAAGGCATGATAGACTAAGAATAGCTTAAAGATGGATTGTATAGTCACTTCTTGTGTAATTGACTTGGTGAGGTAAGACCAAGTTGTGATAGCTTGAGATGATGAATATCATGATAGTGTGAGATGGTAGATCTCAAGGGTAGCTTGAGAGAGTAAATCTCAAGGAGGATTGCGTTGAAATACTCATGGTAGCTTGAGATGTAGAATCTCATGGTAGCTTGGGATGAAGAAAGCAAGTTCTCCCATGTTTAGCTTTTTTCTTGTGTTGCAAGGATGCTTGATCGTGGTAGCTTGACTTGGTCTAGCAAAAACCATTTCATGGTAGCGTTAGGGGAAAGGCCTATACTCTCTTATTGGTAGCTTGATTTTTATGCAAGGTTTATTTCATGGAATAGCTTGAGATAGGTTTCTCATGGTAGCTTAGGGTTGAGGATTTATGCTCCCCTATGGTTAGCTTGCATCTACATGAGTTGTTGCATGGTGGTTAGGTTGGTACTTGTGTATCCTTCCTTGTTAGATTGAATTGTATGTAAGGTGCTCTCCATGGTAGTGGGTCTATTATGTTAGTATGTCAAGCTTAATAGAGAAGAGTCCAATACAAATTATCTTGGATTAGGTTGGTCTAAAGAAATACTAAGTGTGGATGGTAGTATGGGATGCCATTCATAAATGGCATAAGTATGACTTGAAGATACCTATGACATCATCCCTATGTGATGTATGTTTAGTTTTGGTATATGGTTGGTTTCCATGAAAGGATTGACTTAAGATGATAGTTTCTTGTCAATATGAAATAAGTCTACTAGAGACTCCTAAAATAAAAGGGAATAGGTGACTTCAATATATTCTCAGTGAGTGAGATAAAATGGGATGTCTCTTATGCATTGCACAAGTGTGCTTTGAGGTGGCCTAGGGGAATAGTTCCCATATGTTATGACGAACTTATGTCTTAGTTATGAAAGTAGATTATAATCAAGAATGACCAAAGAGAGGCACTTAGCTTTGGTAGTAGTATGGGATGCTACCTTAGACATGCACAAGTATACTTGGAGGTGGATTGTGATGTAGTTCATTTGAGTAAGAAGGAAAATGATTTAAGTATGAACTCTTATATGTTTTATGATATCTTGTTATACTTATGATATTTATGTTATGCTTATGTTTTTATCTCTTATGATTATGTCTATGGTTGACTAACCCTTTGAGATATCTTATGTTTGGTATGATAGTTTCCTTACTTAGTACGTTTCATACTAACGCATATTTGCCTACATTCTAATCCAATGTAGGGTAGAGTTTCGAAGGCTTGTCAAGAAGTAAAGATTGGTGATTAGTCATAACATCCGAGGACATAAACCCTATGTTCTTTTATGTTCTTTTCTATGTTAGACTTTTATGGGCTGTGACCCAAGACATTTGTAATCATGTTGTCATAGATGGTTTTTAAGGCATCCTATACATAGTTCTAACGTAATTCTTCTATATTTCAATAGCCCTAAGTAAACTACACATGAATTCACTAGTAGAGACATGATCAAATCACCCATAATAAAGTCAAAGTAAGGATTGCATGATTTTCATGGTTCATAAGTATTTGATCTAAAATCATTCAATTAACATCAAATATACCGTAAAATTTTGTTTCAAATCGCTTCATGCAAGAACTCATGGCTAGAAGTTTAAATAGAAGGAATCATGTTTTGATCATCTTTAAAAAATCATTGGAATTGACTCCTTGAAGAAAGAGATTTCATCGTTGAAGAACCATACCTTAATCGTGATGAAAATACCACAATATTTATGGAGAAAAACTTGTAAAAGCGATCTTCTTCCTCGGAGCTCCCAAGCTTCAACAATGGAGGTTTTGGAGAGAAGAATGGAGAGGTTTTGTTTTGAGTTGAGGATTTTAGCTTTGATTAGTGAGTTTAGGGGCTTAAAAATACTCAATAACCATCAATAATTCATCCCAAAATTACCCAAAATACCCTTGCACTTATTGGACAATTTAACCAATTCAAATTTAACTTAAAAACGACTCGACCAAAACTAGGAGTTTACTCCGCGTCGCGGAGACATTTTCAAATATTGGTTCTGGAAAAATTGTGAGACAGAATAGTGTGTGACAGCCCTGCGTCGCAGGGCAAGATTTTTGCCCATTCCGTGCCATCTGCACGACGCGCAGCCACTGCCACATCTTGGCTGGCGCGCCAACTTGCATTGGTCATGTTTGGGTCCTCCTTGTGGACCCTTATTCTGGTCCCCAGGGTTTCCTTCTCAGACTTTTACACCCTTTACATGTCAGGCTATGTGTATGAACCATAGATACTCAATTTCACCCTCAAACCATCCCCCAAAACTTCACTACAAAACACTACGACACACTAGTTCAACTTCGACTAGTTTCTGGATGTCTTGGACGTTCTAGGACGTTTGACCTCCAAATACTTCCAAAATTTATATAATGCCTATAAAGACTATTATTAACCATATTAGGACTTCAAAACATCATTACACAAGTGTTAGGCTCTAGATAAACCTAGCTCATTTTTAGGGGCGTTACAATCTCCCCCAATTGGACAACATTTGTCCTCGAATGACACTTACCACACTTTGAACATTTTTAAGAGTTAAAACTCAAAGACTAGCAGCTTATAACCATACCACATAACACACAATACACATATATAGGAGGAACATCAACTCCGCATAACAAAGAGACTTAAAACACAACAAGAAGGTAGGAACTAAATCTACAACTCATCATGCAATAAGACTCACATTTTTCATTTCATATAGGAGGAACTTACTTCTCCATATATTATCATGCTAATATACATCAGTTTTATACACATTATAACAATTTTTCATGAAAGAACAATTTGGTCAATTTTTCAAAATCTTTACAGTAAACACGAAATTCTTTACAGTGAAACATGCTCAAATTTCCAAAAATGCAACTCTTAAGCAATTTATGATAAAAGCATGACAATATGAGATACAAAACCATATGAACTAAATTTACCACTTAATCGTAATCGTTATAAAATGCACAATGCAAGGAGATTAATGAAATTCAATTTCAACAAGATTCCTAAACGCAATATAACATGCTACTATGATATTCTATCGCTCACCATACTCCCCCACTTAGAAGGAACCCGTTACAACTAAAGAGAGAAAACTATAACTTACCGGCATCATCATCATCATCATCCGGTTTTGTACCTTTGGCTCGGAGAGCATAGAAGTGATTCCTCTTTGGAGCATTACCATCCGGAGCATTAGGAGGAACTTTCTTGGCTTCTTTTCCTCTAGCTTCAATAGTAGGAAAATTTCTCACCTTGTGATCATCCTTCCCACAACCAAAGCACCCACTAGTACCGGCTAGAAACTTCCCAAAGTGCTTCTTCCCACAAGTAGCACTAGTAGGCTTAAGCACTTGGGAACCACCACCTCTCTCATAGTTAGTCTTAGCAGCACTAGACCCATCTTGAATTGGAGCCCTCTTCTTAAACTTAGATTGAACCTGCTCATTGGTTCTTTCTCTCTGAATCTCTACTTCTTCTCCCAAGTTAGACTCTTCAATGGATTGAGCATACACCATAAGCCTATATAGAGTCATGTCACCATGGATCATGGGTGTACGACACTCTTCCTTCACAATATCCGAAACACTGGTCAAGAACATACTCATCTCATCCCTAGGGTTAGACACCAAGGATGGAGCATACCTAGACAATAGGATAAACTTTAAGGAATACTCCTCAACACTCATGTTACCTTGCCTAAGGTTTATAAACTCCTCCATCTTAATATTCCTCTTCTCACAAGGAAAGTGCCTCTCTAAGAATCCTTACTTAAACTCTTCCAACTCTGAGGGACCCGATTCAATTGGCAGATTATCCTTCCATTGAGTAAACCATACTTGAGCAACATCTTTCAATTGATATGAAGCTAAATATGCTTTATCCCTAGAAGTCACTCCCATAGCATGCACTATCTTATACACCTCATCCATGAAAGCTTGGGGGTCTTCTCCAACCTTAGAAACAAAGAAGATATGAGGATTATCCTCACAAAGTCCCTTAATCTAGAGGTCATAGTACTCTCCATAGCATTCATCCTAGGCCCAATATCTCTATTCACTTGAGTTTTCATAGCTCGGGTTAGGGTAAGGAGAGCCTCTCTAATCTTCCCATTAGCCTTAACCGGGGGAACCACCGGAACCTCATCCCCTTGAACCACATTAGGGAATTGCACACATTCACAAAATTGTACACCTTGTGAACATTGTCCCCCTTGGGGCGCTTGTTCACCTCTGGGAGGAACTCCCCCAATTACCACCTCCTCATCAACTCTCCTAGCCGGTGTCCTCCTCGTATTCATCTCCTATAAACATAAGAGAAAATATTAAGAAAGGACACTTATAACTTTTTACTCTACGACACGACTCAAGAGTAGAAAAGAAGGGAAACTCTATCGTCCTATAGCCTCTCGCTCATGGATGTATCGCGACTCTCACCAATGTACAAGACTTTATTAGACGTGGATTTTTAAGACTTTTGGATTCCTAAATACGACTTCATAACCATATGCTCTAATACCAAGTTTGTAACGACCAGAGAGTACACCCTAGAAGTTATCACATTCTTGGATTGATACACGAAGTACTTGTCACACCCAGATCCTGGACCCCAGATGATATCGGCGCCATTGTCCTCTTAGAGGACTCAGACAAGCCCTTAGCATTTGTCATAACATGTGATCAATAAATATTGCGGAAAATTTAAAACTTTTAATATACTAATGAAGTATATTTAGACTTCATACTTAAGATTCATAAAGACATACGATATTCTAAAACGTCTCATATATATATAAACCATCTAAGAGTGCAAATCCGGACTTAGCCAATAATAGTCAATATGCCATATAGGCCTTAATACAAAAGAATCCAAAGAACATAATGGGAATAACGTATTCTAAAAACTACTAAGTCTTCATAGGCTGGAGTATAAATGATAGCGTCCTGAACATGAGGACCTACCAAGACTTGAAGAAAGAGTTCCAACCATCTTCAAATAGAACTGCTTAAACTTCAATCGCCGAAACCTACAATTGTAGTAATATAAAGTAATCAGGTTAGTACGCCACATGTACTAAGTATGGGTATATGGACATAACACTTAAGGACATGCATGAAGAAGAATCATATATCATCTCTTTAGAAAACATGCTAAGTCATATGAAAGTCTTCAATGCACATACCATATAACATATACAAGTAAGGATTCCATCACATAAAGCATGATCTTATTCAAAGACATATTATCATAGATTCATGTTAACATTTCATATTCAATAGATCTTATACTCATAACATACAAACACTCACCAATGATCTCATCCCCAACCTACAAGTGCAATGGACATGTGAAGCCCCATAACCCCACACAACCAAGTAGATAAGATAGGAGACCATAAGTAAAGCCTTGCTTCATATACTTGTAACATAAGTAGTCATCACCTCATATAACAATATAACCAAATAAGTATTCATCATAATGGACAATATTCATATAAAAGTAACATCATATATCATAAGCATCATACCTTTCATATTATATATTACATAAGAACAATCTCCTAGGTTACGTATTCATCATAACTGCGACAACCCGAAAATGACTCTACTAAGTAAGGCCTAAACGTACCTAGAATGCCTAGGTTAGACCGGGTTCACACGGCTTGATGAGCGTGGAACCAGACCTCTGAACCTATGCACCAGTCAAGCCAACCAACTTTGTGAGTTAGTTGAGCTAGGCAGAGTTGGTTCCAGCCATGTAGTGTACCCGAATACTAGGATTCATCCGGATGAGTCTTAACCGGACTTAGAGGGTTAGTCCTAGGTTTTAAGGGTTCTAAGGGTATAAAGGTAATTTTGGGGCTAGGGGTAGTATAGTAATTACCCTAAACTGATATTTAATTAATTAAATAAAGATATTAATTAGTCAAAATAAGAGAAATCTCGGTGGTCAAACCCGAGATTGACCTTACCTCCACAACTCGGGTTCGAGCCCAGTTGGAAGCATAATGAGGTACGAATTAAATGATTAAAGAGAGGGGCATTATAGTAACTTAATATATAATTATAATCTGATTTTGTTACCATTTAAATTGTGTTGAATAAGTCAACACCAATTCCCACAAAAGGGGGCGCATAACTCCCACTAGGAGTGTGCTTCTTGCCCACTCTCAATTCTTTAATTTACTCCTCAAAAAGTTTTCAGCCTTATCCCATACTTCAAAAAGAAAATATAAACGTAAAACTCACTATCCTAAAAGTGTTCTTGGCTGCATCTATCAAAAAACAAAAGGAAGAATTGGACGCCTAAGTGTTTTAAGTAAAGAACTTCACTTGCAAACAAGAATCAAAGCTCGGAAGAAAGGTTTGTGTGTGGATTGGGCGTGTGGTTGTCCCCCGTTGCATGCGTTGGTATGACTTCTGATAGATGATTTTAGGAATGATTGTGATTATGTGTAATGTGTGTTTTTCGGGTTGTTTATGATTGGTTATGAACGTCCGAATGTTGAATGTCATGTGTACAAAACATGTTGTTTTCCATAATTGTATTGTTACTGTTAACTTGAAGAAAATGGTGAATCATGTGTTATGCAATGTTGTGTATTTAACATGGAAAAGAAATCGTGATTTTCATGAATAAGAAAGTGAAAGTAAAGTTCTTAATGTATTGGTCAAAAGTATATGTAAAACTATGGGTTAAACACCTCGGCTAAATGTAAGAAAGTGAATTAAAACTTTATGTTAAATGAACATGGTTTCGGCTAGTCACTAATATATATGAAGAGGAATAGTTGCTGCCATTTAGAGTGAATCTCGAAATTCTTAAGGTCCTAATACTAAGAGATTAAGCCTTAAAATAAAAGAAAAGAAAATAGGGTGAGAGTGGGGATTCAAACTTGGGCAGGTTGAAAGAAGCTTGGAATTAAAAGAAAAAGAAAATAGTGAGAGAGGGAGGATTCTAACTTGGCTCCTTGGCAAAGGGTGTGAGATACATAAATCTCACACCAAAATAAAGTAATAAAAAAATGAGGACACTGGGATTCGATCCCAGATCCTCTTGGCCGAATTTATAAGACACTTAGCACTCTGAATAATTAAAAATAAGGTGCTGCCCAAGGGATTCGAACATGGGTCCTCTTGGCCGAAATTGAGCGACACATAAGTCTCACATATGATTAAATAAAATGCAGCCACTAGGGATTGAACTTGGGTCCTTTGGCTGAATGTGTAAGATGTATAATTCTTGCACTACATATACTTAGATTATCATTAAACACTTAGCCAAATATGAGTAACCCGAAATAGGTACTACCATGAGTTAATGGTAAGATTAAGAAATGAACATTCACGTAATGAGGTGAGTAATTATGTTATACTATGATGCTAATGAAAATAGTGACAACATGATAAGAGGCTAAGATGAATGGTGAGGCAAGTCTCAACCAAGCCTAAGAAAATGTTACCAAACGTACTCACCTATGGGAGTGTAGAATGATGTAGAGTCAAGTCTCAAGTATACTCCAAAAGAAAAAACGAATTCATAGTTAATATGTAGAGAAAAGAGTGACTACATGACTATAGGCTAGTGCAAGTGAGACAAGCTGCATCTAGGCCTAAAAGTCAATGTCACTACATGAAATTTCTAAGAGAGTATATTTATGCTATACGATGTTTAAGCAAATAAAGAGTGGCTACATCAGGACAGTCTAGTACAAGTGAGACAAGTTGTATCTACTCCTAGAATCAATGTCCCTCAATGTAAATTCCAAGAGAGCATATATATGTTATACGATGAACAAATAATGAAAGGTGAGTAAAGATGAAATGAAAATATGTTAAAAAAGAACAGGGGGCACCACAATGTGAGGCTAGTGCAAGTGAGAAAAGTTGTACCTACGCCAATATAAGGTCACCAAAAAGTAATCACCTAAGAGAGTGTTGAATATTAAGAGATAAGTCTCAATCATATTCTATATGTAAGTGTAAGGACAATTCACACTTAATATGTAAAGAAGAGATGAGAAATCATCTAATGAGATATGAATACCTCATGCTAAGAAGCAAGCTTCGATGATGTATGAGTTGAATGTAAATAGGAACTTTAAACTAAGCACCGAGTAGGCTAGCTATGAGTGGCGATGCCTTCTTTCGGGAAGGGCGGAGGTTCACATAAATCTCATGAGATGAGACTGTCCACCAAGGTGGGTATGCATATCATTAAATCTCCTAGTCTTTGAACTATGTTGCCAACATAGGTAACTAGCTTGGTTCGAACCCATAAAGCTAGCATATTTTGGTTTCACTTTGGCCAGTGACTCCACCTCTTTTCGGTGTGGGGAAGACACCGAATTTCATGATGCTCACATGATCTATGTCGTTAAGGTTGAAATTCCTCTAAGTATGAAAGATAATGAAATGAACGATACCGAAGGTGTTTGTGCAAGACAATCAGGAGGTGAGACCGGACTCAAGTATTGACATTAGGTCATTCTTGGTCATTGCACTTCATGATCCCGATGAGAGTCTTAAACTTCATCCTAGGTATAGCTGGTGTTTACACCAGCCGAGGAATGAATGAAATAAATAATGTGAAGTACAAATGAACAAATGAAACAAGCTCTGTGTTTGCTAATGGAGACCCTCGATTGAGATCTTAAATGTTGGGCCCTCATTTGAGATGTCTTAATGCTACGTCCATGATTCCAAGGTCTCATGGATGTGAAATGTATACTATATGAAACATGAAATGTATATTATGTGAACTTATGTGTGTATGATGTGTGACATATTCATGGTATGACCTTCCTATTACGAAATAGTCAAGGTCATGAGACTTGACCTTCTAAGAAAGCATGTTGATTAGGAAGAGCCATTCTTCTTCATTCATTACCGTTATGTGTTGTTGCATGTACCCATACTTAGTACATGTGTGTACTAATTCCATACAATATTACTATTTTAGGTGCAGGCTCAGGTGGACGTTGAGGGTATCATTGTAGCTGTTCGGACTCAGAGATTTCATCCGGACTTGGTAGGTCCTCATGCATTCGAGGATGCCTGCCTTTATATTTCTTGCTTAGTAGTAGGCTTGAACTAGTGGGGTAGGTTCCACTCGTGTTTCTTTCTTATTTATTTAGACGTTGTATTGTTGCCATTTTGGCAACTTTATATTTGTGCAGTTATGAATTATTTCCTTCATTTGAATATCTCATTATTAGATGGTTGTGGTGAACTGATGTAATGTATTGCAATTCTTACTATGAAGTCTATGTATACTTCAAACCAAAACAAAAGTTTTAAATTTTCCACTAAAATTAACTTATACGATATAATGATGACGTATGTAGGCTTGTCTGTGACCTCTGAGAGGCCAACGACACCGGTTTCGACTAAGGTCTAGACCCCGATCGTGACAAACGTTGTATCAGATCATTAGGTTAAATATCCAAAACATTAGGCTCATATCAACCACGTTAAGTAGTTTCTAAGTTATGGTAGTGAAGTGCACCATTATCATGAATTATAGACTGCATAATGCTTTGGAAATTTTCCCTTCTTCTAATATTATCGTCCCTTATGAAATTTTGATTACTTGGTGTTAACAGTGTATCTAACATCAACTCAAGTGTTTCAGAAAGATGAATAAGAGGAGAATTTTTCAAGGAAGAGTAGTACTGAAAACAGGGATAAGCCCTGATTTAAGAAGGTACTCTCCCACCAAGGGGAGTCAAGTTCATCCAAGGGTCGGTATGATAGGGATTTCGAGCCCAGAGTTAGGAGGAACAATGAAGTAGATACACCTCAGGAGAGGCCACCTTGTAGGAATTGTGGAAAACTGCATAGAGGAGAGTGTATGATGGGTTCTAACGCTTGTTATAGTTGTGGCAAACCGGGTCACATGATGAAGGATTGTCCGAATAGGAGAAGTCAAGAAAAAGGGAAGGAGAAAGTTCAGCCTAATGGTCCAAGTGAAGAGGCTCCAAGGAGGAAACGATTCTTCGCACTCAAGTCTAGGGGTGCAGGGGAAGGCACTTCTGGTGATGTCTCGGGTGTGTAGCCTTAATTAGTCTTTTCATGTGTTTGACTAGGTGTGGTTTTTATGCACTAGTATGAGGTTAATATGTTTGAGTCATCATGTCGGTTGCTGATTTGTGTGACTTATATGTTTGCTTGTGTTGTATGTTTTGATGAGAGTAGTTTAGGAAAGAGTTTCCTCAGTCTATTAATGTGAAGCTACTAGTAGGTTTCAAAGATGTGCACCACCATGCTAATATGAATCAGATATTCACCAATGAAAAGTATTGACTTGCTTATATATGCATATGTTCTATAGATGACTGGCCTTTTTCTAGTAAAGAGTAGTGTCATTTGGGGACGAATGTTCCTCAGGGGGGATAATGTGACAACCCGAAAATGACTATGCTAAGTAGGGCCTAAACGTACCTAGAATGCCTACGTTAGACCGGGTTCACACGGTTTGATACGCGTGGAACCAGACCTCTGAACCTATGCACCAGCCAAGCCAACAAACTTGTGAGTTAGTTGAGCTAGGCAGAGTTGGTTCCAGCGATGTACTGTACCCGAATACTAGGATTCACCCGGATGAGTCTTAACTGGACTTGGAGGGTTAGTCCTAGGTTTTAAGGGTTTTAGGGGTGTCAAGATAATTTTGGGTCTAGGGGTAGTATAGTAATTACCCTAGGCTGATATTTAATTAATTAAATAAAGATATTAATTAGTCAAAATAAGTCAAATCTCGGTGGTCAAACCCGAGATTGACCTTACCTCCACAACTCGGGTTCGAGACGAGTTGGAAGCATAATGAGGTACGAATTAAATGATTAAAGAGAGGGGAATTATAGTAACTTAATATATAATTATAATCTGATTTTGTTACCATTTAAATTGTGTTGAATAAGTCAACAACAATTCCCACAAAAGGGGGCGCACAACTCCCACTAGGAGTGTGCTTCTTGCCCACTCTTAATTCTCTTATTTACTCCTAAAAATGTTTTCAGCCTTATCCCATACTTCAAAAAGAGAATATAAACGTAAAACTCACTATCCTAAAAGTGTTTTTGGCTGCATCCATCAAAAAACAGAAGGAAGAATTGGTACGCCTAAGTGTTTTAAGTAAAGAACTTCACTTGCAAACAAGAATCAAAGCTCGGAAGAAAGGTTTGTGTGTGGGTTGGGCGTGTGGTTGTGGATGGTTTTCAAGGCTGAAAAGGTATGGGTTTTCTTCTCTCTTGGTCTTTTTCCCAAGAGTCCCCTAAGGTTCAGTTTAAATCCAATCGAAAACTAAGGTTGTCCCCCGTTGCATGCCCCTGTCATTAGATCCTATGAACGAATTGATGCATGCGTTGGTATGACTTCTGGTAGATGATTTTAGGAATGATTGTGATTATGTGTAATGTGTGTTTAGGGCTGTTTATGATTGGTTATGAACGTCCGAATGTTGAATGTCATATGTGCACAAAACATGTTGTTTTCCGTAATTGTATTGTCACTGTTAACTTAAACAAAATGGTTAATCATGTGTTATGCAATTTTGTGTGTTTAACATGGAAAAGAAATCGTGATGATCATGAATAAGAAAGTGAAAGTTAAGTTCTTAATGAATTGGTCAAAAGTATATGTAAAACTATTGGTTAAACGCCTCGGCTAAATGTAAGAAAGTGAATTAAAACTTTATGTTAAATGAACATGGTTTCGGCTAGTCACCAATATATATGAAGAGGAATAGTTGCTGCCATTTAGAGTGAATCTCGAAATTCTTAAGGTCCTAATACTAAGAGATTAATCCTTAAAATAAAAAGAAAGAAAATAGGGTGAGAGAGAGGATTCGAACTTGGGCAGGTTGAAAGAAGCTTGGAATTAAAAGAAAAAGAAAATAGTGAGGGAGGGAGGATTCTAACTTGGCTCCTTGGCAAAGGGTGTGATATACATAAATCTCTCACCAAAATAAAGTAACAAAAAAATGAGGCCACTGGGATTCGATCCCAGATCCTCTTGGCCGAATTTAGGAAGACACTTAGCACTCTAAATAATTAAAAATAAGGTGCTGCCTAAGGGATTCGAACATGGGTCCTCTTGGCCAAAATTGAGAGACAAATAAGTCTCACATATGATTAAATAAAACGCAGCCACTAGGGATTGAACTTGGGTCCTTTGGCTGAATGTGTAAGATGCATAATTCTTGCACAACATATACTTAGATTATCATGAAACACTTAGCCAAATATGAGTAACCCGAAATGGGTACTACCATGAGTTAATGGTAAGATGAGGTGAGTAATTATGTTATACTATGATGCTAATGAAAATAGTGACAACATGATAAGAGGCTAAGATGAACGGTGAGGCAAGTCTCAACCAAGCCTAAGAAAATGTTACCAAACGTACTCACCTATGGGAGTGTAGAATGATGTCGAGTCAAGTCTCAAGTATACTCCAAAAGAAAGTGTTAAAAACGAATTCATAGTTAATATGTAGAGAAAAGAGTGACTACATGACTATAGGCTAGTGCAAGTGAGACAAGTTGCATCTACGCCTAAAAATCAATGTCACTACATGAAATATCTAAGAGAGTATATTTATGTTATACGATGAATATGCAAATAAAGAGTGGCTACATGAGGACAGGCTAGTACAAGTGAGACAATTTGTAGATACGCCTAGAATCAATGTCCCTCAATGTAAATTCCAAGAGAGCATATATATGTTATACGATGAACAAATAATGAAAGGTCAGTAAAGATGAAATGAAAAGATGTTAAGAAAAAACAGGGTGGCACCACAATGTGAGGCTAGTGCAAGTGAGACACGATGTACCTATGCCAATATAAGGTTACCAAAAAGTACTCACCTAAGAGAGTGTTGAATATTAAGAGACAAGTCTCAATCACATTCTATATGTAAGTGTAAGGACAATTCACTCTTAATATGTAAAGAAGATATGAGAAATAATCTAATGAGCTATGAATACCTCATGCTAAGAAGCAAGCTTCGATGATGTATGAGTTGAATGTAAATAGGAACTTTAAACTAAGCACTGATAGGCTAGCTCTGAGTGGTGATGCCTTATTTCGGGAAGGGCGGAGGTTTACATAAATCTAATGATATGAGACTGTCCACCAAGGAGGTATGGGTCTCCTTAAATCTCCTAGTCTTTGAACTATGTTGCCAACATAGGTAACTAGCTTGGTTCGAACCCATAAAGCTAGCATATTTTGGTTTCACTTTGGCCAGTGACTCCACCTTTTTTTGGTGTGGGGAAGACACCGGATTTCATGATGCGCACATGATATATGTCGGTTAAGGTTGAAGTTCCTCAAAGTATGAAAGATAATGAAATGAACGATACCAAAGGTGTTTGTAAAAGACAATCAGGAGGTGAGACCGGACTCAAGTATTGACATTAGGTCATTCTTATTCATTGCACTTCATGATCCCGATGAGAGTCTTAAACTTCATCCTAGGTATAGCTGGTGTTTACACCAGCCTATGAATGAATGAAATAAATAATGTGAAGTACAAATGAACGAATGAAGCAAGCTCTGTGT
The DNA here is from genome assembly GCA_022817965.1 of Solanum lycopersicoides. Classification (NCBI taxonomy): domain Eukaryota; kingdom Viridiplantae; phylum Streptophyta; class Magnoliopsida; order Solanales; family Solanaceae; genus Solanum; species Solanum lycopersicoides. The sequence goes on along the minus strand of CM040625.1, from coordinate 45,288,533 downwards.
TTGCTAAAGGAGACCCTCGGATTGAGATCCCATTTGTTGGATCCTCATTTGAGATGTCTTAATGCTACGTCCATGATTCCAAGGTCTTATGGATGTGAAATGTATACTATATAAAACATGAAATGTATAATATGTGAACTTCTGTGTGTATGATGTGTGACATATTCATGGTATGACCTTCCTATTACGAAATAGTCAAAGTCATGAGACTTAACATTCTAAGAAAGCATGTTGATTAGGAAGAGCCATTCTTGTTAATGCATTACCGTTATGTGTTGTTACATGTACCCATACTTAGTACAAGTGTGTACTAATTCCATACAATATTACTATTTTAGGTGCAAACTCAGGTGAACGTTGAGGGTATCATTGCAGCTGTTCGGACTCAGAGATTTCATCCGGACTCAGAGATTTCATCCGGACTTGGTAGGTCCTCATGCATTCGAGGATGCCTGCCTTTATATTTCTTGCTTAGTATTAGGCTTGAACTAGTGGGGTAGGTTCCACTAGTCTTTCTTTCTTATTTATTTCAGACGTTGTATTGTTGCCATTTTTGGCAACTTTATATTTATGCAGTTATGAACTATTTCCTTCATTTGAATATCTCATTATTAGATGGTTGTGGTGAACTGATGTAATGTATTGCAATTCTTACTATGAAGTCTATGTATACTTCAAAGCAAACAAAAGTTTTAAATTTTGCACTAAAATTAACTTATACGATAGAATGATGGCGTATGTAGTCTTGTTTGCAACCTTTGAGAGGTCAACGACACCGGTTTCCACTAGGGTCTAGACCCCGATCGTGACAAACGTGGTACCAGAGCATTAGATTAAATATCCAAAACATCAGGCTCATATCAACCACGTTAAGTAGTTTCTAAGTTATGGTAGTGAAGTGCACCACTATCATGAATTATAGGTTGCATAATGCTTTGGAAATTTTCCCTTCTTCTAATATTATCGTGCCTTATGAAATTTTGATTACTTGGTGTTAAGAGTGTATCTAACATCAACTCAAGTGTTTCAGAAACATGAATAAGAGGAGAATTTTTCAAGGAAGAGTAGTACTGAAAACAGGGATAAGCCCAGATTTAAGAAGGTACTCTCCCACCAAGGGGAGTCAAGTTCATCCAAGGGTCACTATGATAGGGATTCCGAGCCAGAGTTAAGAGGAACAATGAAGTAGATACACCTCAGGAGAGGCCACCTTGTAGGAAGTGTGGCAAACTACATAGAGGAGAGTGTATGATGGGCACTAACGCTTGTTATAGTTGTGGCAAACCGGGTCACATGATGAAGGATTGTCCGAATAGGAGAAGTCAAGAAAAAGGGAAGGAGAAAGTTCAGCCTAATGGTCCAAGTGAAGAGGCTCCAAGGAGGAAACGATTCTTCGCACTCAAGCCTAGGGGTGCAGGGGAAGGCACTTCTGGTGATGTCTCGGGTGTGTAGCCTTAATTAGTCTTTCATGTGTTTGACTAGGTATGGTTTTTATGCACTAGTATGAGGTTAATATGTTTGAGTCATCATGTCGGTTGCTGATTTGTGTGACTTATATGTTTACTTGTGTTATATGTTTTGATTAGACTAGTTTAGGAAAGAGTTTCCTCAGTCTATTAATGTGAAGCTGCTAGTAGCTTTCAAAGATGTGCACCACCATTCTAATATGTGAATCAGATATTCACCAATGAAAAGTATTGACTTGCTTATGTATGCATATGTTCTATAGATGACTGGCCTTTTCCTAGTAAAGAGTAGTGTCATTCGGGGATGAATGTTCCTAAGGGGGGGATAATGTGACAACCCGAAAATGACTATGCTAAGTAAGGCCTAAACGTACCTAGAATGCCTACTTTAGACCGGGTTCACACATTTTGATACGCGTGGAACCATAACTCTGAACCTATGCACCAGCCAAGCCAACAAACTTAATGAGTTAGTTGAGCTAGGCAGAGTTGGTTCCAGCCATGTAGTGTACCCGAATACTAGGATTCACCCGGATGAGTCATAACCGGACTTCACTTGCAAACAAGAATCAAAGCTCGGAAGAAAGGTTTGTGTGTGGGTTGGGCGTGTGGTTGTGGATGGTTTTCAAGGCTGAAAAGGTATGGGTTTTCTTCTCTCTTGGTCTTTTTCCCAAGAGTCCCCTAAGGTTCAGTTTAAATCCAATCGAAAAGTAAGGTTGTCCGCCGTTGCATGCCACTGTCATTAGATCCTATGAAAGAATTGATGCATGCGTTGGTATGACTTCTGGTAGATGATTTTAGGAATGATTGTGATTATGTGTAATGTGTTTTTAGGGCTGTTTATGATTGGTTATGAATGTCCGAATCTTGAATGTCATATGTGCACAAAACATGTTGTTTTTCGTAATTGTATTGTTACTGTTAACTTGAAGAAAATGGTGAATCATGTGTTATGCAATGTTGTGTGTTTAACATGGAAAAGAAATCGTGATGCTCATGAATAAGAAAGAAGCTTGGAATTAAAAGAAAAAGAAAATAGTGAGGGAGGGAGGATTCGAACTTGGCTCCTTGGCAAAGGGTGTGAAATACATAAATCTCACACCAAAATAAGCTAATAAAAAAATGAGGCCATTGGGATTCGATCCCAGATCCTCTTGGCCAAATTTAAGAAGACACTAAGCACTCTAAATAATTAAAAATAAGGTACTGCCCAAGGGATTCGAACATGGGTCTTCTTGGCCGAAATTGAGAGACACATAAGTCTCACATATGATTAAATAAAATGCAGCCACTAGGGATTGAACTTGGGTCCTTTGGCTGAATGTGTAAGATGCATAATTCTTGCACAACATATACTTAGATTATCATGAAACACTTAGCCAAATATGAGTAACCCGAAATGGGTACTACCATGAGTTAATGGTAAGATTAAGAAATGAACATTCACGTAATAAGGTGAGTAATTATGCTATACTATGATGCTAATGAAAATAGTGACAACATGATAAGAGGCTAAGATGAATAGTGAGGCAAGTCTCAACCAAGCCTAAGAAAATGTTACCAAATGTACTCACCTATGGGAGTGTAGAATGATGTAGAATCAAGTCTCAAGTATACTTCAAAAGAAAGTGTTAAAAACGAATTCATAGTTAATATGTAAAGAAAAGAGTGACTACATGACTATAGGCTAGTGCAAGTGAGACAAGTTGCATCTACGCCTAAAAATCAATGTCACTACATGAAATATCTAAGAGAGTATATTTATGCTATACAATGAAAACGCAAATAAAGAGTGGCTACATGAGGACAGGCTAGTACAAGTGAGACAAATTGTATATACGCCTAGAATCAATGTCCCTCAATGTAAATTCCAAGAGAGCATATATATGTTATACGATGAACAAATAATGAAAGGTCAGTAAAGATGAAATGAAAAGATGTTAAGAAAGAACAGGGTGGCACCACAATGTGAGGCTAGTTCAAGTGAGACAAGTTGTACATATGCCAATATAAGGTCACCAAAAAGTACTCACCTAAGAGAGTGTTGAATATTAAGAGACAAGTCTCAATCACATTCTATATGTAAGTGTAAGGACAATTCACACTTAATATGTAAAGAAGATATGAGAAATAATCTAATGAGCTATGAATACCTCATGCTAAGAAGCAAGCTTCGATGATGTATGAGTTGAATGTAAATAGGAACTTTAAACTAAGAACTGATAGGCTACCTATGAGTGGTGATGCCTTCTTTCGGGAAGGGCGGAGGTTCACATAAATCTCAAGAGATTGGACTGTCCACCAAGGTGGGTATGGGTCTCCTTAAATCTCCTAGTCTTTGAACTATGTTGCCAACATAGGTAACTAGCTTGGTTCGAACCCATAAAGCTAGCATGTTTTGGTTTCACTTTGGCCAGTAACTCCACCTCTTTTCGGTGTGGGGAAGACACCGGATTTCATGATGCTCACATTATCTATGTCGGTTAAGGTTGAAGTTCCTCAAAGTATGAAAGATAATGAAATGAACGATACCGAAGGTGTTTGTACAAGACAATCAGAAGGTGAGACCGGACTCAAGTATTGACATTAGGTCATTCTTAGTCATTGCTCTTCATGATCGTGATGAGATTCTTAAACTTCATCCTAGGTATAGCTGGTGTTTACACCAGCCTATGAATGAATGAAATAAATAATGTTAAGAACAAATGAACGAATGAACCAAGCTCTGTGTTTGCTAAAGGAGACCCTCGGATTGAGATCCCATATGTTGGGCCCTCATTTGAGATGTCTTAATGTTACGTCCATGATTCCAAGGTCTCATGGATGTGAAATGTATACTATATGAAACATGAAATGTATATTATGTGAACTTATGTGTGTATGATTTGTGACATATTCATGGTATGACCTTCCTATTACGAAATAGTCAAAGTCATGAGACTTGACCTTCTAAGAAAGCATGTTGATTAGGAAGATCCATTCTTGTTCATGCATTACTGTTATGTGTTATTGCATGTACCCATACTTAGTACAAGTGTGTACTAATTCCATACAATATTACTATTTTAGGTGCAGGCTTCCGTGGACGTTTAGGGTATCATTACAGTTGTTCGGACTCAGAGATTTCATCCGGACTTGGTAGGTCCTCATGCATTCGAGGATGCCTGCCTTTATATTTCTTGCTTAGTAGTAGGCTTGAACTAGTGGGGTAGGTTCCACTAGTCTTTCTTTCTTATTTATTTCAGACGTTGTATTGGTGCCATTTTGGCAACTTTATGTTTATGCAGTTATGAACTATTTCCTTCATTTGAATATCTCATTATTAGATGGTTGTGGTGAACTGATGTAATGTATTGCAATTCTTACTATGAAGTCTATGTATACTTCAAAGCAACCAAAAGTTTTAAATTTTCTACTAAAATTAACTTATACGATGTAATAATGACGTATGTAGGCTTGTCTGCGACCTCTGAGAGGTCAACGACGCCGGTTTCGACTAGGGTCTAGACCCCGATCGTGACAATAATGACCAACATTCATATAAGAGTAACATCATGTATCATAATCATATAATGATTAACATTCATATAAGAGTAACATCATGCATCATAAACATATATTATTGGTGGATCCACTAGCTAGTATCCAATGGTGGCAACATAGTTCAAGAACTAGGAGATGTATTAGAGACACATAGTTCCACACTACATGGATGCCTCAATCTCATGAAAATCATTGTGAATCTACCTTCTGCTAGGGAAGCGACACTTCCCATATCGAGTTCATCGGTGCTTAGCTTAAGTCCCTTTCTTGAAATACCTTTTAAGTTTTCTTTTATCATAAACTTATCATAGGTCATAGGATAGTAATTCCTTGTAAACATGATCATGAGCTCTTTTAGATTAGACGAGAATTTCCTTTCATCATAACCCCTCCTAAATTGACTAAAAATAGGAGAACATTTGACTTAGCCAAATTTTGAAAATTTGCTTAAGGGTCTCGGGTTTGACCATTTAAATTAATTAATTAAGTTGCTAATTTAATTAATTAAGTTACCTAAGATAATTACTGAAGTACCCCTAAGTCGTTAGGACCATAACCAACCTATTTGGACCATCCTAGGTTAGGTACTAGGATGTTTGTTTAGTTAGATACTCGGCTAGTGTCACCCGGTTAGCTCTTAGGATTTCGGGCACACTAGTTGGTTCATTTTTGTTAGTCCTAGGTTAGTTATCTAGTTAGGTAAGTTATTTAGAACCTAGGATTGGTTAGGAAGTTTGGTCCCACGTGGCTGGACCCGACGCGTGCCTGCCCCCTAACCGCCCTAACCAAATTGGTTGGGCTTGGTCATTCGGCTAGTAGCACAAGTGCTTGCACATGTGTTGTCGTGTACTTTCCTAACCGTGTATTCTGGAAAGTTCACTTCCTGTCCAAGGATCCTCACTATGTCCTTGGGCACTGCTTAATTTACATGATCATTTTAAATGATCATGTGCTATGGTACCTAGGCTTGACACTTGGATGCCTCGTACCTAATGTGTGTATGCGATGAATATAATTATTTTAGCTTAGGGTATTCATTGAAGGTACAATTCCTAAACAATCTTGGATTGGAGTATTTTGAACATCAAGGTGTATTTTAAGTTATAAGTTACTTGTGAATACATACAAAAATTGGCTAACACCCTTAAGCCAATATTCTCTAACATGCCCAATATTACTCAATATTGGTCATTGGGATGCCTATGTACCTTAATGCATATTCTTAAAACCTAATAAACTCTTCACTAGAAAAGTACATTTTCTAAATGTTTCATTATCCCCCCCAGGAACATTCGACCCCGAATGACACTAAATCTTTTGGAGGGTAGGAAAAGACTCAATATTAGCAGCACAACTAGCACATAACATATCATTACACTTAGCAATCAATTTTATGATGCACAACATATATGAGCTACATATTCATAACACATAGTGAGAAATTTTCTTCTCAATCTTATCATAAGCTCAAAATGCATCAAAGAGTTACCATGCTATCAATCTTCTCAAGATATCAACAAAACAACAAAATCTCAAGAAAACATATGAATACAAGTTTCACACAAGTACTAGAATAGAGTATGAAAACATCTTCTTAAAACTCTAGTTGGTACTATCTTTTACCAAAACATGCAGCTATTTAGTAAACAAGTTAATTTTTTTCATTGTTGTTAAATTGGGCATGAAGTCTTTATAAGTCAATCTTTATTATCTATGCCCATTCTTTGATTATTTGCATAATATATAGTTCTTGGGTCATATATTCATACTCCAATATTGACATAAATCAATAACTATTAAAAGTTCATTCTTATCAAACACTGATGATTTGACATTCTCATGCTTTGCTTACTTAGTTCACTTTGAACATACATTTCTTCTTCTTTGATATCACGTTCACTTTGAACATGCTAGGTTGACTTAGGATATTATTTTAATACTTCCTTTGGGATCTTTTTGTTCAATGACTAAGAATGACTTACATCATTACTTAGTCTAACCTCACCCTTTGTTCATCCTATCCGAACACCCCTCATCTTCCTACTTCTTTCTTTCTTTCTTTATTACTTTCTTACTGAAATCTTGAGCATTATACATACTAATAGAATTGGAAATAGGGAGAACTAGGGAAATTAACATTCGACAATTTCATTTGGAACAACCCTAGTTTCGGTTTTCTTGAATTCAATACGTTTGGAAAGCCTCCGTTATCCTCACCAAATGGTATAAACAACCCTTGGCTATCATCTTACAAGCCTTTAAACACGAAATAATTTGACCCCTTGGCGTAGAAATTCCCACCTTCCACTCTAGAATAGATTAATTAGGAAATTGAAACTTGACTACCCTTGTTCTACAATCTATGAAAGCAAAACAATCATGAAGCCAATCCATACCCAAGAAAATATCAAAATCAAACATGTCAAGTTCTACCAAATCAACAAGAGTAACTCTATTGGGCAGCATGACAGGGCATTTCCTATAGAATCTTTTTGCAACTACAGAGTCACCCATTGGTGTACAAACAGAAAAGAGCTCAATCAAGACATCGGGAAGTACATCAAACTTCCTAGCTACCAAAGGTGTAACAAAAGAAAGAGTAGCACCTCGGTCAAGCAAAGAATAAACATTAATAGAGAAAACTTGTAACATACCCGTCACAATGTCGGGAAAGCTTTGTTGTTCACCCCTAGCCTTGAGTGCATAAAAATGGTTCCTTTTTGGAGATTCAGAATTAGACCTCTTGGTTGAGATTGACTATTACCCTTCCCTTGACTTCTCACATTAGGACAATCTCTCACTATATGGCCACCCTTGCCACAACCATAGAAACAATTAGTTCCAACAAGACATTCACCCCCATTCTTCTTACCACACTTATCACAAGTTGATCTTTCTCTTGGTGGATCAATAATTCTCCCCTCTTGAGGTTTAGGATTAGAACCTCTATCATTGCAATTCTTGGAGAAATCTAAAGGAACTTGGTTTGAAAACCTCTTCTTAAACTTAGGCTTGTCTTGAACATCAGGCCTACTATTAGGAGAACCACTCTCAAAAGACTTTGCCTTCTTAGCTTCCCTATTTCTCTTCCTTAGGCGACTTTCCTCAATCTGTTGAGCATGAATCATCAACCTATAAATATCCATATTATCATGAAGCATGGCTTCACGACATTCTTCTTCAAGCTATTCGGACACGCCCGTTACATAACGGCTCATTTCATCCCTAACATTAGAAACCAAAGAAGAAGCATATTTGGACAGCTTAATGAACTTCAAGGAGTATTCCTTAACACTCATACCTCCTTGACGAAGGTTGATGAACTCCTATACCTTAGCTTATTTTTGTTCCCTTGGAATGAATCTGTCAAGAAAGGCCTTTTTGAAGATCTCCCAAGTCATGGGACTATCTCCTAAAGCCCTACTATCCTTTGACAGATTGTACCATGTCTGAGCCACGTCCTTGAGTTGATAAGTAGCAAGTTCAGCCTTCTCAGTAGTACTCACCCCCATAGCAAACAAAATCTTGTAGACCTCATCAAGGAAATCTTGGGGGTCCTCATCAACTTTTGATCCAAAGTACATGGGAGGATTCATCCTCGTAAAGTCTCTCAAACGGCTAGCCATAGTACTAGCATGCTGGTTTTCTCAAGGTGCAACCTCTCTGTTAGCTTGAACTGTGATGGCTTGAGCTTGGGTGGTGATGGCTTGGGCCATTTGGAGCAGGGATTCCCTCACCTCACCATCCGTCATAGCTGGAGGATTCATCGGAACTTGATCATTTGCAGTAGCTTGCACTTCCGGAGCATTTCGGTTACCTTGTGGAATAGCTCCCGCATTCGCAATCTCTTCCCCTACCCTTCTAGAGGTTGTCCTTCTTGTGTTCATCGCCTAAATACACAAGAAAGGGATTAGATGCTAACAGACACATAGTGTAAAAATTCTTAAGGCACGACATAGGAGTATCAAGAAAAGAGAAGTTTCCTAATCATCACATAGCCCTTCGTCCACAATTGTGGCGCGCTTCACAACCATGAACAAGACACTAGGTAATTTGGTTTAGTGAGACATTTATCCTAAGGATATTTAAACTTGATGCTCTGACACCAAGTTTTTCACACCCGGATCCTACACCCCAGATGAGACTGGCGTCGTCGTCCTCTCAGAGGACACAGACAAGCCCTTAGCATTCGTCATAACATGTGATCAATAAAAATTACGGAAAATTTAAAATGTTTAACATACTAATGAAGTACACTTAGACTTCATACTTAAGTTTCATAAAGACATACGATATTCTAAATGGTCACAGATATATATAAACCATCTAAGAGTGCAAATCCGGACTTAAGCCAATAATAGTCAATATGCCATATAGGCCTTAATACAAATGAATCCAAAGAACATAATGGGAATAACGTATTCTAAAAACTACTAAGTCTTCATAGGCTGGAGTATAAATGATAGCGTCACGAACATGAGGACCTACCAAGACTTGGAGAAAGAGTTCCAAGCTTCTTCAAATCGACCTGCTTAAACTTCAATCGCCGGAACCTACAATTGTAGTAATATAAAGTAATGGGGTTAGTACGCCACATGTACTAAGTATGGGTATATTCACATAACACTTAAGGACATGCATGAAAAAGAATCATTTATCATCTCTTTAGAAAACATGCTAAGTCATATGGAAGTCTTCAATGCACATACCATATAACATATACAAGTAAGGATTTCATCACTTAAAGCATGATCATATTCAAAGACATATTATCATAGATTCATGTTAACATTTCATATTCAATAGATCATACTCATAATATACAAACACTCACCAATGATCTCATCCCCAACCTACAAGTGCAATGGTCATGTGAAGCCCCATAACCCCACACAACCAAGTAGATAAGATAGGAGACCATAAGTAAAGCCTTGCTTCATATACTTGTAACATGAGTAGTCATCACCTCATATAACAATATAACAAAATAACATATTCATCATAATGGCCAACATTCATATAAAAGTAACATCATATATCATAAGCATCATACTTTTCATGTTATCATATTACATAAGAACAATCTCCTAGGTAACGTATTCATCATAATGACCAACATTCATATAAGAGTAACATCATATATCATAATCATATAATGATCAACATTCATATAAGAGTAACATCATGCATCATAAACATATATCTTTCATGTTGTCATATTACATAAGAACAATCTCCTAGGACTTCCCTTATAGTCAACTTGTGCAATGTCTAGGTAAAGTCACATACCCCTACCTATACTAAGCAAACTCCTCAAGTCACACTAGTCAACTTTCATGTACTTGTCTTTCGTTTTACATGAGGGAACATTCACATTAACTGACATAGATCATGTGTGCTAAACATGGAATCTACTGTCTTCCCCACACCGAAAAGAGGTGGTCTACCGGCTAAAGTAGAACCTAACATGACATAGCTTTCTAGGTGGATCCACTAGCTAGTATCCTATGGTGGCAAAAAATTTCAAGAACTAGGAGATGTATTCGAGACCCATAGTTCCACATTATATGGCAGCCTCAATCTCATGAGAATCATTGTGAACGTACCTTCCCGCTAGGGAAGGGACACTTCCCATATCTAGTTCATCGGTGCTTAGCTTAAGTCACTTTCTTGAAATACCTTTTAAGTTTTCTTTTATCATAAACTTATCATAGTTCATACGAGATTAACTCCTTGTATAACATCATCATGAGATCTTTTTGATTAGACGAGAATTTCCTTTCATCATAACCTTTCTTTTGTGAGATTTACATGGCATAATTATCTTGTGTAAAGCATACAAGAGAGTATCCTAACTTGCATATTTGTATTCTTATCATAATGTCACAAGTAACATGTTCATATCCCATCATATTAACATAGCAACATCATACATACTTTTCATAACATAGCATCATAGTTTACAGGCTAACATAAACATTTAAGAGTAATCACACTTAGAAGACATACCTTTGCTTCCAATAATCTTATTAATCATGCAATATTCATAATCTTACATAGTGAAATACTCAATAGCATAATCAAGAACAACTCATCAAATCACGTACAAGATCAATACATAGTGTAGGAGAGAGTAAACGGGTCATTAAAGGGTTCATTCAAACATTAAATTCTAACCCTAACATTTTCACGTTATCAACCACTAGAAACAACCCATTCAAAACCATCACTTAGAGAAAGATCATGTATCGCACGACATTCAAACATTATCAATCAATTACTCTACAATTCGTGCAAAATTAATATAGAAAACGTTTACTTTTCATTGAAAATCATAAATCTAGGATTAGGAAAAAAATCCGTTTTGTAGAGTAAAAACCCTAGTATTTGAAGTTCTTGAAAACATATCTTGAAAGGACCTCTTGGGAAAGGAATTGCAAAACTGAAAAACCCATATCTTATAGATGAAGAATCAACAAAATCTGATTGGAAACTTTGAAACCTTAATCTTCTCCCTTAAGCTTTTCTTGTTCTTCAATGGAGTTTGGAAAAGAGAGTGTTCGATTGAGAGAAATTTCGTTTGATCTTATTTGGGACGTGTAAAAGTGGTCAAAAACTTACCTAATATCAATATATAGTCATTCCATGAATTACCAAAAACACCCTCCACTTAAATTACCAAAACGCCCATCCTAAATTGACTAAAAATAGGAGAATATTTGACTTAGCCAAATTCTGAAAATTTGCTTAAGGGTCTCGGGTTTGACCATTTAAATTAATTAATTAAGTTGCTAATTTAATTAATGAAGTGACCTAGGGTAATTACTGAAGTACCCCTAAGTCGTTAGGACCATAACTAACCCCTTTGGACCATCCTAGGTTAGGTACTAGGATGTTTCTTTAGGTATATACTCGCTAGTGTCACCCGGTTAGGTCTTAGGATTTCGGGCACACTAGTTGGTTCATTTTTGTTAGTCCTAGGTTATTGAGCTAGTTAGGGAAGTTAGTTAGAGCCTAGGATTGGTTAGGAAACTTGGCCCCACGTGGCTGGACCCTACGCGTGGCTGGACCCTAACCGCCCTAACCGAATCGGTTGGGCTTGGTCTCTCGGCTAGTAGCACATGTGCTTGCACATGTGTTGCCGTGCACTTTCCTAACTGTGCATTCTTGAAAGTTCACTTCCTGTCCAAGGATCCTCACTATGTCCTTGGTCACTGCTTAATTTACATGATTATTTTAAATGATCATGTGCTATGGTACCTAGGCTTGACACTTGGATGCCTCGTACCTAATGTGTGTATGCGATGAATATAATTATTTTAGCTTAGGGTCTTCATTGAAGGTACAAATCCTAAACAAGCTTGGATTGGAGAATTTTGAACATCAAGGTGTATTTTAAGTTATAAGTTACTTGTGAATACATACAAAAATTGGCTAACACCCTTAAGCCAATATTCTCTAACATGCCCAATATTACACAATATTGGGAATTGGGATGCCTATGTACCTCAATACCTATTCTTAAAACCTAATAGACTCTTCACTACACAAGTACATTTAGTGAAATGTTACAGTACTTGACCTCTCAGAGGTCTTGTACAACCCCTTAGACATCATTCATTGCATACATGTATGAAAAGTAGTGCGCAATTAAAACTCTTTACACGAAATAGTTAAACTTTAAAATATCTCTTTTATAGAAAAACATAATGAAAGGCTAAGTCTCAAAGTCGTCATCTTAGAGATTCGAATATACTGGGACACGTCCCATACTTCAACATATAGGAAAATATCTAAGTGTATTACAATACTTTCAATAAGAAAATGTAAACATTAAGATGACCTCGAATATAGTGAGGACATACCAACTCTTTCTTTAATGAACACTAATCCAAGCTTCCACTTCGAGACTCCTCTCAAATGCCACCTATACCTTTAGAAATAGACAAAAGTATGGAATTGGTACAATGCATGTACTAAGTATTGCATAATGCATAAAATCATGATAAACAGACTTTTGTATGAAACATGCTCTTTTTGAGAAAACCTTTTAAGAAAAGTGTAACAGTCACTTACAAGTCAACATATATGCATATAAGTCATATTCCACAATATAGAATAAACGTCACTTCAACCCATATACACCTCCCACCAAAGGTTATCATAAGACTTACTTAAGTAAGACAAGAAGAGACCGCCCATACTCCCTCTTCAAGCCTACCTAAACAATCCTTAAGACTACCTAAGATAAGATTGTTCCATTTTCCTTTCATTTACTCACCACCTAAAGTTACTCCAAGATTCACCTAAGTAGGACAAGAAGACACCGCCCATACACCCTCTTCAAGCTTACCTAAGCTACCCTAGATAGAGGACATTCTATTCAACATACATTTTTCTGAAGTCATAATCATTCATCAAGTCAATTAGAAGACATTTCATTCATTAAAGACTTCACATAATTTTCTTAGAAAGACCTAGGGAACCTACACTCTAGCACCATCAAAGCCTACTCGTGCCATAACTAGATATTGTCCCATGCCACTACCTAAACGTTGTACAACTTATCAAATACTAGAATGTATCTCACATGATGAGAATAGGCAATAACCGACATAGACCATACTAGCTAGGCATTGAATCCCATGTAGGGACATGGTTAAGGAATATCAGTCTTTTATGCACTCTAGTCTCCTTCTCAAATAGAGGTACATTGCACTCTAGTCTCCTTCTCAAGTAGAGCTACAAACTATAACATATTCACTCGGTGCTAGCCTTTGTTCTCATAAACTAAGTACTATAAAAAGGGGCATATGAAAAGGTATTATCTCTTAGTAATTACCTAGTCATAATGCACCTAGAAAAGAGGGTCACTAGGGCTTCAACTCAATGGTCTATAATGCTAGCTCATTATTAACCTTCTTACTGTATGGAAGGTTCCACATATAATTCATACTTATAAAGGTACCATTTCTTCATTCTACCAATCCTAGACTTTCATTAAACATTTATCCATACACATACAAGACAAAGGTGCACAAGTCTACTAAGTCAAGACGCTCATATTCACATATCTTTCATGTATCAAGAAGAGGGAGTCTACCTATCAAAATATGCACATCATCTCCATTTCACATATACAATAGTGTTCAAGTATCATGTAGGAATAACCAAGTTAACCTATCAAGACACAATAGTAACACAACTAGAGACATCACCCAAATCTATCAATATCACATATAGACAATTAGGAGAGTTCAATCTCACACATACACGTATATCACACAGTCCTTCACATTGATCATAATCAAGTCTTAACATGACAATATCACTATTCATAAAGTAATGTTGACGAGGCAACATTATTCACAAGTATAGCACATAAGCACCGCCACCATAAGTCATCCATTCTAATCATAATCACAATGCAAGACCTATATTACATAATATAAAGTGGGTTAGAGAAGCGTACCACAAATTCAATCTCTCAACTTTGATCCATAACCAATTCAATCCAACTCAATACTCAAAGCCCCTTCACAAATAATTACAATATACCATGATCCAAAGTAATAAAATATGAATTAATCAAATTGAGGCAGCCTATACATAGTTCTAGCATAATTCTTCTATAATTCAATAGCCCTAAGTAAACTATAAATGAATTCACTAGTATAGAGACATGATCAAATCACTCATAATATAGTCAAAGTAAGGTTGCATGATTTTCATGGGTTCATAAGGAATTTGATCTAAAGTCATTCAATTAAAATCAATTATACCATAAAATTTTGTTTTAAATCGTTTCTTGCAAGAACCCATGGCTAGAAGTTGAAAAAGAAGGAATCATGTTTTGATCATCTTTGAAAAATCACTGGAATTGACTCCTTGAAGAATGATATTTCAAGGATGAAGAACCATACCTTAATCGTGATGAAAATTCCAGAAGATTGATGGAGAAAAACTTGAAAATCTATTTTCTTCCTTGGAGCTCCCAAGTTGCAAGAATGGAGGTTTTGGAGAGAAGAATGGAGAGGTTTTGTTTTGAGTTGAGGGTTTTAGCTTTGATTGGTGAGTTTAGGCGTTTAAAAAGACTCAATAACCATCAGTAATTCATTCCCAAATTACCCAAAATACCCCTGCACTTACTGGAAAATTTAACCAATTCAAATTTGACTTAAAAACAATGCGACCAAAACTAGGAGTTTACTGCGCGTCGCAGAGGCATTTTT
Source organism: Solanum lycopersicoides (assembly GCA_022817965.1). Classification (NCBI taxonomy): domain Eukaryota; kingdom Viridiplantae; phylum Streptophyta; class Magnoliopsida; order Solanales; family Solanaceae; genus Solanum; species Solanum lycopersicoides. The sequence continues at coordinate 45,273,292 of CM040625.1, read as the reverse complement.
AAATCTTGGTTTTGGAAAATTTTCAAGACAAAATGGTTTGTGACAGCCCTGCATCGCAGGGCAAGACTTTTGCCCATTCTGTGCCAGCTACGCGACGCGCAGCCGCAGCCACAGCCATATCTTGGCTGGCGCGGCGCTTGCATTGGTCATGTTTGGGTCCTCCTTGGGGACCCTTAGGCTAGTCCTCGAGGCGTCGTTATTAGAATTTTAAACCCTTTATATGTTATTATTTTGGTAGGAACCATCTATACTCAATTTCACCCTCAAACCTTCCCCCAAAACATCACTACAAAACATTACGACACACTAGTTCAACTTCAACTAGTTTCCCGACGTTCTTGGACTTTTGACCTCCAAACACTTCAAAACTTTATATATTGCCTATGAAAACTATTATTAACCATTTTAGGACTTTAAAACATCTTGACACAAGTATTAGGCTATAGATAAACCTAGCTCATTTTTAGGGATGTTACAGTGTTATTCACTTAATCTATTGGGAATAGCATAATACTGAATGACTAGGTTCAGTCACCAATATCTTCCCAGAACTACTAGACACGTAAATTGTAAGTTCTCTTAGTGAGCAACATTTTAGTGACCACGCCAGCATGCCTCTACACCTTTGGCGGGTTGTATTGGGTTCCCTCGATAGGGCGTATATATTCGACACCATATTTAGCTCATGTGGTGTTATTATCGATTATTAGTATCTCTCATAGTTCAGTTAGAATCCATTGTAGTAACGACAGGTCAATATAGTCAGTATTCAATCTCAGCATGTTATTAATTGGTCATTAAATTTATCTATATCATCTTCAGATTATACACTTGCTATATTTCTTGTTTAGTTAATGTATTATTTCAACTATACTCTATCATGCATGCTCAGTACCCTTCAAGTACTGACACATTCTATGCGCTACATCTTCTCGTAATGTAAGTTTAGGTCTCAGCAACCGGATAGTTAGATCGGTTTCAGATCTCCAGTTCAGCAGCATCAATGGTGATTCCTCATTCTTCGAGGATAATAGTCATGTTATCTTTTTAATAGTTCATTCTTTTAGTTTTAGTTTTGCTAGATTTAGTTAGGGTATGTCCCAACACTTCTAGTACGTTTAGAGGATTATTTCTTACATAGTTATATTCAGCTTAGTATTTGAGTTTGATATCTCTTTTGTATTAAAACTCTCAGATTTTATATTTTCAAACAGTATATGGTTATTCCTGATCATTTTTAGTATATATTACAAATTAGCTTCCGCACAGTTTTATTGCTAAGTTTGTCTTTAGTATGGTCATGAATATACCACCAGGGGTAGCTTGGGTCACTCGTGATCCTAGGTCCCGTATCCATGTTTAGGGGGTAGCTTCGAGGGGTGACAAACTTGGTATCAGAGCACTAGGTTTAAGTGTCCTAGGATGTGTGAAAAAGATGCACTATGCAGAGTGATTTTCATGGGTGTGAAGTGCACCCCATCTAATGAGGAGAAACATGCAAAGTGTTTTAGGAAAAAAACTTCATTTTCTTGTTACTCTTGTAGTGCGTACGATATGATCAAATTCCATTCTAACTCGTTGTTCTACATTGTATATCATGCCTTCTCATAGAGCTAACACAACGAATGTGAATGCCAGGAATGCAAAGTAGCTCCTCCAGTCCCTGACGAAGAAGTCTAGAATGCAGAGTTCTAGAATGCCATTAAGATGTTGTCTTAGAGTGTGACCAACAAGAACAATCAGTGGGCTCCAGTTCCAGAAAATGCTAATGTTGGGTCAGCTGCAGCTAGAGTTCTGGATTTTGTTAGGATGAATCCACTAGAGTTCTTAGGATCACAAGTTGGAGAGGATCCATAAAACTTCATTGATGAGGTCAAGAATATCTTTGAAGCGATGGAGGTAACTGGAAATGATCATGTTGAGTTGGCATCTTACCAGCTTAAGGATGTCGCTCATATATGGTATACTCAGTGGAAGGAGAACAGAGATAAAGATACATCTCTATCACTTGGGATTGCTTTAGTGAGACCTTTATTGTTAGGTTTATCCAAAGAGATCTGAGAGAAGCAAAAGATCATGAATTTATGAACTTAAGGCAAGGTATCATGAGAGTCCAAGAGTATAAGCTCAAATTTACCCAACTTTCCACGTATGTTCCTCACATGGTTGCTAATTCCCGGGCTCAGATGAATAAGTTCTTTATGGAGTGTCAGACTTGGTGACGACAGAGTGCAGGAATGTTATGTTGCTGGTGATATGAGAATCTATAGGCTCATGACACATGCTCACAGGTTGAGGGTGATAATCTTGGGGAACACTCCAAGGAGAAGAAAAAGGCTTGGACTAGAAACTATGAATATTCTCAGCAGAACCCGGGTTGTGGAAATCGGTCGCAGGGTCAGTTGAAATACTCTAGCACCTTCATCAGCTAGTGATTCATCCTCCAAGTTCAGACAAGATCAGAAAGGTAAGGCATCAGTCTTAGGGAAGCGTTTCAGGTACCATAACCTACCCAACTTTCCTTAAGTGTGGTAAGAACAATCCAGGCGAGTGACTTGCAGGAAAGAAAGGATTTTTTGGGTGTGGTGTTTCTGGTCACAGGTTGAGGGATTGTCCTTCTAAACAGTGTAAAGGAGGTAATAATGGTAAATCTCAGTCTACAACTTCAGCATCACCAACAAGTCGCCCGACTCAACAAGGTAACTCATCTATTGGAGATGGCAGACAGCGCCAAAACAAGCTCTATGCTCTTCAGGCTTGTCAAGATAAGGAAGATTCCCCTGATGTAGTCATTGGTACGCTATGAGTCTTTGAACTTTATGTTTATGCTATTTTAGGTCCAGGAGCTACTCTCTCCTTTGTAACTAATTAAATAGCAGTCAAGTTTGATGTTAGTCCAGAGAGTCTCTCAGATATTTTCTTAGTCTCTAGTCTAGTCGGTGACCCAGTTATAGCTAGACAGGTATACATAAATTGCCCAGACATAGTCTCCCAGAAAGTCACATCAGTAGAGCTTGTAGTGTTAGAAATGGTAGACTTTAACATTATTCTAGGCATGGATTGGTTACGTTCATGTTATGCCTCAATCGAATGTAGAACTAGGATTGTTCGTTTTCACTTTCCAGATTAACAAATTTTTGAATGGAAGGTTAGTAGCTTGGGGCCTGTCACGTTGATTCATTTCTTACCTTAAGGCTACAAAAATGAATTTGTAGGGTTGTCTCTATCATCTAGTTTGGGTTAAGAATTGAAGCTATGAAACCCCAACACTTGAGTCTATTCCAATGTTAATGACTTTCAGAAGTGTTTCCATAAGATCTTCCCGGAGTTCCTCCCGAAAGGAAAATCGACTTTGGAATTAATCTCCTTCCAGATACCTAGCCTATTTCTATTCCTCCTTTATGGAATGGCTCCAACAGAGCTTAAGGAATTTAAAGAGCAATCAAAAGACCTTAAAGATAAGGGCTTCATCCGACCTAGTATTTTACCATGGGGTGCACCAGTATTGTTCGTGAAAAAGAAAGATGGTTTTCTCCAAATGTATGTTGACTATAGGACGTTGAACAAGGTCACAATCAATAATAAGTATCTCATCCCTAGGATTAACGACTTGTTTGACCAACTTTAGGGTTCTAGTTATTTTTTAGTGATAGACCTCAAATCGGGTTATGATCAACTCAATGTCAGAGATAGTGACATTCAAAAGACAGCCTTTAGAACTCGGTATGGTCATTATGAATTCGTAGTTATGTCATTTGGATTAACCAATGCTTCTTCAATTTTCATGGACTTGATAAACATAGTGTTCAAGCAATACTTGGACTTGTTTGTTATCATTTTTATTCATGATATCCTCATGTACTCTAGGAATGAGGAAGAACATGCAAGTCATTTGAGGGTTGTCCTGCAAACTCTCAATGATCCTCAATTATTTGCTAAGTTCAGCAAGTGTGAGTCTTGGTTATAGTCAATATCTTTACTTGGTCATATAGTATCCAGGGAAGGGATCCGAGTTAATTTCCAAACATTAAATGCAGTGAAACAATGGTCCAGACCTAACTCTCCTATAGATATCAGATGTTTTTTGGGTCTAGAGGGTTATTGTAGAAGGTTAATGAAAGGATTTTCATCCATAGACTTCCATTGACTAAGTTGACGCAAAAAAGGATCAAGTTTCCGTGGTCAGATGATTGTGAGAAGAGCTTTGCAAAACTTAAAACTAGTTTAATTACGACTCATATTTTGACTCTACCAAACATTTAGATGGTTATGTGATTTATTGTGATGCATCCAGAGTCGACCTACATTGGGTATTGATGCAGCGAAGAAAGATTATATTATATTCTTCTAGACGGCTTAAGGTGCATCAGAAGAATTATCTGATTAATGACCTCGAGCTTGAAACAGTGGTATTGCACTCAATATTTGGAGATAATACTTGTATGGTGTTCATGTAGATGTGTTCAATGATTATAAGAGTCTCTAGTATGTGTTCACCCATAAAGAGTTAAACATTCTCCATCGAAGATGGCTTGAGTTCCTCAGGATTATAACATGAGTGTGCATTACCATCCTTGTAAGGAAAATTTAGTAGCAGATGCCCTTAGCAGATTATATATGGGTAGTGTAGCACATGTTGAGGAAAAAAGAAAAGAGCTAGTGAAGGATGTGCACAGGCTTGCTCGTTTAGGATTTCATCTTATGAGCATATCCAGTGGTGGTGAGATAGTTCAGAGTGGATCAGAATCTTCACTGGTAGTGGAGATTAAGGAAAAGCAAGAAAATTATCTAATATTTCTCTAACTCAAGGGTGCAGTCCATCAACAGAGGGTTGAGTTATTCTCAAAAAGGGATATGGTGTGCTTCGCTATCAAGTTTGATTGTGTGTTCCTAATATGGGCGAGTTGATAAAACATATTCTTGCAGTATCTTATGATTCCAGGTATTCTATTCATAAAGGTGCCACTAAGATGTATCGTGATTCGCAGGAAGTCTATTGGTTGAATGGTATGAAAAGGGATTTAGCCGAGTATGTGGCTAAATGCACCAATTGCAAGCAAGGAAAAGTATAACATTAGAAACCAAGGGGTATGACTCAAAAGATCTACATTCCTACTTGGAAGTGGAAAGTAATCAACATTGACTTTGTTATAGGGTTACCTCATACTAGGAGACAACATGACTCCATTTGGGTGATAGTAGATAGAGTTAGTAAGTCTTTTCGCTTTTTCGCAGTCAAGACTAATAATTCTGCGGAGGACTACGCCAAGGTTTTCATTAATGAGATAGTCAAGTTTAATGGGTTTACTTTTTATATCATCTCCAATAGAAGTCATCAGCTTTCCTCTCATTTCTGGAAGTCATTTTAGAAAGGTGTTGGTACTCAGGTTAACCTTAGGACAATATTTTATCCGCAGACATATAGTCAGGCAAAGCATACCATTTAGAACTTAGAGGACATGTTGAGATCTTGTGTGATCGACTTCAAGGGTATTTGGGATGATCACCTCTCTCTTATAGAGTTCGCCTACAATAATAGTTACCATTGGAGAATTCAGATGGCCCCTTATGAGGAATTGTATGAGCGTAGATATAGATCTCATGTTTGTTTGTTTGAAGTAGGTGAAGCAGTCTTGATAGGAATAGATTCAGTCCATTATGCTATAGACAAAGTCCAACTCATTAAAGATAGACTTAAGACAGCCCAGAGTCACAAGAAGTCTTGTGCGGATGTAAGGAGAAGGGAATTAGATTTCAAAGTTGATGAATGGGATTTTCTGAAACTGTCGCCCATGAAAGGGGTGAAGAGATTTTTCAACAAAAGAAAGGTCACTCCTATATATGTAGGCCCCTGCCATATCTTGAAAAGGATTGGTAAAGTGGCTTATGAGTTGGAGTTACCAAGAGAATTAGCAGAAGGGCATCCAGTATTTCACATTTGAATGTTGAAGAAGTATGTGGGTGATCCATCATTCGTAGTTCCATTAGAAAGTGTGGCTGTGAATGATAGTCTTTATAATGAGAATGTACTAGTTTAAATTCTTGATTGTCGGCTTAGAAGGTTGAGAAACAAATAAGTCACTTCAGTCAAGGTTTTGTGGAGGAGTCGATCTGTAGAGGGAGCTACGTGGGAAGAAGAAGCAACTATGAAGGCAAAGTATCTTCACCTCTTTCTTTCCGATTCCAGACCGGCTTGAGGTAATAGTTCCTCTTAAACTTTTCAGTCATTTATGCGTAAAATCAGTCTTAGCATCATGTTCCTTCAGGTTTGTACTTGCATTTTTAATGTATTTATATGTTCTTGAAACTCAGTTCAGTTAGAAATCAGTCTTCAGTGTTTAGTGGTAGGGTTTTTTGCTCTTTTCCTCTATTCCATCTAGTTTAGTCTTCATTCGAGGACGAATGATCCCAAGGAGGAGATAATGTATTACCTCAAAAATCAGACCCAGAAAAAAAATGTAGAATTTTACCTAAAGCATTAAATCACGATAGGGTTCACGGATTGTGATAGGCTCCATAGTCCGTAGACCTGCTCGTGGTCTAGACTCGAACTTCAATAGGCTAGGTGTAAGACCACGGGACCCTTTAAGGGTTGTATTTACGACGACAGGCCGTGGTGGCGTCTGTAGTGTCAAACAAATAAACCCCCTAGCCACACCTTCAAAGCCTCAGGCTCAAGTGAAGACCACGGACACTTCCACGTTCCGTGTATAATGACCCGCATGTACACCCTAGAAGTTAGGGCATTCTTTAGTCGCAACACGGCGTACTTAACCTCTTGGAGGTCTTGTACAAGCCTCTTAGACATCTTTCATTGCCTATATACGAAAAGTAGTGTGGAATTAAAACTTTTCTTGATAACATAATGCGAAAGTAATTTCATAAAACGTCTAACATATGTCTCAAAAACCATCTATGACATAATAAATACAATAGTTTTGGGTCATCGCCCATAGAAGTCTAAAACATGAATAGAACAAAAAAGACAACATAGTAGTGATGTCCTCGGATGCCATGAGGACTCACAATCTCCTGTCCTTGGAAGCGTTGAAACTCTACCCTTGTTAGACAATCAATATTCTCAATACCCTACATGGACAACATGTATGCAATATGCGTTACTACGATATGTACTAAGTATGGAAACTATCACACCAAACATAAGATATCTCAAAGGGTTAGTCAATAATAGACATAATCATAAGAGATAAAAACATAAGCATTAAATGTATATCATAAGCATATTAAAGAATCATAAAGTACATAAGAGTTCATAATAACTTACTTGTCCTTCTTACTCAAGTGAACTATCTCACAAGCTACCTCCAAGTATACTAGTGCAAGGCTAAGGTAGCATCTCATACTACTACCAAAGCTAAGTACATCTCTTTGGTCATTCTTGATCATAGTCCTCTTTGATAATTAACACTTAAATCCATCATTCATATGAGCACTATGCCCCTAAGTCAACTCAAAACATGCGTGTGCAATGCATGTGAAGCATCCCATAGTACCTCCCAAACTAAGCATATCTTTGAGTAACCCTATCTTATTCCATCAAGCCTTTAGTAACCTTACTTCATACTAAAGAGTACTATACTCTTATTATTTCCTCAAAACATGCTTGTGCAATGTACATTAGGCAGCCCATACTACTCCATATACTAAGCCTATCTTAAAGTCAGCCTTAACATATTCACCCTCCATAGCCTTACCACCTCTTAACTTTAAAAATTAAGATTCTCTCATCTTTAGCCTACTTTACTAGGAAAGGCAACTCTAGTCCAATACTATCTTCAATCTCTTATTCATTAATGACCCTAGGTTATACCTTGTGTAATGCACTTATGATTCCCCATAACACCATTCATGCAAGGTACTACTTTTGGATCCTTTCCCTATTACTTCTGACTTTGGAGCCTAGCCCCTATCTTTTTCTTTTGAACTCTATGAGATACTTCTTTAAGCATGTATAAGTTCCTTAATCATATGGATCCTATGAGATACTTGTTAAGGTATGTCTTGATCCCTTAATAATTGTGAACACTACGAGATACCGCTTGGGCATGTCTTAGTTCATTCACACACTATGAACACTACGAGATACCCCTTGGGTATGTCTAAGTTCATTCATTGCTTATGAACACTACGAGATGCTTCTCAAGCATGTCTAAGTTCATAGGATATGGAGATCCCTACTAGGATGTATTTACTCTACTACGTGAGGGACTCCCGCCTCACGAGACCTAATGGAATACTCATCACAACTACTAGGTGTGGCTCTCCTTTCTACTTGGAGTCCGGGCCCTTTCTAGACTATCGTCTCACTTTTCATATCCACTTGGGGCCAAGCATATAATCCAAGGTTTACTTGTCAATCCGTGCTCAACCTTCTCTCATGGAGGGATATCTTTTACAATCTCTCTATGCTCAAGTAAATTCTATCACTCTCAATCACTCATCCTAAATCTACAGCCAACACAACCATCCTAAGGTTCATTATTCATTAATTCATTCTATCTTTATTCATAGGTAGATTATAGAGTTTTCTAGAACTAGATTTCTTCTCACATTCTTCAATACTAGGTGATTATAGTTATAATTCATTCCTTAAGGTTCAATCCAATCAAGACCAATCTCAATTCATCGATTCTAGTTCAATTCATACTTAGGTGATTCAATCATGATCAATTAATATAGAATGCAATCAATTAAAGAAGAATCAACACAACACCTTCATCGAGTTTCTAATGGACTAAGATCACCATGATCACTTTCAAATTCAATTTCTATAATTCACCATGAAAACTCCATAAAAAAAGTATATAATCATCATATAAACATCATTGAATTCTACCCACTAGATTGGGATCACAATTAAGCATGTCCTCCATTTTTCTAGGTTTTTCAAAATATAATTTCTAGAAAAGAGAGAACTGCTTCGCTTATTGGATAATTTTAAAAACAAATTAACAAAAGCGATGGACAGTCTCTTTGGACGTCACTTTTCAATATGAAAAAAAAAAACTAAAAATAAACGACGGACTGTGCCGCTTTTTGAAAATTAAAACAAATTACAAAAAAGCAACGGATGGTGTCGCATTATTCAAAAAATATTTTTTCTAAAAAACAACGTTATCCGTTAATTTATGACAATTGTCGAATCAAAAAGTGACAAAATTGATTGCATCGCTTTTTCGTCGATTTTGACCAAAAATGCAATATAGTCCATTACTTTTGACCGTCATTTTTCACCTATTATTTAGTAGTGAAGGAAGTGATGTGAGCCTGGATTTTGGCATAGCTGGTTGGCAACGTCATTGAGGAAGGCTTGATATTCTTGTAATTCGAAACTATGGAACATGAGATTACAAAGTATAAATATATAGTTGTTTGCAACAAATTTTAAACAATATAGAAAATAAATCAAACGTAAGCAAAATTTAAAGAAGCAAGAATATATTATTGATAAATCAATATGGATACAATTTTGTTTCTCAGCGTATTTCTCAAACTAGCATGGTTTGACTTTGATCCCTTTATGAATATTTCATTAAATAGTAAAATATTAGAGTTGTATCCTTAAGAAATATAATGCCTTTTATGTTGGCATAAGCTAGGATTCAGGGTTAGAGTAGCTAGCCTCCAAGAATTCTAACTGGGATCGGATGCATGTTTTAGAGTCCCAACTAAAATTGAACATATCTTGTGGAGTTACAAAAATTTTGAAAATATACAATAATTTTAGTTAAATAATAAAAATGAGATGTCACAAATAACAACGTAAGGTATTCATGAATGTTTCCCCCGTAAAGTCTCATTGATTTATGTCTTCTTCCATTCTGCAATGGTTGGAAAGAATTGTTGAGCTTTTGCCTTATATATACCAGTCGCAGCCAAATGTCTGATACACAACCTCGGAAGCCATATTTATGGGCATGCAAAAGGACAATGGTCATGAATATATTATCTAATTTGGGTCATCTATAAATTCGACCATTTTAAGAAAGGTATCAAATGTTAACTTCTTTTTCACTCAGATTCGCCATGTCATATTTTTCATGTATCTTCTTATGATAACCATCCCATGTACCACACCTAGTTTTTATCATACACAAATAATCATTCAAATTTTCATACACTTATGGAATAAGGACCATGAAGTGGAAGAGTTATATGAGAATATATGCGAAAGAACCTCTAACAATATTGAAGTGATGTGCTCCTCCTTTGACTAGATATCACCGACATATATATGTCAATTTTTAGATGGACCAAGTCAAACAATGATTATCGAGGTAATGATGATTTTACTTTTTCCAAGCCCATATATACTCTTCCCCTCTTTTCATTTTTGAAACTCTCAATCTTCTTCTTCTCCAACTTTCCTACTTTGTTCCATTCCCACAATCCTTTATTCAACTCTAGTTTATGCTTCTCATCACCATCAAACTTCCCTTATTTATGGTAAAAGATTTGCCAACTATTCATGTTGCCTTGGTTGTTGTGCCTTATTCATCACTACCCCTAATGGATATTTTTAAGAAACTAATCCTCTTATATATCAAGATAAAGAGTTGAAATAAGGAGAACATGTCACACCATAAGCCTACACCCCGGACTTGGCTGGTACTTGAGAACCATTATTGGCCACACGTGAACCCTTGGCCTGGCTAACTACTTAGAGGAAATCTTAAAGGAGAAAACACAAAGATTTAATGCAACTTTACTTAACTGATTAAGACATAATTACAACGTTTTAAAAGATAAAACATTCCACTTAGCAAAAATAGCAACTGAAGTCTTATAACATAACAATTGAAATGCAAATACAAAATAACTTACTAACTGTCTATCTATGAAGCCTCTAAAATTGATACCAATATCTTCAATTGGTATGATATGTGAAGGATATCCCATGCACTTCTTCAACATGGAAATAGGAAAGACCGGATGGACCGCTGCTAACTCTTGTGGTAACTCTAACTCATAAGCTACCTTGCCAACCCTTTTGGATATTTTGTAAGGGCCAATATACTAGGTACTAAGCTTCCCCTCTTATCAAATTTCATAACACGTTTTATAGGTGAAACTTTCAAGTAGATTCAATCATCTACTTCAAACACTAACTCTTTTTTCCTCACATCAGTGTAGGATTTCTGACAACTCTACGCTATTTTTAACCTCTCTTTAATAACCGTCACATTCTTCGTGGCTTGATGAACTAAGTCTTGTCCTATTAACCCAATTTCACTAACTTTGAACCATCCAATAGGATATATGCATCTTCTCCCATAAAGACACTCATACGAAGCTATTTGGATGCTAAAGTGACAACTATTATTATAAGCAAAATGTATGAGAGTTAGGATATCATCTTAATTTATTTTAAAATCAATCACACATGCCCTCAACATATCTTCCAAGGTCTTAATAGTACACTCTGCTTGACCATCTGTCTAAGGATGGAAAGCAGTACTCAAGTTCGCCTTTGAACCCAAACCTTTCAGAAAGGATTTCCAAAATTGTAAAGTAAATTGTGCACCTCTATAAAAAATAATTGAAACCAAAACTCCATGAAGTATTACTAAATCTTGAATGTACAACTTAGCGTAATCATTGGCTGAATGGGTAGTCTTTACCGACAAAAAGTGGACTGATTTGGTGATTCAATAAAAAATCACCCAAATAGAATCATGTTTTCTGTGAGAACGTGGCAAGACTATGATGAAATACATATTAATCATCTCCCTTTCCATTCCAGAAGATCTATATTCTAAGTCATACCATCATGCCTCTAGTGCTCTACTTTAACTTGTTAGCAATTTAGACACTTAGCAACAAACTCTGTAATGCCCTTATTAATACTAGTTGTTACGCCATCAAAATCATATAGGTTGAATTAGAGCCTAACATGTTGGTTATGATTTTATTAAGTCCTTACATGACTAATTATAGTGTTAAAAGGCAGTGTGTTACGTTTGGAAGAGTTTGAAGGTCAGACATCCAAGAACGGCGTGCTTGTGTGTCTTAGTGTGTTTCATCAAGTTTTATGTGTTTTTTGGAGTTGAAAGACAGTGTAGTTGACCCTAGTATCCAAATAAGCATGTTATGGGTCAAAACGTCTAGGTCCGACCCCCAAGGATCGCCCTAGGGGTCCACGAAGGGACCCTGAACTTTGGACAAGCAATCTACCTAAGGCAGCAGGGTTTGTACCTTAGTGAAACACAGGCGCGTCGCACACTTCACTGTCCAAGAAATTACTTCCAAAACTGATGGGGGAACAGCTCCGCGTCGTGGACTTGTTCCCCGACGAAGATTCCAAAACTGAAAGTTGAGTCATGTCTAAATGCCCAAATAAGTATGGGGGTATTTTTCGTAACTTTGGGGGACGTTTATTAACTGTTTTAGGACCTTTTTAAACCATTTCCAAAGCCAAAACCCCAAAACTATTAAGAAATCAGAACCCCAGAACTCGCCTCTCTTCCAAATTCTCCCAAAACCTCCATGGGAGACCAAAACTCAAGATCAAGCTGAAGGCTGGATTTCTATGGTTTCTTATCCAATTATTCATGGGTATACCATAAATAAGGTATGGTGATCCTTCATACTTAGTTATCCATTCATTTAAGGAGTTCAATCAATGAATTTCAAAAGTGATTCAAAGACCAAAATTCCCAATTTTCAATCTAGCCATGGCTTCATTGTCAAATTGATTTCAAAGTCATTCTAATGATGGATTTATGTTAAATTGATGTTATCATTATGATTTTCAATCCAATTTTATAAAGAACCCATGATCCTCCTAATTTCTCAAATTGGCCTAGCTATAATGTGGGTCTTGTGATCTTGATTTCATGTTTATAGAATTGTAAATATATTGTATTGAATTGCTTATTGTTATTACTATCTATATCAATTGAATATGAATTATGGAGGAATGATCAAATATGATCATTGGCTTGGAGATTTGGTAAGTTGACCTATTTCGTCTAATCAGCCTAGAATGTACATTGAATTGTGTTGATTGGTATGGTCCACTTATGGTGGCGGTGTTTACATTCTTGTACATGTTTAGGTTTATGATCATGGCCTTGAAGGCATTAGATTCAAGATAAATTGATATAATGATTCCATGTTTAGGAAGTTGAAGGATTTAGCCTTGATTCTAATATCATATTTTAAGTGAATTGATGTTATGTGAAGTATATGAGTAGCCTCCCACACTAGCTGCAATGTTATGTATATATGTGATGATTATGTTAGGGTTAGGTGTGGTCTAAGATGGCTAACGTTGATGAGTACTCTTATAGCATGACCCCGACCTATATGAACCCTGTATAAATGTGTGATCAAAGTATGCTAGGAGTATTCTATTCTAATAATTGAGTATGTTCTTGTCTCCTATGATATAATGTGACTGTGTGTAGTCTATAGTCCTTAATACTATATATGTGTGTATAACTTGAGACTTGAGGAATGTTGTACATATGTTGTGATCTTTAGAGGGTGGCTTCCTCAATACTATTGATAGTCATTATGTGATCATGTTGACCAATGTACACACACTTTATGCATATCTATGAGTAGGGTAGATTTGTGATGACTAAGGAAAGGGTAGTTCTCATATGCATCATTACCTATTTTTATGCATTTAAATATATGATTAATGAAGTTATGAGCATGTGTGACTAAAGGTGTTTATGTGAAGGTAGATCTCACATTTTATGCACACACACATAATGTATGATTGTATGAATATGTGAAAGGACATTCTCACATGAAGTAGGGTTTATGATGAAAGGACATTCTCATCCTAGAAACCTTTGAGCTATATGATGTATGAAGGAGCAATCTCCTAAATCCTTCCTTATGAATTAGATATTAAAGGCTTGACTATATATATTTTAAAAAGTGAGTTATAGCCTAGCACCGAGTAAAAACGACAAATGAGAGTGGGAGCTTCACGTTAGTAAGTTCGGCTTCCCACAAGAGAACCTTCACGTTTAGAAAGTCCGGGTTCCCAACATAGATGTTGTCTCATGAGATGGAAACCTCCATGCTAGTAAGTCAAGGTTTTTAGATGCAATCTCCATGTTCCATTACTACGTGCCCCCGTAGGTTATATCTTGTGGATTTCCACCTAGATAGCTATGTACGAATGTTTGCATCTTCGGCAAGTGTAAACCCTCTCTTTTCGGTGTGGGAGTAGAACACCGGATTCCATGTAGATCACATGTTCTATCTCGGTTATGGCTATGTCTCCCAAAGGTTAAAAAATTAACTAAGATAAGAATATGAATTCTAATCAAATTCTTTGAGAAGTGTACTTAGTATAGGGAGGACTATGGACCCTACCTATGCATTGCACTATATGACTTCAAGAAAGGATAGGATTGGAGCTTCTTATGAAGTAAGACTTATGTGATGTTATGTATGAATTTTATGAATGCATTGTTAAGTGAATTTGCTATGACTAAGACATGAATTATGTGTATGTGTGTGAATTACACTTATGGCTTCTATATGGGTTTACTTAGTATATGGGGGGTATGGGACTCCATGTGTACATTGCACAATTAAGCTTCTGAAGGGGTTATGAGGGTGGTTTACTTATGGTATGAACTAATTGACTTTATGACTAAAGTGTAGGAGGTATGATGATGTCTTATATGATGTTATGAAGTATGATGAGTCCTTATATGAGGCTATGAAGTATGTGGACTTATGTTTAGTTATAAATGAAAGTGTTATGACTTGTTAAGTATGTTATGCCTAGTCTAGGGTGACTTCTTATGTACATTTGGTGGAAGTAGTATTATGGGATGCTACCTACATTACACTAGTGTGACTAAGGAGTTGTCTTAGGTGATGGTCTTTATGTGAAGTGATGCCTATAATGTGTTTATGACTTGTGAATATATGTGGTTGTGTTAATGAAGCATATCTGTGAAAGGCTATCGTAAGGTGACCTCAAGGTGATACATTGTACTAAGTACACTTGAGGGTTACTTAAGGAACGGAGTAAGATAAAAAGAGAAGTAATGTATTGTATGTATTGAATATGCCTCAAATATGATAAATGGCTTTATGTGCTATTATGAGTAGTATCCATGTCTATATGATGTATTTGAACTATATTGAGCTTATATGTGCTTATGTTCATGAAGTTTACTAAAAAGACATGTTGCATAATTTTAAATGAAATGTCCTCTTTAAATGCATGTTTTTACATGGTTGTCATACTTAGTGCATTCTTGTACTAATACCATTCTTCTTCATCTTTTTACACAGGTGGTGATGGCTAGAGGATGTCTCCTAAGTGAAGAGCTTTGATAAATCTCCCAAGTTCAATTAAAGGGACCCTTTTGATTCAAGGGTTGCCTATGTCAAGATATTCTTTAAGTTGATGTAATAGATTAGACTTATATTTGATGTTGTTAAGGGTCGTGTCCCTATTCTATTCTATTGAGATGTGTCTTAAGATGGCAAAGAGACTTAGAGTCTACTTATGTACTTATGATATTATATATATATATGAAGTGATGTTCTAGCATATGATGTGCTATGAAAAGTTTTAAATTTTCCACTATTTTTATGATTAAGCAGTGAAAGATGTCTAAGAGCTTGTCTTAGACCTCCGAGAGGCCGATGAGGCCATGTGACGATTTGAGGATACCATAACTTCTTGGGTATACCCTCGGTCATAATAAACTTGGTATCAAAGCATAAGGTTTTGTGTTTTGTCCTTAAGTTTCAAAGTCTCGTATTGCCACGTCTAGTAGAGTCTCATTTTATTGGTGGTGAGTCGCGACACATCCATGATGCGGGAGGCTATAAGACGATAGAGTTTCCCTTCTTCACTATTCTCTTGGTGTGCGATAGAACTTAACTCTATATGATATCACTCTTATGTTTCCTTGTCCGGTTGTCTTCTAGATGTGATTGCTTGGATTGGGGTAATGTATCAATGCTTGGGGAAGAAAATGTGAGTTTTGATGCTTACCTTGGTTTGGTGAGTATATGTGAATGTGAATTTAGTATGTTTTGATGTGATGCCATTGATGGCTCTAGGTGGTTTATGAGGAAGGAGATGCTATGTTGATAAGTTATGATTTGATGTGGTTATAGCTTGTTAGTAGTTCTTATGGTTCAATGGAGTTTCTCCTTGGAATGATGGATTGCCTTATGATTATGTAGGATGGTAGCATGATGTTATGATATAGGCTTGAAAAGTCTTGGAGAATATGATATATAGTGAGAAAGATGAATGTTGCCTTTATATATGTGAGATGCTTCATAATTGTCCTTTTGTGGATTGGAATCTTTTGTATAGGCTTGCTCCTAAGGAGGGAAGATATTATGTTGAGCCTTGTAAAGTGATTGTGAAGTATGCTAGTTAATGGGAGAACCCTTATGCCTAGTTAATGATTCCCTCTATGACCTGTTCTAAGAGTGGTAAAAAGGGGAAAAGGAGTTTTATTTTATAAGTTTCAAGTATGATTACCCTAAGATGACTTGGGGGGACGTATGGTATGTAGCCCTTAGCTCTTGAAAAAAAGGAGAGAATTGAGGTTGACCTACTTTGAAGTGGTTAGTTTCTTTTAAGCTTAAATTTGAGTATGTTCAATTAAAAAGTGCTTAGATTATACCTAGGCATGGTTGTTTGGAAGGTTCCACAAAAAGTGTTGACCCTTATAGGTTGGTCTTGACTTCATTTGACCTTAGTTTTAAAGGGCATGAGGTGATGAACATTGATTAGGCTTACCCCAAGTGGTGGATAATGTGTATATATGGTAAGATGTTAAGTGCCCTTGATGTCCCTATGTTGAGTTCCCTTGAACTTGTCTAGGTTGAAAATCACTATGAAGTGATGGTAAGAAGGGTGTTCATATGTTTATATCCCAAGAGAGGGATGACATGCTTAGTTAATAAGGGTTGTAAGCTAAAATTTTCTCTAGAGTTGAGATGAGTTGCTCTTAAATGGGTTTATTCTAAGTGGGGGAGGATGATTTGAGTAGTAAGATTGTATATATCCCTATCTTTTACTTCTATTATTACTCAAGCTTGAAACTAAAAGTGTTCCTAAGTAGCTTGTTCATGATAGGAGTCTTGAATAAGAATAAGTTGCATGTTCTCCATATGTTATGCATGTCTTAAATGACACTATGTTATGCATATTATGAAAGGTCATTATTGCATGAAAAAAAGGAAATTTTGATAAATTGCATTTTGCTCATGTTATGATGCATCCTAGTAGGATAAACGTGCATTTTGATCTCATGAGATGGCTTAGTGATCATGCTTTATGTCACTTTAATTAGGGTGCCTTAGCCCCATAATGAGAAGTTGAGTCTCCTTTAAATGAGATAAGATGAATCTCTTTGAAAAATGTGTAACTTTTGAGATTTGGGGAGTGTTATGATAGGCTCACACTTGAGGAGTGATGGTTTGTCTAGCCTATGTCTTTTGGTGTGCCTGTAAATTGTGATAAATTTCCCTAAATGATACATGTTTATGAGAGCTAGTGATGTGCTAGAAATAGAAAGCCATAAATTTACTTCCTGATGTTGTAATGTGCTTAGTGTGACCTACCATGTTGATTTCATATAAAAGAAAGCATGAGCATAATGTGGTTTGGAATAAATAAATCCTCCTTAATATGAATTAATCTCTATGCATTTCTTTTATATGAACTCTATGATGTCATGTGTGTATATTGTGACTAGGAGAAGTTAGTTCCTCCTTGAGCAAAAAGTTAAACATGGTAAATTTTATTTATGACCTTGATGATATTAATTCTAAGTTATAAGATTGTAGTTGATCTACATTATTCATGATTCTTGTGCAACTAAATAAAGTGTTCAAATTTTCTCTTGGTTGAAGTGTGGATTATGCCTAAGTGTGCAATTGGAATCCATAGTATGTTTAACCTTTGTGATGACTTAATGAACATGCCTAAAGTTGGAGAAGGTAGTTCCTCCAAATGGCAATGAATATGAAGAAGTAAGTATGCATGGAAAGAAATGTATAAGTAGTCCATGTTTGATTATGTTGCTTTGGTTGCATGATTGTACTAAGTTGGTGTTTCTTTGTAATTTTGGTGCATTGACTATTGTGTCATAACATGTTGAAGTGTTTTGAGCTGTTATAAGACTCATTGACTCCTTGAAAGTGTTTAAAATGTTTCAAGTGTCATTTGAGGACGAATGTTTCCAAGTGGGGGAGTATTGTTACACCCTCAAAATGAGCTAGGTTGAATTTGAGCCTAACATGTAGTTTATGAGTTTATTAAGTCCTTAAATGACTAATTATAGTGTTAAAAGTCAGTGTGTTACGTTTGGAAGAGTTTGGAGGTCAAACGTCCAAGACGTTCGAAAGTTTTGCCTTGAAACGTGCTTGTGTGTCTTGGTGTGTTACGTCAAGTTTTATGTGTTGTTTGGAGTTTAAAGACAGTTTAGTTGACCCTAGTATCCTAATAAGCATGTTAAGGGTCAAAACTTCTAGGTCCGACCCCCCAAGGATTGCCCTAGGGGTCCACGAAGGGACCCCAAACTTTGGCCAAGCAAGCTGCCCAAGGCAGCAAGGTTTGTGCCTTGGTGAAACACAGGAGCATCGCGCACTTCACTGTCCAAAAGATTATTTCACAAACTGATGCGGTAACAGCTCCGCGTCGCGGACTTATTCCCCTACGAAAATTCCAAAACTGAAAGTTGAGTTTGACATGTCTTAAAGCCCAAATAAGTATGGGGGTGCTTTGGTGTATTAGGGGGACGTTTATTAACTATTTTTATGACCTTTTTAAACCCTTTCCAAGCCAAAACCCCAACACCCATTAAGAAATCAAGACCCAAAAACTCTCATATCTTCCAAATTCTCCCCAAACCTCCATGGGAGACCAAAACTCAAGATCAAGCTAGGGGCTAGATTTCTATGGTTTACTCTCCAATTCTTCATGGGTATTCCATAAATAAGGTATGGTTATCCTTCATCCTTAGTTATTCATTCATCTAAGGAGTTCAATCAATTAATTTCAAAAGTGATTCAAAGACCAAAATTCCCAATTTTCAATCTACCCATGGGTTCATTGTCAAATTGATTTCAAAGTCATTCTAATGATAGATTTATGTTTAACTGTTGTTCTAATTATGAATTTCAATCCAACTTTATACAGAACAATGATCCTCCTGATTTCTCAAATTGGCCTATAATGTGGGTCTTGTGATCTTGATTTCATGTTTATAGAATTGTGATTAGATTTTATTGAATTGCTTATTGCTATTACTATCTGTATCAATTGAATATGAATTATGGAGGAATTATCAAAGATGATCATTAGCTTGGATATTTGGTAAGTTGACCAATTTCTTCTAATTAGCCTAGAATGTACATTGAATTGTGTTGATTGGTATGGTCCACTTATGGTGGCGGTGTTTACATTCTTGTACAAGTTTAGGTGTTATAGTCATGGCCTTGAAGGCATTAGATGCAACACTAATTGATATAATGATTCCATGTTTAAGAAGTTTAAGGATTTAGCCTTGATTCTAATATCATGTTTTAAGTGAATTGATGTTATGTGAAGTGTATGAATAGCCTCCCACACTAGTTGCATGATTTAGGTGTGTGGATAATGTTATGTATATATGTGATGATTATGTTAGTCTTAGGTGTGGTCTAAGATGGCTAATGTTGATGAGTACTCTTATAGTATGACCACGACCTATATGAACCTTATATGAATGTGTGATCAAAGTATGCTAGGAGTCTTCTATTCTAATAATTGAGTATGTTCTTGTCTCCTATGATGGAATGTGAGTGTGTGTAGTCTATAGTCCTTTATACTATATATGTGTATGACTTGAGACTTGAAGAATGTTGTACATATGTTTGTGATCTTTAGAGGGTGGCTTCCTCAATACTAATGATAACCATTATGTCATCATGTTCACCAATGTACACACATACTTCATGCATATATATGAGTAGGGTAGATTTGTGATGACTAAGGAAAGGGTAGTTCTCCTATGCATCATTACCTATTTTTATGCATGTAAGTATATGATTAATGAAGTTATGAGCATGTGTGACTAGAAGTGTTTATGTGAACGTAGATCTCACATTCTATGCAGACACACATGATGTATGATTGTATTAATATGTGAAAGGACATTCTCACATGAAGTAGGGTTCATGATGGAAGGACATTCTCATCTTAGAAACCTTTGAGCTATATGATGTATGAAGGAGCAGTCTCCTAAAGGCTTCCTTATGAATTAGATTATTAAAGGCTTAACTATATATATATATATATATATATATATATATATATATATAAGAGTTAGAGCTTAGCACCGAGTAAACACGACAAATGAGAGTGAGAGCTTCACGTTAGTAAGTCCGGCTTCCCATAAGAGAACCTTCACGTTTAGCAAGTTCGGGTTTCCAACATAAATGTTGTCTCATGAGATGGAAACCTCCACGTTAGTAAGTCAAGGATTTTAGAAGCAATCTCCATGTTCCATAACTATGTGCCCCCATAGGTTATAGCTTGTGGATTTCTACCTAGATATCTATGTACAAATCGTTGCACCTTAGGAAAGTGTTAACCCTCTCTTTTAGGTGTGGGAGTAGAACACCAGATTCTATGTAGCTCACATGGTCTATGTCGGTTATGGCTATGTCTCCCAATGGTTAATAAATTAACTAAAATAAGAATATGAATTCTAATCAAATTCTTTGAGAAGTGTACTAAGTATAGGGAGGACTATGGACCCTACCTATGCATTGTACTAGATGACTTCAATAAAGGATAAGATTGGAGCCTCTTATGAAGTAAGACTTATGTGATGTTATGTATGAATTATATGAATGCATTGTTAAGTGACTTTTCTATGACTATACATGAATTATGTGTATGTGTGTGAATTACACTTATGGCTTGTAAATGGGTTTACTTAGTATATGTGGAGGTATGGGACACCATGTGTATATTGCACAAGTAAGCTTCTGAAGGGGTTATGAGGGTGGTTTACTTATGGTATGAACTAAGTGACTTTATGACTAAAGTGTAGGAGGTATGATGATGTCTTACTATGATCTTATGAAGTATGATGAGTCCTTATATGATGCTATGAAGTATGTGGACTTATGTTTAGTTATAAATGAAAGTGTTATGACTTGTTAAGTATGTTATGCCTAGTTTACGGTGACTTCTTAGGTACATTTGGTGGAAGTAGTATTATGGGATGCTACCTACATTGCACTAGTCTGACATAGGAGTTGTCTTAGGTGATGGTGTTTATGCGAAGTGATGCGTATGATGTGCTTATGACTTGTGAATATATGTGGTTGTGTTTATGAAGCATATTTGTGAAAGGCTATCGTAAGGTGACCTCAAGGTGATACATTGTACTAAGTACACTTGAGGGTTACTTAAGGAACGAAGTAAGATAAAAAGAGAAATAATGTATTGTATGTATTGAATATGCCTCAAAGTATTATAAATGGCTTTATGTGCTAGTATGAGTAGTATCCATGTCTATATGATGTATGTGAACTATATTGAGCTTATATGTGCCTATGTTCATGAAGTTTAGTAAAAATACATGTTGCTTTATTTTAAGTGAAATGTTCTCTTTAAATTCATGTTTTTGCATGGTTGCCATACTTAATGCATTCTTGTACTAATATCATTCTTCTTCATCTTTTGACACAAAGTGTAGGTGGTTATGTCTAGAGGATGTCTCCTAAGTGAAGAGCTTGGATAGATCTCCCAAGTTTAAGTAAAGGGATCCTTATTATTCAAGGGTTGCCTATGTCAAGATATTCTTTAACTTGATGTAATAGATTAGACTTATATTTTATGTTGTTAAGGGTCGTGTCCCTATTCTATTCTATTGAGTTGTGTCTTAAGAAGGCAAAGAGACTTAGAGTGTACTTATGTACTTATGATATTTCATATATATACATATATATATATGAAGTGATGTTTAAGTATATGATGTGCTATGAAAAGTTTTAAATTTTCCGTTATTTTTATGATTATGCAATGAAAGAGGTCTAAGGGATTGTCTTAGACCTCCGAGAGGTGGACTACGCCGTGTAACGATTTGAGGATACCATAAATTCTAGGGTATACCCTCGGGTCGTAACACTACTCAACCAGTAAACTTATATCAAATCGCGATACATCTTTGTTGAACCTGGTTGGACAGAATATCTAGAGCTATAAGCTTCCTTGTGATTCTCCCTTGGAGTTCATCCACCCTTGGTACACAACCTACCTTGATACCTCAATACTCTATCTCTCCCTTGTTCAAAAGATATTATTATTTGCTTATGAACACTTTCTTTCAATTCAAACAAAATAAGATATTGGTCTTGCTTCTCTTTAACTTCTGACACTAATGATGATTCAGCCCCATTCATCACCAATACTCCCTCTTCGGTGGACTCCATTAGTCCAAATCCTAATCGTGCAAGTCTATGCACCTCTTTCGCTAAATCCTTCTTATCGTCTTCAAAAAGGGTGGTACTCCCCATAGACAATCTAGTCAAGGCATCAACAACCACATTAGCCTTACTTGGTGATAGAAAATACTCATGTCATAATCTTTGAGAAACTCTAACAACCTTTTTTGTCTAAGATTAAGCTCTTTTTGCTTAAACACATGTTGAATGCTCTTACGATCGGTAAACACATATACATGAACACCATCAAGAAAATGACATCATATTTTTAAAGAAAATAATACGGCAGCCAACTCTAAGTCATTGTTTGGGTAGCTCCTCTCGTGAACCTTATGCTTTTCAGAGGCATAAGCTATAACTTTGTCATTCTGCATTAACACACAACCCAAACCAACTCTAGATGCATCATAATAAACCACAAAGCCTTGCATACCTTTGGTAAGGTCAATACTGGGTCACTAGTCAACCACTTTTTCAATTACTGAATGTTTTTCTCATAACCTTCAGTCCATTTAAACTTTACTATTTTCTTAGTTAACTAAGTCAAATGAGATTAAATACATAAAAATCCCTTGGTGAATCTCATATAATAGCCAGGTAATCCGAAGAAACTCCTAATATTAGTGATGTGGGTCTAGGCCAATTCGGTACTACCTCTATTTTCTGAGTATCAACTCTAATTCCATCAACGGAAAAATGTGACCTAAGATGGCAATTAATGGTCATTTGTGGGACAAACTAACTACAAATAATTAAACTTCATGAGGGTCGTAATTGAAAAACTATGAATGTGTGTTACTTGCTGCCTAAAATAATTCAAAATTTGTGCCTTGTTTTTTGAATTTAATTATATTGTGCACTGCTTGTCAAACCAATTAATTGTGTATGTGGAAGTATTATTTGATGGCGTGAATTCCTAACTTAATTGTTAAAATCGTGAAAGCTGTAATGTCTGGGTGTATCTTTGGGATGTGAAGATTTTGTTGTCGGGTTACCTTTCAGTTTTAAAATCCATACCTCGCGTATCCTAGTTGGTTAAAATTTAGAAAAATGATGGGAAGATGAAAAAGAAGTTCAGAAAAATCTTGTAAGGTGAAAAGTACCCAAAAAAGCATTGGGCAGGTACTGGTCCCGTTCGAGCCGATGCAGCAGGATTATCCCGCTAGAGCGGGACAAAGAGGGGCAGAACCTCGCCAAAATTTTCCTATTCTTCCCGTTTTTCAAATGTCCACCCGGAATTGATTCAAACCAATCCCTGCAACTCCCAAATCAATGTTCAACAACAGTAGTAACTAAAGGGATTAAGAATTAAACAACGGGCTACCTCAGAAAGCCAAAAACAAGCATCCACGTGCTACCAAAACTTCTAGATGTCGAAAAGTAAAAACATAGCAAGTCATCTAAATAATTACAAGATTAATGGAAATTAGCAACCAATTAGGAGCTCTCACACTGGGTGGTGTACACGTCAGAGTCCATGTCCTCGGGGTGCTCCAAGTCGGCCCAGGCATCGTTCAGCCTCAAAAACTGTGAGAATTTCGTCAGGTCAAGCTGGGGAATCTCCTTTCCTTGGGCAACACAAGTAAATATGTCCTTAATGATCTTACAAATCGGGGTCATTAGGCGATCCCTCACCACGCCCTTCCTCCTCTCTTGGCGCAACTGGAGGCAGAGCAAATCTACCTAGAGGGTAGTGCTGGGAGGAACCGGAGTGAAGTCAGCATATGCACTCCCCATCTTCTTCTGTGCCGTCTCCAGTTCTATCTCAACCCATACACCTGAAAGGGGTTCCTTACCATCTGAACCTGTGGCCGCCCTCCTCCTACTAGCTTTGCTCGTCCTCCTCATCTTTCTTGTAAAATTAGAACATGTCCGAACCAAAAGGGGGTGAATGGGGGATCCATAGGGAGTACCTCGTCAGAATCAAGTAACGGCACCCCTACACCCTTCCAAAGGGCAGTGATGAGATCAGGAAGGAAGAACTCCTTCTTTTTGACCTGGAATAACATCTTCCACTCAAAGATAATTTGTACCCCATGTTCAGGTATATACCCTTTATAGAACACGCTACAACCAAGGCTAGGGGAAAATTGATGTTTGTGCAATCTCCTGACAGGAGAATCCTCCTAGATACCAAGTGCAGCCACCTCTTAGCATACGGTGACGAATCAGTACTAGTGAGGCCCTCTGATGTAGCCCGGTAAATATGTTCCCATTTTGCAGGATCCACAATAGTGTCCCGGAGCCACTTCAGATCCATCTCCCTGAGTTTGGCCTCATATTTTGGATTTGGGACCTCTGACAACTCTAGCACCTCGTTAAAAGTGATGGCGTTCAGGGGAATATCGACTCCCCAAACACGAATCACTAGGTAAAGGTCCTCCAAACATACAATGGGGAGGACGGCATAGAACTCCCACACCTAGGTGGAGCGAGCATCTAGGGAAGCCTCAGTTAGCGGGAGCCATCCAAACTCAACCAAACGAGCATAAAAATAAGGAGATTTCTCCTCCACCTTCCGTAACACTAGTGCCCTCTCACAGAAACCCTTGGTAGGTAATCATGATGCCTCTCCCGACTAGCGGCATCCAGAAATCGGATGAAGGGCAAGTTATCGTGATTTTGACCAGCCATTTTGAGAGAAATAAGATAAGTTATGACAGAATGGACCAGGCAAAAAAGGCTAAAACGAAAAGAGAAAAAAAATGAAAAGGGAGTCGAACCACTAGTTTAGACATCCAGCTATAGCGGGATGATGCAGGCCGCTACAATGGGATTCAGTTTACTACAACAGCCTTCATCTGGAACGAACAAAAGACGCAAAAATGGCGTTTTTTTTCCCAAAAACCCTATTTTTATCATATTTTTAGTAAATCTTGGTATATCAACTAACTTAGAACACGAAATTGCATTTATTTCAACCAAATAACCATTAACTAGTGTCAAAAAATTGAGTTCATGGTAAGATGACTTTTCAACCTCCCCCCACTTGTTTCCCATCAATTTATACATGTTTTTGTAAAACCCTTACGCCCAGGATGATGTATAAGCATTGGGGGCATAAGGAAAGTAACCATGTTGCATGTAATCATTGTAATCAAGCAACGAAGTAATGGGAGTGAAAACGAGAGAATTAACCGAGAAGTGACGATTTGGAGGAGAATGATCGGGAGAATTTTTTTGAGAGAGTTTGAGTAAGGGAGAAAGGGAAAATGATAAAAACAATTCCCTCTATCCCTATTTATTGTTGCCCGATCTCCCGCTTCAGTGAGAAATCTCTCGCTACAACGGTAGAGCTAGCGCTCCAGTGGATAGAACTTGAGGAGAACTTGGAGTTGAATTCGACCTTCGTGTAATTCCTTGTTAAACTACCCATAACATGGAAGAATAGTACTCCATTAGGTAGGGAATTTTAACCCCCAATTCTAGTGAGTGTCTACCATTTCATAGTTTCAAATTGTTAGAGGTCGCAAACTTCCATCGTCCCGTGTAAAGGTCATTTCTCTAGTAGGGAGAGTTCTGAAATGAGAACATGTGATGATCGAGCCCTAGTCATTCGGGTATCAACAGATGGTAAATTGGTATCTCTTGTAACGTCCTAAACAATCGTCAATTGAGAAAGGCAAAAATTCCCAAAAAATCTGGATTTTGTCCCGCTATAGCGGGATAAATGCCTCTGGCGCGGTGGTGCTACAGCGGTAACTTACCCCGCTGCAATGGGGTTAGCGTGGCAGAATATGGGATTTCAAGAAATTCCCATTTTTTCACCTTTTTAAAAATAATCCATAGGTCGTAAATAACCCTAGAAATCTCAGAAGAGCTATTCCAAGTTTGGGAAAGAAGGAGAACTTTCTAGTATGGGATGGCGAAATCTTGCAAAATCTTGGTGAAATTCAGCATAGCGAATCCAGAAAAAACTTGAAAAGAAATCAAATTCCGTGCAATTTCTTGGCGCCCATGTATGTTATCTTCTTATGCATTGAGTATTTGTAAATATGTGCTTACCTTGTTGTATTCGGAAATTAATCTTAAAAGATATGCGTAGACCTTCATGCACAGAGTAAATTTCATGGGAAAGTTTCAATAATGCAACTTATTTGGCTTAGTGCTTGATGTAGAGAGTTGATGATTGGTCAAGTGTTCTTGGTTGTTTTCTTGAGTAGAATTCCTTTATTAAGTAAGGGTATCCGGTAGAAGGGAATAAATTTTGGTCTAGGCTAGGTTCAACCTATCAAAGTAATGAGTTGATGATGGTTAGTAATTTATGTTTAAAACCCCTAATGAGGAACCCTAAGGAAGAATTAGGGTTGAACTTGGTCTCTCGAGTGATAAGAATTGCGAGAAACTCTTAGGTAATGGTGGTGATTTCTGATGGTGTTTTGTATGCATGTTCTTGCTTTATTATGATACGATATGTATATGAGTGTTGCAATATTTATCACGTTTTTGTAACTGAGATAGATGAATAATTGTAAGCCACGAAACACATCTTATTCTATGATCTTGATGATGTACTTATGTATGTTATTGAGGTGTGTTGATGGGATCGGTTGCCACGTTAAGGTAAGCTAACTTGGATCAGATTTTCACGTTCCGGAATAAATATTGAATCATATTGCCACGTTTCGGCAAGCTAACTGAGATCGGGTACCATGCCGGTGCACAAACAGTTTAAGCTTGGGTTCCTTCAGATGACCAACTACTTGTAAAGCATGTTATAGTTTGGAATTGTTATGTAAACCTATTTGTGAATTTTATGCTCCCATCTAATGACGACACGGTGTAGGTAGAACCATGTGTCAGCATGTGAGGGTGGTGTGATGTATAGATATTTTATGAAGTGTACTTGCCAGGTAGAAGTGGATTGTCGAGGTGTTTGTTGTGTAAGACTCCAAGAAGAATGGTATAGGTTAGATATTGAGGCAAGGAGAAAATATATGACTTGGGGTAGATAAGATGACAATAATTTAAGAGTGTGACATGATCAATTGGTAGGAAAGGATGCTAGCAAAGTTTAGGATTTTCCAACGCGGTTAACTGTTTTAGGCTATGACTTAATAGAAATAGAAGTGTTAGTGGTTGTTATAAGAAATGGTTAGTAGTCAGAGTATTGGTGTAAGTGGATGTGTTCTAAGAAAGGGAAAGGGTGGAGAAGCGAGTGGTCCGTGCATGATCCTCTAATTCTTTTCTTATATTATGAGGTGGGAGTCGGGTTGACCGATGATGCCTATCAGTACGTGTGGTTGTACTGATACTACTCTTGCGATGTCTTTTTGACATAGTCTTGATGTAGGATTGGTGATGTTTCATTAGGTGAAGACAAATAAATCCTCCAACACTTTGACTCTTCTTTTTGCATTGTGGGACTTTTGTTCCCTTATAATTATTGTATTGACGTTACTCTTACTAGCTCTTGTACCAGTTATAATATATTAATGGGGTTGTTAATTACTTTACAAGTCTTAATTAGTTCATGAAAAAGAGTGTTATAAAGATTTTATCTCTATTATATCTATGTTCGTTAGTTTTCCGCATGCATAAACCTTTGGGGTATGAGGGTATCCTTCTTAGGTGTTAGAGTAGGTTCCTGCACGGCCCAGTGGGTTGGGTCGTGATAGCTGAACTACTCTTTCACTGGCTCCTGAGGAAACAAGAACTTGACTACTCTAGTTTTACAATCTATTGATGCATAACAAGCATGAAGTCAGTCCATACCGAGAATGACATCAAAATATACCATATCTAACTAAACTAAGTCAATCATGGTACTCTTGTGATTGGCGGAAATGGTATGGTACAATCACGATAGACTCTCTCAACT
This sequence comes from Solanum lycopersicoides, assembly GCA_022817965.1. Taxonomy (NCBI): domain Eukaryota; kingdom Viridiplantae; phylum Streptophyta; class Magnoliopsida; order Solanales; family Solanaceae; genus Solanum; species Solanum lycopersicoides. The sequence goes on along the minus strand of CM040625.1, from coordinate 45,244,998 downwards.
AGAATAGAATCACCAACATGTGTCGAAACACTGAAAGGATCAAGACGTTGCTCAGGAAGAACATCAAAATTCATAGCAACATAAGGAGTTACAAAATATAAACTCTCTCCTAGATCTAACAAAGCATAAACAACAAAATTAAAGACTTGTATCATACCAGTGACAGCATCTGGAAAATCCTCTTGCTCTTGGAGACTAGTGATAGCATATCGACAGTTTCTCCTCCGCATGACCCTACAGTAGCTCCTTTAGATGCATTTGTATTTGATGGAGCAACTAAAGAAAACTTGGATCTATTGCCCCATTACCATTTCCCTTCATGTTCTTGGAAACTCTCATTAAATAACTATTCTGTCCACACTTGAAACAACCAGTGGAGCCATCACGACACATCCCTAAGTTTTTACAACCACACTTATCACATGCAGGAGTCTTACTAACACCTTGTGTCATACTACCTTGAGAATAGGCAGGCTTAGCTCTTAAAATCAGACTATTGTGCTCACTTTTGTTCTTTGGTGTAGGTGCACTAGCATATGATGGAGCATGCCCTTCTATTTTTGTTGGAAGGATGACCGGTTTTCATTACTCTTTTGCTGCCCGAAATCATTCCCTGATGTCCTAGACCTCTTATTATTAAACTACTATTTATCCCTCAACGTATCCTCCACAACTTGGCACATGGATCATCAGCTTAGCTATGTCCATATCCCCTATCATCATAGCTACCATGCCCGACTTGACAAACGAAACAACCTAGCAACGAATAAACTCATCCAGCTCCTCATGTCAGCAACCATCTATGGAGCATAGCGGAAAAGTTGGGTAAACTTTAGATGATACTCATGAACACTCATATATTCCTTATTATGGGTAAGGAATTCTCATACCTTTTCTTTTCTCAGCTCACGGGGGAAGAAACGCCCCAAGCCTCCTCAAAACAAGTCTAACTCACAATCAGTGCATCCTCAGCCCTACTCTTCTTCCATTGGTCAAACCAAATCCTAGAAACACCCCTCATTTGGTATGCAACTTGTTCTACCCTCTCGGTATCAGCAACATGCATGATCTAAAAGAATCTTCTGAATCTCTTCAACAAAATTCTATGGATCCTCAGTAATACTTGAACATGTGAAGCTCGGAGGGTTCATCCTTAGGAACTCAAGGATCCTTGAAGTATCAACCACTTTCTGAAGATTCCCTCTCTATCCAACTTGATTGGTCACATCTTGATTTAACATCCAGATAACTTCACGGAATTCAGCATTGGTGAACTATCCTCAGGGTTGCACTTCTGGTGCATTAGGTACGCCTTGTTCATGTGGTTACACATTTCTCTTAGCAGGACGACCTCTGAAATCTCTTCATAGAGGCATGATCTAAAAGACATGTTCAAGCACGAGTTAGAAGAAACGTTTTAGAGATAAACTCTAACGCACAAAATAAATATGAAAGAAGTGAAGGAATTCCTAAATGTTTCATCCACCTAATAATAGATGTGGCGCGCTTCACATCGATAATTGCACTCTGCACACACGACTTCATACACTCCCTAGAACTCTTTTAACTTTGTGATAAGATATAAAGTTTGTCACACCCCAAGCCTACACCCCGGACGTGGTTGGCACTTGAGAGCCATTGTTGGTCCCAAGCGAACCCTTGTCCTGGCTAACTACTCAGCGGAATACTTAAGTATAAAACATAAACATCTAACAAAACTTTACTCAACTGATTAAGAGATAACTAGAACATTTTAAAAGATATAATATTCAACTTAGCCAAAGTGGCAACTGATGTCTTATAACATAACAACTTAAATGCAAAGACTAAAGAACTACCTAACTGTCTATCTATGAAGCCTCTAAAACTTAGATGGATGTCGTGACAAGACCCCCGATCATCCTAATGAACTAAGTGATAAAGCAATAAAGGGATCTCCAGAATGCAAGGAGACTCACTAACAGACTTTGATATACTTGACTGGATCAACAAGGTGTTGGATGTGGATCCTGATTATCCCCAAGATGTGGAGATGGAGATTATCCCCAGAACACCTCCCAATAATGGAGATTATCACTCATGGCACAACATCGCTAAACAGAAAATCTCGTGAGCCAATAGATAGAATATACTTAAATAGGAAAAATATAGTATATCTTATTAAGATTATATTAGATTTGAAGTGTATTGCAGCTCATTCCAATCAATTTTTTATAATATACCGTAAAATCTCACTAAATTAATACTCGGTAAATTAATAATCTCACCGAGATAGTGTTTGAAAAAAATCACTTATTTCGATAAAATAATAATATAATATATTTGCACAAAACACCTATATAAATATGTGGTTCCAAGAGTACAAATATAACTAAAGACCACTTCGTGAAATATGATTCTATTGTGTGTTTTTCTTGTTAAAATTTAAATTTAGTTGAAGTTCATCTCTAACTTTTCTTATTGCATCCAAAAGTTTCAATGTTATCTTTTTTAATAACACCATAAAATTGTGAAGAGTTCTAGATATGATAAGTATTTCCTTATAATAACTAGTTTCAGAGGTATTTTATCATCTTCAAATTCATCATCAACATTGAATTTATTTTATCGTGAATCATTAACAAAAAATATATATTACGATAAATCATACACATAATTGTACTTTATGTATGATAAATTTATTTTTATTTGTATTTAATATATAGGCCAAACTCATAAACAGATCCCTAAACTTGTTAAATTTTTCCCCTCAGGTACCTCAACTACGCCATTATACTATTGAATCATTGAACCACCCATAATTTGTTCCTTTCCTTTTAAACACTGTTGATTGATTTTGATCGGTTTTTCTATTTGTAAATGCCTTCAATTGTGTTCGTATTGTAAATATTTTGATTGAAGGAATGAAGGCAAAGTGTGTGTTAGTCTCATTTGTTATTTAATCTGTTCAAATGACTTGAAGTAAAACACAATTATTCTCAAACATTTCACTATCAATTGGACTAATGAGTTCTGGAACAACATATGTATCCTCTATCAATACCACTCACAAAATCTGGTTCCACGTTAGCTAACAGTGTTTAAAAGGAACAAATTATTGACGGGTTCAATGATTCTATAGGGAAATAGCATAGTTGAGGTACATGAGGAGAAAAACCCAACAAGTTTAGGGATCTTTTTAATGTATTTGACCTAATATATGTGAGACATAATTTAATTTAGTAAGATTCAATGATTTTGATGTATTTATTGTACTTTATATATAATTACTTCTTATATGAATTTAATATATATATATATATATATATATATATATATATATATATATATATATATATATAGATTAATCTTCATTGAATCTCAAAACACTCTTTAAATTAATAAATATTAATTTATGGATTAAATAATACATCTACAAAATAATATTTCATGGTCTCATCTAGATTAATTTAGTGAGGTTTAATTGGATGGTTACATAGGTCCAACGGAACTAATGGAGGAGTCTATGGATGAGAAACTAAGTAGTTACATTCTTGAAGTTATGAAGCCATAAATAAACAACTACATCCTCCATCTGAATGCTAAGAAGTACAATACACTATACTGGTCACTTGGCCAAATTTTATTTGTACCTCCACTGCTAAAGTATAGCCTCAAGCTTGATGCAAAGTTGTGTATGAAAAAATTATAAGTTTTAGGTGGAGAAAAAAATTGATTATGTGGTGTCACAAATTTCATTTTACGTGCTTATTGGGAAGAAACCTACGATAATTTTTTATTGTTATTGCTTTATTAGTATTTTTGTAGTTTGTTTTTGATATTGTAGAAAGATAATCATGAGAGCTAGATGAGAACTATGTGAGGGTACCGACACTTAGGGGTGAAGTCTAAGTATCATACGACATGGGATGCTAATGTTTCTACCCTTGGTCATCTAGAGAGTTTCTTTTACCCTCGTTTTACTGATGGTGCATGTATTGAGGACAGTGTAAAATTAAGAGTCGGGTGGAGAACTTGCTTGGATGTCTATCAGGTAGTGAATATCCCCCTTGATGTTAATTTTGATCTTTTTCGGGGGAGTCTTATGAATCATAAGTTTTGTGTTGTCATAAGAATAATAACTTTTTTTTTTATGATGGATGAATAAAGGTCATTTTTGAGAGAAAATTAGTCTTAAGGTAGCTGGTAGAAGAGAATTTTGGATGTCTTTAGAATGCTTGGTGCTCAATCTAGATACACTAGCTAGGACTAAGTTGATACCTCTCCTAACTTTGTGCAGAAAAAATAGGATCTAAAATTTCTAGACTAGTAAAATGATTGTTCGTTGAATAAAACTGTATTATTAGGTAGAATGTCAATAAGGATCTAGTGTAATTATGTGTGTGTCAAGTATGTCACGGACTAGTTATATGTAGATATTTAAAACTTGTACGGTGTGTCCATAAAGTAAAATGAAGTTTTGATTCAAAGGACAGAACATGATCTAGGCATTTATTTATGAAGCCATGTTTTGATTAGCTATTTGCCTACCCTGACCATATCCATAGTTAGACCCTTGAGCCTTTAATTTTATCTTAGTTCTTTGATAGTCGCTTGATTATCCATTCTGTGTTGTTGATAATCCTTGAAGGAAGTTAATCTCAAAGTTTCTAATGCACTTTAGACTTAAATATACTTAAAAAGGAAAGGAAATGAGAAAGGTGAAAACAATGGAAATTGAAGTGGAAGTAGAAGAAAGTAAATAAATTGGTGGTCCATAAATTAAATTAAATTAAATTATATTGTCACTAAGAAGTGAAAACATAAAAAGTAAGAATAAACAAATTCAAAAAATAAAAAGGAATAGAAAATTGCTCAAAGACCTGGTAAAGGAATACAGAAAGAAGGAACAACAGAAAATCAAACTATTTGGGCGACACCAAAAAAGGGTGCAAGGGTGCAATACAAAGAAAGAACAGAAGGGCAGAAAACAGGGAATGGTTTCCAGATACTTGATAGAGGGGGAAAATATGGATGGTTTCACAAAGTAAAGAAGGGTGCAAGAGTGGAACAGATCCACCAAATGCATAGTTTTCTAATTTGGAATGTAAGAGGCCTCAACGGGCTGAATAAGCAAACGGAGGTGAAGATCCTTTGCAACAAAATAAACGCAGGAATAGTGGGTATGGTGGAGACAAAGATAAAGACGGGAAGAATTGAAAGAGTGGCACAAAATATGTTCCCTGGATGGGTATACTACAAACCTAGAGCAGCTCTATGATGGAAGGATTTGGATAACGTGGAGACCAGATTATTTTCAAACTACTGTTGTGAGTATGATGGACCAAGCTGTGACGTGTGATATTCTAAATATTTGTGACCAAACCAGGTTCTATCTTACTTTAATCTATGGGCACAATAGTAAAGAGGGTAGGACAGGGTTATAGATTTATCTATCAGTGAAAAATCAAGGACATACACCTTGGTTGATTACTGGAGATTTCAATTCAGTACTAAACTCGGATGACAGAATTGGAGGGAGTCTGATTACTATGGGGGAAATAGAGGACTTCAAAGAATGTGTGGTGAAGTGTGGGTTGATTGAACTACCGTACTGTGGAAGTAGATACACATGGAGTGATAAGCAGGGAGGCAATAGAATTTGGTCTAAGATAGACTGGGCATTGGTAAACAGTAAGTGGCTGGAAAACATGCTTGATTATTCAGTCAATTTCTTGGCAGAGAGAGTGAGTGATCATAGTCCTATCCATGTAGTATTGAAATCAAATATGACACAGAAGAGGAAAGCTTTAAGTGTTGTAATAAGTGGTCTAAGCATCCAGAATTTCTAGATATTGTGGAGGAGGTTTGGAGCCAATGTAGATTAGGATGAACAATGTTCCAAGTAATCACAAAATTTAAAGAGTTAAAAAGAAAATTGGTGGGAATGAATAAACAACATGCCAGGAACATAATTGAGGAAGCAAATGAGGATAGACAAGCCTTAGTAAGAATCCAACAAGCCCTCCAATGTCAGCCAACTGATAATAGTCTACAGAAGGAGGAAAAAGAGAAGTATGCAAAGTTTAGAATTTCTTCATACATGGTAGAGAAATTTTTACAACAGAGAAGTAAAGCTACTTGGATCAAATTGGGTGATGACAACACAAAGTATTTTTTCTCAGTTATCAAACATAGAAGGCTACAACATGCAATAACTCAGCTAGAGGATAAATACAGAGTGATGCAACATGATCAGGAAGTTATAGCTGCTATTATTGTTGATTATTATAATGAACTTTTAGGGAAGACGCAAAACCAGAGAGTTAAAGCCTTCAATAGCTTTCTTATGGCTGGAAAAACCTTGGACATCACAGAACAACTTGAGTTGATCAGACCCTATATTGAAAATGAGGTAAAGCAAGCAATGTTTAGTATAGATTAGAACAAGAGTCCAGGACCAAATGGTTATGGGAGTGATTTTTTCCAAGCTGCTTGGGGAATAATTGGTAAGGATGTGACAATGGAAATTTTAGAGTATTTTCATACAGGCAAGTTACTAAAACAACTCAATGCCACAATGATTTTGCTAATTCCAAAGATAATTGTTCCTCATAATGCAGGACAATTTAGGCGTATATCATGCTGCAATGTGATTTACAAGTGCATATCTAAGTTAATTTGCACTACATTGAGAAGAGTTATAACTTGCATTGTAGCTGAAAATCAAGGAGCTTTTGTAGAGGGTCGGTCACTGGTCAACAATATATTGATATGCCACGATATTCTTAGGCATTACAATAGGAAAACTACTCCTAGATTCCTAATGAAGATTGATCTCAGGAAAGCTTATGATATGGTGAGAGTTGGGACTTCGTTCAGGAAGCATTACAAGAGTATCGATTTCCACAATGATAACCTGTGTATCGTCAACAAGATTCATTGTGAAGGTTAATGGGGATGGGTACGGCTACTTTGAGGTCAAAAGGGGATTAAAACAAGGTGATCCAATGTCTCCCCTATTGTTTGTCCTGGTGATGGAGTATCTAACACGAAGTTTGAAAAAGATGAGTGAGTTACCCGACTTCAGGTTTCATCCAATGTGTAAGAGTACCAAACTCACACATTTTATTTTTGCAGATGACTTGATGATATTTTTCAAAGCACATGACAAATCCATTACAACAGTGATGGAGGTGTTAAACCATTTTAGTGAGGCTACTGGATTGGTGGAAAACATGGATAAATATAGCTTCTATTGTGCTGGAATAAATGATGAAACAGAACAGAGGTTTCTAAGATTGACAAGGTTATCGAAAGGAACACTACCAATCAGATTTTGGGTTTACCATTATCTTCCATGAAATGGAGCAAAATTGATTGTCAAAGTACTTTGGAGAAGATAACCAGCAGAGTAACCACAGGTTATTCTAAAACAATGTCCTACGCATGAAGACTTCAAATCATCATAGCAGTCTTATTTTCTATATATAATTATTGGGGAGCGATACTTATACTACCGCACAGTATTCTTAAAGAGGTGGACAAGATATGTAGAGATTACTTGTGGGGAAGCACAACCGATAAAAGAAGATTGCTTTGGTTTCTTGGGACAAAGTGTGTAGTCTGAAGAAGTACGGGGGACTGAGCATTGAGAGAAGAAAACAATGAAATATAGACTCTGTGGGAAGATTTATTTGGCAACTCGCTCGGAAAAAAGACATTTTATGGGTGAAATGGGATCATGGAATATATATGAAGAATCAGGATTAGGACATTTGGGAGAATTATGTCCCGACAGACTGTAGTTGGTATTGGAGGAAGCTTAACAACCTCAAAAGAGACATGATACACTGGTAGGCCAATGGAGTGTACATATTGACTACGAGTGGAGAGTATTCAGTCACAAAAGGCTACAATGCGTTGATAGGAAGACGTCACAGAATGCAAGAGGCAGACCTAGTTTGGAATTCAATATGATGCCTAAACATAGGTTCATAGTGTGTCTGGCCTATCAGAACAGATTACTTACTAAAGAAAGGCTCCAAAAGCTGAACATGCTAAATGGAGATGAGAAGTGTAACCTATGTGTGGATGAACAGGTGGAAAAACAACAACATTTATTTGTTGAATATGCATGGACTAGAGAAGTACAACAAAAATTGTTCAGATGGTCAGGAATTCCATTCCAATGTCGAACCATCCAACAAACTTTGCAATGGCTAAAGAGAAGGAAATGGGAAAAGTTTCATAAGGAGGTGGCAGCTGCAATCATTGGAGCGGTGATTTATCATATGTGGAAAGCTAGGAATTTTAAGTAGTTGGGTTTTAAAGGTGTGAACAGGAAATAAAAGGTTGTGACTCTCCTGAAGGGTTGTCACTTTGCCATTGCCAGAGGGTTGTGACCTTTATTAAAGGTTGTGTCCTTTCTAAAGGGTTGTGACCGTTTGAAAGATTGTGCCTTTTCAAAAGTGTTGTGACCTTTTTGAAAGGTTGTCTTCTTTCCAAAGATTTGTGACATTTACCCTTTGTTGGCTATAAATAGAGAAACTTTCTCTTATTTTTTAGCATTGAATTCTTTCCTTCTTTTGCATACATTTCTTTGAAAACAAAATCGATCGATCGTCTCTTTGTGTGATTCGTTGTTGTCATTTGAATTCCCTTAAATTCTTAGTTTGAGGTACAGCTACTTCATTAATGGTTAATCCGTTTATCTTGGGAGGAATTAATCTACAACCCGGTTATTGAGGGGATTAAATTTCTCAAGGACATAGAGCGGATTATATGGACTCGGATAGTTCTTTGTGTTTTTCTTTCATCTTTTATTATTTTTTATTGTTTGCTAATCTGAATACAGGAGATAACAAGCTTAAGAAATTTATATTGATTGTATTTTCTGTGGTAAGGAAATTACTTTTCTGTGTTCTTTTTGTTGGAAAGAAAATAAGAAAAAGAAACTTATTTTATCATATGATAAAAGAGTTTTGGGATGAATTAGTACTACTTTAATATGTTTGAGTATATTTTCTGTAGTAAGATTTTCTTGGATGGAAAAGACTATTTTTATTTTCTTCCCAAGTGCATTGAAGCATTGCACACCTTCAGTTTTCTTTTCAATAAGAAAAGTTATTTTGTGCATAAAGGTTAAGATATGCACTTTAAAAAAAAATTATTTATTCTTAGTTTAACATAACTATGAGAAGAAGTAAATGAACAAACGTTGTCTTCTAACAATATTTGAACCTGAGTGTATCTTCTTGTTGAAATTAAATATCTTCTTGAAAAAAATAGGAATATGATGGAAACGGAGAAAAGGAAAAAACAATAACAAGGAAAGTGACTTGCATGGAATCATTGCTGAAAGATAGAATATGATTCAATGAGAGTAAAAATCAAGTTCTATTTTTATTTCCCTTGATTTTTATTTTTTTTTCTATTAATGAGATTTATCTGATAAATGTTAGGATAGATGGTCATTATATGATGATTATTACTAATATGTATTTTGTTAAGAGGGGAAAAGAAAATTTTTTGTAGTTTTGTAATCCATGTGAAATTTGATTGTGATTGACTTTTGGAGACTAAAATCTTATGGTTTTTTTACTCCTTTGGTTGGAAGAATATAAGAACTTCATGAACAAATCAGATTGTGCATTGGTTTGAAGAATATAGAAACTTCACCATTTTGTTAGATACTCTGTTTGAATGAATATTCTGACTTGAAGAGTACAAAAAAAAATTCACGAATATTAAGGCTAAATGATATGAAAAACATAAAATCTTCATCGTTAGCTAGAAACAGTGTTGTATTTGAGGTTTCTGGAGATTATAACCTTTTTGATTTACTACTCTATCTGAATGTAAAACTGATTCGAACAATATAAAAACTTCATCAGAATTCAAGGTTCATTCGGTTAATGATTAGAAGAATATAAAAACTTCATCAGAATTCAAGGTTCATTCGGTTAACGATAAAAAGAATATAAAAACTTCATCGTCAAACTAGAAACAAGTTGTATAAAGATTGAATCTTTATTATTAGTATTCTAAATACTAAGTGGTCTGTCTGGTTGTGACAAAAAGGGAAAAAACACTAGTTACATAAAATTAGTGAGTTTTGTGCCTGCAATGGGTGTTTCTATAGTTTAAATCTCCAAAAGAAGATTTCGTGTTGCCAATATGTATTTTAATGGTATACAATTTGAAAGGATGGGAAAAAAATATGTGAAAAATAATATCAAATACTTGAAAAATATTTTTGAGAACATATTTAAAATGTGGGGGTTCTTTACTTGTGATAAAGACAAAATTAGACTTACTATCTAATTTAAATTTGAAAGTACAAAATATGAAATTTGATAACATTATTGTATTATGTTAGACCCACAAAATTCTTGAAGTATATTTGATATTGTGGTCGTTGAGTCTCTCTTTACTGGTATATGATATTGTTACGATCCGAATTCGAAAACTAAAGGTTTCGAAGCCAATTTTACAACTTCGACAATTTTGTAACACTTTTGGAAAAAAAATTAATTTTAGTGTCGCCACTTAATTTTTAGGAAAAAATAAGAAAACCATTTAATGATGTGATTTTGAAATAAAATCCATAACAAACAAGAGTCGGGTAATGGTTCAACTAATTCTCTAAGAAAGGATTTAGGCACCATAGAGAATCCGCTAACACACGTTTGACAAACGGATTTAAAAAGCTTAGCTATTTTTTAAAAGAAGACTTAAATCACTTTAAAAAATCTTATTTACTTAGTAATTTTCCAACTTAACAATTTATCCGAGTTAAGTTTTTGAGTGGAATAATCAACACAATCACTTAGACGTGGATTTGAAAGCTAAATACTAACTATGAAAGAATATGGGTAATTCTCAAGTTAGTTTTGAAACTTAGATTGTCTAACTTAAAAGAGATTTTGAAAATTTGGATACTTTAAGTAAACAACTAACAAAATAAAAGAGTTATTTAAAAACTCCCGAGGATTCATCTAAGTTAGATAAAAGAAATTTTAGAAGTTAGAAGCATATATCACAAAATCACAATATATAATGGAAACAAAGTGTGAATGGAACATGGACAATTTTAAGTCCATATGCTGCTGCTACTGTTGCTGGTTTGGGGGGGTTTTAACCCAATTTTTTGCTCTTCATTTTCGGCGTTTTGAGGCTGCTGATGTTTCTACTTTATAGGGATTTTAACCCAATAACACTTCAATGGGGGTTGACTCAAGGAAAAACGGATGCAAGGAGGGGAGTCTCATTAGAGTTCATGCCAAAACGGAAAAGGAAATAATATTTAGAACCAAAAAGAAAAACAATGTAAAATTGAGAAAATAACTTAAGATGCCTTTAGAGATTGTAGAAGTACGGAATTTTAAAAAGAAAACATTTCTTCAAATTTAAACTTAACACACATTAGAAACTATCATATGCATTATAAGTAGATAACAAATTTAAAACCAGTGCTTCGACTTCTCCAAGGGCCTAGATGATCTTCGTGACAAAAGACCAAGTACTTATGTACAAACTTAGTTGAATGCATAATCCAATGAACCAAAACGAGAAGACATCAACCCGTTAGGCAGTGTATAACTTTGATTACACGAAGATGACTTGGACAATGGCGAGGAAACAAAACATTCTTCCCCATTAGTTCTATCTCCCGGACGAGGCACTGGGACAATGCTCTTCTAGTTAAAGCCATTACAACAAATCAAATGGACCCTTGGTCCCTTATAAAACACCCTATTTCCACAATTAAACAACTTTACCTTCAATACTCCAACTGTCAACCACAACTTATACTAGAGGTCCTTTCCAACTTAAATCAAAGGAAAAGCGGAAAATATTCCCACCTCAACTTAGCAATTTAGAGAAGATAAACCCTCGTTAAAAAAAATGGTCCATACATACCAGAATCTAAAGAAAGGTGCATATTTAGACCATATCGACACTTCTAAAAGTATACATAGCTCAAACTTTATAATCTGAAATTATCATAACTTGACATAAATACTCCAATCTAGTTCATGTGCTAAGTAAATGACATTCAATACAAGTTCAAGCTACCTCGAAACTACTAAAAACCAGTTCAATTAGAAAATTTTGCAACCAACCACAGCTGAATCTCAATTTTTGACCATTCCAAACATTTTTGCAAGCATATATTAATCTAAACTCAACAAACGACACACTAAGTTAACTAAAAATCAAAACTTTATGAGATAAAGAGCAAAACAATACCAACTAAATCTTAAATAAAAGTCAAGAAAACAAATACCCAATACCCAAAACTACAAGGAATACCAGATTTCAACTTCAGATAAGCAAATCTTGAGCTGAAACCAAAAGGGTCACCTCATTTCTGCTAAATATGAGATAGGGTTTTGAAATCATGAACAACACGATCAATGTAACAACCCTAAAAATGAATAAGATAAATACTTAAGGTGTCAAGAAGTCTTGCGATTAGACCAAGGTTCACATGGATTGATACGCGTAGAACCAGACCTCAGAACCCTTACTACTACCAAGCCAACTAACTTGGGAAGTTAGTTGAGCTTGGAAAGGTTGGAACCAACCAAGTAAGGCTCTCGAAAATGAAGATTTAATCGAAGGAGTCTTTACTGGAATTAAAAAGAAGAAATCTTGAGTTTTGAGGGTCCAGGGGTAAAATGGTCTTTTCCAGGCCAAGGGTAATATTGTAATTACCCTAAGGAATTAATTAATTAATTTAATTAAAGAATCAATCCGGGTTGGGTCGACCCGAAATGATCCATCTCGCAAAGGGGCACTCTACCCGAGTTCGAGCCCCACTAGAAGCAACGAATTGATGATTTAATCATCAATTAAAATCTGATTTTTTGTAAGGGCAAAATGGTCCTGTCACGTATTAGTTGAAATAAATCAGATTTTATTAATTTAATTAAACCCTATTTTGACTAAGTCTTGAATTAGACTCCTAAACCTAAGCTAACACTCTCCTAACACGTCTATCACACCCTCACACGATCAAACAAACTCTCTCCAAGATATCTCTGCCAAAAATAATGTGAAGAACAGAAAGTTTAACCAAGGTTCTTCACACTTGAAGAACTCACACGAATTTTAAAGAAAAACAACGTTAATCACACGTTAGGCTTAGGGAGGTTTGTCCGTCGAAGTGGTGTTGACATTTAGAGGGTTGGACGTGATTCTGGAGAAGGTTTGGGCAGCAACATCAACGTTTGAACATCGATTAAGGTATGGGTTTCTTCTCTCTTGGTCCCTTTCCCAAGAGACCCCTTAAGATTCAAGATATTCACTCCGAAAACTAGGGTTGTTCCCCGTTGCATGTCCCTGTCACTAGCTCCCAATGATTCGTAGGTTGGGTTTGTTTGCTGGTATATTTAGGTATGTGTGATGTTTTTATGTTGAATGTGAATATGTTTATGTACGTGAAATCACGAAAATGACAACCAATGTGTGATCAAAAAAATATGTGTGTGTGTACGTTTGGCAGTGAAGTAGTCACTGTTTTGGAGATGTGTAAAGGCATGCTAATTCTTGTATTTTATGTACTAAAGTTGTACACAATGTGATGTTCATATGGGGTGTAAAGTTACTAATTTTGAGTGAAAACGCTTGACTAATGTAACTACCAAACTACACCTAACTACACACTAAATGCTTGGTGAAATGCCCTAAGAAACTAACACGAAAAGATTGATGAAAGGAAGCTAAAAATTATGAATAAATTTCCAGCTTAGTGTACTTTAAATTTCGTTCAAAAAGGGGGTTGAAATCTGGAAATTTAACATATTTAAAAGAGGTGAGGCCACCAGGATTCGAACCTGTGACCTCATCCTTTGGCTACTGGAATTCGTGAGAAAAAGAGGAAAAATGGGGCTGGTTGGAATCGAACTCGCGTCACTAAAGGAGAAAGAGGAGAAAATAAATTAAACAAATAAATGGGAGGCGTGGGGATCGAACCCACGACCTCCAGGCTGCGAATGAGAGAAGAGAAAAATTAAAGAAAAAGAAAATGGGAGGCGTGGGAATCGAACCCACGGCCTCAAGGCTGGAAAGGGGAAGGCGAAATAATTAAGAAATAAAGTGAGGCTGTGGGGGGCTCGATCCCACAACCTCACTGCCAAAGATGCTTACACTAGCAAAATTTAATTAAAAAAAAATGAGGTTGTGGGGTTTCGAACCCACCACCTCACATCCTCTAGCGAATTTAAATTAAAGTAAGGAGGCTGTGGGGGTTCGAACCCACAACCTCCCTATCCCAGCAAAAAATTAAGAATAAATAAAAGAGGCTGTGGGGGTTTGATCCCACAACCTCTTGGTTTAGGCAAAATTGAGCAATGGTATATCAATTAAAAATAAAAAGGGGTTGTGGGGGTTCGAACCCACAACCCTTCGTCCAACTTAAGAAGAAAACCAAGTAGAAAACTAATGATACAATGTTAATGTTGGGGTTTAATCTAGAGTCCCTGTGTCATGGGGATTAAAAATAAAATAAATGAAAAATGTAAATAGTATCCAAGTGATTCGAACTTGGGTTTCCTTGCCCAAACTTCCGTATTGATACATAAGTCATACGTGAACAAAATATCCAAGAATAATGCCACCTACTTAGATCGAAATCAAGATCTTGGCATAGATACAAAATACATAAGTCTTGTACTACATAATCTTAGGAATGTATGAATCACTTAACGAATTATGAATGAAGCCTCATGGCTTGTGTGTATAGACTCATAAGTCTAGCATACGTTTTAAAGAAATGAACCTAAGATGTATGTAATGAAATGATGAAACCCTAGAAGGGTTAAGTAAGAGTGTGAAACACACCAATGGCCAAGTATATTGGCATATGATGAAATGAACATTCACGTAAAATGGGATGAGTAATTATGAAGAGTAAATGTGCTAATGACAATGAATGTGGTGACAACATGATATGAGGCTAATGCAAATGATGAGAGCAATCTCAAATGAGCCTAAGTAAATGTTATCAAAATGTACTCACCTATGAGAGTGTAAGATAATGAAGAGAGAAGTCTCTATGAACACTCTAATGAAAGTATTGAGATTAACACACTTAATACTAATGATGAGATGAGAAATCATCTATTGAGCTATGATGTCCTCATACTAGAATCCAGCTTCCATGACGTATGAGTTGAAGGTAATGGAACTTTATACTGAGCACCGATAGACTAGCTATGAGCGGTGATGCCTTCTTTAGGGAAGGGCGGAGGTTCACGTAACTCTCATGAGATGAGACTGTCCGGCTTGCCGGGTATGGGTCTCCTTATATCTCCTAGTCTTCGAACCTATACTGCCAATATAGGGATCTGGCGGGGTTAAATTCCCATGTACGCTAGCATGTTTTTGGTTCACTTTGGCCGGTGATTCCACCTCTTTTCGGTGTGGGGGAGACACTGGATTTCATGATGCTCACATGATCTATGTCGGTTAAAGTTAAAGATCCCAATGAATGAATGAGGCCAGCCTCAAACGAAGCATATAATGAAATGAATGATAGCAAAGTTGTTAGGATAGGATGATCAAGAGGTGGGATAGACTCAGGTAATGACATTAGGTTATTCTTGATCATTGCACAGCAAACCCGATGAAAGTCTTAAACTACACCCTAGGTATAGCTGGTGTTCACACTGGCCTATGAACGAAATGAAATGAAGTACGTATGAATGAATAAAGCAGACTCTGTGTTTGATAATGAAGACTCCCTAGTTGAGGTCCCATATGTTGAGCCATCATTTTGGGAAGTCTTAATGTCAAGTCCATGATTCTAAGGTCTCATGGCATATGAATGAATGATATGAAAGAAGCTATGTGCTATATGTTATGTGCTACGATATGTGCTATGTGTAAGATGTTATGTGTTGTGTGCAATATGATATTTATGATGATGCATGTTACTCTCATGGCATGACTTTCCTAATCCAAATTTGGAAAGCTCACTGACTTTCCTAATCCAAATTTGGAAGGTTCACTGACTTTCCTAATCTCAATTTGGCAAGTCCACTGACTTGACTTTCCATAATCATGTTGTTAGGAAAGAGCTATCTTTTCTCATGCATGTCCTTGGTGTGTGTTTGCATATACCCATACTTAGTACAAGTGTGTACTAACCCTATACAACTTTACAATTTTAGGTGCAGACACAGGTGGACGCTAGAGCTACAGGTTGAAGCTGAAGCTATCCGGACGTCGAGCATTCATCCGGACTTGGTAGGCCCTCATGCTTTCGAGGATGCTGCCATTTATATTCTAGCTTAGTTTAGAGTTGAGCTAGTGGAGCATGTTCCACTAGTATTTCTTTTCTGTTTTATTCAGACATTGTATTGGTGCCATTTTGGCAAGTACATCTTTTTTACTATATTATACTATTTCTTTCATTTGATGATCTTAATATTAGATGGTTGATGGTGAACAATTATGTAAGAAATAAAAAGTTTCAAATTTTCCACTAAAATTAACCTAGATGAAGTAAGAATGACGTAAGTAGGCTTGTCTGCGACCTCTGAGAGGTCAACGACGCCGGTCTCGTCTGGGGTCTAGATTCCAGTCGTGACAATCTGAACACCAAAGAAGCTTTAAAGGAAACATTATTGACTACTGAAATATCAAATCAAAGTTTAACCCATGAAAATTAAAGGGAAGCTAAGAACACAAAAATAGAAAACAAAGAAAAGCTTGTAATTAAACAAAAATAGCTAAGAAATAATTTACCTGGTCCTGGGCAGCAACTGGAACTTCGAGCTTTGGATGCAAGAACCTCACCACCAAAAATGTCACAATATGACAGTCGAGAGAAGATAAAACCTTAAACTGAAAACTAAGAGCTCCCAAAAACCTTTATGGGTGTTTTCTCAATTCCTCAGCTCTTAAAAACCGTCCCCTTGAACAATGCTGAGAAGTGGATTTATATAGGGAAACTTCTAGGTTGAAATTGAGGGGGAAAACAATGTGGGACTGCTGCAAAATTTGAAAATTATTAGAGGATAAGGTGTGAGCTGGAATTCGTACAATTTCAAACGGATTGATAAGGATGAACTTCTTATTGTGAAACAAGAACGAGGAGGAACGCGAGATTTTGACACCTTGATCGATTCTCAAATGAATTGTACAATTTGCAGGAGGAGAGGGAGAAGACGCCTCGACTGAGTTGATTATGGACTCGGGTCGCGTTTACTGGGTTTCTTATGAAGAATAAGACACGGGTGGGGGTTGGGTTAGCTGGTATACGCTATGGGTATTGGTATTGGGGAGTCTGGGTCTTCTTTGTTGAAGAGAAAGTGGGTCGGGCCATATGGAGGAGTTGGGTTAGACGGTTAACTGAAATTGGAGCTTGGGTTCAAATTAGAAAGTTGTCCCAAAGGTTGGTCTTTTAAATGGATGGAAGAAATTGGTTAGATTTAGAATGAGGATTTGGCCAATAGATTAAAGTTATAGAAAATTGAACTTAAGAATATAACCGAAATTGAGCTTAATTAGTGATTCGGATAAAAAAATTTAAATAAGACAAATTAATATAATTTAATTAATGAGCTTCTCAATCTTAACGACATAAAATAATTAACTTAATTATAAACTTTTTAACTCAAAAATATAAACTATTAATTAACTAAACTAATTAACTAATTATTTAAGAAAAACTAAAATATTTTTGAGGTGATCTTCAAATATTTGTAAAATATAATAATTATACACATAATATGTATAAAAATCATATTTTATAGAAACATTACAAAATTACTAAGATTACTTAAAAAACTGAAAAAAAGATTTGAATTTTATAAAGTTCAATTATTTTAAATTATTTAGAATTTAGGGAGCTCGATGATCAATTTATATTGTGGAAGACCAAAATGGGGAATCAACAAGTTCCCCTCAGTTGACTAGGATGGATGAAAGAGATCCGAGGCAACCGAAATTGACAAATCCAATTTTGTCTGTTCACTAATTCATCTCTTCGGAATGGTAAAAGGTATGAATTTTGAGGAATTATGGCCAGACTCTGGTATTGAGTTTTCTACTTATATCAGATTACATGAGAACTTATGCCACTAGTAGTTCGAAAGAGGCATGATTTAAAGCACAATTTTGAGATGATGCAACAGCTATTTTGGTGTCGAAGTATGGGGACATCAAAAAGCCCGGAAATGGAATGAGGCAAAGTTTTTCGGACTACAGTCGAGTTTTCAACATTAATTCTGCCTACATATTCTTAAACATAGGAAATTAGACTGCTTATAGTTCGACTCAATCGGTTGAAAAGGAAATCTCGTATGCGAAAATAACCTTTAGCTTAAGATAAGTGACAAAATAATTGAGTGCGGAAAAGAGGCTTGCAAACATCTCAACTATGAATGTTGGGCCCTTCACACCCATAGGTTAGAAATTACATGGACATAATTTCCAAAGCTCTAGGTGTATTGTCACTCGAATTCGAAAAATTTTCTTCGGTGAGAGTTGAAATTTTCATTGAAGGCGAAACTGAAACTATTAAGCCCGAGAAATTATTCACATGCCTTAGGATAGGGATGTGGTTTGATTGTGGTGGAAGTCGTTCCTCAATTCGCGTCCTAAGAGTTTGATATTCCTCATTGGACTATGTCCTAGTTCGCTGCTAAGAAAAAGTTCTACGTTGTGTTGCGTCTTGTTTGACATAGTCCACTTTGTGTACTGCAAAGTCTGGAAAACAATTGTTAGTAGAAAATGTAACATAAATACAAATTTAATTTGTGCAAACGTGGTTTAACATGTCACACTAAAGGAGATGACGATCCAATTTCAAGTGTAATTCTCTTGAAGAAAGTGGTGATCCAAAATGGTGTGTCAATTTGAAAGATGTGATGATTCAATAATATTATATAACGTGTCACTTTTTAGGGAGGTTACATCCCAACGTGTCACTTCGAAAAAAGTGATGCTCCGATAAAATTTAACGTGTCACGGTGAAGGAAGTGACGCTTCAATAATAATTTTAACGTGTCATGTTGAAGGAAGTGACACTCCAATAATAAAATAATGTGTCACGTTGAAGGAAGTGACGCTCCAATAATAAATTAACGTGTCATGTTGAAGGAAGTGACGCTCCAATAATAATTTAACGTGTCAAGTTGAAGGCAGTTACTCTCCAATAATAATTTAACATTTTACGTTGAAGGAAGTGACTCTCCAATAATTATTTAACGTATTCCGTTGAAGGAAGTGACGCTCCAATAATAATTTAATGTGCAACTTTGAAGGAAGTGACTCTCCAATAATAATTTAATGGGCCGCGTCGAAGGAAGTGACGCTCCAATAATAATTTTAATGTGTCACGTTAAAGCAAGTGACTCTCCAATAATAATTTAACGGGTCACATTGAAGGAAGTGACTCTCCAATAATAATTTAACGTTTCACGTTAAAGGAAATTACGCTCCAATAATATAACGTGTCATGTTGAAGGAAGTGACTAGCCAATAGTTATTTTACGTGTCACGTTGAAGGAAGTGACGCTCCAATAATATAACGTTTCACGTTGAAGAAAGTGACTCTCCAATAATAATTTAACGTGTCACGTTGAAGTAAGTGACACTCCAATAATATAATGTGTGACGTTGAAGGAAGTGACGCTCCAAAAATAAAGAATAAGGTTGTAACAAAGTAATCTGATTAGCTTTTTGTAGTTTGTGAAATTGGTAATTTCTCCAGTTGTCATTACAACTTTGTCGTCCCTGCGCTCATAGAAATTTTTTTAGACAAGAACAGAGAAATTAAAAAAAAAATTCAAGACTTTTAAATGCGTCAAGACGATCTAGAAGCCATGGAGAACGAGAGAATATGGAAGAACAATGTTGAGAACTTATAACGTTGAAAGGAGGCTTTAGTGGCTGATTAGGGATTTCACATGAGATGTTTCCCTACTTTGAATCTTGAATCTTGAATCTCTTGTAAAGAGAAGAATGGTTTGATAAAGGATAACTTTGAAACTTGAAGTTGAAAGAAAGATTTTGAGAACTTTGAACCATTTCAAAAAGTTTCTTATGTTCCAGTCCAAGGTACTTAACTGAAATAACTTGCAAAAAATGAAGAATGATTGATTCAAAAACATGCCCCAGTTTCCTCTAAGGTTTGCAATTTGAAACAGTAGGAAGATCGAATCCTTATATAGGATTGCCTACGTATCTTTCTGGAACAAGAAATCAGGTCTGATGTAGTTCAAAACTGAAGCTTAACAGAATTTTAAGGGAAAGAAAGATTTGTTAGAAAAAAGGCAAGAAATTAGAAATCAAAAGAGGAAAACTCATCAACGCAAAATAGAGGATAAAATTAAGCTTGGATTGGATCCTTGGTGTCGATAGTCCTTTATGATAACATCTTTGGATAAGGACTAGCGTGTCTCCTTTGTCTGATGAATGTTTGGGCTGATCTTTCAAGAATTGAAAAGATCTTTTGAAATTTTGACTCCTATTCTAACGACACATCCAGAGTTCAGATGTAATTAGTAACAAAATAAAATTAACAAAGCAAAAGATAGGTTTTCAAATGAAGTTGTTCAGCTTATATTGGTTGGGATAACGTCTTATGGTTTTCGCCATTGTGCCAAGCTATCCCATCTGTAAATTTTAGAATTTTTAAGTCATGATAAATTCAAAGGAAATATTTTAAAAGATGAGTGAGAGTAGAAATCATCTGAGTTATGATGAGGTCATTGTGAATCCAATGATGCCTTGTAATTTTTTAGTGCCTGCATCCAAAGAAAAAAAATTAGTTTTGAGAGACTGATTCATGTTGGCTTTGCCTTGCCATCATGATGCTTCTTTGCCTTCTAGATTACAAGCTTTTCTGGTCTCAAAATGTCGCTTCCTCAAAAATTTCTGCCCCAGTTTAAAAGATAACACAAACTTTGAACTTATATAGTTTTTAGCTGAATTTTTGAGTGGATCTCAACTTCTGTTCCAGTTGCAACTCTGATGTGATCCTTGATTCTGGCTTGTTGAATAAATTCCTCTTCTAATGAATTTTGAGATCCTCTCAAAATTCTGCCCCAGTTTCCATTATAAAGAAATTTTAAAATCTTACGGGGAATATGACCGAGTAGGTGTGACGCCTACATATCCCGTTGAGCAGAAATATGGTGAAACGTAGTTTCAACTCTTGAGAATTAAAGGGAATAGAAAAACTTAACTAAGGAAATGATCGAGGCCGACATATACCTCCTATGTATCTCATTCGTGAGAATTTAGGTCGAACGTAGTTCCAGTACAAGGAAACATTAAAAAGGAAAAAGGGGTGACCGAAGCCGAACTAGGCCGCCTACGTATCTCATTCTTGAGAATCCAGGTCTGACGTAGTTCATTAGAGATGAAAGATACTTAAAAGGGAAATCAAATCCAACCAAACGACTACAAAGAAACAAATCAATAAAAGTGCGATTACACAGAAATAAAATAACAAACTCCAAATTCAAGACTAAAAGATGCCAAAAGTGCGACTTCCAGGAAACTTGCTTCTTCTTTGCAACTAGTTATGCCAACAACTACTCCTTATGCTTAGGTATCAGATTGGTGTTCACATTCAGTGCAGCTTGAGCAAGTTTTACCACCTCGTTGTCAATCAGATCTTGAATTTTGTGTTTGAGAGTGATACATTTCTCGGTATCATGCCCAATAACTCCTGAATAATAAGCACGCCGCTTATTTGGGTCATACCACTTAGATGAAGTATTCATAGTTTTGGCTTCCACTGGATGAAGTATACATGCCTCTTTCAATCTCTCAAAAAGTTGAGTCCGTGTCTCACACAATTGAATGAAGACTCTAAGAGGCTTTTTCTCAAAATTAGGACGAGGTGCAATGTTTCGAGTATTTTTCATTGATCATGGAGAACGAAATGTTGCTTGATTGTTGCAAACATATTATTATGAATTAGGATAGCCTGGAGGTGGTTGAAAATTATATGAGGTAGCTCCTCGAGTCATTAACATCATAACTTCTTTCTTTTTTATTTATATTTCCAAATGAACCAGTATGACATTCCCTATTAGCAAAGTGAGAGGAGGTGAAACTTGTTATTTTGCGAGTTTTGAGACCGTCTTCAATCATTTCTCCAGCCTAGATAACTTCCACAAATATCTTTCCACACATTATCACCATTCACTCATCGTATTCTAAGTATTGAGCTTGAATGAAGTAGGTGATCATTTCTGATTCCTCCATAGGTGGGTTCACCCTAGAAGATTCTTCCCTCAAACGAATGGCATATTCTCGAAAGCATTCAGACTTTGGTTTTAGCTTAGTGATAAAGATCCTATCAGGAGTGATATCAACATGAAACTTGTAGTGATCCACAAAAGCATTCGCTAGATCATCCCAAGTATGCCATTTGGTCACATCTTTCTTAGAGTACCACTCCAAGTCCTTTCCAATCAGACTTTGATTGAATAACTTGATTCTTATCCCTTCGTTGTTCCAACCCCAAACAACATTTCACAGTAAATTTTCAGATGGAAAAAAGGATTTCCTGATCCACTAAACTTTTCAAACTTTGGAATCTTGTAACCAGGTGGAAGCTCAACTTCTGGGAATGTGCACAACTCTTCATATCTAACACTCTGGCTACCATTGAACCCTTGAATACATCTCATAGCGTCTCCCAAACTTTTTATCTTCCTATTCATCATTTCAGCATCAATTGATTTTACATCACCCTCAATTTCAACATAGTGATTAACATATGGGCGGTAAAACTCCTGAGACATGGTAAAATGTGGAGCAGTGACATAAATGTACACTGGAGAAGCATGATGTCTTACCGTTTGAGATTTTGCAAGAGGAGTATCCTAAGTTGAATTAGTGAGTGGGGCGCTTTGAGTTTGTTGAAAGGTGCTAAAATGATCTTCTTGGTTGAACTCACTTTAAGTTGGAAACAAATGTGGCATGGGCTCTTTTTGGCGAGCATCAGGTGGTAGATTCTAGGAAGTAGCTTGGTATTGAGCTACCAGGAGATTCAGTTCACCAATTTGTCTCTCTAGACGAACAATGACATCCATGGATGATTCTGTTGCTATCGAGGCGCTAGGATTGGCCACGACAGATGAAGTGGTGATCATTTCAGACGAAGCAACTTTGTTGATAGTGGGATCCATTTTTCACTGAGTTATCTTAGTAGTCCAAGTAAGAAATGAAGAGTCTGTAGAAATTTCCTTGACCTTGACCGCGTAAAATATGGATGGTCTGTCAGCGGGTACTTTGGTGAAGTGAGCAAGTTTGATTACCAACACAAATCAGTCTCTCCTTCTAAAAACAACTCAAAAAATAAGAGAGTTAGTCCATTAATCTTAATAGTCAATCAAAATAACATATAAAACAAATAACATCTATTTTGCTTCAAACATATTAGTCCAAAATTCGAAGAATTTAAAGACTCAAAAAGGGTGACCAAATGGGAAAACTTTGGTCATTTTGTGAACTAAACTTTTAACGAATGAAAGGAATCTAACAAAATTAAACTATATGATTTGAGTAAAGATTCAAATGCTTACTCTTGTAAGGTTCAATTGAAAAACCCTTTTGAGAACAAAGACGTCTTAAAATTCACCTGAAACTGACGGAATATTTAGTATCAATGATTAGGTGGATGTGAAAAATAATTTTCAAGAAACAACAAGGTCAACATGAATTTGAATGATGACCTAATAATTTTTTTAAAAGCTCTATTGAACCTAGAACTTGAGTGATTTTGAATGTATTTTGATAATGGAGTCAAAGAGTATTTTGGAAAGTTTGAAAATTGAGTTATACATAAAATGACGTTCTAAGACTTGGATTGGAATAATGGACAAATTATGTTTAAAGAAAAACATATGTATATAAACACAAAGGTCAAACAAGCACAAATGAAACAAAAATTTTAATATTTTAATAAACAAACAATATATAACGCCTCCTAACATACATGTGACCTTTTGAGCCAAAGGTAGGCCTAACGTTTGAAGGATGTGTATATCGTTTGTAAAACATTCCATTGCCCCAAAATATTTATACAAACTTTATGAATAAAACAAATAGGAATACGTAGTAGTCCCACGTAGGGGTACAATAGTAAACTAAACTAAACTTCCATATAAAATCTGCATTCCCGAACTTCTTGATGTTTTTGAATTTCATTCGGACGAGGAGTATCTTCTCTTGACTTAAACAAAGAAACTACCTTTAAAATAAAACCCAACCCCAAGGGACAATGGTACGCATAAATCGATATACATATCCTTCAAATTTAACAAAGAGTTGGATGATCGTCTTATATTGAATGTGGGTCAATTAGACTCAGGGTGGTCTTCTAATGGGCCCAATACACCTTGGGTATTGGATCATCTTAGGTTAATGCATATAAAAGAGGGTTTTGGTTTCGCTCTACGCTAGTTGACTAAGAGTGGCATTTGAAGGACCGGGAACCTAAGGGTACAACTAAGGCAGAAACTCACGACAACCATTGAATGCATGACGAACTAATAAATTATCAATCATTTTGGAAAAAGTTAAGTATAAAAAATTCCGGTTGCGGTTCCACAAACCATTCTTTAATATACTGTAGATATATCAAAAGATTCCATGAATGCAATATGATAGTTAGTATTCAACATTTTAACACATAATTGCAAAAAGTAACACTTAACACAATAAAAGTTAGCTAAATGGTAAAATCATTTTGGATAGGACCTAGATGAATCCCAGCAGAGTCTCCATTCTGTTACGATCCAATTTCAAAAACTAAAGGTTTCAAAGCCGATTTTGCAACTTCAGCAATTTTGTAACCCTTTTGGAAATAAATGTAATTTTATAGTCGCCACTTAATTTTAGGAAAAATTAAGAAAACCATTTAAAGATGTGATTTTGAAATAAAATCCTTAATAAACCATAGTCGGGTAAGGTTTCAACTAATTCTCTAAGGAAGGATTTAGGCACCTAAGAGAATCCGCTAACACGCATTTGACCGACAGATTTTAAGAAGCTTGGCTATTTTTTAATAAAAGACTTAAATTACTTGAAAAAAATCTTATTTACATAGTATTATTGTTTTTGAAAATGAGAAATCTTTTGATACTTTTACATATTTGTATTATCCCAAATAACAAAATAATCCAAATATTAAAGTGCCAAAAAGTAATTTCTAACGTAACAATATATTCAAGTCAAATTTTTGAGTGGATAATCGACACAATCACTTAGACATGGATTTGAAAGTAAAATACTAATTATGAAAGAATATGAGTAATTCTCAAGTTAGTTTTGAAACGTAGATTGCCTAAATTAAGAGATATTTTGAAAATTTGGATACTTTAAGTAAACAACTAACAAAATAAAAGAGTTATTTAAGATCTCCCGAGGATTCATCTAAGTTAGATGAAACAAATGTTAGAAGTTAGAAGAAAATATCACAAAATCACAATATATAAGGGAAACAAAGTGTGAATGGAACATGGACAATTTTAAGTCCATTTGCTGCCGCTGCTGCCCGGATTTTAAATTTTAAATTCCAAAAATTTCCAGTTCTAGTCCCATTAAGATTGTTGCTACTGCTGCTGGTTTGTGGGGGGGGGGGGTTAACCCAATTTTTTGCACTTCATTTTCGGCCTTTTGAGGTTGCTGTTGCTGCTACTTTCTAGGGATTTTAACCCAATAACATGTATCTTAATTCACGACTTCGATGGAGGTTCACTCAAGGAGAAACGGATGCAAGGAGGGGAGCCTCATTAGACTAAAACAAGAGAGTTCATGCGAAAAAAGAAGAGGAAATGAGAATTAGAACCAACAAGAAAAACAATGTCAAACTAAGCAAATAACTTAAGATGCCTATAGAGATTGTAGAAGTAAAAAAAACATTTCTTCATATTTAAACTTAACATACATTAGAAACTATGATAGGCATTATAAGTAGATAACGAATTTAAAACCAGTGCTTTGACTTCTCCAGGGGCCTAGAAGAACTTCGTGACAAAAGAACAAGTACATATGTCCGAACTTTGTAGAATGCATAATCCAATGAACCAAAACAAGAAGACATCAACCCTTCAGGCAGTGTATAACTTTGATTACATGAAGATAACTTGGATACTGGCGAGGAAACAAAACATGCTTCCCCATTAGTTCTATCTTCCGGACGAGGCAATGGGACAATGCTCTTATAGTTGAATCCATTACAACAATTCAAATGGACCTTTGTTCCCTTATAAAACACCCTCTTTCTAGAATCAAAAAACTTTACCTTCAATACTCCAACTGTCAACCAAAATTTATCCTAGAAGTCCTTTCCAACTTAAATCAAAGGAAAAGGGGCAAATATACCCCCCTCAACTTAGTAATTTATAGCAGATACACCCCCATTAAAAAAATGGTCCATACATACGAGCAACTAAAGAAAGGTGCATATTTAGACCATATCGACAAAACTTCTAATAGTATACATAGCTAAAGTTCAATAATCTGAAATTATTAGAACATGACATAAATACTCCAAACTAGTTCATGTGCTCAGTAAATGACATTCAATACAACTTCAAGTTACCTCAAAACTACTAAAAATCAGTTCTTTCAGAAAATTTTGCAACCAACCATAGCAAAAATCTCAAATTTTAACCATTCCAAACATTTTTGCAAGCATATATTAATCTAAGCTCAACAAACGACACACTAAGTTAACTAAAAATTAAAACTTTACGAAATAAAGAGCAAAACAATACCAACTAAAACTTAAATAAAGTCAAGAAAACAAATACCCATTACCCGAAACTATAAGGAACACCAAATTTCAACTTCAGATAAGCAAATCTTGAGCTGAAATGAAAAGGATCACCTCATTTCTGCTAAATATGAAATGGGGTTTTGAAATCTTGAACAACACGATCAGAACACCAAAAAGCTTTAAAGGAAACATTATTGACTACAAAAATATCAAATCAAAGTTTAACCTATGAAAATAAAAGCGAAGATAAGAACACAAAAATATCAAACAAAGAAAAGCTGGTAATTAAACAAAAATAGCTAAGTAATAATTTACCTGGTTCTAGGCAGCGACTGGAACTTTGAGCTTTGGATGAAACAATCTCACCACCAAAAATGTCACACTATGATAATCGAGAGTAGATAAAATCTTAAACTGATAATTGAGATGTCACAATCGGGAGCACCCCCTAGAAGTAGCATGGCGTACTTGACCTCTCAAATGTCTTATACAAGACCATAGTAATCATTCATTGCATTGTCATAGTAAATTTAGCAGAAAATTTAAAACTTTCATAGCACATCATATTCTAGAACATCACTTCCATTATATATATAAAATATCATAATACATAGTTAAAGACTCTAAGCCTATTTTTCATCTTAAACTCAACATCATTAGAGTACATTAGGGACACGACCCTTATAACATAAATTCATAAACTAAACCATTACAAGACTTTATAGAAACTTGACATAGGAAATCCTTGAAATTCAGTATCCCTTTCCTTGAGCTTGGAAAACACATATCAAGCCCTTCACCTTAGAGACATCCTTTAAGCATCCATAACCTACACTTTGTGTAAAAAGGTGAAGAAGAATGGTGTTAGTATAAGAATGCACTAAGTGTGACAACCATGCAAAAACATGCATTTAAAGAAGACATTTGGTTAGGAAACCATGCATGATGCCTTTTAGTAAACCTTCATAAACTTTGATACAATAAGCACAACATAACTCATATACTTCACATAGGCATGGTCACTATTCATAACATCACATAAAACTACGTTATTCATTTAAAGCTCATTTAGCATTTCATAACATTATCTTATCTTTTACCTTAAGTTTTTAACCCCCAAGTAACCCTTTAGTAATACTTGTTGCAAGGCATGAAAAGTGTCACATTCCACTATCCACACTCAAGCATCACCTTAAGGTCACCAAGGTGAACATTCACATAACCTTCTTTTACTTAAACATAGGCATTCATAGGACCATATCATATCCTAAGACACCTACTTTACATAAGAACCAACATGTTCTATGAATCATATATAAGACTCACTTCAAGACCACATGAAAGTCAACACTACCAATAACATCATAATAGGCAATAGTCAACAAAAGCAAACTTGGACTTCATATCATATAGACATCACAATACCTTACTCCTAATCCCAATCTAAGCCTACTAGTGCAATGTACATGTGAAGTCCCATAACCTCAACCACACTTAGTAAATTCATAAAGAGACCACAAGCATACCATGTACTTCATACATCAACAAGGCAAGTAAAGACAACTTCATACATTCCAAGTAAGACCTTCATCATATAGTTAACAAGACCAACATTATGCATATAAGGTGAGACCTCATCATATAGACTCACTAGGACTCATACCATGCATATCATCACAACAAGTAGACAACAGTACAATGTCATGCATAAGGAACATAAAGATATACATTTACATTAGAACACCTTCCTAGAATCCCTTCGAGAGCTACTTGTGCAATGCATAGGTAAAGTCTCATACCCTCACCTACAGTAAGCAACTTCCCTTAGGTTATCCTAGTTAGGGTTCATTACTTTACTTCCATTGTCCATTTTACTTTAGGGAAACTATAGCATTAACCGACACTAAGCTCATGGGTGCTAAACATGGAATTTGGTGTTGTGGAACCTTACACCAAAGGAAGGTGATATACCTTGACAAAGTAGAACATTAGTATCATGCTATCATATTAGGTGATATCACTTGCTAGATCCTATGGGGCAAACATTGCTTATGGAACTTGGAGGTATATATGGAAACCTCTTTATTCCAAATAGGGCATTGTAGTTGTCCACCTCATGAGAATTATGGTGAACCTACCTTCCCACATTGGGAAGGAACACCCCTCAACTTCGAGTTCACTCGGTGCTAAGCTAAGTTCCCTTTATTGAAAAATCCTTTATTCACATTACTCTATAAAATTAGGCTTTAGAATATTGACTCCCCACATGCTTAGCTCATAGGTCATAGATTAGAGAATAATTTCATCAACCTATATCATGTGATAAAACCTTTCACATGGACAAAGCATATTCAAGCACTATCAAGTTTAGGATACTCTTGATAACACCTTTCAAGAGCCCCTCTGTTGACTAGATCATCATACATGCATAATGGACATGTTTTCATGTGTGTGTATACATATATGTGATCAAACCTTTCACATAAACACTCTTAGACCGCATACATTCATGCTTCATCATATCATATACTTGACATCATAACATACAAGTCATATTCATAACATAATCATGCATTCATATTCATGTACATAGATCACAAACCTAGGACTATCTTATTAAGGCGCACATGTGCAATGTATAGACAAGGTCCCATAACCTTGTTCATACTAGTACACCTATCAAGTCATCCTAGTTAAGGGATACATAACAAACTTCATGGACATATAATCTACATGCATAGTAGTACACACAAATGCATATGAGAATACCCTTTCATTAGACACCATGAACCTATACTACTTATGAGCATGCATGAGGTGTGTGTGTACATTGGACAACATGATCACATAATGGCAACAATCCTAACATTGAGGCAGCCACCTTACAAAGGTCACAATACACATTCAAATCCCCTAAACAATATACAACTCACATATAGAGTAATAGGAACTAAAGACCACATAAAACAACATTATAACATAGGAGACAAGACATCTTCATTACTTGAATATAATACTCCTAATAATGCTTAAGACCACAGATTCATGTGAGGTTCGTAGGTAGGGGTTGTCACACCCGGATCCTAGACCCCAGATGAGAGTAGCGTCGTCGTCCTCTCAGAGGACTCAGACAAGCCCTTAGCATTCGTCATAACATGTGATCATTAAAAATTGTGGAAAAATTAATACTTTTAACATACTTATGATTCATAAAGACATACGATATTCTAAACCGTCTCATATATATATAAACCATCTGAGATTGCAAATCTGTACTTAGCCAATAATAGTCAATCTGTCATATAGTCCTTAATACAAAAGAATCCAAAGAACATAAAGGAAATAACTTATTCTAAAAACTACTAAGTCTTCATAGGATGGAATACAAATGATAGCATCCCGAACATGAGGACCTACCAAGACTTGGAGAAAGAGTTCCAAGCTTTTTCAAATCGACCTCTTTAACGTCAATGGCCGGAACCTATAGTTGTAGTAATATAAAGTAATGGGGTTAGTAAACCACATGTAGTGAGTATGGGTATATGCACATAACACATAGGGACATGCATGAAAAAGGATCATTTATCATCTCTTTAGAAAACATGTTAAGTCATATGAAAGTCTTCAATGCGCACACCATATAAATGTATACAAGTAAGGATTTCATCACTTAAAGCATGATCATAATCAAAGACATATTATCATAGATTCATGTTAACATTTCATATTCAATAGATCATATACTCATAACATACAAACACTCACCAATGATCTCATCCCCAACCTACAAGTGCAATGATCATGTGAAGCCCCATAACCCCACACAACCAAGCAGATAAGATAGGAGACCATAAGTAAAGTGTTGCTTCATATACTTGTAACATAAGTAGTTATCCCCTCATATAACAATACAACCAAATAACGTATTCATCATAATGGCCAACATTCATATAAAAGTAACATCATATATCATAAGCATCATACCTTTCATGTTATCATATTACATAAGAACAATCTCCTAGGTAACGTATTCATCATACTGACCAACATTCATATAAGAGTAACATCATGTATCATAATCATATAATGATCAACATTCATATAAGAGTAACATCATGCATCATAAACATATATCTTTCATGTTGTCATATTACATAAGAACAATCTCCTAGGACTTCCCTTAGAGTCAACTTGTGCAATTTCTAGGTAGAGTCTCATACCCCTACCAATACTAAGCAAACTCCTCAAGTCACCCTAGTCAACGTTCATTTACTTGTATTTCATTTTACATGAGGGAACATTCGCATTAACCTACATAGACCATGTGAGCTAAACATGGAATCTAGTGTCTTCCCCACACCGAAAAGAGGTGGTCTACCTGCCAAAGTAGAACCTAACATGACATAGCTTTCTAGGTGGATCCTCTAGCTAGTATCCTATGGTGGCAACATAGTTCAAGAACTAGGAGATGTATTATAGACCCATAGTTCCACATTACATGGCAGCCTCAATCACATGAGAATCATTGTGAACCTACCTTCCAACTAGGGAAAGGGACACTTCCCATATCTAGTTCATCGGTGCTTAGCTTAAGTCCCTTACTTGAATAACCTTTTAAGTTTTCTTTTATCATAAACTTATCATAGGTCATAGGAGATTAACTCCTTGTATAACATGATCATGATCTCTTTTGGATTAGATGAGAATTTTCTTTCATCGTAACCTTTTGTTTATGAGATTTACATAGCATAATCATCTTGTGTAAAGCATACAAGTGAGTATCATAACTTTCATTTTCATATTCTTATCATAATCTCACAAGTAACATGTTCATAGCCCAGCATATTCTCATAGAAACATCATACATACTTTTCATAACATAGCATCATAGTTTATAGGCTAACATAAACATTTAAGAGTAATCACACTTAGAAGACTTACCTCTTGCTTCCAAGAATCTTATTCATCATGCAATATTCATAATCATACATAGTAAAATACTCAATGGCATAATCAATAACAACTCATCAAATCATGTACAAGATCAATGCATAGCGTAGGAGAAGGTAAACGGGTCGTTAAAGGGTTCATTCAAACCTTAAATTCCAACCCTAACGTTTATACATTATCAAACACTAGAAACAACCCATTCGAAACCATCACTTAGAGAAAGATCATGTATCACACAACATTCAAAAATTACAATCAAATACTCAACAATTTGTGTGAAATTAGCTATAGAAAACATTTACTTTTTATTGAAAATCATAAATCTAGGGTTAGGAAGAAAATCCATTTTGTAGAGTAAAAACCCTAGTATTTGAAGTTCTTGAAACCTTATCTTTAAAGGACCTCTTGGGTAAAGGAATCCCAAGAGTGAAAAACTCATACCTTATAGATGAAGAATCCACGAAATCTGATTGGAAACTTCGAAACCTTCGTCTTTTTCCTTAAGTTTTTTTCTTGTTGTTTAATGGAGTTTGGAAAAGAGAGCGTTCTTGAGAGATTGAGAGAAATTTTGTTTGATCTGATTTGGGACGTGTAAAAGTGGTCTAAAATTGACCTAATATCAATATATAGTCATCCATGAATTACCCAAAAGACCATCCACTTAAATTACCAAAACGCCCATCCTAAATTTACTAAATATAGGAGAACCTTTTACTTATTCAAATTCTGAAAATTTACTTAAGGGTCTCGGGTTTGACCATTTAAATAAATTAATTAAGTTGATAATTTAATTAATTAAGTGACCTAGGGTAATTACTAAAGTACCCCTAAGTCGTTAGGACCATAATCAACCCCTTTGGACCATCCTACGTTAGTACTAGGATGTTTCTTTAGTTAGATACTCGGCTAGTGTCTAGTCTAAGGATTTCGGGCACACTAGTTGGTTCATTTTAGTTAGTCCTAGGTTAGTTAGCTAGTTAGGTAAGTTAGTTAGAACCTAGGATTGGTTAGGAAGCTCTGCCCCACGTGGTTGGACCCGACGCGTGCCTGCGCCCTAACCGCCCTAACCGAATCGGTTGGACTTGGTCTCTCGGCCGGTAGCACATGTGCTTGCACATGTGTTGCCGTGCACTTTCCTAACCGTGCACTCTGGGAAGTTCACTTCTTGTCCAAGGATCCTCACTATGTCCTTGGGCACTACTTAATCTACATGATCATTTTAAATGATCATGTGCTATGGTACCTAGGCTTGACACTTGGATGCCTCGTACCTAATGTGTATAAGCGATGAAAATAAGAATTTTAGCTTAGGGTCTTCATTGCATGTACAATTTCTAAACAAGCTTGGATTGTAGTGTATGTCAAGATACTTGTTAATACATAAAATTTGGCTAACACCCTTAAGACAATATTCTCTAACATGCCCAATATTACTCAATATTGGGCATTGGGATGCCTATGTACCCCAATACGTATTCTTAAAACCTAATAGACTCTTCACTAGACAAGTACATTTTCTGGAAACATCATTTTAAGCATTATTAAATAGATTAAGATCTAGTCTAAGTCATGGCATTTCCGGAGTATTTGATACCAAGCTTGTCACACTCGGATCCTAGACCCCAGATGAGACCGGCGTCGGCGTCCTCTCACAGGACTCAAACAAGCCCTTAGCATTCGTCATAACATGTTATCATTAAAAATTGTGGAAAAATTAATACTTTAACATACTAATAAAGTATACTTAGGTTTCATACTTATGATTCATAAAGACATACGATATTCTAAAACTGTCTCACATATATATAAACCATCTAAGAGTGCAAATCTGGACTTAGCCAATAATAGTCAATATGCCATATAGGCCTTAAAACAAAAGAATCCAAAGAACATAAAGGAAATAACGTATTCTAAAAACTACTAAGTCTTCATAGGCTTAAATATAAATGATAGCGTCCCGAACATGAGGACCTACCAAGACTTGGAGAAAGAGTTCCAAGCTTCTTCAAATTGACCTCTTTAACTTCAATGGCCGGTTGTAGTAATATAAAGTAATGGGGTTAGTACGCCACATGTACTAAGTATGGGTATATCCACATAACACATAGGTACATGCATGAAAAAGGATCATTATCATCTCTTTAGAAAACATGTTAAGTCATATGAAAGTCTTCAATGCACATACCATATAAATGTATACAAGTAAGGATTTTATCACTTAAAGCATGATCATAATCAAAGACATATTATCATAGATTCATGTTAACATTTCATATTCAATAGATCATACACTCCTAACATAAAAACACTCACCAATGATCTCATCCCCAACCTACAAGTGCAATGGTCATGTGAAGTCCCATAACCCC
Source organism: Solanum lycopersicoides (assembly GCA_022817965.1). Classification (NCBI taxonomy): domain Eukaryota; kingdom Viridiplantae; phylum Streptophyta; class Magnoliopsida; order Solanales; family Solanaceae; genus Solanum; species Solanum lycopersicoides. Next base: position 45,210,939 of record CM040625.1, on the reverse strand, counting down.
ATACAACCAAGTAGATAAGATAGGAGACCATAAGTAAAGCCTTGCTTCATATACTTGTAACATAAGTAGTCATCGCCTCATATAACAATATAACCAAATAACGTATTCATCATAATGGCCAACATTCATATAAAAGTAGCATCATATATCATAAGCAGCATACCTTTCATGTTAACATATTACATAAGAACAATCTCCTAGGTAACGTATTCATCATAATAACCAACATTCATATAAGGGTAACATCATGTATCATAATCATATAATGATCAACATTCATATAAGAGTAACATCATGCATCATAAATATATATCTTTCATGTTGTCATATTACATAAGAACAATCTCCTAGGACTTCCCTTAGAGTCAACTTGTGCAATGTCTAGGTAGAGTCCCATACCCCTACCTATACTAAGCAAACTCCTCAAGTCACCCTAGTCAACGTTCATTTACTTGTCTTTCGTTTTACATGAGGGAACATTCGCATTAATCGACATAGACCATGTGAACTAAACATGGAATCCAATGTCTTACCCACATCAAAAAGAGATGATCTACCGCCAAAGTAGAAATTAACACGATATAGCTTTCTAGGTGGATATACTAGCTAGTATCCTATGGTGGCAACATAGTTCAAGAACTAGGAGATGTATTAGAGACCCATAGTTCCACATTACATGGCAGCCTCAATCTCATGAGAATCATTGTGAACTTACCTTCCAACTAGGGAAGGAACACTTCCCATATCTAGTTCATCGGTGCTTAGCTTAAGTCCCTTACTTGAATAAACTTTTAAGTTTTGTTTTATCATAAACTTATCATACGTCATAGGAGATTAACTCCTTGTATAACATGATCATGAGATCTTTTAGATTAGATGAGAATTTCCTTTCATCGTAACCTTTCGTTTGTGAGATTTACATAGCATAATCATCTTGTGTAAAGCATACAAGAGAGTATCATAACTTTCATTTTCGTATTCTTATCATAATCTCATAAGTAACATGTTCATAGCCCAGCATATTCTCATAGCAACATCATACTACTTTTCATTACATAGCATCATAGTTTATAGGCTAACATAAACATTTAAGAGTAATCACACTTAGTAGACTTACCTCTTGCTTCCAAGAATCTTATTCATCATGCAATATTCATAATCATACATAGTGAAATACTCAATGGCATGATCAAGAACAACTCATCAAATCATGTACAAGATCAATGCATAGCGTAGGAGAAGGTAAACGGGTCGTTAAAGGATTAATTCAAACCTTAAATTCCAACCCGAATGTTTATACATTATCAAACACTAGAAACAACCCATTCGAAACCATCACTTAGAGAAAGATCATGTATCACATGACATTCAAACATTATCAATCAAATACTCAATAATTTGTGTTATTAGCTATAGAAAACGTTTACTTTTCATTGAAAATATAAATCTAGGGTTAGGAAGAAAATCCATTTTGTAGAGTAAAAACCCTAGTGTTTGAAGTTCTTGAAAACTTATCTTGAAAGGACCTCTTGGGAAAAGTAATACCAAGAGTTAAAATGACATACCTTATAGATGAAGAATCCACGAAATCTGATTGGAAACTTCGAAACCTTCGTCTTTTTCCTTAAGCTTTTTTCTTGTTCTTTAATGGAGTTTGGAAAAGAGAGCGTTCTTGAGAGATTGACAGAAATTTCATTTGATCTGATTTGGGACGTGTAAAAGTGGTCTAAAACTGACCTAATATCAATATATAGTCATCCCATGAATTACCCAAAAGATCCTCCACTTAAATTACCAAAACGCCCCTCCTAAATTTACTAAAAATAGGAGAACATTTTACTTAGCCAAACTCTGAAAATTTGCTTAAGGATCTCGGGTTTGACCATTTGAATTAATTAATTAAGTTGTTAATTTATTTAATTAAGTGACCTAGGGTAATTACTAAAGTACCCTAAGTGGTTAGGACCATAATCAACCCCTTTGGACCATCCTAGGTTAGGTACTAGGATGTTTCTTTAGTTAGATACTCGGCTAGTGTCACCCGGTTAGGTCTTAGGATTTCGGGCACACTAGTTGGTTCATTTTAGTTAGTCTAGGTTAGTTAGCTAGTTAGGTAAGTTAGTTAGAACCTAGGATTGGTTAGGAAGATCGGCCCCACGTGGTTTGACCCGACGTGTGCCTGCGCCCTAACCGCCCTAACCGAATCGGTTTGGCTTAGTCTCTCGGCCGGTAGCACATGTGCTTGCACATGTGTTGCCGTGCACTTCCCTAACCGTGCACTCTGGGAAGTTCACTTCTTGTCCAAGTATCCTCACTCTGTCCTTGGGCACTACTTAATCTACATGATCATTTTAAATGATCATGTGCTATGGTACCTAGGCTTGACACTTGGATGCCTTGTACCTAATGTTTATAAGCGATGAAAATAAGAATTTTAGCTTAGGGTCTTCATTGCAGGTACAATTCCTAAACAAGTTTGGATTGGAGTGTATGTCAAGATACTTGTTAATACATAAAATTTGGCTAACATCCTTAAGCCAATATTCTCTAACATGCCCAATATTACTCAATATTGGGCATTGGGATGTCTATGTACCCCAATACGCATTCTTAAAACCTAATAGACTCTTCACTAGACAAGCACATTTTCTGAAAATATCATTTTAAGCATTATTAAATAGATTAAGCTCTAGTCTAAGTCATTGCATTTCCAGAGTGTTACAGGGGTCATGCTACACAATAATAACCAATCATCAATAGAATTCAACTATATCAAACGTATAGACCTCTAACGCTAACATCTTCATTCACATATAGAAAGCATCATCAATATAACCTAGATCATGAACTAGTATTGAAGACTAGGCATAATACATCACATTGTGTGATCATCATAACCACACTTTCAAGATACAATTGCCTTCAAGGATAGGATAACATCACATATAGAATGACAAGAAAGTAAACACCACCACCATAACTAGACCATACCACACAATGTCATACGAGGCCAAACATCTAGCAATTTTATAGAAAAGTTGAGAGAATAGGGATAACTTACAATACCTCCAAGCTTTGATCATAATTGATCAATTACCATAATTCAACATCAATACATTTATTAAACAGTAGCTAAAGTTACCAATACATAAACGAAATCATACTTCAAATATCATGGTTTTAAGATCACATTAGGTACACTACTTCATCAATTCTATTAAAAGTAGAGGCATATAGATTAATTTACCTAATATCTAAACCTTGATTACCGTTGATCAATCATCAACAATTCATATTCAATTCACATGAATAACAATAGTAATAGGCAATTCAACATAATTGAAACATAATTCAATCAACATAGAGTCAAGATCACAAGACCCACATTATAGGCCAATTTGAGAATTCATGAGGATCATGGGTTCATCATGAAATTGGATTGAAATCATATTTAAAATAGTAGATAATCATTAATTTATCATAAACATGCTTTTGAAATCAATTTGAGAAAGAACCCATGGCTTGATTGAAAATTGGAAATTTTGGTGTTTGAATCACTTTTGAAAATCCTTGATTGAACTCCTTAGATGAATGGATAACTAAGGATGAAGGATCACCATACCATATTGATTGAAGACCCATGAGAAATTTGATAAGAAACCATGAAAATCCAGCCCCTAGCTTGAACTTGAGTTTTCCCTCCAATGGAGGTTTGAGAGAATTTGGAGAAGAAGAGAGTTTTGGGATTTTTGATTTTCTTATTGGGTGTTGGGGTTTTGACTTGAGAAAGGGGTTAAATAATTCTTAAAAAGAGTTTATAACTGTCTCCTAATATTACTAAAACAAACCCACACTTATTTGGACTTTTAGACATGTCAAACTTAACTCTCATTTTTGAAATCTTCGTCGGGGAACAAGTCCGCGATGCGAAGCTGTTCTAGCATGACTTTTGGAATTAATTCGTATAACAGTAGAGTCCATGTTGTGTCTGCGACGCGGAACAATATTTTGGCCTTGGGAAACCCTAGTACGCGACGTGGACATGTTTCATTATAGTGCAAAAAGTAGCTACCTTGGGCAGCTTGATAGCCCAAGGTTGGGTCCTCCTCAAGGACCCCTAGGGCGGTCCATAGGGAGTCGTGCCCGGATTTTTTGACCCTAAATACACTCGTATATGTTTTAGGGTCCTATCCTATCAATCTGAGCACCAAACAACACATAAAACATGCCAAGGCACACCAAGACACACATGCACGTTTCAAGGCTAACTTTTGAACGTCTCAGACGTTCTTGGACGTTTGACCTCCAAATGACTTCAAATGAAGTATACATATACTTTAAAGAATTTATTTAACTTATTTTAAACCTTTTTAGGCACATGTGAGTCTCTAGGCACCTTAATTCATTTTAAGGGTCCTTACAATATTCCCCACTTGGGAACATTCATCCTCGAATGACACTTGGAACATTTCAAACACTTCAAGGACTTCAATGACCCATATAGCAGCTCACAACATTCAACACGTTATCACATAGAATTCAATGCATCAAAATTACAAGGAACACTAACTATCATACGAATTTCACTCGAAGTAACACAAGCAAGCAAAACATTATTCACTCACCCCTTCATGCATCAAACACATAAGTTCTTGTCATGTTCATAGGAGGAACATCCTTACCCTAATCATAACATGGTCTTTATACTTTATTTCATTAAAATTCATTATGCAACAACCTTTAAGTCACACAAAGGCAAGTTCAACATCACTCAAGTAGCAATTAATCACTCATACTTCAATGCACATAAACTTAAGTCAAGTAGGTCAACAATGGATTATTATTAGTTAGGCATAATGACATGAGGGTCATACTCAACCATACCATGCTTAGTTATGTTTAGGGAGGAATGTCCTTCTCCTCAACACACTTACAAGTCTCATGAGTTCACACCCAAGCAAGGCACAAAGGTCAATTCAATTTTAATGAGAAATACTCAACCTTTAAACCAAAGCATGCCCAAACTTTCTTCCTAGTGAAGTCAAGATGGTAAATCACACCACACACATTACAACAAGGAAAGTCATTTCACATAGTTTCAATTTCTAGCATAGCACTAGCTTTCATAAACATGCATCATTTTAGGGAAATTCTTATAATTTAAAGGCACACTCAAGGACATTGGCTAGACACACTATCACTTCTCAAGAGTGAGCCTACATTAACACTTCCCAAGTCACAAAAGCCACACATTTTTAAGAAACTCATCATTTTTCATTTAAAGGAGACTCAAGTTTCTATTGATGGATTAAAACACCACACAATATATGTGACATCAAACATGTTTCTTACATTGTCTCATGAAATTAAATGTACAACCAACATGTCAAGATGCACAATCAACATGAGGAAAAATGAATTTGATAAAAATCCTTTTTCATGCAATTTATAATCTTCAAAACATGCTTAACATAGTGTCATTTAAGACATACATAACATATGGAGATATGAAATTCATACTTATATGCAAGACCCCTATAATGAACAAGCTTCTAGTAACTCTTTAGTTTCAAGCTCGAGTAAGAATATAAGGACAAGATAGGGATATCTACCAACTTACTACTCATATCACCAACCCCCACTTAGGGTAAACTCATGTAAGAGAAACTTGACTCCACCTTAGGAGAACTTTAGCTCACCATCTTTAATAACTAAGCACATCACCTCAATTTTGGGATCTAAGCTTAAGCACCCTCTATCAATATCACTTAAAAGTGATTTCCAACATATAGAAGTTCAAAGGAACTCAACATAGGAACATCAAGGGCACTCTAAACCTTACCATATAGGCACATTATCCCCCACTTGGGGCAAGCCTAATCACATAATGACCTTAAACACCAAGGTCAAGGCAAGTCAAAACTAACCTATACACTCCTCACACAAGAAGGCTCAACATATATTGAGGGTTCCCACTCCTAATCTCAGATTAATGAGCCTACTAACTCCATCATCATCATCATTCATATAGGCCTAACACCCAAAGGAATCCATACCCATCAAGTTAGTTCATACTACCCAACCACATAAGTCTCAACTATACCATGAATACTACTGTTCATGAAAACCTTAAGGGAAACAATATAGGAGACTTGACCATCAAGGCCTCTTTCTTTCCTTTCAACATTAGGGCAAGGTAACTTCTAGGTCATTTACATCCCACATCATCACCCTACAAGGTAAGCACACTACTTTAACTTATAGGATCAAGCCTACACAAAAGACTCCAATCCAAACAATGCAACCATGAAAGATCACCTACATATACAAGGGCAACATGCATCTTTAGATATTTACCACATCTCTTCAAAGCATTTCAAGCCTATACCATATCATTAGGCTATTATCATACAAAACTATATAGAAACTCATTATTCAAAAGGAAACTCATTTTGACTATAACAATTCTTAACAAGATATAATCATACCATAACATAAATCTTCACATAACATGTCATTTCACATAGATCTCATATATAGCCATAAATGGCATCACAACAAAGCATGCCAAAATTCACCTTCACACATACTCATTAAACCATAAAATCAAGACAAGCATCAAGACTCACCTTTTCTCCCTCAAACATAGAGATATCATCTTATACAGGCAATCACATCCAAAATACCACCGGACAAGAAAACATAAGAGAGAGATCTTATAGAGTTAAGTTCTATGGCACGACATGAGAATAGTGAAAAAAGGAAAATTTATCATCCTATAGCCTCTCGCTCATAGATGTGTCATGAATCACCACCGATAAACGAGATTCTACTAGACGTGGCAATATGAGACTTTGGACCCTAAAACAACTTTTATAACCTCATGCTCTGATACCACGTTTGTCACGACCAGGGAACACCACTATAGGTAAAATGGCGTACTTTACCTCTCGGAGGTCTTATACAAGCCCATAGTAATCATTCATCGCATTGTCATGGTAAATTTAGCAGAAAATTTAAAACTTTCATAGCACATCATATGCTAGAACATCACTTCTATTTTATATATATATATATATATATATATATATATATATATATATATAATATCATAATACATAGTTAAAGACTCTAACTCTCTTTTCCATCTTAGACTCAACATCATTAGAGTACATTGGGAACACGACCCTTATAACATGAATTCAGAAACTAAACTATTACAAGACTTTATAGAAACTTGACATAGGAAATCCTTGAACTTAAGCATCCCGTTCCTTGAGCTTGGGAAACACATATCAAGCCCTTCACCTTAGAGACATCCTTTAGCATCCATAACCTACACTTTGTGTAAAACGGTGAAGAAGAATTGTGTTAGTACAAGAATGCACTAAGTATGGCAACCATATAAAAGCATGTATTTAAAGAGGACATTTGGTTAGAAAACCATGCATCATGTCTTTTAGTAAAACTTCATAAACTTTGATACAATAAGCACAACATAACTCACATACTTCACATAGGCATGGACACTATTCATAACATCACATAAAACTACAGTATTTATTTAAAGATCATTTAACAGTTCATAACATTATATTATCTTTTACCTTAAGTCTTTAACCCCCAAGTAACCCTCTAATAGTACTTGTTGCAATGCATGAATAGCGTCCCATTCCACTATCCACACTCAAGCATCACTTTAAGGTCACCAAGGTGAACATTCACATAACCTTCTTTTACTTAAACATAGGAATTCATAGGAACATAGCATATCCTAAGACACCTACTTCAAATATGAACCAACATGTTCTATGAATCACACATAAGACTCACTTCAAGACCACATGCAAGTCAACACTACTAATAACATCATAATAGGCAACAGTCAACAAAAGCATACTTGGACTTCATATAATATAGACATAACAAGACCTTACTCCTACTCCCAATTTAAGCCTATTAGTGCAATATACATGTGAAGTCCCATAACCTCACATACACTTAGTAAACTCATAAAGAGACCACAAGCATACCATTTACTTCATACATCAACAAGGCACATGCCAAGTAAGACCTTCATCATATAGTCAACAAGACCAACATTATGCATATAAGGTAAGACCTCATTATATAGACTCACTAGGACTCATACCATGCATATCATCACAACAAGTAGACAACACTACAATGTCATGCATAAGGAACATAAACATATACATATACATTAGAACACCTTCCTAAAACTCCTTTCAAGATCTATTTGTGCAATACATAGGAAAATTCCAATACCCTCACTTACACTAAGCAACTTCCCTTAGGTTATTTTAGTTAGGGTTCATTACTTTACTTCCATTTTCAATTTTACTTTAGGGAAACTATAGCCCTAACCGACACTAAGACCATGAAGGCTAAACCTGGAATTTGGTGTTGTGGAACCTTATACCAAAGGAACGTTCTCTACCTTGCCAAAGTAGAACATTAATATCATGCTAGCATATAAGGTGATATGACTTGCTAGATCCTATGGGGAAAACATAGTTTATTGAACTTGGAGGCATATATGGAAATTCTCTTTATGACAAATGGGGCATTGTAGTTATCCACCTCGTGAGAATTATGGTGAGTCTACCTTCCCACATTAGGAAGGGACACCTCTCAACTTCAAGTTCACTCGGTGCTAAGCTAACTTCTCATTATTGAAAACCTTTATTAACATTACTTTATAAAATAGGAGATTGACTCCCCATATGCTTAGCTCATAGGTCATAGGTGAGAGAATCCTTTCATCAACCTATATCATGTGAGAAAATATTTCACATGGTCATAGCATATTCAAGCACCATCAAGTTTAGTATACTCTTGAGAACACCTTTCAAGAGCCCCTCTTTTTACTAAATCATCATACATGAATAATGGACATGTTTTCATGTGTGTGTATACATATATGTGAGAAAACCTTTCACATAAACACCATTAGACCACACACATTCATACTTCATCATATCATATACTTGACATCATAACATACAAGTCATATTCATAATATAATCATGTACATAGATCACAAACCTAGGACTATCATATCAAGGCACATGTGTAATGTATAGACAAGGTCCTATAACCTTGTCCATACTAGTACACCTATCAAGTCATCCTAGTTAAGGGATACATAACATACTTCATGGACATATATTTTGCATGCATAGTAGTAGACACAAGTGCATATGAGAATACCCTTTCATTAGACACCATGAACCTATACTACTTGTAAGCATGCATGAGGTGTGTGTACATTGGACAACATAATCATATAATGGCAACAATCCTTACATTGAGGCAGCCACCTTACAAAGGTCACAATACACATTCAAGTCCCCTAAACAATAGACAACTCACATATAGTGTAATAGGAACTATAGACCACACACAACAACATTATAACATAGGAGACAAGACATCTTCATTACTTGAATATAAGACTCCTAATCATTCTTAAGACCACACATTCATGTAGAGGCTCATTGGTAGGGGTCATGCTATACAAGAATAACCAATCATCAATAGACCTCAACTATGTCAAACGTATAGACCTATAACCCTAACATCTTCATTCACATATAGAAAGCATCATCAATATAACCTAGATCATGAACTAGCATTGAAGACTAGGCATAATACTTCACATTGTGTGATCATCACAACCATACTTTTAAGATACAATTGCTTTCAAGGCTAGGATAACATCACATATAGAATGACAAGAAAGTAAACACTTCCTGTAACGTTTCGGAAAATCACATGTCTAATGAAGATCCAGTATGTCCTTAAGAAAGCCTATTAGGGGTACATAGGCACCCCAATTCCCAATATTGAGAAATATTGGGCATAGTATAAAAAAAATTGGCTAAGAGGTATTAGCCAATTTCTATATACGAATATGAAATATACTTTTGGGTTGCCATACCCCAATCCAAGATTGACGTTTAAGAAATGTACCTGCAATGAAGATCCTAAGCTAATAAAATATATTTCGTCCAACTCACAAAAGGTATGAGGCATCCAAGTGTCAAGCCTAGATACCATTCCACATGACCATCTAAAATGATCATGTAAATTAAGCAGTGCCCAAGGACATAGTGAGGGTCCTTGGGACAATAAGTAAATATTCCAAATGGGGCATCAAGAATAGTTAGTTAGGAAAGTACAACCAACCCATGTGCAAGCACATGGGCAAAGTATGTGGGAACCGGCCGAGAGGGGGACCACGCGACATGCTAACCGAATTTGGTTAGGCGGTTAGGGGTATGTGCACGGACGGGTCCAGCCAGGTGGAGCCGGGATTCCTAACCAACTCAACACCCTAACTAACTTAACCAACTAGCTAACTAACCTAGGATCAATCAAAAATGACCAACCAAGGGACCCAACAACCTAAGACCTAGTCGGGTGACACCTAACTAACCTAACTAACTTAGGGACAACCTAGTACCTAACCTATGATGGTCCAAAGTTGTTAGTTGTGGTCCTAGTGACTTAGGGGTATTTTGGTTATTTCCTTAAGTCCCATATTTAATTAATTAAGCCATTAAATTAATTAAATTAAGCCTTGGTCAGCCGAGACACTTAGTCAAAATTGCAATTGGCTAAGTCAATGGTCCTCCTATGTCTAGTAAACTTAGGAGGGGTATTTTAGTAATTAACTAATTAATTTATTAATTAAGTTAATTAATATAAAGTTGAAGAATCCAACATCAGTTCCAAAAAACCTAGAAACCACGTCCATTCACAAGATACTCACGACTAAGGAAGTAAACAACAAACCGCAAGAACGTAAGAACGCTAGAGGCTTTTCTTGGGCGATTTCAAGGGTTTTCAAGGATTTTGTCAGGGTGATCGTCGTAGATTCGAATCTACATAAGGTATGGTTTTCTCTCCTGGACTTCTTTCTCCAAGAGAACTTTCTTTCGAACGATTCAAAGATCTTGAAAACTAGGGTTGTTCCCGTGTTCTCGTCGAACTCCTTGTCCCTAGTATCCTTTTCGATTCCATGTTGAATAGTTAGAGATCATGTTGTTGGTATGTGGTGCTGGCTGTTCTTAACATGTATTGTTCTTGAATGATGAATATCGAATGAACCTATGAACTTGTAGTCGTGTAAAGTTAATATTATCATGTAAATTAAGAACCGATGATATGTTAAGTTACGTCCGTGATGTGTTAAGTGATTTATGTGTTTTGGCCGAATGTTGACTTGTTGTTGTGACGTGATGAAGATGATAAAGTCATCAAATTTTAATATGATGTTGTCCAATATGTCTTAAAAACGTTACCCTAAATTCATGAATTAAGATTGGTTTAAAAAGACAACTATGAAATCACATGAATGAATTTACTATCCGATGCCAATAAAATTGGCTAACACTACTCTGTCAAAACGAATGCATGCTAATGGCTAGGAGCTTATGTAAATAATTGAAAGATTGGATAAAGGTTCATAAATAGGAAATTTAAATATAAACATACGTAAAATTGGCTTATGCTAACAAAACTGGTTTGCTAGTTTAACATCCCAAATGTTGAGGCCAATACTAATCATATACCAATCTTGTGTAGTTAGAATATCAAATGATGTTATAAGCACTTCTAAAGTAATTCAATGAATCCATAACCAAGGGCATGCCATTCAATGGGACAACTCCCAACATGCTCTAAAAGAATGAACTATAAACATTTGTAACTCATTGAAAGAAGTGCTCATCATCCATAAACTATGAAATGAAGCTACTACACTAAAGTAAAGAAGTAACGTGAGTTATAACATAAAAAAAGGGGTCTAAACTAAGTAAGTGACCAGAATGGGGTGTTAAAGAAAGTGAGACAAGTCTTACTTACACCTAAGCTACTATGTTAAAAGAATACTCACGAATGAAGGTGTTAGAACGTGTGAGACTAGTCTCATTAAAACCTAAGGATGATATGTAAGGACAATTCACATTTCATCAATGTAAAGCAACGATGATATGTAAGGACAATTTACATTTCATCAATGTAAAGTAAGGATGATATGTAAGGACAATTCACATTTCATCAATGTAAAGTAAGGATGATATGTAAGGACAATTCACATTTCATCAATGTAAAGTAAGGATGACAAGTCATCAAAAGAGTATCTCAATCTAGAAGTATGCTTGAGTCAACTCTAAAAGATAAAGAAGATAATGAAAGTGAGCACAGCACCGATAGACTAGTTATGAGCATGTGCTTGCACGTGTAAGTCTTATGAGACGAGGCTACCACCGAGGTGGATAAGTAGTCTCATTATGTCCCTAGTCTTCGAACTATGTCTAGCCAACATAGGAACTAGCCAGTGGTTTCACCTAAGCGAGCTAGACATGTTCGATTTCACCTTGGCCGGTGATTCCACCCCTTTTCGGTGTGGGGAAGACACTGGATTTCATGTTTAGCTCACATGATCTATGTCGATTAATGCTCACGATATGTTCTTGGTTCACTATAGCCGTGAGCCACTCCTTTTCGGTGTGGAGTGAACACTTGAGATGGTTTCGCCTTAGCCGGGGATCACCCCTTTTTCGGTGTGGGACAGACACTGGATTCCATGATTAGCTCTGGATTCCATGATTAGTAACATGGTCTAGATTCATTTTAACCGGTGAATCACCTCTTTTCAGTGTGGGAAAGACACTGGATTTCATGTTAGCTCGCATGATCTTATTCTCTATGATGTCTCTATGAAAGTGAGAATGAATGATGATGATGGAACGTATGTTCAAAGTGAGCAATGAAGAAGAGCTTAAGAATGTCAATTGTCAATATCACACTCATGAAGTTTCAGCAAATAATGGGCAAAGCCAAATAAGATTGGCCTATAATGACTTCTTATATGATGCCAAGAAGGGAAGTAGGAATATCATGGTAATTAAATAACTTATAACTTCCCTAACATGAAAGTAATGAAAAAATGGCATGACCAATATCGAATGGCTTATGAAATGCAATGAATATATAGTGTAAAGAATGACTCACTATAAGGTAGGGAAATCATTCCTTAGTTCTTGGATTACTTACATCGATTCATTATGGGTATGACACTACAATGAATCATTGCACTTGTAAGTAAAACATAGGACCAAAGAAATTATTGAACTACACAACAAGAAGAAGAAGAAGAAGACTGAAAAATAAACTAAGTGTCAAAAAGGGAGCTCTCGGGTTGGGGTTGAGCAAATTTTCAATTCTTCGTCCGAGTGGTTCTAAAATTATGTTGATGATACTAATGTCTTGTAATCATATAGAAAATGATTTGTGTGCTTTGAATGCATTAAAATACATCATATTCATACCACAATTCACAACTAACGAATTAGGAAAGTCTAATGACTAGACTTAGACTTTCCAGAAATGGCATGTTGTTTAGGAATAGCTTTCATTGATCATGCATAGCTTTATGTGTATGTGTGCATACACCCATACTTAGGACAAGTGGTGTACTAACCCCCTACTATTTACTATTTTTATAGGTGCAGGTCAGAGGGCAGATTGACGACACTTGCAGCGGTTTGGACTTCAGCATTTTCTCCAGACCATTTGGTAGGTCCTCTTGATTTCGAGGATGCTACACGCATTATTCCAGCTTTATATATATACATAGCTTGGATGTTGTCCCTAGCGTTTCTTTCACATTTCATTTCGAACCATTTGATGTAAGGCCGTTTTGGGCAACTTAATATATATTCTATTCATCGTTCGCTTTGAAATGATATTGATATTAGATGGTTGTCTATTGATGTTGAGCTTAGTATATGATTTAAATATGTAATGACTATATGAAGTCTAAGTAAACTTCATACGTATAAAAATTTTAAATTTTCCGCAAATTTAACTAGATGAATGTGATAAATGCAAGATGAGGCTTGTCTGCGACCTCTGAGAGATCAACGACGCCGGTGGCGATTCGGATTCCAGAATCTGGGTCGTTACACTTCCACCATAAGTGGACCATACCACACAATGTCATATGAGGCCAAGCATCTAGCAATTCTATAGAAAGGTTGAGAGAATAGTGCCAACAAACAATTCCTCAAAGCTTTGATCATCATTGATCAATTACTATAATTCAGCATCAATACATGTATTAAGCAGTAGCTAAAGGTACCATTACATAAACGAAATCATACTTCAAACATCATGGTTTCAAGATCACATTAGTACACTACTTCATCAAGTCTATTAAAAGTAGAGGAATATAGATCAATTTACCTAATCTCTAAACCTTGATCACCGTTGATCAATCATCAACAATTCATATTCAAATCACATTAATAACAATAGTAATAGGCAATTCAACATGATTGAAACATAATTCAATTAACATAGAGTCAAGTCACAAGACCCACATTATAGGCCAATTTGAGAATTTAGGAGGATCATGGGTTCATTATGAAATTGGATTGAAATTCATCTTTAAAATAGTAGATAATCATTAATTTATCATAAATATTCTAGATTTATCATAAATCAATTTGAGAAAGAACCCATGGCTTGATTGAAAATTGGGAATTTTGATCTTTGAATCATTTTTGAAAATCCTTGATTAAACTCCTTATATGAATGGATAAATAAGGATGAAGGATATCCATGCATTATTTATTGAAGACCCAAGAGAAATTTGATAAGAAACCATGAAAATCCATCCCTTAGCTTGAACTTGAGTTTTCCCTCCAATGGAGGTTTGAAGGTTTGAGAGAATTTCGAGGAGAAGAGAGTTTGGGGATTTTTTATTTTCTTATTGGGTGTTGGGTTTTTGACTTGGGAAACGGGTTAAATAAGTCTTAAAAACAGTTTATAACCGTCTCCTAATATTACCAAAACACCCCCACACTTATTTGGACTTTTAGACATTTCAAACTTAATTTTCATTTTTGAAATATTCGTCGGGGAACAAGTCCGCGACGCGAAGCTGTTCCCGCATGATTTTTGGAATTAATTCATATAATAGTAGAGTACACATTATGTCCACGACGCGAACAAACTTTTTGCCTTAGGAGACCCTAGTACGCGACGCGAACATGTTTCATCATAGTGCAAAAAGTTGCTGCCCTGGGCAGCTTGCTAGCCCAATGTTGGGTCCTCCTCAAGGACCCTGAGCGGTCCTTGGGGAGTCGTGCACAGACGTTTATACCCTAAATACACTAGTATGCATGTTAGGGTCCTATCCTATCAATTTGAGAACCAAACAACATATAAAACATGCCAAGGCTTACCAAGACACATCAAGACACACATGCACGTCTCAAGGCTAACTTTCGGATGTTCTTGGATGTTTGACCTCCAAATGACTTCAAATCAAGTATACATACTGTAAAGAAGTTATTTGACTTATTTTAAACCTTTTTAGGCACATGTGAGGCTCTAGACACCTTAATTCATTTTGAGGGTCCTTACATAAGAGCTCCCAAAAACCTTTACGGAGGTTCTCTCAATTCTTCCGCTCTCAAAAAAGCATCCTCTTGAACAGTGAAGAGAAGTGTATTTATATAGGGAAACTTTTGGTTTTAAATTTAGGGGGGAAACGATGTGGGACTGCTGCAAATTTTGAAATTATTAAAGGATAAGGTGTGAGCTGGAATTCGTACAATTTCAAACGGATTGATAAGAAGGAACTTCTGATTGTCAAGCAAGGAAGAGGAGGAACGCGAGATTTTGACACCTAGATCATTTCTCAAACGAATTGTACGATTTGCAGGAGGAGAGAGAGAAGGAAGCCTCGACTGGGTTGATTCTGGACTGGGGTCGCGTTTTCTGGGTTTCTTTGTGATGAAGAAGAATACACGGGTGTGGGTCGGGTCGGCTGGTATGCGATGTGGGTATTGGTACTGGGGAGTCTGGGTCTTCTTTGTTGAAGAGAAAGTGGGTCGGGTTATATGGAGGAATTGGGATGGAAGGTTAACTGAAATTGGAGTTTGGGTTCAAATTAGAAAGTTGGCCCAAAGGTTGATCTTTTAAATGGATGGAAGAAATTGGTTAGATTTAGAATGAAGATTTGGCCAATGCATTAAAGTTATAGAATATTGAAATTAAGAATATAACCGAAGTTGAGCTTAATTAGTGATTCGTCTAAAAATATTTAAATATGATAAATTAATATAAATTAATTAATGAGCTTCTCAATCTTAACGATCTAAAATAATTAACTTAATTATAAACTAATTAACTCAAAAATATAAAGTATTTAACTAATTATTTAAGCAAAACTAAAATTATTTTGAGGTGATCTTCAAATATTTATAAAATATACTAATTATACGCATAATATGTATAAAAATCATATTTTATTTACAAATTACAAAATTACTAACATTACTTTAAAAAAACTCGAAAAAATATTTGAATTTTATAAAGTCAATTATTTTAAGTCGTTTAGAATTTAGAAAGTTCGATGATCAATTTATATTGTGGAGGCCAAAATTGGGTGTCAACAGATAAGACTAGTATAAAACCACAAAATTATATTACTCGTTCAAAAGAATTGTATTCTTTGATGAAAAAGTTTCACTTAAAATATTGTGATTTTTCATGAAATATGTCTATGAAAATAAATTTTTTGTATAGACATGAACATTGGTGAAAAGTAACATGTTATGTTTGTCTTGTAAAACAAGTATTTGGGTCATGTTGCCCTTATTGGACCAATGAGACTATGGTAATGGATAATTCTATAACAAATTGAATTATGAAAAGGTCCTTCTAAAAAGGACATATGGCAAGGTGTTGACTGTAAAACAATGTCTGTATTTAAAAAATTATAAAAAAGTATAGAACAAAATATTTGTGGGAAAAGGTTACCTCACATAAGATCTTTTCACTTGGTATTTTTGTTTGTTCATACTTGTTTGACTCAAATTGTTTGTGACATAAATTATTGAGTCCGCGAGGCCGGCCCAATCCAACCCTTGAAATAAGTGTGAACGAGGCTTTTAAGTCCGCCCCATTTGGCCCGTTGGCCTCGTAGGCCCAACCCTCAAGCCTTAGAGGCCAGCCCGTGGGCTATTAAATTTTTAAAATATTTTTATATATATTTTTAATAGTGTTTTATTTGTAAAGATTTTACGAATAGATATTTTGAAAAATAAAAAATCAAGTATTTTGCAATATCATCTTGCATGGTGAATTGTAGATGAAGATGAACTTCTTAAGAAAATAATATCACATGTGGATTCAAATGTGATCGATGGTGGAATTAGAGGCGGAGTTGTAAAACATTAATTAATGAGTCATTTAATATTTAGAAATTTAGATTTGTTAAGTTATTAGGCTGCCTTGTGTTGCTGGAAATCTTATAAACCAGCTAGTTTTTTATGGGAGAAATGATGGAATGATCAACATTTATTCGTAAACGTTACGTTGGCTATTATATATTTTTGTAATTATTCACCAAAGTGTGTGATTCATAAATGTATTTTTGTTGTAAGTATTCACCGAAGTGTGTGATTTATAAATGAGTTTTTGTATAAATTGATGTCGTGTTCATAGACGTCAACATTCGATACTCTTTGTAAGAGAGTAATATTGTTCATTTTTTGGTTGAAGGGTCAACCCGTCCAACCCGTGGCCCGCTTAGGGCTTGGTTGGGCCGCTATTTTATTGACCCTTTAATTAAAAGGGCCGGCCATCCCCAACCCACTTAACTCTCTAGCCCGTTAGGGTTGGCTTGGGTTGGATTGGGCCTACCCATTTTGACACCTCTAACTATGGTTATGGGTAATTCTATAATAAATTGAATGTATGGAAAGGTCCTTCTAATCAAGGTGTTGACTGTAAAACAATGTCTGTATTTGAGAAAATTATCAAAAGTAAAGAACAAAATATTTGTGGGAAAAGGTTACATCACAGAAGGTCTTTTCAAATATTTTTGTTTGTTCTTACTTGCTTGACTAAAATTATTTGTGATATAAATGATTGAGACATTTCAATTACAAAACCTTGCAAAAAATAGATCAACATAATAGTTTTGCGTGACTTCTAGTGCAATAAATCAATGTCAAGTATGTGTTGTTGAAATGAATTATAAGACTTTTGAATTGATTTACACTAACATTTGTGATATGAAGACAACACCATCTCGTTGTGGGAAAAAATATTTCATAGATCTATTAACAATTGCACTAGATATTGTTATGTTATTTGCTGAATGGTAAGGATGAAGCAATAGAAACATATAGGCAATATAAAAATTGAAGTTGAAAGTTAGTTGAATATTTTCATGATTAGAAGTGGTAGATGTGAAGAATATGAATCTTCTTTTGCAGAAAATGGAATCATCTATCAAATTACTGCACATTTTCATCTCAATCTAATGAAATTATTTACAGAAAAAACCGAACGTCCTATTTATAAGTTCAGGTCTGCCACAAAAATTGTGGGGGTGCTATCATTATAGCAAAAGGGAACAACAAAAATTTGTCTGTATATAAAGAGAGAAACAAAAAGTTTTGTTTTTAGTAAAGGGAGTAACAAATAATAAAAACAAAACTTTTGTTTATTATGAAAGGGAGGAACAAAAATTTTTATTTGTTCAGGCTTTGTTGTATCCTTATAGAGAATGATTGTATCCCCAAAGTATATACAAGCAATAACTCTTGAAAGATAGTGAACTAACAATTTTCAATATAGTCTATTCCATATTAGAAATGGAAATGAGGAAACTATTTCCAAATTGGTAAAAATAGGACCTAAGATTATGGATTCTATGTTCATTGGATATGCTACAAATAGTAAAGCATGTCAAGTTATGACCCATATGTCCGAACCATCGGATAGTTAAGTGAAGGGTCTAAACGACCTTGAAATGAACCAAAGAAGAATGTACTTAATAAAGAGATTCAGAGGGGTGATAAATGTAAATGGACAAATTACTTCCTTCGAATTTGATTTTGTAATATTTCTTCTTGAAAATGATTCTCATAAATTCATTGATTCAATCTTAAGCAATCGTACTTAAGAGTTGATTGATCTTCCTCCAGGAAATAAACTTTTGGATTCAAAGTGGATCTACAAAAGGAAAAGAAAGTTGAGGGAACTATTGACAAATACAAAGAAAGACTTGTTGTCATAAGCTTTAGACAATAAGAAAGCCTTGATTATTTTGACACATACCACTAACTAGAATACATCAAGACTAACTAGAATATATCAAGACAAATGTTGATTGTGCTAGTTGCGGTATATGGACTTCAAATTCATCCAAATGGATGTAAAAATATTTTTCTTAAAAATGAAAAATTGGAGGAAGAAATTTACATGAAACAACTCGAGGGTTTTTTGGTTCCTGGTAAAGAAAAAAAAGTCTGTAAATTTGTTAAGTCACTTTGTGGACTAAAGACAAGCGTCCAAATAATGACATGCGAAGTTTGACCAAATTATTTTGGCAAATGAATTCAAAAATGTGATAAATATTTTTACATTAAAGACATCTGAATCACAAGGTCACTGTTTGTTTTTATGTTGATGACATGTTGATCATCAAAAGAGATGTTTCTGACATAAATTCTACTAAGCATATGCTAGAAAGTAACTTCGATATGAAAGACATTGAAGTTACTGATGTGATTGAAAAGATACTTGACAATTTCAAGTATTTGAATTTCAATATTGTCAAGACTCCAATAAATGTGAGTTTGTACTTTAAAAGAATGAAGGCAAAAGTGACTCGCAATTGAATTATGCTAGAGTATTGAGAAGTATGATATATATCATGAAGTGTACACGATCAGATATAGCATGTGCTATTAGTAAACTGCGTCAGTTCATATGTAATCCTAATCAAACTCATTTTATGACAATGAAAAGAGTTTTGAGTATTTAAAACATACTTAACAAACTATTGCTTTGCATTATAACTAGTATTCAACAATATTGGAAGAATATAGTGTTGCAAATTGAATCACCAGGTCAAATGAAATAAAATCCACTAGTGGATAAGTATTTGCTCTTGGTGAAGGAGCAGTCTCTTGGAAATCTTCCAAACATAAATGTATCATTCGCTCTACTATGAAATCTGAGTTTATCAGTCTAGATAAGGTCGGTGAAGAAGTTAAATGAATCCAAATTTCTTGAAAGATTTTTGGCCCAAACCTTTAGCTCCAGTATGCGTACACTGTGAGAGTTATTTTGCAATAGTTTGGACATGGAGCATGATGTATAACGGAAGGTCTCATCATATATGACGTATATATAATATCGTTAGAGAACTACTCTCTAGTGGAATTATCATAATTGACTATGTAAAGTCAAAGGATAATGTGTCAGATCCACTTATAAAAAGTCTAACTAGAGAGGAAGTTGATAATTATCAAAGGGAATGGGACTATTGCTGAGAACAAGTTATTATGGCGGTAACTCTACCTAGAAGACTGGAGATCCCAAGATCTAGGTTCAAGGAGATCAAACAAAGTCATTAATGAAGGTTTAACATTGTCAAAATATTATTTTTTTATGGTTCATTCTCATGATAAGACAATGTTCAGTAACAAGGATAAAGGCATTAGGACTTTCTAATGGTTTCTAACTTTGATACACGGTATATCAAATGGTGTATCTACGGGATAACACATTTAGAAATCACCTATGTAAGTGTGAAGTGAAAGTCGCTTCAAGGAGAATCTGGTAATGCCAGTTCTCTAAGCACTTATTAACTGAGATGTGTTCATGGTTGAAATGAACAAAACAATGAGAACCAAAACAGTTCAATGTTTGATTGTGTGACTTATGTTGTCTAGGTATACACCAAAGCTCGATGGTTCAAAGATATCAAATCTACTGATTGACCGAGTATATCCGACATATATTCTGTCACGACTAGAATCTACAGCCCAGACGAGACCGGCGTCGTTGACCTCTCAGAGGTCGCAGACAAGCCTACATACGTCATTCTTACTTCATCTAGGTTAATTTTAGCGGAAAATTTGAACTTTTTATTTTCTTATTTCATGCTAAACATTTTAAACTTAACATCATGGGCGTTCACAAATAAACCATCTAATATAGAGATGATCAAATGAAAGAAACAGTTCATAATTTCATTAAACGTATTTTTGCCAAAGCGGCACCAATACAAAGTCTAAAATGAAAGTGGAAAGAAACAGTAGTGGAACATGCTCCACTAGCTAAAGCCTACATCTAAGCTAGATAATAACGGTAGACATCCTCGAAAGCATGAGTGCCTACCAAGTCCGGATGAAAGCTCCACGTCCGGATGGCTGCAACGTCAACCTGTAAGCTCTAGCGTCCACCTGTGCCTGCACCTAAAAATGTATAGTTGTATGGGATTAGTACACATTTGTACTAAGTATGGGTATATGCAAGCACACACCAAGGACATGCATGAGTAAGAGTAGCTCTTTCCTAACAACATGATTATGGAAAGTCAAGTCAGTGGACTTGCCAAATTGAGATTAGAAAAGTTAGTGAACTTTCCAAATTTGGATTAGGAAAGTCATGCCATGAGAGTAACATGCATCATCATACTTATCATATTACACACAGCACATAACATCTTACACATAGCACATATCATATTGCATATAGCACATAACATCTTTTATAACATTCATTCATATGCCATGAGACCTTGGGATCATGGACTTGACATTAAGACTTTTCAAAATGAGGGCTCAACATATGGGACCTCAACTAGGGAGTCTTCATTAGCAAACACAGAGTCTGCTTCATTCATTCATACGTACTTTATTTCATTTCGTTCATGGGCTAGTGTAAACACCAGCTATACCTAGGATGTAGTTTAAGACTTTCATCGGGTTTGCTGTGCAATGATCAAGAATAACCTAGTGTCATTACTTGAGTCTAGCTCACCTCTTGATTATACTATCCTAACACCTTTAGTATCATTCATTTCATTATGTGCATCATTTGAGGCTGGCCTCATTCATTCATTAGGAACTTTAACTTTAACCGACATAGATCATGTGAGCATCATGAAATCCAGTGTCTCCCCCACATCGAAAAGAGGTGGAATCACCGGCCAAAGTGACCTAAAATATGCTAGCGTACATGGGAATTTAACCCTGTCAGATCCCTATATTGGCAGTATAGGTTCAAATACTAGTAGATATAAGGAGACCCATACCCGGCAAGCCGGACAGTCTCATCTCATGAGAGTTACGTGAACCTCCGCCCTTCCCGAAAGAAGGCATCACCGCTCATAGCTAGTCTATCGGTGCTCAGTATAAAGTTCCATTACATTCAACTCATACGTCATGGAAGCTGGCTTCTAGTATGAGGACATCATAGCTCAATAGATGATTTCTCATCTCATCATTAGTATTAAGTGTGTTAATCTCAATACTTTCATTAGAGTGTTCATAGAGATTGGTCTCCTCATTAACTTACACTCTCATAGGTGAGTACGTTTTGGTAACATTTACTTAGGCTCATTTGAGATTGTTCTCATCTTTCACATTAGCATCATATCATGTTGTCACCACATTCATTAACATTAGCACAATTGCTATTCATAATTACTCACCCCATTTTACGTGAATGTTCATTTCATCATATGCCAATGCACTTGGCCATTTGTGTGTTTCACACTCTTACTTAACCCAACTAGGGTTTCATCATTTCATTACATAATAATTATTTCATCGTATGCCAATGAACTTGGCCATTTAGTGTGTTTTACACTCGTACTTAACCCTTTTAGGGTTACTTCATTTCATTACATACATCTTAGGTTCACTTATTTTTAAACGTATGCTAGACTTATGGGTCTATACATACAAGCCATGAGGCTTCATTCATAGTTCGTTAAGTGACTCATATCTTCCTAAGATTATGTAGTACAAGACTTATGTATCTTGTATGTATGCCAAGATCTCGATTTCGATCTAAGTAAGTGGCATTATTCTTGAACATTTAATTCACGTATGACTTATGTATCAATACGAAAATTTGGGCAAGGGAACCCAAGTTCGAATCCCTTGGACAACACTTACATTTTTCCTTGATTTTATTTTTAGTCCTCATGACATTGGGACCCTAGATCGAGCCCCAACATCAACATTTCTTTTTAGTTCCTTTTCTTTAGAAACTCTCTCCCTTGGCCGAGGGGTTGTGGGTTCGAACCCCCACAGCCCCCTTTTATTTTCCTATTTATTTTACTTGTCTATTTTGCATTAACCATGAGGTTGTGGGAAATCCCACAACCTCTCTTTATTTTTCTTTTATTCGTTTGGGACTGAGAGGTTGTGGGTTCGAACCCCCACAGCCTTCTTATTTTAATTTTATTTAAATGTTGACTATCTCTGCGTTGGCAGTGAGGTTGTGGGATCGAGCCCCCACAGCCTCACTTTATTTTCTTTTATTTTCCCTTTCTCCTTTACTCTCCTTCACAGCCTTGAGGTCGTGGGTTCGATTCTCACGCCTCACATTTCCTTTCTTTTATTTTTTCTTTACTTCACTCGCTGCCTGAAGGTCGTGGGTTCGATTCCCACGCCTCCCATTTTATTTTATTAATTTTTGCACTCTACATTTTTCAGCCAGCGTACCCCATATCGATTCCCCCTGACCCCATTTCTTTTCTTGCGATTTTAAGGCATTACACGGGTGAGGTCACAGGTTCGAATCCTGGTGGCCTCATCCCTTTATACTCAATTAAATTTCCAGATTTATTCCTCTACATTTAGCCTAAACTAAACTTGTAAGTTTGCTGGAAATTTAGTCTTTTTTTTTAGCTTATTTTCACCAACATTTTCACTTGAAATCTTAGGGAAATTCATAGATCATTTAACACTTTTTGGGGTGCATTTTCATAGATTCGTTTAGCCAAAATATTGATACTCAAATCAGCCACACTTCCATTTCAATGAACATCACGATTTACATAGGTTTATGCACGTAAAATGACAACCAAAACATTATCAAATTTGAAGTTTTAACCCAAGAACCTCATTTACAGTAACATACTTGCACACGCACACACTTGCACATAATTTCGAATACATGGTTGTCTTTCATACGATTTCAAGTACACAAACATAATCATATTCATCACGAAAACATAACATACACCTAAATCTACCAGCAATCATACCCAACCTACGATTCATTGGGAGCTAGTGACAGGGGCATGCAAAAGGGGAAACAATCCTAGTTTTCGAATGAATAATATGAACCTTAAGGGGGTCTCTTGGGAAAGGGACCAAGAGAGAAGAAAACCCATACCTTTTTGACGTTAAACCCTTGACTTGCTGCCCAAAAAACTTCACCCAATAACACGTCTAAGCCTCCTCAATATCAACTCCACTCGAATGACAACCTCCCTTAGCCTAGTGTGTGATTAACGTTTGTTTTCTTGTGATTTCGTGTGAGTTCTTCAAGTGTGAAGAACTTGGTTTATTTTTCTGCTTTTGCATGTTATTTTGGAAGAGAAATTTCGTGTGAAAAAATAAGAGAGATTGAGCGTGAGAGTGGAGAGATAAACGTGAGAGAGTGGGAGTTGTAGGAGGCTTAGGAATCTAGTTTTAGGACTTAGTCAATAGGGTTTTGTTTATTTAATAAAAATCTGATTTTTATTTTATTTTAAATCAGCTAATGAATAATAATTATTAATTAATTACATTAATTCAATAGCTTAAATAAAAATCGCTTTAATTCATTGTTTCCACCTAGGTTCGAACCCTGGTGGAGCAAGACTTCACTTCAAGAGCCCAATTTCGGCCCTCTCTCCCCAAATTGCCCCTCCACCTTATTAATTAAATAATTATTTACATATTTAGGGTAATTACGATACTATCCTTATCCAGGAAAAAGACCATTTTACCCCTAGACCCTCCAAACCTAAGATTTCCTCTTTTTAAGTCCGGTAAAGACTCCTTCGAGTAAATCTTCGTATTCGAGAGCCCTACATGATTGGACCCAACCTTTCCAAGCTCAACTAACTCCCCAAGTTAGTTGGCTTGGCTGTAGCAAGGGTTCCGAGGTCTGGTTCTACGCGCATCAATCCGTGTGAACCCTGGTCTAATCGTAGGTATTCTTGACACATTAAGCATTACTTATCTTATCCATTTTTAGGGTTGTTACATATTCACTACGAAAAGTTTAAAGGGAAACCTCTTATCCAGATGTGACTAATCCTTACTTACGAATCACACAGTTTTTCATACATATGTTTTAAAAAAATAGTCATTCCCTATTCATGTGGGGGATAGTTGGGTTTTTAAGGTGTGAAAAGGAAATGAAGTGTTGTGACTCGCCTGAAGGGTTGTCACTTCGCCGGAGGGTTGTGACCTTTATGAAAGGTTGTGTCCTTTTTAAAGGATTTTGACTGTTTGAAAGGTTGTGCCTTTTCAAAAGTGTTGTGACATTTCTGAAAGGTTGTCTTCTTTCCAAAGAGTTGTGACATTTACCCTTTGTTGACTATAAATAGAGAAACTTTCTCTCATTTTTTAGCATTGAATTATTTCTTTCTTTTGCATACATTTCTTAGAAAACAAAATTGATCGATCGTGTCTGTGTGTGTGATTCGTTGTTGTCACTTGAGTTCTCTGAAATTATTGAAGTTTGACCGCTACTTCATTAATGGTTAATCCCTTTTATCTTGGGAGTTATTAATCTGCAACATCGGATACTTGAGGGGATTAAATTTCTTAAGGACACACAGTGTGGACTCAGATAGTTCTTTGTGTTTTTCTTTCATCTTTAGTTATTTTTTCTGGTTTGCTAATCTGAATACATGAGATAACAGAAGCACTTCAAGAATTTGCTGCTTCAAGCTGAGGTGAGCCAACCAAATAAAAGAAGAGGTGCAGGAAAGAATAGGATGCCAAAAGAGAACAAAAAGAGCTTTTAGTTGTAGGAATTTAATACAGCAGCTAGAAGGATAGAAATGAGGCAATGTATAGTTACTTACTGAGGCACTAGCAGTCCAATAACCTTCCTGGAAGGGGGTTGGATATAGTGTGCTCTTTAGATTGTTATTTCTTTGTTTGATGAGGTAATATATTTACAGTTTATTACCAAAAAAAAAATTGCTCCTTACTAGCGATATGCAAAGAAAAGAGCAAGTGCAAAAATATAAAGGGAGATATAAGATAAATATCTTAATTGTGTGAAGTTGAATATGTTAAAGTGCTTTGAAAAAATAGTCACTGTTTTACCAAATATTTCCAACTTGTCCCTTAACCTACATTGCAACTTGAACATATGTGATGAATACTTTTGTTAATATAGTGTGAGACTAAGAGTAAGCTTATGATATATCTTACATGTATCATGAGAATTTCTTTATGAGGGTGAGTGAAATTGTCACTTTTTCTTATATGCCCCCAAAGTCGTTATATGTTGTGAATGAGCGAGGAAAAGAGAGGGCACATGAATGGTGAGATTTTGGTGAACTATTTGATTTCTCTGTGAATTGTTTTTTTGCCCTAAGTATTATGTTGGTTCTAGAGGTTATATGGTCTTGTTAGAATTGTCTTTGTATTGCGTTGCTAAAAGCATTTACTAGTTGAGACTTTGTTGAGGTTTAAAATGTTTGTTGCCTGTTTGATTGGCGTGGCTAGATGGGTTACATATTTTGGGTGTTTAGAAGTTGTTCATGATTGAACAAATATTAAAGCGTTGGGTGATGAGATTGGACATCTTTACAATCATGATTTTTCAGTGTTTATATGTTGTGAGTTAAAACATGTTAAATATTACTCACTGTAGTGTTTTGGAGGTAATAAAATGTTGTAGCGACCTGAAAAAAGTTTCACAGGCCTTACGGAGCCAAGTCCAAAGTGTGGCGAAAAAGACAAGGCCCAAAATCCCTTTTAATTATTCTATTCTTAGTCGTTTTTTATTTGGGGGGTCAACACATTGAAGCAAAGTAGAGATGGCTTATCTTCTTCTTCTTCTTCTTGTTGGATTACTTTTCTTCTCTTAACTTTTTGCTGGGAACACATATCTTTGCAAGTGTAATCATATAATAAGCGGTTTAACACCCTTATTCTAGGTTATGGCCAAAGTATGAATGTTATATCTTAATCTAAAGTTGTTTGTATGTTTCTACCATATGAATAGTTATTTTGATTTTGCTATTTCTATGGCTTATCCAATAGGATAAATGGATTGTCATAATGGAAACTCGAGATGAGGAAAGTTAGGGATATAAGGTTGGTTAAAAGGAGTACGATGCATTTTGTGGCTAGGATGGAAATCATACCTAGTTTGCCCAACTTGTCTTTCACATGAGATATAAATGCATTTGGATTAATTATGAGTATATCACTTAACAATATAATTATTAGATAGACAGTTAAAGGTCCGAGAGGCCATGACTATAATATCAACCCTGTTATTCAACAACTCGATTGTATTTAGAAAGATAATGAAGGTGTAGACATAATGTGATCATGCAAAGTGGCATAACCTTGGGACCCCTCTCTTACTATGTTGATCTTGAAAAAATTTCTTTAGTTATCCTTTCTATTTGTAGTTTGGTAAAACCATAAATAAAACCTTGAAAATTGATGACTTGAATAACTAACTAGGACTAGTTTAGTAGAGGACTAGTGGTAAGTCCATGTAGGTTCAACCATCACAATATAAATTGTACATAAGTTGGAAGCGAGCAACAACTGTGGAAACGAAGATATTATCAATATCCATGATCACAAATACATGTTGAACACTAAGTTGATCAAGGCCATAAATGTTGCCATGACCAAGAGGCAAGAACCCATGATATGAATATTATCAATAACCATGATCACAAATACATGTTGAACACTCGGTTGATCAAGTCCATAAATGTGGCCATGACCAAGAGGCTAGAACCCATGATATGAATATTATCAATAACCATGATCACAATTACATGTTTAACACTCAGGTTGATCAAGTTCATAAATGTCGCCATGACAAAGAGGCAATGACATGAATATTATCAATAACCATGATCAGAAATACATGTTGAACACTCGATTAAGAATATAAATGTCGCCATGACCAAGAGGCTAGAACCCATAATATTCATATCGGATGTAATTGAGATATATTCATTTACTGTGGTACTCTAATCTCAAATCGTCGAATACTCTTTTTTTACCTGCCAATTAACAAATGTTCTCCACACATATATACATCAGACCGTATCCATCACTCTAATTGTGATGAAGGCTTCATTCTCATATTAAAATTCCTGCCATCAGCGGAAAAGCCAAACAAATTTGTTTTTTTCAAGGATATTGGAAGGTAATTTAGGTCTTTTAGCTCTTTCAACTTTGGGATTCACACTTCTACAGTCTAAATATATAGCAATATACTAGATAAGTTCCGTTAGTATTATATCTTCTTAATACAACCTCGAAATTATACAATCCAACTCTTGCAAAATGTTCTCTTCCGCCACAACAAATTATACAGAATTTAACAGTATAAACTCCAACTCTCCTATACAAATTAACATGAAATAATAAATCAATGATGTTCCTGAGAGCAATAAGAATAAAAAGACTCCTAAAATACAAAATTAATCATGTAACCACTGGGGATTATCTTAATTAAACAGCTGAAAGAGTCGCCCATTTTCCGAGCTCGTAGGGATCGGCATAATAATACAGCTTGATTCTATTAGCCAAAGACAATCCTGCTGCCACAATCCGGACCCTAGCATCCGAGTCATCCTGCTCTGATGGATCATCAGTAAATGCACCAACATCTCCAAGAAGTCGAAATGAGATTCGACGAGTACTAACTTGTCTAGGAAAATCAAAGTACATTGCTGTCCCCGCCTTCACCTCTGGCAGCCTGTATTCTGCAATGGTGACCATATTGTGTGGTTCCTGTACATCATTATCATGTGAATTTACTACTGTAAAAGCTGAAAATAACACCATATGGGTATATTACAGAAAACAGCTTCTAGAAATAACCAGACAAGTGTTTTTTTTACAGCTCAACAAACTTGTCCATACATTAAAAACCATATCAATCTCACGTGCGGGGTTAAATAAGATTATAGGAGGATTGTTTGGGGCTCCATCCTGTCTTGGGGGTGACCTATCTAGTATTGGCATAAATACTTAGTCCAAGAACTTTTCCTACACATACAGAAGGAAAGAAAGTCCATATCATTCAGCTAAAGATGTGATTTTGGTGGTCATAAACCAACACGACATTATCTTAAATATTCTAATTACTGGCATGTTCACCAAGGATGTCTAGATGCTTTTCTTCTCCGTGAAGCAAATTCTAGTTCGAAGAGGAACATATTATACTCAATGTAATAGCTATTTGGTGATATATAAATGTCTATTTATGTTCATATCCTCCTGTGAAGCATTGGCACAAATTTCTCACTTTGATCTAGAGGATGTAAAAATTCTGACCAGCTCTAACCATTCATCACTAGCAAATGAATTCTAATGACGTTATGTTTATCTCCATGCAAGCAGAGGGATACTCCAAAACGGTATGATTTATTGCTGGAGTCGCATATTTAACTCTATATCTCTACCTACTTCATCCAAGGTCCAATGATACTAGCTTACTGAACACAGAGGAGGACCCACAAAGTGAATGGCAAACCAAGCGGAATGTCAAAACTCAAACAACATTAATTACATGATGAAAGAGAAATCACATGAACAAGAAGCTAGTTGCTAGGAATCTATCTCAACTTATACAGAGTGAATTTTGTTTCTCTTCCATAACTTTAAGTAAGACATTTAAGTATACTTGTTGGATTTATTTATTATATTTTAGCTTTAATTTGATTTGGTTTATATCAAAATTGTTTATTTGTTCAATACTGAATTTTTTGGCTTAGCATATAAGTTCTCTAAATTATTTAAGATAGAACTTAGGTCAAAATTTAAAAGTCCCCAAAATTTTTGGAAGTATCAGCAAAGTAGATATATATAAATTATTCTAAAGACAAATTTGAATAAATTTCAAAATATTGATTTGGAAAATTTGTTCATTGTCAAAAAATAACAAATATAGTTTAGAGATGATGATTGCATCGTGATGGCAAGATAAGAAAGAAGAAAAAAAGAGTTGCAAGCAATTCTCGCTTGCTATGTCTGATGTGCCTCTATTCTTGGCTATTGTGGTATTTATTTGGACCCGCTTGTGCCAGACTATAGGTCCGCCACTGACTGAACACCTTTGAAACATGGCTGTCAGGTGATTGTAGGAGTCCTTTTTTTTAGATAAGGGTAACTGAATACACAAGAGTCTCATCATCAAATAATGATGAGCATAGGTCACTTACAATCTCATCAGAGCATATCAAAACTACCCCTAGGGAGATCACAAATTGCCTATGAAATCAACAAAAAGTTTTATATCCCCCCTCATATCCTGTTCACACCAAAAATACAAAAGGCTAAGGCTATTCATTCTAATCTTCTGAATGTTGTTACTCTTATCCTCAAAACGTCTAGCATTCCTTTTTCCTTAAGTCCCCCAAGTGCAAGTTTGGATCAACTCCCACCAGTCTTCAGTAGAGTATCTTCTTCCTACCTCCTTCCAAGGATGCAAATTTGTCTTCCTTTTTCTGAAGCACTTCATGTGTTAAGTATGCCCTTCTACACACCAACAAAGCAAAACATGAGACCTTTAGAGGTATTTTTAACTTCCAGATTAGCTTCCAAGGCCAAATTCTATTGTCTTTGACCAGCATTGCTACTCCAGTAACAAGACTAACACTCCTTTCCTTTTGTAATCTCCACATAGGCTTATAAGGCTCAGTTGAAGTGCCTGGAAAGGTATTTAGGATTTGAAACAGAGTAGTGATTCTCTCTATCTCCCCGTCATTAACGGCTCTTCTAAACAAGAAATTCCACCCTGTTGTCTCCTTGTTCTGTTGGCTGAGTATAAACAAGTCTGGAAATTATGTTGCTAGACATTCTTCCCCAATCGATAGATCATTCCAGAAGTCAATTTTCCTGCCATTTCCCACCTTAAGTAAGATGGTTACCTTTGAACTATGGCCTAGTCTTCTGATGGTCTTCCAAACACTACATCCAAATGTTCCCAGAACCTCCTTAGTAGACCAATGACTTTGCAATCCATATTTCTCAATGATGACTCTCTTCCATAATGACAACTTTTAAGCGCAAAATCTCCACAACCATTTCTGTAGAAGACAAGAATTCTGAAGGCTTAGCTTTTCTATACCCAATCCCTTATGCTTCCTGCTAAGTGTTACAATGTCCCACTTGACTAGCTTGTAACCTCTGTTTTCTCTGTTTCCATTCCAAAGAAAAGATCTTCTGAGTTTGTTGATCTTTCTCATCTCCAACCCAATCCTCTATTTTACCCTCCAAATATAGAGTTCTCTATTTTTTCAGAAAACCAACTCCAACCTAATTCTCTATTTTACCCTCCAAATATAGAGTTCTCTATTTTTTCAGAAAACCAACTTCAACCTAATTCTCTATTTTACTCTCTAAACAGGAATCTTTTTCTCTCCCCTCGATATTGTATTATTATTTCTATTTCATTCTTATTTTCTTATTTCATAATATATATTCTTTATTTCTTTTTTTCTAAATAATTACTTTATATAATTTTTGATGTGATATAAAATTATATTTTATTGTAAATTTTTAAATAATGTAAATTGCAAAAAAATATAATATAATACATAAATTAATGACAAATTCAAATAAAAGTGACATACAATTACATAGACTCATTTATCAAAATTATTATGTTGCACCCATAAATGCTCTATTAATGCATTACGGAGTTTACAATGAACATTTTTGTCCTTAATTTTTTTATGTCTAGCTAAAAATTGTTCAAACCGGAGATTTTCATCTACCATCATTTCTATAGATGGAGTTGGAACCTCCACGGCATCTTGAATTGGTGCACTGAGATCACGTATTGTTATCTTGTATTTAAATTATTGTATCATGTTTTGTATTTTTAAATTAAAATTTTCATTTGCCATTTTAATTTTCTGTGTTCTTTATAATGAAAATTAATTATAAAAATAAATTTTCTTATTGACGAAAATTAGAAAAAAAAAATTAAAATACTATTAATATGAAATTAAAGTAGTATATACTAAATAATATTTTTTAAAATATTATATTACATTTAAAAAGAATTATACATATTAGATATTTAATCAATGAAATTGTATGCAAAATAATATGTTAATTAGAAAATAATAGAAATAATAATAAAATAATGAAAAAGTGAAATAGAGAGTGTGAATAGTAGTTCTCCAAATTTGGAGAACTACTATTCAACTCTCTAAATTTGAAAAATAAAGGGTGATTTAAAGGTGGGTGGAGTGCCAATTCTCTATTTTACTCTCCAAATATAGAGAATGGAGAGTAAAATAGAGGTGGGTTGGAGATAGTCTCAATGCTCTTTGGAAATTGGAATAGGAAAAAAAAACTCATCATATAGGATGGGAGTGCATCTAGGACTAACTTGACCAGGGTCAATCTCCCTCCCAAAGAGAGGACTTCCATCTTGCTAGTTCCCAGTCACATCTCTCTAGTGCATCATTCCACACTCCAATATCCTTGTTTTGTGCTCCCAAAGGCATACCCAAATGTAGAGTTTCTATTTGGCAACCAAGGTTGCCAGCTAGCAGTTCCATGTTGCTAACTTGGTTAACTGGGTAGAGGAAACGCTTTTGCCAGTTAAAATGGAGCCCAGAAATACCTTCAAAAACAGTGAGTATTGTTGTGATATGTCTCATTTGTGTCACCTCAGCTCACAAAAAATCAAGGAGTCAATTGCATAGAGTAGGTGAGTAACACTCACCTCAGTGTCCATATTCCCCTGCATCTAAGCTTTGTAACCTATTAACCAACCATTGACATTTGCTCTCCTGAACATGTGATTGAGGTCTTCCATGGCTAGAATGAATAGGAAGGGTGAGAGAGGGTCCCCCTGCCTTAGCCCCCTTTGAGATTGGAAGAAACCTTCAGAATTTCCATTTATAATTAGTGAAAAATTAACAGAGGATAGCCACTTCCTCCTGAATCCCGTGTCCTTCAAATCTTTAGCAGAAAAGACCAATTGAAATGATCATAACCCTTTTCTATATCCATCTTGCATAAGATTCCAGTCTCTTTTTGTTGATCTCTGCCACCAACCCATTAGCAATAAGTGAAACATCCATAATTTGCCTTCCTACTAGGAAAGTCATTTGGTGTACATCAACCAGTTTCCCCATTATTGCCTTCAACCTCTCAGTGATCAGTTTGGAAATAATCTTATATATTCCCCCTTTTAAGCTAATAGGTCTCAAATGTATTCCTCTGCTCCAGCTTTTTTAGGAATCAATGCTATGAAAGTAGCATTGAAAGATTTTTCAAAAACTTCCTTATGATGAAAGTTATGAATGGTGAACATCAGATCTACCTTTAATATTTCCCAACATGATCTGAAGAAACTCATTGTGAAGCCATCTGGGCCTGGAGCAATCTCCATCACACTGTTTTAAGCATTTCAGGACCTCTGCCTCAGTAAAAGGTCTTTGCATCCAAGTTTGTTCCTCCTGAGTTATAGTTGGGAAATCCAGGAAGTCAAATCGAGGTTTGCAGTTCCCAGGTTCAGTGTAAATTTCCTATAGAAATCAATAATAGTGTTTCCAATATCTATAGGATCTTCTACAATTTCTCCTTTGTCTATCAGCCCGTCAATGGTGTTGGTCCTCATGTGTGATGTTGCCATTCTTTGGAAAAATCTTGTGTTATTGTCCCCTTTTTCAGCCATAATACTCTGGATTTCTGCCTCCACATTGATTCTTCATTTTTTGCCAGCTCTTCCAACTCCACTACTATGGTGGCTCTTCAGTCAAATCTCTTGCTACCTGTAACTCATAATTTCAGCCAATTCTTTAAGTAAACTATTCTCTTATTTACTAACTTCCCAAAATTTGTTTTGCTCCCTTCTTTGAGTTTTCCCTTGAGCATTTTTAGTTTAACATTAAGTATGTAGTCTGGGCATCCTTCCACCAAGAATTCCTTCAACCAATGCTTGGATCAAATCAGTGAAGCCTTCCACCTTGAGCCACCAGTTCTCGAACTTGAAGTTTGATCTTTTCTTCTCCCAGTTTCCACATTCTAACATGATAGGGCAGTGATTAGAGAGCACTCTAGGAAGCAGCTTTTGCTTGAGAATATGAATCTACCTAGCCTAGCTACACTTGGATGATTAATGCCTCTGAACCAAGAAAAGATTTCACCATGTAAATGGGGGTCATGTAATTCCATCTCTTGTGTCCACGTTGAGAAGTTAAGACATAACAAAAGAGATTTTGTTACATCCTTTTCTTTCTTCCGTAGTTCTGTATTTGTTATGTCTCCACAGGTGACCGAAGGACCATCACAAATGGTTCTAACTGCAGGTAGTTCCTCCCATCAAAGTAACTTCTCATTCCTGGTATGGGGAGCATACACTCCAGTAGATACCAGGTATATACGTTTTGTGTTGATACAAAATTACAAGTGATGGAATATTGACCAGATTCAACTAGAGTAGCTTCTACTGTCCCACATCATAAGGAACCCCCCCCCCCAAACAAGTACCCTCAGCTTCCAGGTAACCACATTTCATCCATCGGCATGACCATAATTGCTTAGCCATTACTTCAACGTCCTTGCTGATCTTTGTTTCTTGAAAGCAGTAAATATCCGCCTTCCATTTTTGCATTAAACTCTTCACCATTGTTCTCTTCTTTTGGTTGTTTAACCCCCTTACATTCCATGTCAAATTGTCAATAGATGAACTTTCATTTAAAAGTTAACTCAAATTCCTCCCCCTACTTCTTCTACCTTCCACTTTTTCATTAAAGCTAGATTTTAGAATTTTCAATTTATTTTTCCCAATTCTTTGCTCTTTGGAGTAGACACTGCCTTTCCAGGCCCCTTATTATCTAACTGTGATTCTCTCATCAATCTTCATTAACAATGCTATGGTTTAGCCTCTTGAGAAATTGGAAGTTGGATAGTGATTAGATCAGCATCATGAATCTGTTGTATCTGCAAGTTTTGTTCCATCTCTTGCGTGACATTGGCTGTTTAGATTTCAGATTCTTTTCCTACCTGGACACGGAGTCTTTCTAATAATACAATTCATGCATGTCTCTGTGAGCTAGATTAACTTGAATATAGAACATCTTGCATCAGTGTACATGTATGTCAGCATGTAAACACTATAAATATGCATAGAAGAACTGTAGTCATTTGCGGGAGAAACTGACATATCTGTTACATGTTGGCAAGACATACTAGAGTAGTTTTAGTTTACTTAAGATGGTACTTGAAACAATTCTTAGGTTAAGCTAATCATATCAAATTTCATCACATGTTGCAGGTCATTAGCAAAGTGACATTTTGCTTAACTTATGAGACTCATCTAAAATGCAATAGTTTCTAGTACTGAAATAGGGACGAGCAGTAGCTTACAAGATCAAAGAAGGAATCCGTTCGTAAGAAGGATGTGGAACAGTTTGTTGATATAGAAAAATATCAGTTGATAAATGTAAATCACATCAGTAGTATCCTCATACCTGGAAAGCAGATACTTGAATATACAATACAGCTGGACTTATGAATCTGTCCTCCAATATACAAGAAGAAACATCCCATGGATTCACCTGTGAAGGTGGTGAATGGGTGACTCGAGGTTTTATTGCACTAAAACCATCGAGACGAAAACCTGCCAGTATAGGTGAAACTGGGGGTAGGAACTGTTCTAAAACAAGGTCGTTGTCAGTTAACCTCTCAACCTCAATTGGAACCTGGAAAGGGAATGGAATAGAATTTTATATATCTTTACTATGCAGGAGTTTGACAATTTAAATGGTAAAAATTGCTAGAGAGTAGCAAGTTTGCCTCACCTTAAATCTGTTTAGTGGAGGACCTTTATCCAACAAATTGCTTGTATTTATCTGGTCAGAGCCTTGACTTGGTGCCCCTACATCTTTCCTCAATGGGCTTCCAACCACCAAGATTCTTTTAGCATGAAGACACGGGTCACTTTCAACTGGTCCTCCAAATGAAGCACGCCTCACAGGTTCCGCGAAAGGGTTCTCCTCTACGGACAAATGACTGAAGCCTTTCTCAAAATTCACAGAACTTGAGCCAACTTTTTGTAGACGCAACGTTATCCAAATAATGCGGCATCGAACAGGATTGCGGAAAGAAAATTTTACATGTCTAGGCACTTCAGAAGACTTCTCTTGTCCACAAAGCTCAGAGGAAGAGGTGATCATAGACCTCATATCCCATTTCCCCACACATGATCTTTCTTCCTTGTGTATTTTACTGCTTGCCCAAATCTGAACCTGCACAGACAGAATAAGTTTCAGTTCTTAAAGCATTGCAGTGGTGTAAGGAATGGGAAACCACATCATTATACAATGAGAAGAGAAATTGCATGAACAAGAAACAAATTGCTAAGCGTCTTTGTCATAGGCAAGTTCATAAGCATCCAGGTAAATAACAAGTTATTTAAAGCATGAATTCAGCAACACAAGAGGAATGTCAAACCACATCAATTACATGATGAAAGAGAAATCACATGAACAAGAAGCAAGTCTCTAGGAATCTGCCATACACACAAGTTTCATGTCTATGGTCAATCTAGGGCCATTTAAACTTATAGGTATGTTGTAAATTAATAAAACAACGAGCTTAACAGATGGTAGTTCCTCTGCTGTTTCAGGCGAGTGTAACTATTAGACAAAAACATTTAACTTTGCTCTTCTCATGGAAAAACAAAGCAATCACAGGAAACAGAATGTGAAATATCTTATTGATACTTATGTCTCGCCATAAAAATTAAAAAAAATAAAAAGTTTTCTCTGATCACAAGGATAGGCAAATCATGTAATGAATAACCAAAGGGGTCATAGAATATCACATGCAATTTTGTTAGACAAGTTAAAACATACATAGCATTTCTCTTCCCAGCAAAAGGAAGGAAAAAAGACTATAATTGCTTTTGGAAGTCAATCTATGAGATAACATTAGATAATAAACCGTAAGAAATTACACGACAGCATGAGATTAATCAGGTCCAAACTGTCTTGGCTTTTCCATATTTGAATATGACACAAAACCTGCTAGAGCTAAAAATCTTGTTGAGTGAGGAGTAAACTTACAACAGGAGTGTCTGCCATCGAGTAGCCACAAGGACTAACTAGAAGAACAACACCACAAACATCAGATAAATCACCAAGGACAATGACAAAATCAACAGAGGAAGCACTGGGAGGAGCTCTCCAAAATGAATCTTGTGCTCCAGAATTCAATGGAGCAAGCAACGACATGAATGGTGCAGATCCTGGTGCAGTTTCAACCTACACAAGAAGGAGAATGATCAAATCTACGAGAAGGATATGTCCCTAAATTCAACTTCATACTTCATGGGAGTAAAAATGAAATCACATTTGGCTCCTGAACTAGTAATTGATCGTACTTATTTAAACTTATGGTGGATCAAACTTATATTTGATTGTAATAGATCAAACATTATTTCAGGAACCAAATGTTTTTTGCCAACAACTTGGTAAAGATCTATGTTTCAAGTGCTTATATCATTCAAAATAAAAATATGCCAAAGAAAATATTTCACAAGATCAAGGATAGGGTGTGAAAGAGAGCTCAATTGAAAGTAGAATCAGGAAGAATTAATCAAAATATTTAATGAAGACATAACCTGTCATCTATGGCCTTATCATTTCTTATTCCAGTATTTTTCATCACTTGCCTACTTTTGCCATGATCTTTCTACTTAATCCCTCAAAAGGAAATTTTAAATGGAGCAAAACAAAATAGCTTACCTCTTAAAATTCTATCTTTCTAGTCATTTCAAGGTAAAGGTGCAGAAGGCAAAGGATCAACAGAGGGACCCAAATCAGACCATAAAAGGATAGTATTTCTAGAGGTTAATTCTCAGGATATAAAAACATTACCAAAGTTTTTTTTTCTACTTTTCAAGAACAAGAAAAAAAATGATGAATCATGTAACTCAGAGTGTGGACAATTTCTTATTGAAGTTAAGAAAAAGTAATTGAAATTTAAGTTGAAAAGAGCATCTGGAATTGAAGTTGTGTCTAGGCATGACTTCCACTTGGAAAAAATTAAAGTTTTGTGGGTGAAAACCATAATTTCACTTGAAATATTCCTCAAACCAAATACTAGAACAAATATTGATTTGCAAATAATATTTCAAATTGAAGTTTAAAGAATGAAATACTATTGTATAAAGACAAATGATAAGCATGTATTTGGACAAATATTATTTGCAAAATAATGTTCTATCATTTTCACTATTTTTTCAACGTCAACTGGAAATAGAGAATTTGAAGTTGAAAAACTTGATTGGCAAGTACTTCAAGTAAATAGCTATAGGGCATGATTTCAACTACT
Organism: Solanum lycopersicoides; assembly: GCA_022817965.1. Taxonomy (NCBI): domain Eukaryota; kingdom Viridiplantae; phylum Streptophyta; class Magnoliopsida; order Solanales; family Solanaceae; genus Solanum; species Solanum lycopersicoides. Next base: position 45,172,504 of record CM040625.1, on the reverse strand, counting down.
ATTTTTCAACTTCAACTTAAAATACTCTTTTTTCAACTTTAGCTAAATATTATCCGAATGGGGATTTTATTGGCATTGTTTGCAACAGAAATACAGCCTAAATCAACAGAAAGTTGTTGGTTAAGTTGATCTTTACCAGCTCGAAAGCCACATAGATGGTGTCTTGGGGAACCTTCATCACACAAATCTCCAACTAAATGTAAGCTAGATCTTGAAACCTAAGGACCCTTCTTATTCTTCATATCATCTAGCACTAACCCCAGTAGGAACAAGAAAGTTATTAGATACAATACATTTTATAAAGTCGAGTGAAGAACCATGATGTGAGTTTCTGTCGAAGATTTAGTTGTTAACCTTAAGGATCTAATCCAATAGGCTTCTATATGGAATTCGGAAACAGTCTCTTCCCTCCCTTCAACTTTTTCTGGTTATAATCTATCCAGATCCACCAAGTAATCTTAGGCCCCGTTACTGGCTACCTAATTTTTTTCTCCATTCATCCATCTAATACTACAACTCTTATTGCCATCTCAGATCAAACCGCAAAATAGCTTAGAGACCTCCATTCTTCCTTTGTCAAATTTCAGGCACGATAATCTGGTTATCTCATCAGGACAGAAATAGAGAACTGACTTCTTAAAATTCTAATGAAGTACGGTCGGCAAGAATGGCACAATGTTTGAGCTAAAATCTACTTATTCCATCAAATCAAGGTTCATGTAGTTACTTCATAGTCAATTGCAGATGATGCTAGATGGAGAAAATAATTCTTTCAACAGAAATTAGTAAATAGGCAAATTAAGTAGTAGCCTTTTGCATTCAAGATAATCCAGTTTTACATCAACCATGAGATGCTGTGTCACTCACATTTGATTTCCCCCAGATTTGTGAAAACATGGAAAAGATTAAATCACTCCTCTTGCATAGTTTAGAAAAACTAAAACAAGAAAAGGTTTTCTAAGAATACATACATATATATATATATATATATATACACACACATATATATATATATATATGTGTATATATATATATATATATATATATATATATATATATACACACACACACACACACACACACACACACACACACACACACATATATATATATATATATATATGCTAATAGAATTGGGATTAGGATAGGTACAAAATATTACCGGGTGCAAAAAGCTTGCAAAAGGAAATTCAGCAAGTGATTCCTCTCCATTCAACAATTCCGGATATGCAGTTGGTGTGGATTGACAATCCCCCGAAGTAAATTTGATCACATGGTCTACAGCTTTTTGAGCAGAACTATCTGCACGTGCTTTTCTCCTCTGGCCAACCAAAACCCTGATGTAGTCAAAGATTAAAGCCTCAAGCACAACATCAATGCAGCAGGCTTTGCAAATGACACCATCAAGTGTCATGGAATGATTTGAGGATAAATCAACTGAGTTTACATAGATTGCTCCCCCCTGGCTGCTCACACCATTGTAGCTGGGAACCTCCTTGGAGTTAAACATAGCAAGTAAAAGAGCTCCTTTCCCTGCACAACAAACTTTACAGACCTTTCTCTCACATTCAGAACACACAAAAGAGGTCTGTGCAGCAGCTGAAGTTGATGATACAGAAGGCACATTCAATACAGGCCCATCTTCATAATGAACTTGGCATGCCCCACCAATACATCTTTCCCCTATTCCTGCTATATTCCAGAAATCTACAGCGCTATCATCGGCAATCTCAAGACCAATGGAAGCAGTAATTTTATCCTCAAGAGAAGCCTGTCCAAGCAAAGCAAGGACATTTGCTACCCTGCAGAATCCTCCCATACGAGAATTGTCAAGAAGTAGATTTGGATTTATACTAGCAGGGTCAACGCCAATTGACAACAATGCCCTATCCCTTTCAGCAGCAGAGAGGTTCAAGCGAAAGCGTTCAATTTCAAGTTTCACAGCTGCCATGTAGCTTATCTTTCTCTCCTGCATAGTTAAATGATAACAATACGGGTGTAAATAGATCACAAATCTTCTGCAGCTGGATCAGAGTTGGAGTACCACAAATAAACATGCACATAAAATGGAAGTTCTTCTTCTACAAGTGTAACAGCCCCAAAGGAAATACTCATAATAAGTAATAACAACCTGGAGTTTCATACACAAATAATTAATAACATAGGACGGATGATCATGATGATCATCTTCTGAGAAGCACTTACAGGGAAATGATGAAAGATGTTGAGTTCCCACATCAGTTGTGGGATAGGTATTTGGTCTCCTCCTATGGTCTTGCGTAATCCTTCCCTCATGGATTACCTTTTGAGGTTAAGGTATCCCCAAGGTTCATTTTTTTAATATGGTCCCTATCCCAGTTCATTTTTTTACCTGATGGTGGGTCCTCATCTTCTATTGTCCACACCGCAAAAGGGAGGAGGTGTTGAGTCTCACATCTGTGAGGATGAGGAAAATTGGACTCCTTGTATGGTGACAATACTTATTGTTGAGCTAGTTTTGGGGGTTGAGTTAGGCCAAAGCTCTATTTCTTTATCATGGTAACTATAGTATCAAGGCAGGATCCATCCCAATTTTTGGTTTCCCTATATTGGGTCCCTATATTAAAATATTGTACACGCTCTAGATATCCAGTCTTAGCACGCAACAGGGTGTTGAGGCCCACATCTATTATTAAAGGGAAGAGGTGGTCTCTTTATATGGTCTAGAACTCTAGGGCGACCCTCCTCTCATGCGCTAGCTTTTGGAGTAGAGTTAAGCCCAAGGTCCATTTCTTTGATACCAACATCAGGCCCATCCTAATTCATTGTTAGTTATAATTTTTGATATCTACCTTCAGTTGTTTATCATGTTTCGGCTACTACAATGTTCAGTTGCTATTCATATTCTTTTCTTGTACGTCTTCTCCTATTAGTTGTTGTGCTCTCGTCACTACTTTCTTCTTCTTTATATCTCAAATTGTTGCACTTAAGGTCTTTTGGTAACAACCTCTCTACCTCCACAAGGTAGTAGTGGTAAGGCCTGCATACACTCTACCCCTCCCCAGACCCCACTTGTAGAATTTCATTGGTTATGTTGTTGTTGTAACTTTAGAAGAAGTAAATGATTTAGCTTTGTAAGGATGTATAAAAGTTTAATCTGATTTTGAATTTAAACGTGAAATGCTTTATTGCAAAGGTGAAAACCTAAAACTGTGAAATAAAGAAAAAATAATGATGGGATTGAAGGAGTAGGAGCCTAATATTTCAGGAATTAATTAGTTGATATGAGCTCAAATGCAATTACATCCTACTAATTACAAATTACAATGACTAAAAGCTCCAAATTTTGTAATGGCAACACTTTTTTTTTCGGCACTTCATAATATAGTTAAGATATTTAACTTTATCAAGATTTAAACTTTTTCATTTGAGTGAATTTTGGCTACAGAAGAACCAAATTATTGGGGTTAGAGGTTGGATAGTGATGGGTAAAGTTTCGGCTAGCTTTTGTCATTGATTAAGATGGGTTGTGCCCAAACTGAGCCTATTTGTAATATTAACCCATGTCCAACCCATTAAAACTTAGGCAGGTCAAATGGGTTTGGCTGATGTTGCCACCCCTAGTCAGAAGCATAAAAAGTAATAGCTCTAAAAGTAATATAAAAATCCAAAAGACACCTACCATTTGGGGTCCCACAAGGAGTTTGAAACAATCCAAATAGCGTTGAGTGTTATTGTCAGTAAGCCCTTTAGACGTGCTGCTGGAAAAAACGTTAGCTTCCTTTGGCTGTTGGACAAAAGCATCATCCAAGAAGTTAAGCAGGTCATCTCCGCCATGGAAGACAGTTTCAGCCACTTGCTGCCTGTTAGAATCTGAAATTCTGCTTTCGCCTGTTAAAAGGTCTACCCATAAGTCAGCAGACAAGTTTGCTTGTGTACCAGTGGTTAAAGAAGAAGCGAAAGGATTTTCTCCGGGCTCAGTCAGAAAAGGGTTAGTAACATCATGATGGGTTTCTGCTTGTTTAGAAAATCCAGTGCCAGAGCCTTCATGTTTCAATATGTACCTCCATGGAAGACAAACTCCAAGTATCTCAATCTGCATGTGTTTTTACAAAAAGAAAAAAATGTACTGAAGAGATTGAAGAAAATATCATGCAACAGCATGGCTCCACAACTGAGTTAAGCCATCTAACTTAGACCACATAATAATAAAATAATGATGCATTTGTCTAGCTGGATTACGTTCTTTCTGTAATGTGTTTCCAATTTTTTTTGAGAATTAGATGAACATTTCCTTTTTTTTTCCAATCAGGTAACAAAGATTCCCTTTTTGTACTGGTTATCTATACAATAATAAAAGTGCGAAGCCATAACACTAAAAAATTGATTCACCAAAATACCATTTTAACAATATGTTTATAACTTACATTAGTCATCAGACTTGGATGATGTCTTCTTTATCATATGCAGATAAATGTAGTCAAAACTTCCACACAAGACTATGTTTAAGGATGTAAAGAAACCTATAAAATTTGTTTAGAAAGAAAGGATGCCTAAAAGTAAAATTATCTTGTTTCTTTGTACCTCACCGAGAGTTATAGGACCTCCACCATCCGCAGCAGGATAAAATGTGAGTGCAACAACACGAGTAAGAAAATCCACTTCTCCTTCAAGTTCCTCAAAATCATACATTAATGGAAGCGTGGATGCATCTTGGGCATGAAGGCGTGCACCTGCACCAGTGATAGCCATGTCCTCTGCACTAATTGGTCCCGACAATGGAATCAAAATATTTGTCCCATTTGCACACTGAGGAATAGAAGCTCCCTGTGAACAAATTCATGCAAAAATTGTGAACTTCAGACAGTAACCCCAGACATATATGCACATGAAAAGTTTAACTATTTTATTTTTCTATGAAAGGTTCCCATTTTCATACATTTGGTAGGATCATAGCCTGTATGAATACAAGAAAAATAATATCCTCCATCAGGAAAAAACAGGTATATGTGCATGTTGTTTTCCCAGTAACAGACGGAAAACGCAAATACCTCTCGGCCTATCCTAGACACCTTTAGCCATTATCAGAATCTAAAAGGCAAGGCACAAAAACTCATCACTATAGAGAAAGATGCCTATTAAGCAAATTGCATGAGCATCGCATAGATTTGAATTTTTTGAATAGCAAAGAAGCAAGTAACAACCAGGTACAGCCCTAACAATTTCACAATAGAAATTGACAGACCTCCAGAACAAGTTTAAGTCCATCCAGATAACGCCCTGTCCTGACATCAACTGTTGATGGGAATGTTGAATCATCAGAACCATGTGCAACAGTGAGAAGTAGCTGACAAACATGACAAGGCTCGCCAAGGTAAATAAAAAGTTCAACTACATCAGTAGCCTGTGGAGTAACCTGTAAGAAGATGTGTACACAACTGAGACAAGGTGCCCAATGCTGCGGATATAAATGAACCTACTTTAGATGTAACAGCAGGGGATATTATACTGTAGAAGATTCTTTTATCAAATAAAATGCAGTTTAAAAATGTCGAAAGCATTATGCCGGTACCCATGTCATTGTTTTTCTTTTAAAACTAAGAAGACTTGCTCCACCATCGGAAATCGGAAACATATTCACAATTGGCTTTAGAAAGCATCCAGTGGGACGGGAAGCGACCTGTCATCAGCACAAACAACGGTGACAGAATAAGTTTCAAATGACTTTCACAAAATAAAGTTAGCTCACTCCAAATATGTAACCTCAAGTATAACAAATTGACGAAAATATCTCTGATTACAATAAAAACAAAGCATCCATGTCATCCCTAAGTGGGGCCCGAGGATATGCGGATTTTTAGGCTTATGCCGCTTTTATCATTCATTTTACAGAAAATTAAAGTGGAAAACAATTTCCTCTTAACAAGGAAAAAGCTTGAGCAAAATGTTTCAGGATTTTATTGAATCCAGGCAGTGCTGAACACAGAAAGTCTATCCAGTATATTATTATAACACACATAGGTCATTTTAGTTAGTAAGTATACATTTCCATGTGTGGTGCCCTTCTTGTCTTTGTAGAATCATAATCAGAGTCCACACATAAATACAACCTCAAAAGTTAGGAATCTGGAAAATTGTGTCTTAACATCTTGAATCCCTTCGGAGTCTAATTGATGCAACCTATTGTTCCATAACTTTGGGAGTTCTCCCTTCTGTCGCCAGTTCCAATAGTATGCCTTCTTACTAGATCTATATTAAATCTTTTTAATTCTTCTATATATAAGATAGAACCAGAAAGATGATACATAGACAAAAGGCATTGCAGGAAGAAAAATCAAGAGCCTGGCATGAACGGAAAATAAGAATGAGCAGTAAAAGGGGAAAAAGCAACAAAAGAAGCCTTCACAATCTGCCTGCAAAAAACATAGTAACAAACCATGAAAGATACTGTTGTTATGAACCAATAAGAAACCAAAACGAAAGGATTCTACTCTATGTTGTGTGGACTCTTCATAATCCCTGCCGCACCTGTGACAACATGATATGGGTGTAGATGTAGAGTGAGAGTGAGTGTGGGATCCATAGCGGATTTGATCGATTTAACTTGGGTACATTGAACACATTCTATGACCGAGACGTATAGATTGATTGGATATTAATTCTATTTTTGGGTTTATGTCTCTCTCTCTCTCTCTCTCTCTCTCTCTCTCTCTCTCTCTCTCTCTCTCTCTCTCTCTCTCTCTCACACACACACACACACACATTTATAAAGAATGAAGTTTTACTATTTTTAGTACAATAACTTCAAATAATAAAAAAAAAAAACTCTATGTGTCGTAATATACATTTATTGACCATATCCAACACTCGTATCCGCACTCGGATCCATACCCCCGAATCCTAAAATTTATATGATGAAGAATCCAACCACAAGATCCGCATCCGGATCTAATACCTTCACTTGAATCCGAGCAACATAGATTCTACCCAATAAATGCTCTTCAATCATGTACTTGTCCAGGATTGCACTTTATCAAGCTAAAAACATCAAGTCTCCAATATAGTAGGCTAGAACATCGTTCTCCACTAAATGTTGGGATGAAAAAATGAAAGTTGTGAAGAAGCAACATAGATTACAAACAGTTGGGATTTCATTTATTTTTTTCGGTGCGGTCCGGAAGTAAAGGGGAAGGAAGAAAAAAGTGAAGAAATATGCAGCTTCCCAAGTCTGTGAAACCCTCTTGACACTCGATATAAACTCCATCTCTAGTCACCCATCCAAAACTGCAGGGAATTATAAATGTTTCATCAAATGGGATCATGTCCTCCCACTGAACCATACAGATCTCATCAAAGCAATAGGTGGAGAAAGTTGTCTTCCTTTTTACCTTCTCCTCTTCCTTTCCCATTCCCAACAATATCCAAATAAAAAAGACACTTATCAGGAAATTAAAGAAATTCAACGTGATCTGAACAAGTTGAGGTTCAGGTTTATGGATCAAGAAGAGGGTAGGAAAGGATAACCATTATCGTAAAGTATACCTTAGAAAGACCCAGGTTGCTAACAATTATCAAAGATTCAAGTGAAAAAGCCCCCTCCTTGCTTATATGGTGATCAGGTCAACTAGGATGCATTCAATGGTGTCAAGATATAAGCTTAGAAGAATGTCAATAAGAAGCTAAAAAAATGACAGTTCAAGAAAACAATACTATAAGCAAAATAAAAGAAAGGAAAAGAAAAGAAAATGAAAGAAACTAGAGTCATATGTAACAAGAGTGTAGGAGAACAATATAAAACGTACATATAATGGCTGGATTGGAATTGATGGAAAATGCTTGAAAAGCCTTAATCCAAGAAAAATCTCTAGTTGCTTCTGACGAGAACTATCTACAACAGCATTCTTATATCTTCTCTGAAGAGTAATTTTCATATTCTGTGCAGCAGAGAACTGTTTAAATTTGCCTGCTTCTTCATTAAATATGCTAAGAATTTGGCTGTGCATAGCTTTGGAGCCAGTATACAATGTTGCATGGATGTCACCAGCAAGCAAAAATAAATCTGCTAATTGAGAGACAGGTGATAAGATTGTCGATCTCTTGAACTCATCGAATGTCATATCAAATCTCTTCCAGGGTTTATCTGGACAGGGATGATTCCAAGTAGTTGTCCTTGTATTGTGATCAATAAAATATGTTTTCCCAGTTACAGCGTCAGTCCGTTTCTCCCATCCAGGGGGTAATGGAGCTGTGTATCCCCCATTGTTGTTATATGACTGATAACCATATGCCAAATCACTGTCAAGTGATATACCTAACCGTCTGCACTGCTCCATAAAAACCTGGAGGGCACCAAAGAAACTAGCAGCATTGGTCCTATCCAAGGAATCAGCGCAATTGAAACGTATCACTCCATTTTGATGTGATCTTAAGCAGAATGCTCCATCAATGTCATCGCTATAAATTACTTCACCTTTGCAATCTTTGATGCGCTGAAGAGAAGGCAGATAATCCCCTTCAGTGATGCTAATAGCAACTGTTGGTGCTTTTAGAAGGTACCAAAGTCCTTCAATTGTTTGTTGTTCTCCTTTCAACTTCACACTGGCATGCCAATCATAGTTTATTAAATGAACCCGAGTATGAGGTAGTTTTCCAATTGATCTAATATAATTCAAAGATTCCTCAAAATGCTGAACCAAAATCGATTCTGATTTGCCTTCACCATTCCTAAGCAAGTTGACACATATAATTGGAACGAAAGCACTCTTTCGCTGGTTCCCACTAGCAGCTATATCTAGGTTTCGTGCATCATATCTCTTAGTTAACCTTTGATAGTATTGAGCACTTCCTTTATAAGGATCACGATTGGCGACATAGATTTCTGCTTCTGCAGCAGTCAACTTCAACTCCGCACCCCACCACATAGGAATAGTGCCTCTTCTCCAGATGTAAGTATTGAAAGGAACACTTTGAACAGCCCTTTTGGGAACCCATACAAGTTGCTCACATTCAACTTCATTGCCTGTCCATCAAACAGTAGTGAAACTAATATAAAAGGATCATAATTACAATTATAAGCCTCATTTATAAACTCGGAATAAATTTCACCAAATTGACAGATGTCGAAGATAAACATATCCCACAGATTCTTTTTCTTGATGTCCAGCATATCTCACAAATTAAACTATCTAAACATTGTTAGGTTTTATTAATTATTAAAATTATCAATTATTATTATTAATATAAACACACATATACATGTCAGGGAAGATACCAGAACATACTGTGCTGGAAAATTGAAATTAAATTAGGTATAGAACTGATACCACCATTCTATGCAGAGAACATAAAGTATACACTAAAGAATCCCTGCAGGGCCCACCTTATAACAAGGGGTGTCATCCGACACTGCTTAGTTGGAAAGTTTAGTTAAAATATGCACATAGAAAATACAAAACACATGTACATATAACACATGATGACAACAGCTAAGACAAACTCCTGGATGGCTTGTTGGTTAACTGCTTCCTTAATGTGGCTGTCACCCGAGTTCGAACCTTGATGGCAACGATTTGTATATTTTTTAAGAACTCTTGTAAGCTATTGTTACTATATTAGCTGCTAAAAGTATAACTTTCATTTTAAAGTGTCATTCGAACCTCAGAAAGCCTCCCCTTGAGCTCTTCAAACTAAACAAACCAATCAATCAAGATTCATTATTGCATATGTCTTAGATGTTAAATAACTTCACCACAAGCTTGAACTGTATTATAGCCTGTTTTGCCAAGCTTTTGGATGTCAAAAATGTTTATTTTTTAAGAATAAGGTATTTAACCAAGCTTTTGAAGAAAAAAAAAGTGTGTTTCAGGATTAGAAATGTTGTTCTTCAATATCTAAAAAAATTAGCTTGTCTCAAAGCAAGTTTTTGAAAAATATTTTTGAGAAAAATACATTATTTACTTGGCTAGACACTATTTGCTTCTAAAAAATATTTTATAAATTTATTGGTCAAGCATAAACCACTTCTCGACAAAATAATTTTTTTTATAAAAACATTTTTGAAAAGAAAAAAAAAAACCTTTCTTAAAATAAGTTTGATTTTAGAAGTTTGGTCAATCAGAGCAATTAATCACGCTAAACCTAAAATCCTAGTGTTCAAAAATTAGTTATTCTTTTCTTTAATTTGATCATTTGTTCTTCCCTTTAAGTGTCGACACCACTTACAAAAATTTCTGTGTACGCCACTGAATCCCTGGACAATTCAATCAATAATAAAATGAGCACAGAAATTCTCAAGAAAGAAAAGAGATAACTACTTTGTACCAGAGATAAGGTTTGAAACATAATGTACTATCGCTAACCAAAGCATGCAGTCATGCAGAACTATGTCAAACAAACAGTAATGGAAGAATAAATGAACAAATGCAGAGCTATTATAAAGGAATATTCTTAACCATATCCATAAGAACAAAATCCACAAAGAACCACAGTAAATAATAACCTGGTCTCTGTTCTCGACAAATGATATAACCTGGTCTGTTCCAAAAGGCAACAAAAGGAAAAAGAAAAAATCAAATTCAAGATGTAGAGGGTAATTTTATGCTACCTGTACTATAGCAAGAATTCAAGCCTCTTGCTAGATACCGAGTCCCAGGATGGAGCCTACTACGTCGAGCAGTGAGGGCAACAACCCCTTCTTGCTGACCTAAGCTTCCAAAACTTCGGGATTCTGCAAAGCCCTATGGATTATCATCGTCCCCATGAGAATTCATATTATCACATTCGGCATAATGGTTCATAAAAGAAAGAGTTTTGACCCTATTTATCAAAAAACAAAGAATATTGCACCTAGAGGTACAGATGATGGGAGATGAAAGATAGTTACAACTTCAGTTTTCGACTCAAATATAGACAGCATAGATACGAATAGAAGAACAAAGGCATGGAATACACTGGAGCAAGAAAACAGCTCAGATAGTAGCCAATCAAATCATCAAACCAGGGTAAGTAATGAAATTCTACCTCCAATTTAACCAACAATCTAATGGTTCTTTCTTAATTCTTTCTGGAGTTATCAAAAAAATTGGAAGTCCTAAAAGAAGACCACATGTTAAAATATGATGTGGAATGATCATGTCACCATTTTACTAGCATTTTAAGTCAAAATGCATAAGAAGAGGAAGGTGGTTGATAAGATTTCTCAAATAAACACTCAAAACAACCAGGATGAAAGATCAAAAAACAAGAAGTCATCAGATTCTATTTGTAACAGCGACCATTGTGCAAAGGACCAACATCATCGCCATGAGGAGTCTATCCATGAACGGATCAGATGATATTTCTATTCAATCAAAAAAGAATAAATTTGACACCTATGTTGTCAGAGGCACGCTTAAGCCCTGAAGCGAGGCACAAAATATGTTGAGCGTGATTCAGTATCGTCATCAAGGTTAATAAATACTTTTCCTTGCCAGTGAGCCTATTCTAAAGAGGCGACACTAAGCAATTGATATCTCGCTTTATCGTAAAAAAAATCAATTTCTTTGTTCATATATTTATCATTTATGTTTATAATTATTAGTCTTGACCTAAACATATATATTTATATTTTTTACCCTTTACACTGTTTTTCATTAAAGCCCATGATTTATTTGACTTTACGCTTAAAGCCCAAAGGTCCTTAAAAGACTTTTTTTTTGCTCTTTGCTTTTGATAACACTGTTTGACACATAAATTCACAATTTTATGTCTTCAACTTCTCAAAAGGCTGGTACAGAGCATATAACTTACTGATAAGCCAATTGCAGCATAGGCTATCTTTTGAGACTCAGGTAGATCTGGAGGAGAAAAATATTTTCCTTAATAATAGCAATGAGTGCAAACATTACGATTTCACTTTGAAAACTGGTGCTTTGGTTTCAACTTGCTGGAATAGTAACAACTGTATCTTGATTTTCGTAGAAACTATTTTGATTGGGAAATTCCTAGGATGGCCTTGCTTTTAGATGATCTTGGGAATCTGTTCCTAGAAGAACGGGTACCAGGTACTTCCATAATGAATAGGCAGGTAGATGGAGTTTTCTCAGTGAACTCTTGCTATAAAATTCTAGCGATTATGGAAGTTGAAGGCTCTTTACGAAGTCAGTTGTTTTATGTGGACAGTTTTGCACAATGCATACCTTACCCAAGGCAAACTTAAGAGAAGAAGTATGTAGCAGCCATTTATTTTTGCACTGACAGCACAAGACAGATCTGGTCGCAACTTTTTAATCTTTTCAGTCTCTTTGCCATGCCCTATGCAGTAAAGGATCTTCTAGCCAGCTGGGCCATTAGGGGGATGAGTAAATCAGCGAGGAAAATATGGAATACTGTGTTAGCATGTGTTGGGTAATAGGTACAGATGTTTTGTAGGGAAAATAGAGGGTGTACAGAAGATTAAGTGCACCTGCTTATGGTTTTTGGCTTTTTGGTGTGACCTACAGACTGTTAAAGATGAGAAAATAGTATGCTGACTTTATAGACGCACTACAGGAATAGGCTTTTGTATAGGTGGAATCTTCTCTCTCTTATTCTGTACGGAATAATCCTAAAAAAAAGGGAAAAAATCATTGGCACCAACTTAGTGCCAGATTTCTGTTTGCAATACTTCTACTTAATCAGTTCAAAAGAAGAAGAAAAAAAAGGTGCATAACAAAAACATTTCCTTCATAGGTAGAAGGAGATGAGAAAATCTACAATGTCAACTACACTTTTGACATCGCAAGGTTTACACCAACTGTACAAAAAGTGAAAACATGAGGTTCTTATAGTTTCAAAGATCATATGGCTTTGCTTTTTTTTTCTTTCTTTCTTTTCATTGTATCATATGCATACAAGTGGAATCATAGCAAGTGTCAAATGTCACACAAAAAAAGTACAATATCTAAAGGTAACAAGTATGAAGTAAAACCTGCAGAAGAACAACACAATGCTCTGGAAGTCCTATCTTTTTGAAGGGCATTGAAAACCATTTATTCCACACAAATTCATCATCAGGGTTCAGCAAGGGCATACAACTTGGAAAAGGTCTAGTAATATCCCGCGATTCACAAAAATAATGCTTGCCATCAATATCAAGCTCCATCACTTCTTGAACATTCTTAGTTTCACCTTTGCCCAGTGGCTGAGGGTTTTGAAGTGAAATCTTGATCCATTGGGTCTCTGTTACAGTATATATACATCCACCCCCAGGCAAATTCGGAATGCTGACCGACAACTTTGTCGCAACAAGGAGTAAACCATAGCTCCCAAGAGAAGCATAGCCTAGCACAGCTCTGGCATAGATTATACTCTTGCACAGCCATTTTGAACCATTCGTCGCATAATCTAAGGCTTCATTTTGAGAATTGAAAATATCATATCCTGTCTTTGCATTATAGCGAAGACTCCCAGTTGTGGGATCAACATAGATCACCTGCGTATCCGTCCTTGAAGACAAACTAACAATAATGTATACTTCACTAGATTCCAGAGTAACAACAACAACAGATGTATCCCGCAGACGTCCAGCTGAAGTAAGTAAAACACAAAATGAGTGAACACGCCAGAAAAGTAGGATAATGCACTAAATTCAATTCCACATGGAACTGAATATCCCAGTAAAAAGTTCATATGAACATATAGATTGGTGAACAAAGAAGCCTTGCATGCTCAAATACAAAAGAAAGTATTTTTTAATGGAGTGCTTTCAGTAAAAAGCATCAAGGAGATGCAAAAAGTACATGATACAAGATTTGACATTTGAGCTTACCAAAAATATAGCTGGGTCCTATACACAACTGACTAAGCTAGATCTAGAGAGCTAATGAATCCGAACATTGTCCATACTCTCAGCAAGGCAAAAGTTTGTCAATGTCGTTAATAAGACTAGCAAAACAAATAAGCAATACACCACACCTTTAAAGAGCACTTATGGAGTTTCATCAAAACATCTCTTGTTTCTCTCTGTCTAAATGCACAAAAACAGACAAGCAGGAACCATTTCCTAATTTTCTTCATGGGTTTATCAACTCTCCATAAACTCCAACTCTTATAAGCATCCTTTGTTGTGTAAGGAATTACCCATTTGAGACCAAAAATGCGGAAAATAAAATATACCATATGACCAAGGCACCTCACAATGCAGAAGCAAATAGCAGGTACTTTCAGCTTCCTTTTGGCACATGTAACATATGTTTGGTAGCTAGAAATTCCTTTTCATCAGATTATCTTGTGTGAAGCATGCCTCGAATAACGCTGTCCAGGTGAAACAGATAACCTTTGGTGAAAATTTGGGTCTCCAAATGAGTTACAATAGCCAGTTATTTATCAAAGAATTGCTACAACACCTTAGCTGGCATCCATCCTTGACTGTATAGTTGCCTCCACCATAAGTCACCCATTTAAGTCTCTGCCGCATGAGAATTTACTTACTTTGTTGCAGTCTAGCATAAAGGCCAAGCAACTCATGTATTTCCCAATCACAAATGTTTCTCCTAAATTTGAAGTCCCAGGTAACCCCTTCCCTGTTTGTAGCAATGACAGAATTGGGGTTTTAGACAATATTGAAAAGATTTGGGAAGTCATCTTGAAGAGATAGTTGCCTAGCCATCTATCCTTCAAGAATTAGATGTGTGCACCATTCCCAACTTCAAAGTAAACATTAAGAGTAAAAGGACTCATAATTTACCAATGTATTCCCATAATTGTATTGGAACAGGGTGGGTGACGGGGAGATTAAAGATGATGTTGCACATCATATTGGAGCAGAGAGGGTAAAATGGAGGCTCGCCTACATGGTACTATGCGATAAGAATGAGTCGTCGAGGCCATTAGGTGCTCTACAAAGTGGTGGTTAGACCAGCATAGTAGTATGTGCAGAGTGATGGTCGGTCAAGAAGACCCACGTTTAGAAGATGAAGGTAGTGGAGATGAGGATGCACATATGGATGTGTGGGCATACTAGGAGAGAGGATTAGGAACATAGTTATACGAGGTAAGGTGGAAGTGACCTATGTAGTGGACAAAATGAGCGAAGCAAGGCCAAGATGGTTTGGGCATGTGAAGAGGAGGTCTGAAGATCTGCCAATAAGAAGGTGGGAGAGGTTGATTGTACCAGGATTTAGGAGAGGTAGAGCTAGGCCAAAACAGAGCCAAGGGAGGTGATTAGACATGACTTAACACAACTTAGTTTACTAAAGACATGACCCTAGATAGGAAGATTTGGAGATCGATGATTAGGATAGAAGGTCAGTAAGTAGCGCAGTGTTGTCGAACTTTATGTGGGAGAACTAGGGAACTGGCATCCTCCTCTCTTCTCCTAATTAGTAGTATTATTTAGTAGTTGCACGGTCTCTTATTATTCAATGGGTATTGCTACTTGTTTCATTTTCTTTGTATCTTGTTATTTTGATGTCACATTTTTCTTAGAATCCAGCTTTGAAAACATTTCTTTTCAGCAAGGGTCCATTGAAAACAGTCTCCCTAGGGTAAGGTTTGCATACATCATATCCAACCCTCCCCAGACTAAACTTGGGTGATTACACTTAGTATGTTGTTATTTGTATAACAAGGTCACCACACAATTCAGTAATAACTCTAAGGAGCTTCCCAACGAAACATAAGCATGGAGTGGAATTTTGAATGTTTTTATCCATCTATTGGCAGATTATGGTTCCGTCATTGTCAACCCTGCAACCGACAACCACCATTCCAAAGATATTCTTCTACCATTCCCACACAAATCTCCCACCTTAACTCTAATTACTCATTTGGTACGCGCAGGCTAAATTATCCTAGGATTATTTATTGGGATTATAAACTCAAGACTAATTTATCCTTCCTAGAAAATGGTATAAAATAATTCTATGTTGGATAGGATAAGAAGGTGAGATATCCCATGATTGGGATAAAATTTATATTGTGTTTTGTTGACAGATATAAATCTATACAATCAACCGAACACGGTATAAATTTTATCCCATACTTAATCTTGAGATGTCCCATCGTATCCTGCATACCAAACGATCCCTAGCGTCCTCTTGAGGAAAAGGCATTTTGAAAAGGAATTGATTATACTCAATCGGCTTCACCTTCTTGAGTATTATTTAGTCGTTCTGCTATATTTTCTTCATTGTCTCCTCCTTTCTACGTGAATTAGTTGCACTTAACTACCTCCACGAGGTAGTAATAAGATATGTGTACATTCCACCCTCCCCAAACCCTACTTGTGGGATTGTTGTTGTTGTTGTTCTTGATTGGGAGATATGTTGAAAGGATCATTATATTTCCTAATTTGGCATTTGACAAGAAAATGGGCACTATATGCTTTGGTCTCTGGTAAATATTGATTTTGTTTCGCAAAAGGACCTAAAATACCCTCGAAGTATTGGAAATGGTACAAAACTACCCTTCATCCACTTGTTGGCTCCAAAATTCCCTTCTCATCCATCTATTGGTTCCAAAATACCCTTGTCATCCACCTTTGAGTTCAAAATTGACCACTTATCTAAAGATTTTAAATTTGAACTATTTAAATATTTTTTTAAAATATTTGGCGCTCAACTATTGGATAATTTAATTTATTAATATCATTTATAAACCAACTCACTACGCACCCATTACTAATTAAACCCCACCCAATTAATAACCAATTCTAATATCAAAATCGCCCTAAACAGTACTAAAACACAACGAAACTACAGATTCCTAAAACGACATCCAAAATTATTCGAGTCTGAATTGAAGCCCCAATTAAATTTAGCTTGAGCCGCTTATTTAGGAGGACACTTACAATAGGATTCTCTTTCAAGCTTGAATTCGAAATTTATGATTAAAGGTAAAGAAGTAGTACATCCCAAATTAATTCATGCACTTCTTTTAATATAATTTTATAAATACTTATTATTTGTTTTAAATATTTAAACTTTAAAATACTATTTTTTAAAAAGTTATCTATTAAGTAACATCACATAATTGAGACGAAGGTCTAATTAAGATAAACATAGTCAGACTTTTAAGTTTATCGGTAATTTTTATTTGGACACTTGAATTATAATGTTTTGATTGAGTACTTTAATGTATGATAATGTACTTCTATAGGCATTTTCACCTCAAATATTTAGAAACAATCATTGGTAGTAGTTTTCGTGTTGTTGCATTAGTAATGGGGCGGCTTTATTAATTGGATGGGATTTAATTAGTAACTGGTGGGTAGTGGATTGGTTTATAAGTTATATGAACAAGTTAAATTATAACAAATATTTGAGCGCCAAGTATTTTAAAAAAATATTTAAATAGTTTAAATTTAAAACCGTTAAATAAGTGGTTAATTTTGAACTAAAAGGTGGATGACAAGGGTATTTTGGAGCCAATAGGTGCAGGAGAAAGGTATTTTGGAGCCAATAGGTGGATGGAGGGTAGTTTTGTACCATTTCTAATACTTCAAGGGTATTTTAGGCCCTTTTCCGATTTGTTTTGAACTACTACAACCCCATTCATCTTCAAAATATGTTTTTGCCTGATTCTAGAGTTCTTGCTATTGGTTGTTGTGGTCTCCACAGGATTGTGTACACTTTCATACCATCCTCCATCGTCAATAACTTCTCGAATGATCACCAATAATTTCATATCACGTACCCATGCATCAACTTGAACATACTTACCAACCGTAATTGTTAAAATTCTGATAAACTCTATAAAAGTAGGCCTGTATTTTCCTACCGCACCTCCGGCAAAGATTCCCTATTCCGGTGAAACCTCTTTCATAGCACTCATGTCCATCACACTTTTTTGCCAGCTTTGAATTTACTAATGAGTCTTCTAGTGCCCTCGTAAAGTAAGTAAAACCATTTTACTCTTTCTTTGCTAATGTTAATTAATTTGAAAGACTTATCTCCGACTGAGAATAAGCTCTTCCGTCCAAAGTGAAGGAATGGAACTCACTGGCTAATTAGAAAAGATGTTCTTTTTAAATTGGCCTATTTTCCAAAAGTGAGTTCCCAAGAGAAAAAGAGCTTTTCTGGGATAGGTGGAAGCTCACTAAACTTATCTTATGCAAAAAAAGAGTTGTAATCGAGAAATATCCTCCTAGTAGACAAGGACATCCATCATATCAAAAGTTGAGATTTGAGAACAAAAGTAATATAGCCTTTTCCTAAATCATTCAGGACTCTCACATAAAATGCATATAAGAACGCAACTTCCAATATTTACGACAACAAACAAATAGAAATCGCACTGCAGCTTAATTCTTAATAGATTTACCATTTTTTAGCAAAGAATTTTTGAGCATCTGACTGAGAAATCAGGTAATAGTTCAATAACCAAAACCAAATTTTGCATCCAAGAAAAAACTAACCATCACTATAACTTAAAAATATGTGCATGTAGAGAGAAAACAAACAGTAAAGCAAAAACAAGAATCTTCTTTAAGAATTATAACTTTCAAATCTTACCAGGTGAATCCATGTCGTGATAACTAAATAGCTTAGGCACTCATGAGACTTCTGAGAATTATAATTTCAAATCTGACAAGACACATGGAACGGAAAAATGTCAGAAGATTACCAAAGAGGATAAGGAAATGTTTGCCTCATTTCTTTCCTATAGGAAAAAATTCGCCTTTCTATAAAAAAGAAAGAGTTCACCTAACTCACTTGAATTTAACTTCACTTCATCGACATCCTCCCAAAAAGAAAAAAAAAACAGGCACAAATTCTGAATATGGTTATGGCTTTCAAATCTGCAAGAATAAACATCACAAGTCTGAAAGTTCTATTCCACATGTTCCAAAAAGCAGTAGTTCATCCCTGAATGAAATTGAACTACAGAACAACATGGCTTATTGACAAAACGTACCACCAGAAATCCTAATCTTATCAAAGATATTTGATAAAACCTTCAAATCGCTAGTATATGAATATGGATCCTTTACAAAACCATAAAAACATACCAAAGAACTTAGTCCAAATTAAGCTTCACTAACCAAAACAATAACCCAATCAATGCACTTAATCTGCATCGGGTGTTAAACATAGCAAAGCAACTTAATATAGCAGTTAAAATTTAAAGTGGGATACATCACCTAACCACAAGGGCGGCTCAAAATTACAAATCCTCTAAAGAACCAAAAACTCTCCCAAATTCGTTCGGAAAAGGAAACTCAAATACATATCGATGCACAAAAAAGAAATAAATTCGACCCAAGAGGCAAGATTAGACGAAGAATCAAAGATGCAGGAGATACATACGTTAAAAAGACGACCAGATCTGATCAGGGCGATGTAAAATGTCAATTGTGAGAAGCATGTATTAAGCAATAGCACATTTGGAATGACCAAAATACCTATAAGTAGAACATAAAAAATATTATGTATTTATTCATACGATTAATTAAAATTTTCTTAATTGTTTGTTACTAATCTCTTGCTAATTATTATGCACATATTTTTGAAATTTTACTATTACTTTAAAATCATAAATAATCAAATCAAATTTACAGTTACTTTCTATTTCTTATTTGTCAAATTTACTTCAATTTGAATCAACTAGTATATTTTAATAGAATAAAAACACCTGTACCCAAAAAAGAAACTATTTACAAGTGGTTACTTCCTTATTTTGGTACCTCTTCAATAATTAACAAAATGATGTTTTTCTCTCTCCTGGACTTGACATCAGCATGATTGTTACATCCGGGGAGCACCCCCTAGACGTAACCGGCGTCGGCGTCCTCGGAGAGAACTAAGACTAGCCTCTTAGCTTACATCATTACATTCATAGGTTAAAAATGCGGAAAATTTCAAAGTTTTCTATATCTATCATGAGGTTTACATAGACCTCTCGTATACACGTAATATATTCATATCGAGTATACATAGACTCTTCGTATAATAAGAAACATAGTCTTCTACTTTTATTGCACATATATATATATAAGATATAACATATCCTTAAAATGGATGTCTCATCTCATAATCATCTAAACAAGAGTATAACAATTGGGCATAGCCCATACATCAATACAATAAAACTCACATATAGGCTATACAATCTTTAGTACTCAAATGAAAGGAAATGAACATATTGTCTTTAAGACTAATCAATATTCGAAGCTAGAAAGTGGCATTGTCCTCGAAGTAGTGAGGACTTACCCAACTTGGAGAATGAGAATCCAAGTCTTCCTTCAAAGTCGTCACAAGCCCTTCAACGATCGAAACCTAAAATGTTGGGGAAAAGGGAGAAAATGGGGTTATCACATCACTTGTACTAAGTATAGGACCCTATGCACACACAACATAAAATCACGATAAAAAGGGACATTTCATTAAAGCCTGCTAATTTACTTTGAAAAGTCTTATGCACATTCAAGAACCAATACAAATCATTAATGCATATTCATTAAGTCAAGACCATGTTCATCACAAGACCAACCATACTAAGTCTAGTCTAGTCAAGTCAATCATGCATACCAACATACTTGTGCTAATCAAGACAACTCTATCATCAAGTTATAACATCAACAAGCATGGATAAGAGTTCATAAAATCATAACTAAAGCAAGACCATTACTCATGAACCCTCATTAAGTCCACTATTGCAATGACTAAGCAAAGCCCCATAACCTTACTCAATCAAGTAAACCCAACAAGAACCATAAACAATATCCAACTCTACATACTATATCATTAAGAGTACATATCATAATACTTTAGCAATAGAGACCAACCACATATTCCTAGGTGAGATCAACATCATATGGTGTCATCAACATGTAAGATCATCATATACATATCATTTATATTTATAAGCATAGACATACATAAGACATCCTCCTCAAACTTCCCTCAAGGCTAACTAGTGCAATGTATAGGTAGAGTCACATACCCCTACCTAGACTAAGCTAAACCCCTTAGGTCATCCTAGTTAGAGTTCATTCATTACTTCATTTTACCTTTTGGGAACATCTTGCCTTAACCGACATAGACCACATGAGCTAATGTGAAATCCGGTGTCATAGAACCGTACACCGAAAGAAGGCAGACTACTTGCCAAGGTAGTACCAAAACATAAACGTAGCATCTATGTGGATCCACTAGCTAGTATTCCTATGGGGGCAACATAGTTCAAGAACTAGGAGATGTAGTTGGGACCCTCTTTATGCTACATGCGATATAGTCTCCAATCTCATGGTACATTAGTGATCCTACCTTCCTAATGTAGGAAGGGACACTCCTCACTCTAGTTCACTCGGTGCTAAGCTAGAGACCCTTTTTGAAATGTCTATAAGCCTTTATTAATGATCATAACTTAGTTTAGGTCATAGGGTCTATCCCATATATATTCATCATCATCATAGATCAATAAGAATTGCATGAGTATTTTCCTTTCATTACAATTATACATGTGAGGTTAGCACATTTACATATCATATTATAATAAGGCACATTGGTAAGTCATCACCATCCTTATAACATTTACATCTTAGCCAACAACTCATAAACCATAGTCAAGACATTCCAATTCAACATCATACCAACCCTATCAATCTTAATATAAGGTATACTTCAATACAACATCATCACTTAATCACAAGTAATCACAATTGAAGTAAAAAATTGTGATCACAAGACTTACCCCAATCTCCCTCACAAGCCATCATCAAGGTCTTACCATCAATCATCCTCAATTCAACCCAACAATGGTTGTAATACCATCACACAATATTAACCAACATAATAATAAAGTCAATTGAATCACTACACAACGATTCATCACTAATTCATAGCCTAGGATTAGAGATTTAGGTCAAATTCATGATCTACTTTCCAATCTAGGTAGATTACTCAAGAACTAGCATAATTGGATTACAATGTATCACAATCTACTCATAACTTGGCATAATAACAACATAGAATAGTAATTCATACATTAACCAAGCCAATTGTAACAATACTATATAATTCAATTCAAGATCACAATCTAGGGTTAAGGGGAAAAGATCATCTTCCACAAACTATGTCAATTCATCAAGAAGTAGTGTTGTTGAATCATAATACATGTTAATTGTAAGA
Source organism: Solanum lycopersicoides (assembly GCA_022817965.1). Classification (NCBI taxonomy): domain Eukaryota; kingdom Viridiplantae; phylum Streptophyta; class Magnoliopsida; order Solanales; family Solanaceae; genus Solanum; species Solanum lycopersicoides. The sequence continues at coordinate 45,150,437 of CM040625.1, read as the reverse complement.
CCTCGAAAATAGCATAGGTTAACTAGAGCCTAAAATGTTGGTCTTAGTGTTCTAAGGTCCTAAATATGTTTAATATGTGGTTTAGAGGCAGTAGCTAAAATATTAGAGGTGTTGGAAGTCAAACGTCAAGGGACGACTAAGACGTTTGACGACTAAGTCACCTAAATGTCTCTTATGTGGTTCTATGTGTTTATGTGTGTTTCATGGTGTTTTAAGGTTCTTAATAGAGTTATTATATCATGTATAGGCAGTGGTTAAAGTTTCGTGAAGTTTGAAGTTCAAACGACCAAGAACGTCCAAGGCATTCGAAAGATATGCCTTGAGTCGACCTTGTACGTCTAGGCGAGTTTCGTCGAGTTTTACGTGTTCGTTTTGGTTGAAATTCATGTGAGAGGTGTTAAACTCATAGATGGTCATATTTGGATTGGAAACGTCCGGGAAATTATCCCCAAGGACCATCAAAGGGTCCTTGAGGAAAGGACCCAAAATCTGATGGCAGGCTGTCCCAGGCAGCCTTGGCGACGGAGCTGTCAACGGCCAGTCATGGCTGTGACGCCCCGTCACAAGGGTTTCGTCGTGGGGGACTTGTCCAAGGGTGTAGGGAGAACCCTTGGAAAGCCACAGGAGCTTGCAACGGATGGCCATGACGGGCCGTTGCACCCGTGACGCCCCGTCACAAGCCAGGCGTCGCAGCCAAGTCCCTGTGCGCAGACTTACTGCCAAGTTAGGGGTGAATTGGTAAATTCACCCCATGTCTAGATAAAAGTTTAGGCGGTTATTTAGGGGTCTTATGGGTATTTTAATTAACTATTTAAGTGGTTAAGACACTAGAGACTTCATTATTCTTCTAAAATCAAAATCCAAAGTCTCTTAGAAATCCCAAAACCTCCATTGAAGAGGCAGCTTGGTGAGGGTTCTTGTGTGGGTATTCTTCATCAAAGTGAAGAATTATCATCCTTGAGGTATGGCTTTTGATCCTTGAAACTTATTTCATCAAGGAGCCCAATCCTCAAAGTGTTTTACAAAGTTTTCTAAAGTGAATTGTCCAATTTCGGGATTCTACCATGGGTTCTTGCATAAATAATTTCTAAACATTGAATTATGATCTAATTGATATTGTATTGATGATTTCAACATAAATTACCTATGAACCCATGTGAATTGATGAACCCTAGATTTGACTACTTTTTGGGTTACTTGATATTAAGCTTATATTGATGAATTGTTATGTAGTTTCTTATGGGCTTTCTAATTATATAAGAATTGTGTTCAATTGATATGTAATTGATATTATATTGTTAAACCTAGATTGAATTGATGTAGATTCATTGAGTTTTATGGTTATTGCTTTGAATTATTGTTCATGGCCATGGGTAAGGGCCTTATGATGTTGAATTGGTTGATTTGACATTGATTTGAAGTATGGATATGGGGATCAAGGTATGCTGCCCCGTTTTCCTTAATTTGATATTAATTATACTTCGATATTATTGTGATTGGTATGGTCCACTTATGGTGGCGGTGTTATGTGTTTAATTTGCAATTGATGTGGCCTTGTCGGCTTTACTTTATGCAATATTATGAGCATGGCCTTATTGGCAACTACTTGAAGTTATGTGGCTATTTGTGTAGTTGATGATGTGAGTATGATATTACTTATCTACATGTGAAGTTATATAGTCATGTGTGACGTCCCGCCACAATTTCAGCCTAATTCCGCGTCCGGAAAGGGGCAGACTGCTCTAGAGTTGTGCGGAGAACTCTAGAACATTCTAGAATTATCAAGAAGATTAGAGAAGGTCCCAAGGTGTGGTAGAATTCTCTAGAAAAGGGACCAAAGTGTAAATATTTTAGGGACTTGTAAAGTAAATATTAATTGCACTTTAGTCCCTAGGAAGTAGTATAAATAGAGGTGCCCCTCATTTGCAAAGGCATCAAGCAAGTTATAAGCATTCTCCAAGCAATATACAAAGCCTTCTTCCAAAAGCTCCCTTTTGTTCTTTCTAAGTTCTTTCTTAAAGCATTCTCTTAGCGGTCTAAGTCTTAAAGGCTTTCTTGAGCTTACAAGACCTTGAAAGATTAGTGAGTAAGTTGTCGAGGGCCACACGAAACTTTAACAAATACTTTAAGTCCGTGACAACGTGGTATCAGAGCGAGGTTTGATACTAAGGGAATGGCTACCGAAGAAGACATAAACGGCGCTAGCACCACCAACGTCCATTTGGATGGTGGTAAGAAGAACCGAAAGGGGATGAAACACCAAAAGGGTAATGAGGAGATGCTGCCCGATCCCACACCTAGCGAGGCGCTAACATCTCATCCACCCTCAACTACCGAAGCAAGTGACGATGAATTGGGCGAAGATGCCATAGACGTCACTGCTGGAGAAGAATGGGTCTCAAGGGTGGAAGTGGTAAGGCAGGCCGTCGAGATATTAGGCCGGCGCATGAACGTGGCAGACGGCAAGTTCAAGACCCTTGAGGACTTCACCCTTGAGGAGACCGAGAACATCCGTAAGGAGTTGGAAGGTCGCCAGCGGGCCGAGTTCGAGATGAAGGAGGCCATCACTTCCTTGGAGTGTCGGCTTATGGATGTGCTTAACACGAAGGAGACAGTTACTTCCTTAGAGTGTCAGCTTACGGAAGCGCTTAGCACAATCGAGACTCTGAAGGCCGAGGTGAAAACACTCAAGAAAGGCGTAGAGGTTGGAGGATCTGCATCACCTGACCGTGATAGGGAGGCCAGGGTCGAGACTCCCAAGCCACCTATATTCAAGGGCGTCCGTGACGCTCAAGAGGTGGAAAACTTTCTATGGTATTTGGAGAATTACTTCAAGTGTAGTCGGGTGAGAAGTGACGAGAACAAGATCAACACTGCTGTGTTGTACTTGTCCGAGATGGCGATGCTATGGTAGAGGCACAAAGAGGCCGAGATCGGGAAGGGGACGTGCACCATCAACACGTGGGAGCAATTCCGCGAAGAATTCAAGAAAGCCTTCTTCCCAAATAATGTCGTGTACGAGGTCAAGCGCAAATTCCAGGAATTGAAGCAAACGGGAAGTATTCGAGCATATGTGAAGGAGTTCACAACTCTAACGCTTCAAATTCCCAACCTCACGGACGAGGACATGTTGTTCCACTTCATGGACGGATTGCAGAATTGGGCCAAGATAGAGTTGGAGCGGCGACAAGTGAAGACCATAGACGAAGCCATCACACAAGCTGAGTCCTTGACGGACTTCAAGCATGAACGGCATGACAAGGCGAAGGGCAAGGACACAAGAAGTAGTCATGCCAAAGGTGGGGGAGACCGTGGCCGAGGCAAGGAGCAGCAGGCACACCCCAAGCAACATGCCCCCCACAAGCCGGAAAACAAGCGGTTCTTGCGCCAAAATTATACAGAGAAGCGGCGCAGACCAGCAAAGGAGTGGGTGCTACATATGCGGTGGACCGCACGGCTATGCCAGGTGCCCCGAAATGAAGAATCTCGGTGCCATCCTACGCGAACGGAAGGAGAAGGATGCACAAGATCAAGGGCATGACACGGGCACGACGCAGTTGGGCATGGTTGGATTGTGTGGTGCGATAGCCAAGCAGACCGAGAAGCCAGGAGACTTCAGCACGCAGTATGTAGACATCTTTATAAATGGAAGACCAGCTCGTGCCATGGTAGACTCCGGGGCAGAAGCCAACATCATGACCAAGACGACAGCAGAGAGGTTAGGGCTGAACTACGTGCCAAGCAACACCCGCCTCAAGACTGTCAACGCCCCACCGACTCTCGTGTGCGGAGTCGCCCAAGGAGTGAGCATCACATTGGGGAGATGGCAAGGAAAGACAAACTTTACAGTCGCTCCTCTAGACATATTCGACATCATTCTCGGGCAAGAATTCTTCCAGCGCTGTCACACGATGATCGATCCCTACCTCCAACGACTCATGGTCATGGAGCGGGATGGGTCATGCATGGTACCTCTAGTCAAGGTACCAAAGAAAGAAGGACACGCCCACCTATCGGCCATGCAGATTGTGAAGGGCCTGAAGAAAGGAGAGCCGACGTTCCTAGCTACCATTGCAAGTTCGGGAGAAGACAATGGTACTATGCAGTCCTTGCCACCGCTCATAGAGAAAGTCCTTGAGGAGAACAAGGACGTGATGCCGGACGAGTTGCCGAAAACCCTACCTCCGAGGCGCGAGGTAGATCATAAGATAGAGTTGGAGGTCGAAGCCAAGCCACCCGCACATGCACCTTATCGTATGGCTCCACCCGAGTTAGAGGAGCTAAGGAAGCAGCTGAAGGAGCTCCTCGAGGCCGGTCACATCCGTCCATCCAAGGCACCTTATGGCGCGCCAGTGCTGTTCCAGAAAAAGAAAGATGGGTCGTTGTGTTTATGCATCGACTATCGGGCGCTCAATAAGGTCACAATCAATAACAAATATCCTATCACGCTGATTGCAGATTTGTTTGATAGACTTGGGCAGGCCAAGTACTTCACCAAGATGGATCTCCGGAAAGGCTACTACCAAGTGCGCATCGTAGAAGGAGATGAGCCAAAGACAACGTGCGTGACTAGATACGGAGCGTACGAGTGGTTGGTAATGCCTTTCGGCCTAACCAACGCACCCGCCACCTTTTCCACGCTGATGAACGAAATCCTTCATCCGTACTTGGACCAGTTCGTGTTGGTGTACTTGGATGACATAGTCATCTATAGCAACACCTTGGAAGAACACGTAGAGCATCTGAGGAAGGTCTTCCAAATCTTATGAGAGAACCAGCTCTACGTCAAGCGGGAGAAGTGTGAGTTCGCCCAGCCCGAGGTGCACTTCTTAGGACATGTAATCAGCCAAGGCGAACTACGGATGGACGAGGCGAAGATTAGGGCGATCCAAGAATGGGAGGCGCCCACGAAGGTGACCGAGCTGCGATCATTCCTTGTACTTGCGAACTACTATCGCAGGTTCATCTGTGGCTACTCCGCTAAAGCCGCTCCACTGACCGAGTTATTAAAGAAGAATAAGCCGTGGGTTTGGAGCGAGGAGTGCCAAAGAGCGTTCAAAGGTCTCAAGGCCGCAGTAACAGAAGAACCGGTCTTGATGCTGCCCGACTTCTCAAAGACCTTCGAGATACATACAGATGCCTCGGATTTTGCCATTGGGGGAGTCTTAATGCAAGATAGACACCCAATAGCATTCGAGAGCCGCAAACTAAACGAGGCCGAACGACGGTACACAGTGCAAGAGAAAGAGATGACCGCCATCGTACATTGCCTACGCACGTGGAGACACTACTTATTAGGCTCCAAGTTCGTGGTCAAGACGGACAACGTGGCCACTAGCTACTTCCAGTCACAAAAGAAGATCATCCCGAAGCAAGCTAGATGGCAAGACTTCTTGGCAGAATTTGACTACGTCTTGGAGTACAAGCCGGGAAGGGGCCACGGCCGACGCACTTAGTAGGAAGGCCGAGCTTGCTGCCATCACCACAACTCACTGTGACATTCAAGATGCAATCAAGGATGGCATGCAGCACGATCCAGAGGCCAAGAAGCTGATGGAGTTGGCTGCCCAAGGCAAAACCAGACGCTTTTGGGTAGAAAATGGCTTCTTGCTCACTACCGGTCGGAAGGTTTATGTACCCAAGTTCGGGTCTATCAGGCGGCGCATCATAAAAGAAAGCCATGACACACCGTGGGCTGGGCATCCGGGACAGCGACGTACGAGGGCACTAATCGAGGCTATTTACTTCTGGCCACGCATACGGGATGACATCGAGTGCTATGTGCAGACTTGTCTTGTGTGCCAACAAGAAAAGGTGGAGCAAAGACAACCGGGAGGATTACTAGAGCCACTACCCGTAGCTGAACGCCCATGGGAGAGCGTGACCATGGACTTCATCACTTCCTTGCCCAAGTCCGACGGGTTTGGTACTATCATGGTCGTGGTGGACAGGTTTTCAAAGTATGCTACCTTCATGCCCGCCACAGCCAGTTGCACCGCCAAAGAGGCCGCTCGATTATTCTTCAAGAACGTGGTGAAATACTGGGGGTTGCCAAGATATTATTAGTGATCGAGACCCCCGCTTTACCGGGAACTTTTGGAGAGAGTTGTTCGAGATCCTTGGTACGAAGCTTCACTTCTCCATAAGTTTTCACCCGCAGACCGACGGCCAGACCGAACGCGTCAACGCCCTATTGGAGTGCTATCTAAGGCACTATGTCAGTGCGCATCAGAAGGATTGGGCGCAACTCCTAGACATGGCACAATTTTCTTATAATTTGCGGAGGAGTGAGTCCACCGGGCGCACACCATTTGAGTTGGCGACAGGCCAACAACCCCAAACTCCGCATTCGTTGCCGACTGCTTTTGATGGAAAGAAGTTTGGGTGCCTACCATCTTGCCAAGTATGGGAGGAACAACTTGACATTGCCAAGTCCTACTTGGACAAGGCAGCCAAGAAAATGAAGAAGTTCGCCGACCGCAAACGCCGTCCCACGGACTATAAAGAAGGTGACATGGTCTTGGTAAAATTCAATCCAAGACAGTTTAAGGCACTAAGAGGCGTTCATCAAAACTTAGTGCGTAAATATGAGGGTCCGTTCAAGATCGTGGCCAAAGTGGGCAAGATCTCATACAAGTTGGAGTTACCTCCTCACTTCAAGATCCACCCGGTATTTCATGCGAGTGTCCTCAAGCCATACCATGAGGACAAGGAGGATCCTAACCAGAATCGATCACAACGGGCCCCCATTACTGTCACTGCCTCGCACGATCGGGAGATTGAAGCTATCATGGATTATCAAGCCAAACGGAAGCGAGGTCAACAAGCGAGCGCCATGTTCCTTGTGCATTGGAAGGGACAAACTCCGGAAGAGGCCACATGGGAAAAATATGAAGATTTGTGGAAGTTCAAGGACAAGGTCCAGGAGTTCTTACGGCAATGCGTCGCGGTCGTCGCATCATCAGGTGAGGGAGCGTTTGACGTCCCGCCACAATTTCAGCCTAATTCCGCGTCCGGAAAGGTGAAGACTGCTCTAGAGTTGTGCGGAGAACTCTAGAACATTCTAGAATTATCAAGAAGATTAGAGAAGGTCCCAAGGTGTGGTAGAATTCTCTAGAAAAGGGACCAAAGTGTAAATATTTTAGGGACTTGTAAAGTAAATATTAATTGCACTTTAGTCCCTAGAAAGTAGTATAAATAGAGGTGCCCCTCATTTGCAAAGGCATCAAGCAAGTTGTAAGCATTCTCCAAGCAATATACAAAGCCTTCTTCCAAAAGCTCTCTTTTGTTCTTTCTAAGTTCTTTCTTAAAGCATTCTCTTAGCGATCTAAGTCTTAAAGGCTTCCTTGAGGTTACAAGACCTTGAAAGATTAGTGAGTAAGTTGTCGAGGGCCACACGGAACTTTAGCAAATACTTTAAGTCCGTGACACATGTATGTGTTCTTCTAGTTATGTTGCCTTAAGTGATCATGTTAGACTATGACTTTGACATTATGAGTGTAGTGTTAGGTTAAGTCTTGGTTATTCCTACTTGACTTTGTGAGTGTATGTGGAGTATATTAATGATGTTATGATGATAGATAGGATGACTTGAAGATGTTAGGTTGTTTTAGAAGTGTTTCTAGAATGGCTTGTATTATGGGTTAAAAGTGAAGTATGTGATGTCTTGTCTTGGTTGACTTGTATCTCTTACTTGATGTATATATGGTTATGAGTATGTTATGTCTTGATATAGGGTGCTATAACTCTTAGTCTTGAATAAATAAATATAAGTGAGACCTTAATGATAAGAAGGTCAATTTATGTGGAACCTTGAACTTAGTGGCGAGGTTATGAATTGTGAAGTAGTTAGCCGTAATGGTATCCTTCATGTTATGAGTGATGGACTTAGGGATGGTTGGCTGGAACGACATCATATCATACCTTAGGAAAGTTGCTATGAGCTTCCTATCGCTATTGTGAGGTAGCCCTAGTGGACCTTCCTTGGTAGGGTGAATGTAATTGGGTTATGAACTAGATAAGAGACCTAATTATATGAACCTTATGTGAATTAATCTATGAGAACAAAGGCTAGCACCGAGTGAGTATGGTAAGGGAAGTAATTCTAGTGAAGTACGAGACTAGAATGCAAATAAACCCTTCATATTCCTTAACCATGTGCCTACATGGGATGTGTCCAAGTTCTACCATTGGCAAGTAGAACAACCTCATCGAAGTAGGATAGAACTTCGGATTCCATGTCTTGCTACCATGGTCTATGTCGGTTATTGCCTATTCTCATCATGTGGAATACCTTTTAGCATTAGATAAGTTTATGAGGTTTAGGTGGTGGTATGGGACGCTATCTAGACATTGCACAATAGACTTTGAAGGTGTTATGTGGAGTTCCTAGGTCTTATCCAAAGACCATTATGTGATCCATTATGTGAGTGTCTTATGTGATGCTTTATGTGAGTGTCTTATGTGATGTATGAGTCTTATGAACTAATGAACTAATGACCTATGTTAGTAACTATGTAAATGGTTGAGTACCTAATCTAAAGTGACTTAAGCATTCCTTAGCTAAAGTGTGAGGAGGACATGAAAGGATGGTCTCTTCATGTCTTATCTTTGGAAGTCTTGAGGATGACTCTAGTTAGGGAAGTTGGTTAATCTTGTTGACATGATCTAAACCTTAGGAAGTCTTAAGGGCTATTTAGGTAATCTTGTAGAGGTCATTGTACTATGGACATATCTTCTCGATTTACTTAAGTAGGTCTTTTGATAGGCTTTGGAAGGAGAATGTCTTCTAATCTAAGTGTTGGTGTGTTTAGTGAGAATGATTCTATTTTGAGGTAATCTATAGGATCTCTTGTGTGTGTGTGAAAGGGATTGTATGGGCGGTCGCTCCACACTCACTCAAGTGAACCTTGGAATTGACCTTTGGTAGATGAATCTTACATAGATGTTTATGATTGTTTTCTAAGTATGTAGGTGACTCATTGTAGGTAATCTTAAGGGTCGTTTAGGCACATCTAGAGAGGGTGTATGGGCGGTCTCTCTTTGTGTGATTTAAGTGAATCTTAGGATGACTTTAAGTGAGGGAATTACATGCTAGGAGATGTTAAAAGCAAGGTTTGGACTTCACTGTAACAGTGAAGAGACTTCACTGTACAGTGAAAGTGAAGTGAACTCACTGTAAAGTGAGCCCTTAAATGCTATCTTTGGTTAATTGTTATCTTATGTGTTTCTTAATTGCTAAATGATGTTTTTATGTTTAAACTATGATTTCTAGATGAAAAGATGCATATTTCCAATAAAGTCCGTTTTCATGATTTTATGCATATAGCCATACTTAGTACATGTGGTTGTACTAATTCCATGCTTTATTTTCTATCTATAGTCCTTGGTAGGTAAGGAGCTTTGGAGAAGAAGACTTGGGCATTAGAAGAATCGTCCGAGTAGAAGAATTGAAGTATGTCCTCATTTGTATCGAGGGCATATATGTCATCTTATGTTTCTTTTATGAAGTATTGTAATAAGACTATGTTAGTTCTATTTTCGTATTAAAGTACTCTTGTGTCTTAAGATGATGAGATTGAGACTTAGCATTTCTATTACTTTTATATGAAAGAGGTTTTTAAGACTATATTACGTTTTAGTGAATAGTTTTAATTCCGCACTACTTTTCACTATGTATATGCGATGAATGATATGAATGAGACTTGTCTTAGAACTCTGAGAGTTCGACGACGCCGGTCGCAATCCAAGATTGCACCCTATCTCCTAGGGTATGGTCTCGGGTTGTGACATTAATCTACTCAATATAACCAAAAGGAATCATAAACAAAGTAATTCACAAGATCAATTTCGTATTGGAAGTAAACCCACTTGAATTTCATACTTTGAAATCAATTTGGAGGAACCCTTTGGGAAAGAGATCCCAAAGGTGAAAGGAATCACATACCTTACTAATTGATGAAGTTTGATGGAGAAAACTTGATACTTTGCAGCCCTAGAACCCTCGTTTTCCTTGTCTTCAATGGAGTTTCTTTGGGAGAGAGAAAGAAAGAGAAGGAAGAGCAATTGGATTTTGGGAATTATAAGAGTTGGGTTTAGTCTAATTAGGTTTGGGGTCTTTATAGAAGTCATTAACTAACTTAAATAGGCCTCCATTAACCCCTCACTAATTACCTTACCACTTAATTAACTAAATGAACTAATTAAAACGTGGCAGCAACACAGGGGCTTGACCCACGAGACCCCGACTGACGGGCCGTAGGTCAGTCGACGGGCAGTGTGGCCTCCGTGTTTCACGTCCATGGTTTTGGTCAGAGACTGGAAAAAACAACCCCTTCATGAATTTGTCTAAGTTACCATCGACGGGGGCAATCGATGCCCGTCGATTGGACCATGATTCGTCGCCTGCAACTCGTAGGTAGACACTGCCTTTTGGCAGCTTTTTGCCAAATCGCAAGGGTCCTCCTCAAGGGCCCTTGGTTGGTCCTTGGGGAGTCGTACCCAGACGTTTCGACTATAAACCAACTCTAATACGTGTTGGACACCTTACCACCAAATTTCATCATTTTTCGACTCTTAAAACTTAGTCAAATAGACTAAGGCACACTAGCACCTTTTGAACTAGTTTCCGGACGTCATGGACATTCCTTGACGTTTTGATTCTAAAACTTCCTAAACGACTTATATACATTATAGTTGACTTATAAACAATGTTACAACTCTTAGAATATCATTTTAGGCTCTAGATTAGGCTTTAGACTTTCGGAGTATTACAATGACGTTAACGCTCTTTCGTATTTTATCTTTTTTGTTTTATTTAGGATGAAATGGTCTGATAGACTCTTATACTTGTATATACTTGTATTCGTTTGTATCCTAAATCCTTTTACTTCATACTTTATCAACTGGACCCTTAAACTTATTAAAACACAATATTTGAAACCCATCTGACCATTGACCAAATCTATGTGTGCCATAAATATTGTTGAATTAGAAAAATGTGTGAATACACTCGCTTTCAAGCGAGTAAATACACTATATTTTATTTAAAATATTATTTTTTTTCCAAAAAAAAATGTGTTTCTTCATTAACCCACTTCCACCCTACCCCACCCCACCCCAATTTATCTTCTTCCCCAACACTGATCTTTTCACCTCTAACCCTAAACTTTCTTCTCTTGTTCTTCAACCAAATCACTCACCATACCCATTCTTTTCTTTTAGTTTCTTCGAAATCACTCATCATTTGCTTTCTTTTTCTTCTTCACCTACTCTCTTCTTTGCAACAAAATAAAATCCCGCCATTAGTTTCTTTTTTCATCCTCCATTTTCCTAAATTCTTAGTCTTTTTTATTTTAAAAGTTGAAATCATTATTTCTTTTAGTTAGATTCAAAGAGGAGGTATGATATGCATTAACGTAAAGGGTGATGGTGGGCATTGAAAAAGTTGAAAACTCCAATGATAAGTTTGAGAAAGCTTGAAGAACAACATACGAGTATCATGAATTTGTGAAATTAATTCAAATTTGTGATTTGAGACTCGTTGGATTTGTGTTAGTAAACTTGTAGTTGAAATTTCAAGTCAAATAAAGAAGAATTTCATCTATTTGGCATGAATTTGGTGCTCAAATTGTAAGAATATATGAAGGTTAAAGAACATGACTATTTAAAAACTTTCAGAAATTTATAAAAATTAAATATTTGATTTTTTTTTATCTTCTTATATTTAATTTTTGATGTGTCATTGAAAAATGACATGGAATTACATGTGTAAGAGGTTGGATTACACACACAAAGATCCGATGAGAAAAATGTTTTAAATATAGTGTTTTAATGAGTTTAAGAGTTTAGTTGACAAAAGGTTAAGTAGGAGGGTTTAAAATATAAAGGCATACAAGTATAAGAGTTTATCAGACCATTTTGTCTTTTATTTATAGAAATGTTCAACTTTTTGCCTTTTTTTATTTTTCTCATTTAAAATAGGGATAATACACAAGTACCCCTTCAACCTATGCCCGAAATTCCGCAGACACACTTATACTCTAGTAAGGTCCTATTACCCCCTGAACTTATTTTATAAATAATTTTCTACCCCTTTTTGTTCTACGTGGCACTATCTTGTGGGCCCAGCGTGTGTTGATATTTTTTTTCAAACTAGTGTCACGTAGGCCGAAAAGGTAAAAAATTATTTATAAAATAAGTTCAGGGGGTAATATGACCTTAGTATAGTATAAGTGCATAGGTTGAGGGGGTACTTATGCATTTTCCCTTAAAAATACAATAAAACTAAAAAATTAATACAGTAGCTAACATTTTTAAACTAATAAAAATGTAGTTAAATTAAGGCTTAAGTCATCGACTGCCCCTTAAAGTTGTCCGCATAATTCACTTAGACACCTAAACTAAGACTTGTACCTATTGAACACCTAAATTGTTCAAAACATATACCTATTAAACACAAAATGCTGATATGACAAAAAATGTGTTTTGCACTTCCTTGAAGCGTGTGAAAAGACTTAAAATAATGTCTTTTTTTATTTTTTCTATATTTTTTCTTCTTTTATTGACACTTGGCATTATAATTAACTTAAAAATATTTTTCTTCTTTTATTACATTTTTTCAAAAAATAAAAGCACCCCACTCCCAACCTATCATCTTCTTCATAATTTAGTTTGCAAAACTTTCTTCATTTTAGCTCCAACATTGTTTTTCTTTCTTTTGTTATATACAAAAAATTTATATCTTCCAAATATGAAGATAAATGAAAATCAACTATGAAGATTCAAATTTGAAAGAAAGTCTTCGTATGATTTATTTCAAATCTCATAAAAATAAGGAACAAATATGAAGAAGATGAAAGAATATAAATGATTTTCACGTATAAAAAAAGTTAGCCGATATTTATTTATCACAATTTTCGAACAAAGATTTTTACTCAAATTCATATGTTTTCATTAAATTTATGAAAAATGATATTATAATTTTTGAAAGAAATAATTTTGGAGCTATCAACTTCATTTTGTCATCGATGTAGAGTAAAATAACCGCTAACAAAATTTTCTTTCTTCTTCACTCTTAGTATGAAATGTATATATATATTTTAAAATTTAATCTTGAAGTTATTTGAAAGAATAAGATTTTGTAATTTGGGAAAGAATGTGTTTTGGGGAAGAAGATGAAGATGAAGATGAAAGGGGGTGGGGGTGGGGGTAGGTTGGGTAAAATAGGTTGACATTTTCATTTTTTCTTTTCCTTTTTAAAAAAATTAGATATTAAATGTGTGTGTTTTTTATAATTTTCGGGGCCCAATGCCAATTGTTATTTTTTAATTAGTCATTTTGCCACGTCACCGCAAGTGTATCACACACTCTTCACATTTTTTGCTGATTATAAAAAAATGTCTAATAGGAATGATTTTTGAATAGGTAAAAGTGTTCAATTGGTAATAGTCTTAGTTGAGTTGTCTAAGTGAATTATGCGGACAACTTTAAGGGTCTACTGATGACTTAAGCCTTAAATTAAATAATTAGACTACAACAGAAGGTGATAAAAAAAAATATACTAAAATCACTAACTTATTTATTAAAATCAAAATTGATAAAAAAAAATATCTGTTATATACTCTTTTACTTCTTATTAGTTTTCCCTTTTTCTCATTTATTTTTAATTCATTCATTTTTCTCTACTTCTCCCACTTTTTTCTCCTCTATTGGTTCCTTTTATTTTCGCATTTTTTGTTTTATTTTTCAATTTCTTTATTTCATGTTCCTTTTCTCTTCTTTTTTTTCGTTTCTCCTTTTCTTTTTTTTTTATTATCTTTTTGTTCTTTATTTATTTTTCATCCTTTTCTATTCATTGTCTCAAATAATTTTTTTTACATTTTCACCGCAATTTTATTTTATATTCATTGTTATGATATCATTGACAGTTATTTCAATCATTTAGTGAGACCTTCGTGATACAATCACACTATATCTACATATTGTCATGGTATAATTGATGTATGCTTTGATCATTTCAACTCTTAGTGAGACATCTATGATGTTTTAACACCTCAGATTCGGAAAAGTAGGAAAAATACAGTTTTAGGCTTGTGTCTGTATCTACAGATGTCATCTACGGACCGTTGTAGCTTTTAGGGGCCGTAGGTGGCAACCGTAGGTAATGGGAAAATATATTTTTCAAAACTATCCTTTTGACGATTCAATAGGACGGTATGTCGTTCCATCGACGAGTCATGGGTAGATCTCTTAGGTCGCGCTAGATTTAGTGAAAATTTAAAGCTTAAAGTTGATTTTAAGGTTGGCATGCCCTTAGGTAGATGTACAAGTCGTACATGTGTTCCATCATTTGTTGGCCAAATTTAGAGTCTCTGATCACTTTCTACGGTTGACCAGTACGGTCCGTAGTAGGACTTACAGACTGTAGATCCAATCGTAGATGGTGGTCGGTAGTTATTTTGAAAGGGCTTTTCGGTTTTTTCCTTAATTGATTAGTGCCTAAATGACGAGTCCACAAATTGGACTCGTTTAGGGCTTTATTTTGAGAGAAATAGTGTCCTCAAATGCTTATTTTATCCCAATATCTGATAAAAACTCTTAAGTTTCAGGTATTTGAAGATTTAAGGAAAGCATGGACACTATGACACAAAAAGGAACAAAGAAGGTTGAAATGAACAAAGAAACTAAAGCCTGAGCATCGCCAAGTACACTTGATGAGTCGCCGAAGGGACATACTCCGCCCTTGTTCTAGTACGCGAAGCCCTAAAGGAAGAGGATCAAAAAGGCAGAGAAAGGAGCAGTCGGCGCACCGCCAAACAGTTCCGCGAAGCAGTACTATACCGCCATATGGTCCAGAACTTGAAGATGTTGTGGGCAAGCATAAAAAGTCAATGAACTAGAAGAAGGGCGAGTCACCGAGTCATTCGGAGACCTCGACTAACCTCGCTGAATGATCCGCCACAACACTATATTTGAAAACTATAAATACTAGCCTTAGTTATTATTTTTAAGATCTGAACATAAGTCTAGTTTTTAGACTTTAAACTTTAATTTTTCTTGTATTTTCTCTCAAGTTTGGAGAGGCTTTCTTGGAAGACTCGAAGAAGGAAGAATTTCATCTTCCCCAAGTTTGAAGTTGGTCTTCTTAATTCTTCTTCCTTTGTTAAATCAAGACTTATATATCTATACCCATTTGGTTTCAACATTATTGAAGGTATAATTTCTTATTTCTTGATGTGTGGCTAAAAAACCCCATTCTTGGGGTGTGATTTTGCAAATATGAGTTGATATTATTATTTAGTCTTGCTTGCTGGTAGGTTAGATGTATTTTAATGGTGATTTCCCCTAGTGGTTGTGATTTAATTTAATGGGTTTGTAGTTGCAAATACAAAACCACCCATGTGTTTTTGGCTTGCTCAAGAGAGAGAGGTCGTAAAACCAAGATTGCTAGAATAATGGCCTAAGGAGTGGCTCGACATGAGGTTCAGCCTAAGATGGTGAGATCTAGTCCTATATCCTAACGTTCAACTTGAGAGACTGAGTAGGGTAAGGCGTAGGCTGGCCTTCATGTGACAGATGAGTATCCGAGAGGAACCTATTTGAAATAGGGTAAGTTTCTCGAGAGAGAACTTATTTCCATCTAAATCTTAGCCTAGTCATTATTATCTTGCAAATTTCCTATCGAAAGCATGTACACAACGATTTATATTAATTGTATTGCGGTCACACCCCAAGAACTTCTCCCCATACTTGATTTTCTTTGCATTTCTACTATTTTTACTATACTTATGACAAACCCCATCAATATTTGACATTTTGGTGTTACCCCCTTTTAATTTACAATATTTTTAATCGTAAATCTTTTAAGCTACAACTAATTAGAATGAAATTCTAATTAACTACATTCTCGAAACCGCTCCCTTGGAACACGACCCCAACCCTCGGTTGGGTTACTATATTATCAACTATTGTAGACACTCGAACCATAGTTAGTGTCATTGGTCACGATAAGCAATCAAAATGGTGTCGCTGCCGGGGAGTGGTGTCATGTGAAAATGTAGTAATTAAAGTTTTTATTCTTTTTAGTGTACTTTTACTAATTTTACTTTTAGTTTAGTTTTTCGGTTTTAGTTGTTTGTGTGTGCAAGTCTTGTGAGCATGGCGGAGGGAGTGGGTGGCAAGTCGGTTGAGGCAGATCAAGAAGTCAAGGGTGACTTCAAGTTAACTGCCCTGGTATCTCAACTAAATGACTTGACCACCAAAATATATGAGGTAAAAAACCAATGCAAACTCCAGGGAGGTATATGGCTCCTTATGAGTGGAAGAAGTCTCCAAGAGATGATAAAATTCATATTGAGGATACACTTCAAATCATTCTCCAAAAGATCACCGATCAAAATCGAGTGTTGGACGAAATGAGAGGGAATGTGGAAGCGTTAAATCAATTGATTGGATCTTATTCTAGATCAATCCAACACATCAGATCACTCATGATGTTTGTAGTGTCTTAGCTCCATCCAAACGACATATTAGGGTTACCTTGTGACACTAGGTCTAACTCTGATAATAGATAGTGAGGCAGGACCTACCTCGTGTCACGAATTTAAATAAGGTGATTCTAGGGAGGCAACCCAAGGTCTTAAACGTTTTTAGGTTTTTATTTTTATAAATAATGGTGTGTTGATGTTGCAGAATAAATCAAGGAAAATGTGTACCATTTTAGGTTGGCGATCAGATAGTCTATTCAGCAAATCGACAAACAGAGTGGCGTACCTGACTGGATCCGCCATTTGGATCAATGTTTGAGCAATATGGAGCTTGCAAAACTCGGCAAACATAGGAAGCAACTCGGTGAATCTCCAACCAGTTTGATGACCTCGATATAGACCGCCAGATTGACCCCACAAAACTGAAGATTTTACCTAAAAGGCGGGATAAATGACCTTTCGCCGTTCCACCGAGTTGGTAGGCGGGTGCGACTAACGGTGTCAAATGGATGTGAACTGAATGGTTATTATGGCCAAACGCCTCATAATTTGAATTTCTTCATTTTCCCTCGCTCTAAAACCTTCCAACTTCACACCAAGGTATTATTTTCAGAATTTCTACTTATCATTAGTATTATAGGTAGTAATTAGTGTTGGGTAGTGGATTATTTTGCCGCCTAGCATTTCAAAAACACTTTGATTGGCATAAAAGGTTAATCTCTAAAACCCTGAATTTATTTTTGAAGATTTTTGAACTCATTTGCAATTATAGTATCGATATGACGTGTGATGGGCCTCTTTGGTAGGAATACATTGCTTTGATGTTTGCCTTTAATTTAAACCCTTTGCCTATAATGTTCTGATAGTCGAGTGCCCTTAGTTTTTTGATTGGATCTTATTCTAGATCAATCCAACACATCAGATCACTCATGATGTTTGTAGTGTCTTAGCTCCATCCAAACGACATATTAGGGTTACCTTGTGACACTAGGTCTAACTCTGATAATAGATAGTGAGGCAGGACCTACCTCGTGTCACGAATTTAAATAAGGTGATTCTAGGGAGGCAACCCAAGGTCTTAAACGTTTTTAGGTTTTTATTTTTATAAATAATGGTGTGTTGATGTTGCAGAATAAATCAAGGAAAATGTGTACCATTTTAGGTTGGCGATCAGATAGTCTATTCAGCAAATCGACAAACAGAGTGGCGTACCTGACTGGATCCGCCATTTGGATCAATGTTTGAGCAATATGGAGCTTGCAAAACTCGGCAAACATAGGAAGCAACTCGGTGAATCTCCAACCAGTTTGATGACCTCGATATAGACCGCCAGATTGACCCCCACAAAACTGAAGATTTTACCTAAAAGGCGGGATAAATGACCTTTCGCCGTTCCACCGAGTTGGTAGGCGGGTGCGACTAACGGTGTCAAATGGATGTGAACTGAATGGTTATTATGGCCAAACGCCTCATAATTTGAATTTCTTCATTTTCCCTCGCTCTAAAACCTTCCAACTTCACACCAAGGTATTATTTTCAGAATTTCTACTTATCATTAGTATTATAGGTAGTAATTAGTGTTGGGTAGTGGATTATTTTGCCGCCTAGCATTTCAAAAACACTTTGATTGGCATAAAAGGTTAATCTCTAAAACCCTGAATTTATTTTTGAAGATTTTTGAACTCATTTGCAATTATAGTATCGATATGACGTGTGATGGGCCTCTTTGGTAGGAATACATTGCTTTGATGTTTGCCTTTAATTTAAACCCTTTGCCTATAATGTTCTGATAGTCGAGTGCCCTTAGTTTTTTGATTGGATCTTATTCTAGATCAATCCAACACATCAGATCACTCATGATGTTTGTAGTGTCTTAGCTCCATCCAAACGACATATTAGGGTTACCTTGTGACACTAGGTCTAACTCTGATAATAGATAGTGAGGCAGGACCTACCTCGTGTCACGAATTTAAATAAGGTGATTCTAGGGAGGCAACCCAAGGTCTTAAACGTTTTTAGGTTTTTATTTTTATAAATAATGGTGTGTTGATGTTGCAGAATAAATCAAGGAAAATGTGTACCATTTTAGGTTGGCGATCAGATAGTCTATTCAGCAAATCGACAAACAGAGTGGCGTACCTGACTGGATCCGCCATTTGGATCAATGTTTGAGCAATATGGAGCTTGCAAAACTCGGCAAACATAGGAAGCAACTCGGTGAATCTCCAACCAGTTTGATGACCTCGATATAGACCGCCAGATTGACCCCCACAAAACTGAAGATTTTACCTAAAAGGCGGGATAAATGACCTTTCGCCGTTCCACCGAGTTGGTAGGCGGGTGCGACTAACGGTGTCGAATGGATGTGAACTGAATGGTTATTATGGCCAAACGCCTCATAATTTGAATTTCTTCATTTTCCCTCGCTCTAAAACCTTCCAACTTCACACCAAGGTATTATTTTCAGAATTTCTACTTATCATTAGTATTATAGGTAGTAATTAGTGTTGGGTAGTGGATTATTTTGCCGCCTAGCATTTCAAAAACACTTTGATTGGCATAAAAGGTTAATCTCTAAAACCCTGAATTTATTTTTGAAGATTTTTGAACTCATTTGCAATTATAGTATCGATATGACGTGTGATGGGCCTCTCTGGTAGGAATACATTGCTTTGATGTTTGCCTTTAATTTAAACCCTTTGCCTATAATGTTCTGATAGTCGAGTGCCCTTAGTTTTTGTGCTTTAGTCCGATTAAATTTGAATGGGTGTTGCTTGATTATTGTTAGGATGGTGAAGTATAAGTAACCATGTTTGTACTAAATAACAAAAATTTCTCAATGAGGGAATGGGTGACGACATTCTTAAGGGTAATCGTAGTTAAATGACCAAATTTGGTAAGACTAGGAGAATTTTGAGTATTCCGAGGTGGCGGAAAGTATGGGTCTTAATTGAATTTCAATGGTGCATGTTTTGATTTTGCTTGCACGATTTGTAAAGTCGATTTTGAGAAGTGGGTTGAACGATAGGCATGTTGGGAAATTCGACGAGCTGGGTCGAGCTCTCCGTATCACTCGCCAGTTCGCCTACTGACCCTATATAACTCTTAATTTTATGTCTTGACTGTTGCTGGCTCTATGAATTTCGGCAAAAAAACCTTTAATCGCTGAGATAGTCGGCGATTTGCCTACTGTCTTCTTGATCGCCTTTTTGCATGATCCGCTAAACCTTTAAGCACTTTAACTTTTGGCAGACAATCTTTTGGTCGTTAAATGTGATTGGTGGTTCACCGAGTAGATTAATTCATCACCAACTGCCTAATTTTAAGATAATCCATTCAGCGAGCTCGACCTAGCTCGCTAAAAAGGTTTGGCGATTCGCCGACTGGATCGGCGAATCTTTCTACAATAGATTTTATGTGTTTAAGTTTGATTGTCCTGCTAATTATTCACAAACTTTTGTAGATATAGTACGCACACACTTAAACACGCAACCCCTAAAGAAGGCAGCACAGGGCATTCGTATCAATAAAGGAGGATCAAACCCTTCAAAGAGAAGAGGGGATGAACTCCCACAGGACAAAGGCAAGCGGAAGAAACATATAACAAAGAAAGTAGTAGTTGTTGAGGTCAAAGTTGAGTGGACCGAGCCTGAATATGATCAATCATTGATTCAACGACAGAGCAGGCTCTGAAATATGCCTCAACCCTCATCCACCAGGATTTTATCATATACAGTCACTTCCACCAGGAATACATCAATTGCAGCTCCTACTGAACTAGCTACAGAGCTAGCTCAGGAACCTCCAGTGGCCCCTGAACCTCCCGTCGTGTCTCTACCTCGGCCGCTGAATAGGTTTAAGGGAGATGGGGTACGAACCATTATAGAGGAGAAGCTTTTATCCGTGGAGGGCTTAGAGGGCAAGTATCGTGATATTCTAGGCACCTTTTGCTACCATAGGTTTGAGCAGTTTACGAGGCCTCGAGGTCCCTACATTCCTTCTTGGGTAAGGGAATTTTACATAGTGTATGAAGAGTTGGTGCCAAAGAATATGAAGAAGGCAAGCGAGTTTACACCGGTGATATCGGTTATGGTTAGAGGTTGGGAAGTAGAGTGCCACAAAGATCATATCAACGTTGGATTGGGAAGGTCGCAGCACTCTATACTCCCTTATAAGGGATTGCCTATTGCTGCATCTTTAGACGACCTAGGAGTGGTTGGATCCTATGATTTCTAAGGACACCGATAGATGAATAGGGGTTGGAGCTCCTATTGAGAAGAGGGATCTAAACATTGCTGCCAGGTTCTGGTTTGTCTTCATCACCAGCACCGTCATGCCATCTCAGAACGAGTCTGTTCTGCGCCTTCCCAAGGCATCTTGCCTTGGTTTTATCATGTACAGGAGGAGCATTGATCTTGGATTGTTGATGTCACAAGAGATGTCCATGAGGGCCAAACAGAAGCAAGCTTCTCTACAATTTCCTGTTATGATCACGAAGCTATGCTAACGTGTACGAGTGCCTCTGGACACTACGATAGAGATCAAGGTCACCCCTTCATCCTCTACTTACATTAGGCGTATTGAGGCCGAGTACACACGCGAAGAGGCTGACAGAAGAAGAGTGGATCCGGCAAATACTACTCCAAAGGTTGATGTTGACTTACTACCTGCAGATGCATCTGCACCCACACCGGCCTATGGGCCACCAGATATATTAGATCCTTCCTCTTGTTCACAGGATCCATGTTCTTTCTCTTCTGGCTAGTCGATCAGAATTACTCAGGCCATGATCCTGAAAATGGGGTGTTTGGCCCAATCAGCTAAGACGAGGGCAGCCAGATTGGATAGACCAGTTCTAGGGATGATCGAGAGCGCTATAGCTGCTACACTCTACCCACTCCAGGCCTCTATTGATGCTTTGACTTTGAGGGTTACAACTTGTGAGAGAAGACAAGGGAGACCATCCGAGATACCGGCTATGAAAGCTGACATTGCAGATCTGCAAAATGATGTCGATTATGTGAAGTCTATCGACTTCAATGATCTAATGAGGATCGCTGATGATGGAGGTGCCCATGTGACATCGAAGATTCCTCTAGCCACCACTGGAGATGTACATATGGGAGACGGAGTAGATATGGTTTCCGATGAAGAGACTGACGAAGAGTTGGTAGCAGCACAGGAGGAAGAGATGAGAGATAGCTAGGAGGAGAGTATCTATAGAGACTTTCCAGATCTGGTAGCGACAGTTGTGCAGTTGGAGATTCAGACATCCCCTACAAAGATATCCACAGTAGATCCTAGTGGTTCTGGCACGACTATGATTTCTGAGGCTATTTTGGGCACTGATGCCCAAGCATATATTGCTGACCAGAGTGTTGATGCCATGACAAGAGGAGAGGTTGCATAGATAGGATCTTTCTTAACCTCTCTCCGTATTACCTTGATTTTATTTTTGTGATACTAATACTTGTATTTGAGGACAAACACATTTTAATTGTGGTGGGTGAGACCCACACCTGTTATGTCGATACTACTTGTTCTTGTGTATATAGTTGGGTCGTTGTTTTAAATTGTGTTTTATGCTATGGGTGCGATTGTTTACGCTTATGGCTTCTTTTTTATTTTAATTGATTGCAAATTTTGACCCTTCCAGAAAGATTTCATTTTTTGAAATTTTTTGCCATCTCTTGTGTTGAAAGTGGTTGTTCTAGTACAAATTTGAGTCTCAGTTTTGATCAATACCAATGATTTAAATAGTGTTCTTAATCAAACAAACATGAATGTGCGGCTACGACGAGATCAATGAAGTTGCATAGACAATATGTGAACTCTTGAAAACTCCTTGCGATTAGCCATGTATCAAATTGATTTCTCTTTTGATGACCGTTGCACACTAGCAAAAGTGTGTAGTCTTGTTTGGCTTTAGTACCGATGATTTGTGTAATGAGCTTACAATGAATCATGCATGAATAAATCTTGAATTTTCCCCGTTAGTCTAATATACTAAGTGATGCTTTCTCTTTATATGATCTTAGGCAATTTTAATGAGTGTGGGCCAATTTGACATATACATCTTTTGTGATCTTCCTTGTGAGCGTTTGAACCTCTCTTGAACACCCCTTGAACTTTACCTTTCTTTGGAAGAAACTTGTTAAAACCTAGACCTTTATTCAAACGCTATCTATAATCCTCATGACTTGTGATTTAGTGAATAGCCAACTTAAGCCAAAAGCTTAAGTATGGAAACCCTTCATATAAAAAAAAGAATGGAGAAGTCAAGAATTGTAAGAGAAGTCTCCCTTAAAACATGATATTGCAAAGAATGGAAACCCTCCATATAAAAAAAAGAAAAAGAAATGAAAATAATGAAAAATAAAGTTGTGGAATAAAAGTACAAAAGGAATTTGGGTTTCCAAGCAATCCATGGACGTTAGTAATATGATGAATTAGAAGCACTAGAAGAAAAAAATTGATAGAAGAAGGTGAAGAAAAGGAAGTGTTGTGAGCTCCACAATTCATGAGGATCTTTAGTCACTGAGCCAAAATTACCATACCTTTGCACTCAGCCCCATTACAAGCCTTGAAAAGACCTCTTTGATCTTGAGAAAGCTAACACGTTATTGATTGAAAAATAAGGGCAAATCTATGGGTGAAAACATGCATAGCGTTCCTCTTTTTGAGTGTGAACGTTGCATCTCATTCCTGATCCTAAAGTGATTAACGCCTTTGTGTAAATATGGAATCATTCTTTGTGTAAGGGCATTCATATACTGTTGTAAAGCTTGAACTTGCATTAGTAGCAAGTATTATGAGCATGAGAATCTTTGGTAATGGTGTGTCACAACTTGAATCTTTGAGTACACAATCGATCCTTGCATAAGTAGTATGAGTCTTGTTGTGTATGTTCACGATTGAGTCTTCTGTAGCTCTATTTAAGACATCCTATTTGATCTGCTGAACTTGAGGTCAAGAAAAAGTTTAAGTTGGAAGTGTTGATGAGTCCACAAATTGAACTCATTTAAGGCTTTATTTTGATAGAAACGGTGTCTTAAATGCTTATTTTATCCCAAAATCTGATAAAAATTCTTAAGTTTCAGGTATTTGAAGATTTAAGTAAAGTATGGACACTATGGAAAAAAAGGAACAAAAAAGGCTGAAAAGAACAAAGGAGCTGAAGCCTGAGCATCACCAAGTACACCTGACGAGTCGTCGAAGGGACATAATCCGCCCTTTGTTCTAGTATGCGAAGCCTTGAAAGAAGAGGATAAAAAAAGCGGAGAAGGAGCAATCGGTGCACCGCCAAATAGTTCCGCGAAGCAGTACTATGCTGCCAGATTGTCTAGAACTTGAAGATATTGTATGCAAGAACAAAAAGGCGATGAACTAGAAGAAGGGAAAGTTTACGAGTCATTCGGCGACCTCGACTAACCTCGCCGAATGATCCGGCACAAAACAAAATCTGAAAACTATAAATACTAGCCTTATTATTATTTTTAAGATACGGAAATTATTCTAATTTTTAGACTTTAAACTTTAGTTTTTCTTGTATTTATCTCAAGTTTGGAGAGGGCTTCTTGGAAGACTTGAAGAAGGAAGGATTTCATCTTCCCTAATTTGGAAGTGGGTCTTCTTAATTCTTCTTCCTTTGCTTAAATCAAGACTTATTTCTCTATACCATTTGGTTTCAACATCATTGAAGGTATAATTTCTTATTTCTTAATTTGTGGCTAAAAAGCCCATTCTTGGGGTGTGATTTTGCAAATATGAGTTGATATTATTGTTGGATCTTGCTTGCTGATAGGTTAGATGAATTTTAATGGTGATTTCACCTAGTGGTTGTGGTTAAATTTAATGGGGTTGTAGTTGCAAATACAAAACCACCTATGTGTTTTCGATTTGCTAGAGAGAGTGGTCGCGAAACCAAGACCGCTAGACTGATGGCCTAAGGAGTGGGTCAACATGAGATTCAGCCCAAGAGGGTGAGCCCTAGTCCCATATCGTAACACTCAGCTCGAGACAGTGAGTGGGGTAAGGCGAAGGTTGGCCTTCATGCGGCAAATGGGTGTCCGAGAGGAACCCATTTGAAACGGGTTAAGTTGCTCGAGAGGGAACGTATTTCCATCTAAATCTTAGCCTAGTCACTATTATCTTACAAATTTCCTATCGAAAGCATGTACCCAACAATTTATATCAATTTGTATTGCGGTCACACCCTAAGAACTTCTCCCCATACTTGATTTTCTTTGCATTTCTATTATTTTTACTATACTTGTTACAAAACCCCATCGATATTTGACACTTTGGTGTCACCCCCTTTTAGTTTACAATGTTTTTATTCGTAAATGTCTTTAGCTATGACTAATTAAAATGAAATTCTAATTAACTACATATTCTCGAAACTGCTCCCTTAGGACACGACCCTAACACTCAGTTGAGTTACTATATTATCGATGATCGTAGACACTCGAACCGTAGTTAGTACTGTTGGTCACGATAAGAAATCACTAAACTATGCCATTTTAATCTGAATCCTAGACCCCATATAAGTCTTATTATCCTATAATCTAACTACTCTAAATTATTCTTCAAAATTTCCCGATTCCTTCCAAGTGCTTCCCCAAAATTTCTCTCTGTAAATCTTGAAGAAGAAATCTAGGGTCTCAAGATCAAGTCTCCAAATTCACCATTGATTGTGGATTTTGACATCAAGGAATGATAGTATTTACCTATGGTGTCCTTTCCTTTATAGGCTTCCTAAATTCTCCAATTTTACAGTTTAGAATCTCCAATTGAAGTTAGGGTTTTACTCAATCTCATGTGTTCTTTTCAATTATGACCTATTGGTTTTTTCTTATGTCTTTTTATGCATGAATTTAGATAATTGCATGTTTTTAAGTTGAATTCACATGAACCCATGCTTGATATGTGATTTCTAGACTATGATCATATGATAAAACTTTTGAACTAGGAAAGATGCATTTATGAATTTATGCATGCTTCTTTATGAAATCAATATAAATTATTTAAGGTTGCTTGAGAGTAAGCATCGATGTTATTGTTGTGATCGGATTTCTCACATACTACTCAAAGCATGATTGTGAAAGAGTTTTCTCTCATTTAAGAATTCATAAGATTGAAAGGTTTTCTTACGTAAGTTGAATTAAGAATAAGGAGATATTCTAATGAATTCTAGCTTGGATTGATTACTTTATTGTGCCTTTACATGGATAAAGATGAATATGATTAATGACTATTTCATAGGATTTATACTTAGTACCGAGAGGATATTTTGATGAAAGCTTTCCTGTAGTTGAGGTCGGATTTCTATTAGCAATATCCCTATCCAATAACTATGTGGCACCATAGGTTTGTCTTAGATAGACATTAGCTAGTGAATCCACCTAATCTAGAAATTCTTAGATAGACATAAGCTAGTGGATTCACCTAAGCTAGAAGATTATGATTCTTACTTTGCCAAGTAAAGACATATATTTTTTGTGTGGGATAGACATTGGATTTCAAGTTATAACTCACATGGTCTATGTCGGTTAAAGGTAAATTTCCCACAAAAATTAACAAAGGTTGCTTTCTAAAAGTATATGGAAATGTGTTTTAAAGATGTCTAGCTTGCATTGACCATGGTTATGACTTATGTTTTTCTAAAATGTTATTTTATGATTTAGTTTGGTCATTGCATGTCATATAAAGTTCTTTTAGCATGATTTCATAACTATTATGCATTGCTATCATACTTGGTACATTTCATGTACTAACGAATACTTGTGCCTACATTGTTTCACTAATTACCCAATGCTCCTACCTCCCAGATTCGTTGCTAGTGATCCTATATAGACATCGAAGGTTGGTGAATCCTCATGTTCCGAGGATCGATACTTTTTTACTGCTTTCATGTCTTTTCATTTAAGATTTTGTATGTGATGTATGAGTTACATCCCAATCACTTCCTTATGATGTAATAAATGGATTTGAGACTTATGCTAGACTTACCTACTTTTGCAAACTCTTTTATATGAATGCTACTTTCAAACTCTCTTGTTTCTATTATCTTGTATGATGCGTGCTAACTAACTTGTATGTTGACACCCAACTTTGGCCTAACATTTTCAAATTTCGTAACTTTTTAAGTTTTATTTATTTAATAGTTCGAAATACATTTTTATAATATTAAATAATTTTATCGATGACTATCCTTATTTGTTAAAATTTAGGATTTTAAAAAGTTAATTGAAAGTACATTATTATTCGTCATAGCCGATTGAATACGTTAAAATATTTATTCATTTTGATAAAATCATTATTCTGTTAAATTGCAATTTTTACATGTCATTAATTACGTTCATTATATTATTTTATATTCATTTATTTGTTATATTTGTTAATATTTATTTCTAAATTTTGCACAATCTAGAAATTCATTCAAATATGAATAAGATTTTGTACACAAACAGTTTATTAGCTAGTGGTTTTGGCCCATGGTTTTAAGATAATGATATTGTACCATAGGTGGTATTGGTTTTCTTTTTGACATATTCTTAGTAATTAAGTTAGTGGGTGGTGGATAAGATTTTAGGGATAATTTTCAGATTTTTAGTTTGTAAAAAGTGTCTCTTTTCCGGAGAAAATCCAGCCAGTCTCCACCACCCCACCACTGTCCTGGTGATGTGAAGACACTACTGTTGTAACCCTTTCCCATCTCTTTTTTTGGTGAAAACATCAGCTAACACCACAACTGCTCAGACACAACCCCAATGATTCTCCTTTCCTCATCGAGCCACCACAAAAAACAAACCCAAAACCCCAAAGCTAATTTTTTTTCCAACCAAACAAAAACAACACGATCCCACTGACCAACAAATATCACCATCACTACTACACCATCCATGCTGGTAGCAACTTCAATAATGAATCCAAAACACCAACCTACAACAAATCAACCATAGCCGCTGGAAAATCATCACCACAACTGCACACCCTTCCATCTTCAACCTCGATCACCGGCGTATAGCAGCTCCAACAAAGCTTCCATAAATCAGACCTATATCAAAAACCAGCAACTCCAAAACCGACCCCAAACTAGATTTCCCATGGTGAGATCGTGGGCTACAAGCTCCAAAGCACCGACCTCCAAGCTCCGGTGAGCGAAGACGGTGAAACCTAGTGACCGGCAAGCTCCAAGATTCGGTGATGGACAACAAAAGTGAACCAGAACCCTCTACGAGCTCTCCACCACGTATCTCTCTCCCTTCCACCATTTCTGTCCGGCTCCAAGCCAAAATAACACCAACTTGCAAACGTAATCATTTATATTTAACCTTGCACCATTTTCACTTTATTTAGTCTATGTGTTTCAGATCTAATGGTTGATTTTGTTTATTCTTCCGGCAACGACAAAGTTTTATGGGGCTTTGAATTATAGGTGACATTAAGGTGTCGAAATAAAGGGGCGGTGACATAAGTCTTAATTATTGAGTGTAGGTGACAATTATGTGATTAATGATTAAGGATTGTGGAGTTGGCCTCAAGTTTATAAGTTGGCAGTTTGGTCCATTGAATTAAATGAAGGGTAAAAGGGTAAATGAATAAAACCTAATTTAACCAATTTTGGTGGGAACCAAAAATGGAGGGAAGCCACCAGGGAGTTGTACCAAAAGGGTAAATAAACGATTTTATGCATGCCTCCTGCCGTATTCCTCATTCTCTTCTTCTTCTGCTCCTTTCTCGCTTGCTTGCTTGCTTGCCTTTCTTCCCGTTCTCTTAATCTTCTTATTTTTCTTTTCGTACATTGTTGGTCTTGGCTGCTAGTCCTTGATCTTTATTCTTCTTCTAGAATCAGATTTAGCTAATCTAATCAGCAAAAATTTCGTTCTATATCAATTGGAATTAATTCATAAGTGATTGGGTTCACACAACATTGTTTCTGTAAGTAATATTAATAGTTCTTTGAATATATTCATCATCTTCTGGGTATCTGCAATTTTTTTGATAATTTGCATTCGCATTTACAATAGATGGCTAAATGTGTTGCTACAGTTGACTATTGGAACCAATTATAGTCTTATGTAGCAACAAAACGGTTATTTCAATCGCAACAAAATAAACATATGTTGCAACATATAACTTACACAAGCCGAAACATATAGCTTATATATTTAGAAACATATGACTTACATGTCGCAACAGAATAGTCATATGTTGCAACATATGACTTATACATTTCGTTACAACATGTGATTTATATTTCGAAACAGAATAGTTATATGTAACATCATTTGACTTACATTCCGCAACAGAATAGTCATATGTTGCAACATATAACTTACACATGTTGCAACATGTGATTTATTTGTCACAACATAACAATTATATGTAGTAACATATGACTTTTATGTCGTAACAGAATAGTCATATGTTGCCACATTTAACATTTCTTCATTAGTAATAATTGTTTTTTTAATTAATATATTCATGTTCAATAAATGGATGTATTATTTGTAGGGATTGATTTCGTGGTGAATGGGTCGGGAAGAAAAATCGATACATTTGGCGTTGGAAGGATGGTAAGAAATGGAGAGGGTCAGTAGGTATGACTGTCGAAAGCAATATTTTGTATGATGATTTGATGAATTTAGTCATCCAAAATTCTGGATTCAATTGTCAGCCCAAAGATCTTGTCATGAGTTACATTCACATTTTTTTCATAATGAGAAGGTCTTACCTTTTAAAATAACTGATCAACCTAATTTTCTTGTTAATTTAGAAGGAGCAGAGAGACCGCCCATATTAAGAGTCTATGTGGATGAAAATTCTATCAAAGAGGATCATAATCTAGAAGAGTACCAACAAGATAACTTAAATGATGAATTTTATGTTGTGGACGTGATTAATCACGATGATGAAATTGGAAAAGGTGAAGTGCCAGACTTTGAGAGCAACAATCCTCCTACACCTATTATTGGCAGCAACAATCCAACTTCTTCTCAAACATCATGTGTGAATAATGTCCGAGATGATGAAACCCATTTTTATAAGGGAATGACATTCAAGAATAAGGAAGAACTGACAAATTAATTGAAAATTGCTTGCTTGAAAAAAGATTTTAGATTGAAAAAGGTGATCAATTCTCGTAATGTGTTTTCTTTTAAATGTTCATATCCAGAGTGCAATTGATGGCTGAGGGATGTGAAATTTACAAGTAGCAACAAATTTGTTATTAGAATCTTTGAAAAGTACCATATGTGTGGTTCAGAGCATCATACAAGCCATGATCCACATGCCTTGGAAAAAGTCATAGGTAAGTACTTTGAAAAGAAGTTTTCCAATGATAAAAGGCCATCCACAAGAGACATGTCAAATCAACTCCGCATAGAATTGCGTTGTAATGTAAGATATTGAAAGATTTATTAGGAAATTGAGCATGCTAAGTCTAACGTTAGGGTAACACATGAGCACGGGTATGTAGTGCTTAATGCGTACTATTATATGTTTGAAGTTGCAAATCAAAGAAGCAAGACAACATTATCACTCGATGAAAATGGGATGTTCAAGTACTTCTTTGTATCATATGTCACTTGGATAACTGGTTTTCAAGAAATGAAAAAAGTAATAGCCGTTGATGGGACATTACTGAGGAGCAAGTATAAAAGAGTTTTGCTATCGGTGGTGGCACAAGATGTTGAGAATCATATATTTCCAATGGCTTTCTATGTAGTGGAAAAGGAATGCTATTTTTTTTGAAATATGAGAAGTTTTGTAGATGATACTGATGAGTTCTGCATTATTTTTGATAGACATCCAAGTATTTGAAAGATGGTTTCGACTATCCACCCTGCATCTCATTATGGTTGTTGCATGAGACACCTTAGGGAAAAATATTTAAAATAACATTCACAATTCAAAGGTAGTGTCCCATCTTTATAAAGCAGCAAATGCGTACGATAGATGTGAGTTCAATGACCATTTCAATCAAATAAAATATTTGGTACTAAAGGCGGCTGAAACTCTTAAACATAGTGGATTCCACACATGGTGCAGGGCATTTTGCCCAGAAATAGGTACATTATTTTCTATACCATCTCGATTAATTTTATTGTAATTTTATGTGCTTTGTTTGATTTTTATTTTTTGTTATGTAGATATAACATTATGACGTCAAACATCGCGGAGTCGGTGAATTCTATGTTTGATGTTGAAAGAGAATTTCCTTTGTCGCTATATTTGATGAAATAAAAAGGAAATTTGCACTTTTATTTCACCATAGGTGTATGGAGTTGGTGAACTATGTAAATAGATTTGTTCCTTTAATTGAAAAGGCATATCAAAGTAAGTCAACGCGGGCAACAAGTTGTTGGATCATTAAATCGCTAACTACAAGTTCACTATCATTAGTCATGGAGATGTTGCTACCGTGGATCTACAAATCATTGCTACCATGGCTCATCAAATCGCTAACTACCCTTGTAAATCGTTGTTCAAGTGTTATAACATATTTTTATTGCTTAATTATGGTCTAAAGTACTAAAATTGTATCCAAGTTGACATTTTTCCATTCCTAAATCGCTCAATTTAACGATTAGTCCATCCTTGAAGTGTCATCTGTGGCAACATATGCACGTTCTGTTGGGGAAATTGCAATAGACTTGTCATATGTGGCTACATATGTCTATCATAAAATGGGTCTTTTGGGGGTTAATTCAATTAAATTGTCACCTAATTCAACATTTAACACTAATATATAGACCTACAACATGTCTAAGTAACAAATTATTGTCTAATACAACTACCTTCATTCAATTCTATTAATTATATTTACAAAGATTATCATCCCACTAGTTCATCATAAAATGACCTAGTAAATCCATATGTAGTTATATAACACCCTTCTAATTCATTGTTCCAAGTGTTATAATATATTTTATTGCTTAATTATGGTCTAAAGTACTAAAATTTTGTGCAAGTTCACATTTTCCCAACCGTAAATTTCTTAATTTATCGATTAGCCCATCCTTGAAGTGTCATCTGTGGCAACATATGAACGTTCTGTTGGGGAAATTACAACACACTTGTCATATGTGACAACACATGTCTATTATGAAATGGGTCTTTTGGGGTTTAATTCAATTAAATTGTCACCTAATTCAACATGTAACACTAATATATAGTCCTACAACATGTCTAAGTAACAAATTGTGGTCTAATACAACTACCTTCATTCAATTCTATCAATTATATTTACAAAGACTATCATTCCACCAGTTCATCATACAATGACCAAGTAAATCCATATGATAGTTATATATCACCCTTGTAAATCGTTGTTCCAAGTGTTATAACATATTTTTATTGCTTAGTTATGGTGTAAAGTACTAAAGTTTGGTCTAAGTTGACATTTTTCATTCCTAAATCACTCAATTCATCGATTAGCCCATCCTTTAAGTGTCATCTATGGCAACATATACACGTTCTATCGAGGAAATTGCAACATACTTGTCAAATGTGGCTACATATGTCTATCATAAAACGGGTCTTTTGGAGATTAATTCAATTAAATTGTCACCTAATTGAACACGTAACACTAATATATAGTCCAACAAAATGTCTAAGCAACAAATTATGTTCTAATACAACTACCTTCATTCAATTCTATCAATTAAACTTACAAACACTATCATTCCACTAGTTCATCATACAATGACTAAGTAAATCCTTATCATAGTTATATAACACCCTTGTAAATCTTTGTTCCAAGTGTTATAGCATATTTTTATTTCATACTTGTGGTATAAAGTACTAAAATTTGGTCACTTTTCCATTCCTAAATCACTCAATTCATCAATTAGCCCATCCTTGAAATGTCATCTATGACAATCTATGCACATTTTGTTGGGGAAATTGCAACAGACTTATCATATGTGGCAACATATGTCTATCATAAAATGTGTCTTTTAGAGGTTAATTCAATTAAATTATCACCTAATTTAACATGTTACACTAACATATAGTCTTACAACATGTCTAAGTAACAAATTATAGTCTAATACAACTACATTCGTTCAATTCTATCAATTATATTTACAAAGACTATCATCCCCCAAGTTCATCTTACAATGACCAAGTAACCCCATATGATACTTATATAACACACTTGTAAATTGTTGTTCCAAGTGTTCTAGCATATTTTTATTGCTTAATTATGGTCTAAAGTACTAAAATTTTGTCCAAGTTGACATTTTTCTATTCCTAAATCGCTTAATTCATCGATTAGCCCATCATTGAAGTGTCATATGTGGCAACACATGCACGTTCTGTTGGGAAATTGCAACATACTTGTTATATGTGGCAACATATGTCTATCATAAAATGGGTCTTTTAGAGGTTAATTTAATTAAATTGTCACCTAATTCAACTTGTAACCCTAATATTTAGTTCAATAACATGTCTAAGTAACCAATTATGGTCTAATACAACTACCCTCATTCAATTCTATCAATTATATTTACAAAGACTATCATCCCACTAGTTCATAATACAATGACCAAGTAAATCTATATGATAGTTATATAACATCCTTGTAAATTATTTTTCCAAGTATTATAGCATATTTTTATTACTTATTATGGTCTAATGTACTAAAATTTTGTCCATGTTGACATTTTTATATTCCTAAATCACTCAATTCATCGATTATCCCATCCTTGAAGTGTCATATGTAGCAACATATGCACGTTCTGTTTGAGAAATTGCAACAAACTTTTTATATATGGCAACATATGTTTATCATAAATTTTTCACTTTATTCCATATGTAATGTAACATATCCTTCTAGAATACTCCACTAACGCACACTCGACTCATTCTAATTCATTATAAAAGGGTTAATTAGGGTTCCTTAAGTCACAAAAAAGCTCTCTTTTTTGTTTTCTTTCTCCTATCCTTTTCTCATAGTGAAATTCATATGAGAAGATATGTTACCACCTTGGAAAAATTTGAGTCTCCGCATGCTCTTGTGGTGGGTGATCAACACAATTATGTTGTTCTTCAAGTGTGTTCTCAGGGCATGAGTGATTTGTTTGTTTTTGTCGGATCTTTTCTAATGGAGGGTAGCACTTCATCATTTGGTATGTTTTTTTAATTTATATATAACATCGTGTTTATGTTTATGTTTAATGTTTTCCAAGTTATGGGGTAGCTAACTATGGTTGTTTGTTATTCTGTAGGTGGTTTTGTGACAGAGTGCATGGGTAGCTAACCTGGAGGTTATGGTTGTTTAGTGTTTCTCTCTCTCCTCTCTCTCTATTCGCATGGATCTCAGATCTCTGGAGTGCATGGATATAATGATGTTATTTTATTTCATCAGTCTTTTATGCTCTTTTGTTTTTTAACACGCAACTAATTTGATTGACCTTTGGTTAAACCAAATTTCAGCACTGTCATGTATTGTCAAATCCATAAAATCATTAATTTTGCAATATAGTGGTTGGATAAGAAATGTGTTCTTTAAAATATAGATTAGTTGTACTCTAGATCTAATGGATGAGTTTTATTTGTTTTTGTTACTTTTGAGATAATGTTAAATACAATATTGAATCAAATTTGTAATGATGAAAATGATCCCATTTTGGGTGTGAAAATTTGTTGCAAACATGGAGACTTACTTTCAATTCAAACTTCATGGTCAAAGGACAATCCAGGTCAAAGATTTTGATCTTGTCCACGCTATCATGTATGTACATTTCTACATCTTAGTATGGAGATTCTCTTTATTTTATCTTTTATTTAAATTTCTTTATGGTGTGTATTTTAGAAGAATGCATGCAACTTCTTTAGATGGAGGGATTGTGAAGATGTTGATATACGATCCAAGTTTGTTATTCTGAGATTGGCGAACAAAATTAAGGATTTTGAAATTAGTGATGAAAGTCATATTAAAAGAAGTAACAAATGGGTGATGAAGGTGAAGAAGAATACCAAATATTGTAACAACTGAAATCTAATCTTTTTTTTTTTTCTAGTTTTAAGCATTACCAAGAATAATATTGTAGAGGATGAAAAACTATTATGTAGTTGTGTACAACCATTAAAATTATCATAGTTGTGGAAATAAATAAATGTAGTTTTGCACTCATGTTCCAACATTTTTACTTGTTCTTAACATAACATATGAGTCAAATGTCACAACATATGAGTCAAATATTGCTACATATCACCCATCTTTAGTAACATGTGACTAAAAAATGTTGCTACAGATGACCCGTGTTTGCTACATATGAGACATATGTTGTTACACATGACTTATCTGTTGCTACAGATTCCTCAAATGTTGCAACATATCACCCTTATGTAGCAATGTTTGACCATTTGAGTCATATGTTGCTACATATGAGTCATATGATGCTACAAATGACTTACCTGTTACTACAAATGTCTCAAACGTTGCGACATATCACCCTTTTGTAGCAATGTTTTACCATTTGAGGCATATGTTGCTACATATGAGATACATGATGCTAAAAATGACTTATTTGGTGCTATAAATGCCTCAAATGTTGCAACATATCACCCTTACGTAACATTTGACCATTTGAGGCATATGTCGCTACAGATGACCCACCTGTTGCTATATATGAGACATATGTTGCTACGGATGACCCTTATATTGCTACATATGAGACATATGTTGCTACAGATGACCCTTATGTAACAACATTTGATTAAGTACTTGCTCTGAATATAATATCACATACTATGTACTTGCTCTCAATATAAGATAAAATAACATAAGTGATAAAATAAAACATTGTCTTTAATTACAAACACATCATTGTCAAGGCTCCAATCTCCTAGATACTATCCCAGCAACCCAAACCCATTGAATTTGACCAACTGCATTATCACTCTACAGGGTTTGGGGAGGTTGAATTACTTTCCTGATAATCAAATGCTCAATAAATGTAATCAAATATGATCCACACGTAGCTTTGGAAACATTGGTTACCATAGGTTCCACTCGACCTTTAAATTCCCATGGTTCGTTGAGGAACTTAATAAGCAAATGATTCATTATTCTACTTTGCTTCAACAATTTTGGTAGCAACTCAAAGACATGTTGTATGAATGTTAAAAACTCGGCATGTTCCATACTCATCAGCTCACATTCATAAACATTCATGTGGCCATCATGCATGAGGATCTCAAGAATCACAAAGTGAGTTTTGTTTAGGTTCATGACTGTCAAAATCCTTTTTTGCACCAATCCAATCCATGCCTCCAGAATACGGTCTAATGCCCCTGACATTGTTAATCATATTTTCATTTCATTAAAACTTATTAATTAACTGCGTAAAACTTCTGCCACTAACTGTTGTTGCCTCCTCGCTCATTTTGTCATACCTTTGTTTGAAGTTGGAATAGAACTGGAGATCTTGGATTCTATCTTTGGAATCATAGTACTCCGGGTATCTCCTGCATGAGGGAGAATATTTCATCAATATACTGAAATAAAAAATCATATCAAAGAGTAAATAAGAGTAATCATTGAAAAGATAAAACAAAGGAACATTAAAAATTGAAGGTACTAGTAGAGAAAAATTACCCAATCTTCCCACCAAATTTCTGTGCTTGTCATGTTGCTGAAATCTTCTCCACTAAAAATAATGCATGCCATATTGTGCACGCATATCCTTATATCGGTTCAGCTCCAACACTTTTTTTCCAGCTATAGCCACACGCTTATAGCGATTCACCTATTTGAACTCCAGCACTTCCTCTCCTACGACCATTGGCAATTCTCCAAAGATCTTCTTCTTCAAATTTCGTATTGCCTTGGTAAAGGATTTTTTCCTCATCTTGACCGGTGAAGTATATGGATGTCGAACATTCTTTGATAGAATGCCCTTGACCTCCCTCTCGTTTTCAAATTCATTGACAACCTAACTCAATGTTTGAAGATACATGATAAAATCTTCATCTTGTTTCTTGCACTTCTCACTGAGAAAGCCAGAGCATCTTCTAGTTAGCCCCTTGGTTTTGTCCAGAAGCAACACAAATATCAACACCAACATCAAAACCAACACCAACACCAGTACAACCACCAACATCAACCCCATAAAAAACAACTAAGTCATTATCAACTCTATCTCTTTTGATGCTTCTTTCTCCAACCAATTCCATTTTAACTCTATGCACAACAAGATCAAATAAGGTTTCCACCAACCCTAGACTAATTAGATATGACATTTGCAATTCATTTTCTATTGGGACAAGCCATGGGTGCACAACCAAAAATTATAAAAACAAGTCATCTATAAGAATATTTGGGCCAAATGTTGTTACATATGAGGTCATATGTTGCAACATAAGGGCATCTGTAGGAACAATTGTGTCACATGTCGCGACATATGCATCATCTGTAGAAATATTTGGGTCAGATGTTGTTATCGATGGGTCAACTGTTGCAACAGATGATGCATCTATTGTGACATATGGGGCATCCGCAGTAACACATGACCCATATATATCAACATATGCCTCATTTGTAGAAACAATTGATATATATGACAATTTCAAAATTTAATATAACAACTTCAAGTTACTGCATCATGAGGAGAGTTAAAGAGATCTGGAGGATGTTTTACATTTTTTTGCTCTAAGCCATCTCAATATCCTTGGAGATGAGATCTGTTCTTCTTCATTTACTTGATGGGTCAAATGAGCAATGACTTCAAATGCCCAAGCCTATAAAAAAGGAAACATGCCACAAATCAAATTTTGAATTATTCAATATAATATAAAAAGATTAAAAACATTTATGTTTACCATGAAAGCCCATGGAAAGCCAAATAAGTTATTGGTCTTTGATCCTAAAGATTTCAACAAATATTTGATAGTTAATTCAAAGTTGTCATGACTCAAAGGATAGTTGTTCAAATCTCAATATCCTGAGATAAATTCACCCATTTAAGAGATATGTTGTTGTTGACATCTTTGTCCAAAAGTACATTATGTACAAATCAAAGTAAGCACAATTACTCATTGTGATTCATTGATGTATACTCGTCATTCAACAAAAATATTAAATCTGGATTTTTGAAGCTTGTGCCAACAAGCGACACCAAATCCTGCTTCTCAGTTCACTGTCTTGTTTCTTTCTTTTCTCCTTTCTTTCGTCTCTGTGATACTTTTTTTACTATGAATTCAGGGATTGGCTCAAAAGGAGGATGCCATTTTAACCCTGACACTATGACAAACTCTCTTCTGCCAAAGAAGAATGGCATGCCACAATAACTAAATAAAACCTCATCTTTCTTTTCACGATTTTGAAAATGCACCTTCTTTTCAGAAGTTCATAGACCATGATAATTTGAATACATGTATTATTTTTCTTTGGCAAATCAAGAAAATGATAAAAACAACTATTCCTAAAAAAATTTCCAAACCCAAAATTTTGAGCATGATCTTGAAGGTGTCGAAATTTATTCCCATGGCTGCACTCATTGTAACGACCGGGAAGCACCCCTAGTCGTAACCGGAGAGACCTTAAACAAGCCCTTAGCATTCATCATAGCATTTCATAGGTAGAAAAATACAAATAAATTAAAACTTTACATTTGAAGTTCAAGTCTACTTCTCATATATCGAAAATAATCTACATTGTCTCACACAAACAACCTAACATAAGAGTACAAGATTTAGGACATAACCCTTACACTATTACAATATATCATAAGAAAGTACAACATAGTCTCAAAAGATAAGGAATAGAACATTGTCTTTAGACTAATCAAATAACAAGAACTAGATTAATGGGTTTCATCCTTGGACTTGATAACTCACCAACTTGGGGATCTATCCAAGCTTCTTGAAAATTGGCCTTGAAACCCTTCAATGGCCCGAACCTACATTATTGTAGAAATAGAAGAGAATATGGGTTAGTACAAACCACATGTACTAAGTATGAAGACATATTCAAGTAAAACATTTAGAAACATGCTAAAAAGGACATTTTTTCAAAAGCATGCTAAGTCACTTTAAAAGCCTTTATGCACATTCCAAGCATATACAAGTCCACAATACAACAACAATGAACCATATTTTTCATCATGTTCAAGAATACATCATAATGAAGCCATAATCAACAAGTCATGCTTAGAATACACTTCATCAATATATCACAATACCATATTCACAATTCCAATCCAAGACAACTAGTGCAATGTCTATGTGAAGCCCCATAATCCCACATAAACTAATTCTCCTAGCAAAAAGACCATAAACATTGTCTTTACCTCATATAACATCATAACAAGTACAATGAGCATCATACATAACAATCTAGACTAACATCATGTATATCAAGTGAAACTAACATAATGCATAACATATGAAACCAACATCATATAAAATCTACATTATTCATTTCATCCATAACATAAGTACATAAAGATACAACCCTAGGACTCCCCTCAAGGTCCACTTGTGCAATGTATAGGTAAAGTCCCATTCCCTTACCTACACTAAGTTTACCTCTTATGTAATCCTAGTTAGTATTCATCTTTTTACTTTCATTCATTCATTTTACTTTTGGGAAACTTTTCCATAACCGACAATAGACCATGTGAGCTAAACATGGAATCCAGTGTCAACCCCTCACAGCGAAAGGAGGGCATGCTACTTGCCAAGGAAGGACATATGCATCATAATAGCGTCTACGTGGATCCACTAGCTAGGTTCCTGTGGGGCACATAGTTAAGGAACTAGGAGGTTGTTACTAGAAACCCTCTTCATGCTAATTCTCATCGTGGTTTCTAGATCATGAGACCTTGGGTGAAACTACCTTCCTAATTGGGAGGGACACCTCTCATTGTCAAGTTCACTCGGTGCTAAGCTAAATATTCTCTTTTTGAAGTATCTTAGATTCTTTCTTATCATTAGCTTATATCATATGTCTTAGGAGTCTAGCCCCTCATATATAATGTTCATAGCTCCTAGGTTATAGGATGAGAAAGTCTTTTCATAACAACCCAATATTATGTGAGAATATCATCCTCATAAACATAGTAAATGGATGCACATAGCAATCACCTCCAATCTCTCATAATAATACACCTATCATCATCTCACAATTCATCAGATTTATATCATGCTATAACATTCATAATCTCATAATCTTCCTATCATACTCACGTAATCACAATTCAATTGAACAACAACATCATGAATAGACCAACATTATTACCATAAAGTACACATGAACTTGAAAATCCTATCATTATCCTCCAAGAAAGATCTTTCAAGACTTCACCCTCAATTAAATGATATTTACCCAACAATTCAATCATAATCATCATATAATAGTAATCTATACAAGAATACATTCAGTTACATCTTCCCTAATCATAAACCAACCTAAAGCACAAGTTAGGGTTAGGAGAAGAAGAGTATTCATGGGCCTTTTTGGGGAATTAGTTCAAAGCCTAAATTAGTTCATCAATCCACCCATAAAAATGCATAATTCATCTGTAATAATCGAATTAAGACTCAACAATTCAATTTAGAAAGAAGACCCACGAAATTGGATGAAAACAAGCTTTTTGAAGAACATTGAAATCAAATTTTGAAGAACCTCTTGGGGAAAGGAGTCCCAAGAGTGATTAGCCTCCATACCTTAAGAATCCTTGAATATTTGTGAAGGAAATCCTTGATCTTGAATCCCTATAGAGAACTTGATCTTCTTATTCAATGGGGGTCTTTAGAGTAGTGAGAGAAACTAGAGAGAGATGAGAACTTTTGGGTTTTGGGAATTATGGGGTGTTAGGTTAGTTTAATGACTTAGTATAATTAAATAAGCATAAACTAATTAATTATAACCGTCCCTAATCATTAATTAATTGAATAACCAATTGGCTAATCACCCCTACTTAACCCATGTAGAGGCAGTTAGACTGGGAGTCAATCGACGAGACCCCGTCAACCCAACCACGGACCGTACTGGTCAAACATGGTTTGGGAAAGAGAGTCCCTTTTTGGGGATCAAGGGGAAAAAGTCTAAGTATAGACCAATGAGCACTATCTTTGGGGTGTCAGCCCATCGATGGCTCGTTGTTCCCCTTCGTGGTTCTGCACTGTTTTTGACAGCTTTTAGGGTCAAAGGTTAGGTCCTCCTCAAGGACCCTTGGGGTGGTCCTTGGGGAGTCGTACCCGGACGTTTTAACCCTAAGCACTTAATAACATATGTTCAAGGTCTTATTAAAAGATTTAACCCTCATACGACTCTGTAAGCCCCTTCCAAGACCTAAAGGCACACTAAATGACTTTGACTAGTCTCCGAATGTCATGGTCATTTCTTGACGTCTAGACTCTATCACTTCATAATCAAGTTAATTACCTCCGTTTAGGCATGAAAACACTGTTTTAAAGCATTATTCAATAAGTGAGGCTCTAGTTTAGGTCATTTAAAGCATTATTCAATAAGTGAGGCTCTAGTCTAGGTCATTGAAATTCCAAGGCATAACAATTTCCCCCCTTGGGGAACATCCGTCCTCGAATGACACATTAAACATCTTTTGGAACTTACGACTCAAGACTAGCATCCCAAACAACTCATGAAATATATTAGTAACTCAATAATCAAAGGAGGAAACATTCACTCCATTCTCAACACAACAAAGCATGACAATGAGGTAGGAACTATATCAACTAC
This sequence comes from Solanum lycopersicoides, assembly GCA_022817965.1. Taxonomy (NCBI): domain Eukaryota; kingdom Viridiplantae; phylum Streptophyta; class Magnoliopsida; order Solanales; family Solanaceae; genus Solanum; species Solanum lycopersicoides. The sequence goes on along the minus strand of CM040625.1, from coordinate 45,109,232 downwards.
AAAAACTGCACATATTTCATTATTTCACAATTTGCAAGGAGGATTGTCCTTCTCCTTCTCATATAGCTCAACACTTTCAACAAGGAGCAATTCATCATTTTATCACTTCACACTTGAGCTATTTCACAACAAGAAATAACGCGTAAGTCAACTATACTAACCATATAATCAAGTATCATCAAGTATGATGATCATATGATTCATGACACATATGAAACATGGATTTTCACAAGAACATGCATAATGAAGGGAAATCACAAAAAAAATCACAACACACTTAAGACCCTTCATAAACCAAAACTAGGAGAAGTTACTAACCTCAACCTTGACAAGAAGAGGAAGGAAAAAGATGAGGATATCAGGACTGCATATCGGCCTCGGCCTCCTAAGTAGCATTTTCCACAAATTGATTCTTCCAAAGAACCTTTACGCAAGCTACTTCCTTATTTCTCAACTTCTTTAATTGCCGATCTAAAATCTCAACCGGGACCTCTTCATAGGAAATGTTAGCATCAACTTCTAAAGCTTCTAGAGTAAGGATAAACACGGGATCACCTATGCACTTTTTGAGCATGGACACATGGAAAACTGGATGCACCGGAGCTAACTCAATAGGTAACTTAAACTCATAGGCAACACCTCCGATGCATTTCAAAACCTCATATGGCCCCACATACGGAGGACTAAGTTTCCGTTTCTTCCCAAACGTCATCACCCCTTTCATGGGTGATATCTTCAAATAAACCAAATCACCTACCATAAACTCAAGGTCCCTCTTTCTATTGTCGGCATAAGATTTTTGCCAACTTTGGGCCGTCTTCAAACGATCCCTTATAAGTTATACTTTATCCACAACCTCATAGATTTCTTCGAGGCATATTATAGCAAACTCACCTACCTCAAACCACCCAATTAGATATGTACATCTCCTCTCATAAAAGGGCCTCAAAGGGTGCCATGACAATACTCAATTGATAATTATTATTGTAGGCAAATTAAATCAATGGTAGATGATCATCCCAATTTCCCTTGAAGTCAATAACACATGCCCTCAACATGTCCTCCAAGGTTTGGACGGTTAGTTCCGCCAAACCATCCGTTTGTGGATGAAATGCGGTACTAAGTTTCACCTTGGTACCTAGTCCACTTTGGAATGCCTTCCAAAACCTAAAAGTGAATTGGGGACCCCTATCCGAGATGATACACAAGGGAACCCCTTGCAAACTCACAACCTCATTAAGATAAAACTTGGCGTATTCCTCCACCGAATAAGTAGCTTTGACGGGGATGAAATGGGCAAATTTTGTCAATCTATCAACAATGACCCATATTGAGTCATTTTCCCTTTGGGTACGAGGCAAATCAACAACAAAATTCATATTGACATCTTCCTATTTCCAAGTAGGGATATCTATTTCTTGATTTAAACCTCCCGGTCTTTGATGTTTGTCCTTGACTTGTTGACAATTAGGACATTTGGCCACAAAATTCGCTATATCCTTTATCAAACCGTTCCACCAATAGACCTCTTGTAGATCATGATAAATTTTGGTGGCACACGGATAAATGGAATATCAAAAACCATGAGCCTCTTCCAAAATTTGTCTTCTCAAGTCATCCACATCCGTCACACAAAATCTACCTTCGTACCTAAGTACACCATCCCCCCTTGGGACAATGACTCATTGAGCTTACTAAGAATCGATTCCTTCAAACTCCATCAATAGAGGATCAAGATTCTGCTTAGACTTCATCTCAACCACTAAAAATGACTCAGTGTTATGATGAACCAAGAAACCCCCTTGTGGAGAATCTTCTAATCGAACACCCAACCGGGCCAATCTGTGCACATCTTTCACTAGCTCTTTCTTACCATCTTCAACAAGAGCTACACTACCCATATTCATTCAACTCAAAGCATCATCAACAATATTTGCTTTTCCGGGGTGGTAAAGGACACTCATGTCATAGTCCTTCAAAAGCTCTAACTAATTTCTTTGCCGGAGATTCAACTCTTTTTGAGTGAACACATATTGGAGACTCTTATGGTCAGTAAATACGTCTACATTCAAACCATATAGATAATGTCTCCATATTTTCAAAGAAAACACTACGGCCGCTAGTCTAAGATCATGAGTTGGATAGTTCTTCTCATGCACCTTGAGTTGTCTAGAGGCATAAGCTATCACCTTGCCATGTTACATGAGGGCACAACCCAAACCTACTCGATAAGCGTCACAATACACAACAAACTCTTCGGTACCCTCCGGTACCCTCTGGTAAGGTCAACACCAGAGCAGAGGTAAGCCTATCTTTCAATTCTTGAAAGCCTCTTTCACAAGCTTCCGACCACTCAAACTTAAATTTCTTTTGGGTTAAGGTTTTCAAAGGAGAAGCAATAGATGCAAAACCGCCAACAAACCTTCTATAGTACCCGAATAAACCCAAAAAAATTCGAATGTCAGTGGGAGTTAAAGGTCTAGGCTGATTCTTAACCACCTACTCTTTCTTCGGATCGACATCTATACCCTCACTTGAAACAATGTGGCCAAGAAAAGCAACCGATCTCAACCAAAATTCACACTTACTATATATAGCAAAGAGTTGATGTTCCTTGAGAACCTGCAATACTACCCTCAAATGACCAATGTGTTCATCCTCACTCTTGGAATATACCAATATATCATCAATAAAGACAATTATAAAAGAATCAAGATAACTCCGGAATACCCTATTCATAAGGTCCATAAAAGCCACCGGGGCATTAGTTAGACCAAAAGATATGACTAGGAATTCATAAGGACCATACCTTGTTTGGAAAGCCATTTTAGAAATGTCAACACCTCTTACTTCAAGTAGATGATACCCCGACCTCAAGTCAATTTTTGAAAAGTAACTCGCACCTTGGAGTTGATCAAACAAATAATCAATTCTAGGAATAGGATACTTATTCTTTATAGTGACCTTGTTCAATTGTCGATAGTCAATACACATTCTATGAGACCCATCTTTATTTTTCACAAATAATACCGGAGCCCCATGGAGATATGCTTGGTTGTATAAAACCCCTGTCTAGCAAATCCTTGAGTTGAGATTTCAATTATTTCAACTCAGCCGAGCCATCCGGTAAGGAGAAATTGATATGGTTTGAGTATCCGGCAACAAATACATGCCGAAATCTATTTCTTGTTCGAGAGGAATTCGGGTAAGTCATTGGAGAAGACTTCCAGAAATTCCTTCACTACGGGGACGACTCTAAAGGAGGAGTCTCAGATTCAAGGTCCTTGACCCTCACAACATGATAAATACATCAATTAGAAATCATCTTACAATCTTTTAGACACAAAATAATTTGACCTCTAAGGATTGAGTTTCCCCCCTTCCATTATAAAATGGGTTCATTAGGAAATTAGAATTTAACTACCCTTGTTCTACAATCAATTATGCAAAACAAACATGTAACCAATCCATTCTAAATATGACATCAAAGTCCAACATATCAAGTTCTACCAAAACAAATAATGTAACTCTATTGGACAGTAATATTGGGCAACTCCTATAGACTCTTTTAGCAACAACGGAGTCACCCACCGGGGTAGAAACCAAAAAAGGTTTAATTAAGACATCGGGGAGCATATCAAACTTCATAGCCACCAAAGGAGTTACAAAAGATAAAGTGGCACCGAAATATAGCAATGCATAAATATTAATTTAAAATACTTGGAACATACCGGTAACAACATCAGGAAAACCCTCTTGATCACCCTTAGATTTGAGAGCATCGAAGCGGTTCTTCTTAGGAGCATTAAAACTTGGTCCGCTTGCTTGTGCTTGATTACTCTTTCTACCTTGAGTCTTGAACATGGGACAATTTCTCACCATATGTCCACACTTTCCACAACCAAAATAGTATCCGTTACTTTAGACATTAACACATATGCTTCTTACCACATTGGGCATAACTGGTTTTCTCACCTTGATAACCACCACCTTTCCCCCTATGAGGCTTAGGGTTATAAACCCTATCTTGTTAGCCCTTGGGAAATTATAAGGAACTTGGTTGGATAATCTCTTTTTAAACTTTGTCTTGTCTAGGATTTCAAACTTACCCTTAGAAGTACCTCCATCATAAGACCTTTCCCTCTTGACCTCCCTATTTTTCTCTAAGCCTACTCTTCTCAACTTTTTGATCATGCACCATCAAACGAGAAATGTCCATGTTGTCACGAAGCATTGCCACATGACATTCTTCCATAAGATCATCGGACACACCCGTTACAAAATAGTTCATTTCATCTCTAGGATTAGACACGAAAGAAGAGGCATACTTAGAAAACTTAGTGAATTTCAAAGAGTATTCTTGCACACTCATACCTGAAGGTTGATGAACTCTTCCACTTTTGCCTCTCTTTTCTCCCTTGGGAAGAACCTATCAAAAAATGCCCTCCTAAAGATTTCCTAACTTACGGGACCCGCTCTCAAAACCCTATTCCCTTTCTATTGAGTGTACCATGTTTGAGCCAAATCCTTGAGTTGGTAAGCGGATAGCTTGGTCATATCATTTAAACTCACCCCCATAGAACACAAGATATATACACCTCATCAAGAAAGTCTTGGGGGTCTACATTCACCTTAGACCCAAAGAACATGGGAGGGTTCATCCTTGTGAAGTCCCTCAAGCTAGAAGCCATGGTACTAGCATTTTGATTCACACGGGGTGCAACTTCCGATTTGCTTGAGCCATCATAGCTTGAGCTTGAGTGGTTACAACTCTATCTTGAGTAGTCATGTCTTGTGCCAAGTTTAGGAAAGCCGTCCTTATCTCTCCATCCTCTATAACCGTAGGATTGATCGGAGGTTGGTCACCTAGAGAAACTTGTTCGAGGAGGAGCTTGGTTGTCTTGGGGAGGAACTTGATTGTCTTGGGGAGGAGCTCCTGCATTAGCAATCTCTCTTCAACTTTTCTTGCGGCTGCCCTTCTCATATCCTATAACCACAAGAAAATGATTAGAAGAAAAGGGCACATAGAGTTAAGAATCTTGATGCACGACCTAGGAATACCAAAAGATATGAGAATTTACTAAGCATAACATAGCCTCTAATTCATAAGTGTGGCGCGCTTCACAATTATGAACAACACTCTAGATAGACGAGGTTTTGTGAGACATAATTCCTAATATTATTCAACCTCATGCTCTGATACCAAGTTTGTTACGACCAGGGAGCCCCCTAGTCATAACCGGCGTCTTCGCCCTCTTAGAGGCCTTACATAAGCCCTTAGCATTCATCATAGTATTTAAAACTTTTTATTTGAAGTTCAAGTCTACTTCTCATATAACGAAAAAAGTCTACATTGTCTCACACAAACCATTTAACATAAGAGTACATGATTTGGGACATAGCCCTTACACTATTACAATATCTCATAAGAAAGTACAACATAGTCTCAAAAGATAAGGAATAAAACATTTTCTTTAGACTAATCAAATAACAAGAACTTGATTGACGTGTTTCTTCCTCAGACTTGAGGACTCACCAACTTGGGGATCTATCCAAGATTCTTGAAAATTTGCCTTGAAACCCTTCTATGGTCCAAGCCTACATTATTGTAGAAATAGAATATAATATGGGTTAGTACAAACCACATGTACTAAGTATGAAGACATATGCAAGTAATACATTTAGAAACATGCTAAAAAGGACATTTTGTTCAGAAGCATGCTAAGTCACTTTAAAAGCCTTTATACACATTCCAAGCATATACAAGTCCACAATACAACAACAATGTACAAAATTTATCTTCATGATCAAGAAAACATCATAGTGAAGCCATAGTCAATAATTCATGCTTAGAATACATTTCCTCAATATATCAAAATATCTTACTCACAATTCCAATCCAAGCCAACTAGTGCAATGTCTATGTGAAGCCCCATAACCCAACATAAACTAAGTCAACTAGCAAAGAGACCATAAGAATTCTCTTTACACCATATAACATCATAACAAGTGTAGTCAACATCATACATAACAATATAGACCAACATCATGTATATCAAGTTAAACCAACATAATGGATAACATATGAAACCAACATCATATAGAATCAACATTATGCATTTCATTCAAAACATAAGTACATAAAGAATAAACCCTAGGACTCCACTCAAGGTCCACTTGTGCAATGTATAGGTAAAGTCCCAAACCCTTACCTACACTAAGTTTAACTATTAAGTAATCCTAGTTAGTATTCAGCTTTTTACTTTCATTCATTCATTTAAATTTTGGGAAACTTCACCATAATCGACAATAGACCATGTGAGATAAATATGGAATCCGGTGTTAACCCCTCACACCAAAAGGAGGGCATCCTACTTGCCAAGGTAGGACCTATACATCATAATAACATCTACGTGGATCCACTAGCTAGGTTTCTATGGAGCACATAGTTAAAGAACTAGGTGGTTGTTATTAGAAATCCTTTCCATGTTAATTCACATCATGGTTTCCACCTCATGAGACCTTGGGTGAACCTACCTTCCTTATTGGAAGGGACACCTCGCATTGTCAAGTTCATATGGTGCTAAGCTAAATATTCCCTTTTTGAAGTAACTTAGAGTCTTTCTTATCATTAGTTTATATCATACGTCTTAGGAGTCTAGCCCCTGATATATCATGTTCATAGCTCATAGGTTCTAGGATGAGAATGTCCTTTCATCACATCCTAGCATTATGTGAGAATATCATCCTCATAAACATAGTAATAGTTGCACATATAAATCACCTGCATTCCCTCATAATAATACACCTATCATCATCTCACAATTCATAACATTTTATCATGATATCACATTCATAATATCATCATCTTCCTATCATACTCACATATTCATACTTCAATTGAACAATCAAGAATATACCAACATTATTACCATAAAGTACTCATGAACTTGACGGTCTTACCATTATCCTCCAAGAAAGATATTTCAAGAGTTTGATGTACTGTGGTTTCACGGTACTCTTAATGCTTTTTCCTTAAGTTTAGTGTGTGTCTAAAGACTTTTTGTATTGATTTTTTATGTAAGTTTCTCTTTATTTGCAGGAAATCTGTCCAAAGATGAACGCGGGAGTTTTGAGCAAGAAATGCAGAAGAGACCACCTACGGAGCTTATGATGGTCCGTCGAGGCTGTGACGGTCCGTAGGTGGCATCGTAGTGAGGAGAGAAGCTGCTGAAAAAAGATGGGGAAGTCTGACCAAGTGTGGGACTACGGAAGTTCATGACGGACCGTCATAGCCACGACGGTCCATCCTGCTGGTTCATCGTAATGATCAGAGAGTAGTCCCAGTACCCAAATTCCAAGAAGTTAAGTATTATGGAACGGAGCCCCTCGACGGACCGTCGTTCTTGAAACGGTTCGTCATACCTGTCCGTCGAGGGTAATGAAGAAAGCAGCAGAAGTTGTGAAGTATGGGACGACGGAGGCCATGACGGTCCGTCGTTCCCACGACAATCCGTCACGAGTTCCGTCGACTCAGACGCGTTTGGACAGATTTTCATTAATTAGAAACCTTCTTTTATTAGGTTTTGTTTTTATTATAAATATTTCGAAAAACCTCGTTTATGGGGTTAGACTTTTGGATAATTTTTAGTTCTCTTGTTCAAGTATTGAAGAATTAATTTCAGTAATTGATACACTTTTTCTGGAATTGATTGTTGGTGTTTTTGTTGATTAATCAAGTGAATTTCTGAATTTTATTCTTTCTCATTAAAGTAAGTGCATGAATTCTTATATTAAAAATATGAATAGTGTGATTATGACCATGGGTAACTAAACTCCATAACTAGGGTTGTGGGAACCATGGGTAAATAAAAAGGTAAAATCTAGCTAAAATAACAAGTCTTGAATAGTGTCTTGCATGTATTGATAATTCTTTCGTTTAGAAGTCTTTTTAACGGATGGCCAACATTAGAACTCGCCTTAATGCTACTTGCCGGACCAAGGAGGTAGATAATAGGAAAATAATTATCAACGTAGATTTAGTGTATACTATCTAATAGGCTAGTGTTGGTTGGTACGTAGTAACAACTTCGTCAAATATCGATTACGATGCTTAATATGAGGTAAAGATAAGGTTTAGTAAAGCAACACACGTAGCCGGACCAAGGTGCGGAGTGAAATTCTCTAGATGCTGGACCAAGGATTTAGAGATACCTAACTTATCACTTTGCATGCAAGATATTAGGAAAGAATTGTTATAGTTAGAATTACCGAGTTAGGAGCCTGTGGGGAACACTTAAGCCCTAGTTAATCTCATCACTTGATTAAACTTCAATACTTAAATATGTTAGTTTATTACTTTAACTTAGTTAATTGTTTTTATTAATTAAAATCCCCCTTTTAGTTATTTGTTTTCTCGGAAAATAGTTGACTAAATAGTAGTAATAATAGAATAAAGTTAAGTCTGAAAATTTTCCTCGTGGGATCGACCCTAACCTCATTAGTTGGGTTCTCTACTTGATACGACCGTTTTTACTTCTTATTTGAGAAGTATTGAGCGTATCAAATTTTGGCGCCGCTGCCGGGGAAAGTGGCTTTGAGATTAACTTAAAACTTATTACTAAAGTTTAGTCATTATTTTCCTAATTTTACTTTATTTGTTGTTTTTTTCTCTTGCAGAACTAACTTCCTTGTATGCCAAATACGCGAAGAGGAAGAGAACCTTTATTTCCCTACGACCACAAATTAGAGCATACATTACGAAATATGAATCGAAATTTGGGTATTAATGATGATGATCCCAACCAGAACATCCCTTCTCCAGTTGATGCTCATGGTCGATTATTACCCAAAAATCGTGGTGAAGATGAACAAAGGGGACAAAACCCCGCTCCACGCCCTCAAGAGTATTATAGGGGTTATGATAACATTGTAGACTCTGACGGGCCACTTGTATTGCCTCCTCTACCACACGGCCACACTTTTGTGGTAACCAGTAGTCTAATGCAAATGCTCACTGCCAGAGGTTTGTTCTCAGGTCTACCTTCTGAAGATCCACATACCCACATCGCTAAGGTAAGGGCAGTGTGCAAAAGTTGTGTAGGGAGGCCCGATTTGAACATGGATGTAATTGGGCTAAGAGTATTTCCTCTTTCACTGATGGGAGAGGCTGCTATATGGTTTACTGAGCTCCCTTATAACTCAATCTTCACTTGGATTCAACTGAGGGAGGCTTTCTTAGCACGTTACTATCCGGTCTCTAAAAAACTAAACCACAAAGATAGAGTGAACAACTTTGTGGCACTACCGGGAGAGTCAGTTAGCAGTTCTTGGGATAGGTTCACTTCATTCTTGAGAAGTGTCCCCAATCACCGCATCGATGATGAGTCACTGAAAGAATACTTCTATCGGGGACAGGATGATAATAATAAAGCGGTATTGGATACTATAGCGGGTGGTTCTTATGGGGAGTGTCCTTAAGCTGAGATCGCTGAAAAGTTAGAGAAAATCTCGCGAAATAATAAAGCTTGGAGTACTAGGAAGTCAGATACTGGAAGAAAAACCTTCGCAGTACAACCCACACACAACCCAACCACAGACGAGATTCGTGAAGAGATGACTCAGATGAGAACTGAGCTTGGGTTGGTATTAAAACATGTCACTGTGGGTGCAGAAAAGATAAATGCAGTGAACTACTTGTCTAAACCACCACCACCAAATGATGAATATTATTATGAGGAGGACACCTATGCGGTGAATGAGCAGACGGGGGGTTTCCGGCTGAATGCCCAAGGCTCCAATCAGGAAAATTGGCGCCAAGGTCAAGGAAACCAAGGTCAGAACTATGGTAATTATAACCGTGAGGGTAATTATGTCCGAGATGGAAATTACAACCGCGACAACAACTTCAATAGGGGTAACTATGGTAACATAAATGATAGGAGTGGGCCCTATGTTCCTCCTCAAAATCGTGAAGTTGCTCCTAGGGATGGTGGAGGTAGTATGGCGCGAGTTGAGGATATGTTGCACAAAATGATGAGGAGGTTCGATGCTAGTGATGAGCACACTAAAGAGTTAAGGAGTGATTTAGCGGGTATTGGGCAGAAAGTCGATACACATGCAATATCGATTAAGCAGCTTGAGTTGCAAATGGCCCAATTATCAACGACGATAAATACACGGCAACCGAGCACTCTCCCTAGCAACACTGTCCAAAATCCGAAATTGATGGACACTGTATGGCAATCACTACTCGGGGTGGTAAGCAAATCATTGACCCACCTATGCCGTCTGATGCAGAAAAGGTGATAAGAGATAATGATAAAGTGGAGGAGCTTAGTGGTGAGTTAGAAGATAAAATGGGAAAAGATGCTGAAGTGCCCAAAAAGGTGACTCCCATGCCTAGACCACCACCTCCCTTTCCTCAAAGATTAGTAAAAATGATCGAGGATGGTAAATATCGGCGTTTTATAACGATGTTGAAGCATCTTTCCATCAATGTCCCTTTGGTAGAAGCTCTGGAACAAATGCTCGGTTATGCAAAGTTTATGAAAGATCTGGTTACGAAGAAAAGATCGATCACTTTTGAGGATGATGATAGAATGCAGCATTATAGTGCTATTGCTACAAGATCTCTAGTGCAAAAGAAGGAAGATCCGGGTGTTTTCACTATTCCTTGTACAATTGAATTATTATATTTTGCGAAAGCATTATGTGATCTTAGGGTAAGCATAAATCTTATGCCCCTCTCGATTTACAAGAAGTTGGGTTTGGGTAACCCAAAGCCCACTGCGATGCGGATACTGATGGCCGATTGAACATTAAAAAGGCCTATTGGGATACTCCACGATGTGCTAGTAAAAGTGGAGTCATTCATATTTCCGGCCGATTTTGTTATTCTTGATTGTGAAGTCGATTTTGAGGTGCCTATTATTCTTGGGAGGCCATTCCTTGCTACGGGTAGAGCCTTAGTTGATATGGAAAAGGGGCAGATGAAATTTCGGTTAAACAATGAATAAGTGACCTTCAACATTTGTAGGTCCATGAGGCAGAGTGGTGAGCTCCAATAGGTATCTGCTATATCCTACAAAGTTGATAAGTCATCCGAGACACAAATAGAAGAACGTCTAGGTGTAGAAGCACTAGCGGCAGTGATAATGAATTTTGATAGCGATTGCATTGAAGAGTTTGGGTCATTAGTCGCGGCTCTCGATCGTGGTGATGTTCGGTTTAAACCAAAGAAATATGAGTTAGATATGAAGAATCGCGAGTCTCCACCCGCGAAACCATCTATAGAGGAGGCTCCAAAGTTAGAACTAAAAGCTCTCCCACCTCATCTCAGGTATGAATTCTTAGGGAATGGTGACACTTTGCCGGTAATCATTGCATCAGACCTGAATGAACAACAAATTGAGAGTTTGGTGAAAGTGCTAAAATGGTTCAAAAGAGCTATTGGGTGGACTATTGCGGATATTATTGGGATCCCTCCCGGTATTTGTTCTCATAAAATCCAACTCATGCCTGATCATAAGCCAAGTATTGAGCATCAAAGACGCTTAAATCCACCTATGCAAGAGGTAGTGAAGAAGGAAATTATTAAGTGGTTGGATGCCGGAGTAATATATCCAATCGCTGATAGTAGTTGGGTATGCCCTGTTCAGTGTGTACCTAAGAAAGGGGGAATGACTGTGGTCCCCAATGAAAAAAATGAACTTGTTCCAATGAGATCGGTGACTGGATGGAGGGTGTGTATGGATTACCGGAAATTAAATGCATGGACCAAAAAAGACCATTTTCCTATGCCCTTCATGGATCAGATGTTGGATAGACTTGCCGGAAAAGGGTGGTACTGTTTTCTTGATGGTTATTCGGGGTATAATCAGATTTCTATTGCACCGGAAGATCAAGAGAAAACCACCTTCACTTGCCCATATGGGACCTTTGCTTTCAAGAGAATGCCGTTTGGGTTGTGCAATGCACCTGCCACATTTCAGAGATGTATGATGTCGATATTCTCCGATATGGTGGAGGACACTATTGAGGTGTTTATGGATGATTTTTCTGTGGTTGGTGACTCCTTTGAGCGGTGTTTGAGTCATTTATCTGAGGTCCTTAAGAGGTGTGAAGACTGCAATCTAGTATTAAATTGGGAAAAATGCCACTTCATGGTGAAAGAAGGTATTTTTTGGGTCATCGCATTTCAGAGAAGGGTATAGAGGTTGATCGAGCTAAAGTCGAGGTAATAGAGAAACTTCCCCCACCTATCTCTGTAAAAGGTGTGAGAAGCTTTCTTGGGCATGCAGGTTTTTACCGGAGGTTCATCAAAGATTTTTCAAAAATTGCGCATCCATTGTGCAAATTGCTGGAGAAAGAGTGTAAATTTTATTTTGATGAATCTTGTCTTAAAGCATTCGGCGAGTTAAAAGAGAAGTTGGTGTCTGCACCTATCATTATTTCTCCGGATTGGAGCAGTCCATTTGAGGTGATGTGCGATGCTAGTGGGGTTGCTCTAGGTGTGGTATTGGGACAAAGAAGGGACAAAATCCTTCATCCCATTTACTATGCTAGTAAAGCCCTCAATGAAGCCCAGAAGAACTACACAGTGACTGAGCAAGAGCTCCTTGCAGTAGTCTTTGCTTTTGAAAAATTTCGATCCTATTTGCTAGGTACTAGAGTTATAGTGCATACTGACCATTCAGCGTTGAGATATTTGATGGCAAAGAAGGATGCGAAACCGAGGTTGATTCGTTGGGTTTTACTACTGCAAGAATTTGACTTTGAGGTGAGGGATAGAAAAGGGACCGAAAATCAAGTTGCTGATCACTTGTCCCGTTTAGAAGATGAAGCTATGAGAGAGTTAGGGGATAAGACTGATATTGATGATACTTTCCCCGATGAGCATGTATTGGCTGCCTCACAAGACTTGATTCCATGGTTCGCAGATTTTGCGAACTATCTGGCTAGCGATATTGTTCCATCGGACTTGTCCTTTCATCAAAGGAAAAAGTTCATGTACGATGTGAAGAAGTTCTTTTGGGATGAACCATACTTATATAGGAGTTGTGCCGATGGGCTTATTCGGCGTTGTGTGCCAGAAGTTGAGATGTTGAGTGTTTTAGAGGCATGCCATTCCTCACCCGTTGGTGGACATCATAGTGGTATACGGACCGCTCATAAGATCTTACAATGTGGTTACTATTGGCCAACTATTCATCAAGATGCTCATGAGTTCGCTAAAGCATGTGATAGATGCCAAAGAGATGGCGGCATTTCAAGAAAGCAAGAGCTCCCTCTAAACCCCATTCTTGTGATTGAATTATTTGATGTTTGGGGTATTGACTTTATGGGTCCTTTTGTGAGTTCTCATGGAATGAAGTATATTTTAGTAGCGGTTGATTATGTATCTAAATGGGTGGAAGCTATCGCCCTCGCAAACAATGAAGGGAAGAGTGTCACTGCATTCTTGAAAAAGAATATATTCTCTCGATTTGGTACCCCAAGGGCAATTATTAGTGATGGGGGATCCCACTTTTGCAACAAATTGTTTAAGGGATTATTGGAGAAATATGGGGTTCGCCATAATGTGGCCACTCCTTACCATCCTCAAACTAGTGGGCAAGTTGAGGTGTCAAATAGGGAGATCAAACAGATTTTGTCAAAAACAGTGAACGCTAGTAGAACGGACTGGTCAAGGAGGCTTGATGATGCTCTTTGGGCCTACCGGACAGCATATAAGACTCCCATAGGTATGTCCCCATACCAACTTGTATATGGGAAAGCTTGTCACCTACCGGTTGAATTAGAGCACAAAGCCATGTGGGCTATGAAGAAGTTGAAAATGGATTGGAATGAAGCTGTAGAACAGAGGTTAAATGGGTTGAATGAACTCGATGAATTTCGCCTAAAAGCTTATGAAAGTTCAGCCCTCTACAAAGAAAAGATGAAGAAATACCATGACCAAAGATTGAGAAACGCGATTTTATAGTTGGGGATTTGGTGCTTTTATTCAATTCTAGGTTGCGTTTGTTTCCGGGCAAGCTCAAGTCCAAATGGACTGGCCCTTACTTGATCACCCAACTATTCCCTCACGGAGCGGTTGAGTGGGAAAACAAGGAGGGTGTGCGGTTTAAGGTGAACGGACAACGAATAAAAATCTATTTGGGGCATGCTGAATCGGCGAATGAAGTGATCGAGGCATACCATCTTGATGAAGTCTGAGTAATCGAGTATCCTCCGTCGTGCCGCGACGTTAAATCAAGCGCTGGTTGGGAGGCAACCCAATATGTATCCTCTAAGCCAACTATAGTTTTTTTTTCTCTAGTAATAGTCGCATTTTCTTTGTTTTTCGTTTTGTTAGAAGTGTTGGCTAGAGCGTAGTTTAGGGTCCGTGTCCACTAAGTCTCCAGTCAAACACATAGAGAATAGCTTAATGGGTGTTAACTTTGCAGGTAGCACATCACAAGAAAAATCTGCAGAAATTGGTCTGAAACACTCAATGACGGATCCATCGACGGACCGTCACGCTTGCAACGGACCGTCACAGGAATCCGTCGTGCAGGTAAGTTTGTCTATTTTTTTAAAATTAGGGCACCCGCGACGGAACCACGACGGACCGTCACACGTGTGACGGACCGTCGTCGGGGACTCGTCGCGTCATTAACCAGCAACCCGACCCGACCCGGCTGGGGAATTTTAAAAGTTTTAAAACCTTTTAAACTCCCCACCCCTTCATTTCAACCGTTTCTTTCCCTCTATCTCCCATTTCCTCCCTTTTCAACTTCCTTCATCCTCATCCTCTTCCCTATCAACTGATCCACCATCACTTCCCCAAATCCCCACATTCTCATTTTCCCCTTCCCCAATCTCCTTTCTGCTGGTTGGAGTCTGCTGCTGTGTTTCTGATCTTCCTAGCTGAGTGCCTCACTTGCTTGTTTTTCTCCTCTTCCCAGGTATGTGCTTCTGATCTCTACCCATTTACACTACATTATTGTTTTTAAATTACTCTTGGCCTGTTTCTTTTTTTTTGGTGGGTCTTTGATTTTTGATCCCCTGTAGTATGCTACAGACAACATGACATGTTTTAAAGACATACACTTATAATTACAATTGATGTGGGTAATGGGTTAACCGAATCAAAGCATGGGTATATGTTTTTTTTTAGAATCTTGTCTGACATAGATTGATAGTCCCACGAATTGCATTGTTAATACTCGAGAAATTGGTGCTTTAGCATTGCTAGTTTTCTAGGTATTTGGGTTAGAAATATGCAGGTTAATATGGAGTCTTTCTTTTGAATCACAGGGGATGATTGTGGCATCCTCAGTTCTGTCACTGAATGACAGAACGAGACCCCGACGACGGACCGTCGTACCCACGATGGACCTTCATAGGGTCTGTCCCAACACCCCACGATTTGTTTTCTCTAAGTGTCCACCAACGGACATATGCGATGGACCATCGTGCCCTTGACGGTCCGTCCTACACAACCGTCATGGTTGTCAGAGACCCTATTCCTAAGGGTCTCCAACTTTTTCTAAGTGTCCACTGACGGACCTATACGACGGACCGTCATTACCACGATGGTCTGTTCTGCACAACCGTCATGACGGTCAGAGATCCCTATCTTAAGGGTCTCCAATATTTTTCTAAGTGTCTACTGACGGACATCTACGACGGACCGTCATGAGCACGATGGTCCGTCCTGCACAACCGTCATGGTTGTCAGAGACCCTAGTCCTAAGGGTCTCCAATTTTTTTCCCAAGTGTCCAATTACGGACCTATACGATGGACCGTCGTAACCACGACGGTCCGTCCTGCACAACCGTCATGACGGTCAGAGATCTCTATCCTAAGGGTCTACATACTTTTTCTAAGTGCCCCACGACGGACATCTACGACGGACCGTCATGAGCACGACGGTCCGTCCTGCTTATCCATCGTAACTGTCAGAGACTTTCCTTCTAAGGGTCTCCAAAGAAATATAGTTTAAGTAATACATGGCGGACCCCATGACGGTCCGTCATACTCACGACGGGCCGTCAACTGGTCCGTCGTGTTTCACTGCTACTTCAGAGATGTCATTACAACTTTGATTTTATGTTTATTTTGTTTCGTTTTTGCTTGTCTTGTTTGTTCCTTCTAGTACTAATGAGGATTCTTTACAGGTACTATCTCTCATGGCACCGAAATAAGATCGCGTTTACGCATGTGGGCGTTCAAAGTCCATCGCCCCGTCTGCCCGACTGGTTATAGGCTCTGATGATGAGCATGATCCCGAGTACGTGCCCCCAGGCACTGCCACTCCAGCACGAGCTGCACGTGCTACCAGAGCCACGCCCAAGAAGGTGGGGTCTGGCGTAGTCACTGCCTCCCAGTCTGATGAGGAGCGCACACTGACCGGCACACCTTATGGGTCAGCTGCACAAGATGAAGGAGCGTCTGGCTCCTTAGGAGTTTCTTGGTCAGAGGAAGCTTACGGGTCCGCAGAAGCCTCTGCACCCGCCACAGCTGCACAGTCTACCTCGTCTGATGAGGCTGATAGTACTGATTCCACTCCAGGCTCACCGACTGGAGTTCCCGCCCCGGTTGCCGACCAGCCCAACCGGTGGTGTGTCGACGGGCAATACCAAGCTGCTAAATGATAAGGGCGTCATGACACGGACCCTTACACTGGAGAGGCGGGTCCTTACGGGTAGTTTTCCCACCATGCCGGACATCCACACTCTCTTCACCAGACACCGGCTAGAGTGGACGGCTCGTGCTTTGGGCCGATACAGTGAGGAGTTGGTCCGAGAGTTTTACGCCTCTTATGTGGCTACTCTCCGATCATAGATCGATAAGCGGGCTGCCCCCGTCAAACAGGCCCCACTTGATCACGTCATAGTCCGCGGCATACAGGTCGACATCTCCCTGCCAGCCATCCGCCGGTCTCTGTACGGCGAAGATGTTGATACCACCAGGACCCCTCTCACCGCCGAGTTCGACTACCGGTGGCAAATTGTTAAAGAGGGCCGGTTCTTGCATGAGCCATCGCTGAGAGAGACCACCAAGAGGTGGATCGCCCAGCACTTATCTATTGATGGAGAGGCTGCTGACTGGGTAATGGAGCCGAAGGGAGCCATCAGGAAGGCTAACTTGACCTTCACGGCCAAGTTTCTATGGTTGATTGTCCGCCACTGCTGCAGATAATATAGTTACATGGGATCGCGCAGTTCTGATAGCAGCGATGATGGCAGGGTTTGAGGTTGACTTCCCTTGGCTTCTTCAGGCGGTCATGCACGAGAGGGATTTCAAGGTCACCACGACTTACCCTTTTCCGTGCATGGTGTTTTCCTTATGCAGGTCCGCAGGTGTGCCCATCTGGCACATTGATCAGCTCAAGACCCCGCAGGGCAATGTTGATATCGGCCTCATCAGGGATGAGGCCAATGAGTTGGCTCCACGCAGAGGGCCCCGCCCAGAGATGCCTCCACTTGGTGAGAACCTGGCAGACACTGTAGCGCATGCTCAAGCGGCTACCCAGGCTGCTTCTGCACCCACTGACACTTCCCCGGTCGAGTCTATCCCGGGTAGTAGCACTGCCCCGAGCTCTTCTCGCTCAGCCCCTTCCCCCGCTCTGGTCCCACTTGCTAGTGTCCAGAAACTAGAGGCTCAGATGGCCACACTTCTGCATCACATCCAGCCTTGGATGCAGAGGTCTATTGCTGAGGCGGATGAGCGCTTGGAGCGTAAGATGGTCCAGCACACAGAGAGAAAGATCTCGGAGGTTCATCAGCGCTTAGACTCCTTTGAGTTGCGGGTGCTAGCCCGGCCATCCCCTCCGGCGGACGTGTCAACCCTTCAGGCTGCGGTTGAGAGTTTGAGAGCAGATCTTGATATGATCCTAGAGGCTAGGGTGCCTGAGTCTGAGGCCCCTTCTGCAGAGCCTGCTGAGGACACAGTGATGGCTGCTCTATTCACCACTTATGATATTCCACCACCTCCCCCACGAGAGCATGCCAAGAGGCGTAGGGGTCGAGAGGAGGACGAGGCTAGGGCGAGAAAGAAGGAGCGCCGTGAGATGGAGGCTACGAGGAGAGCCTCGATTGCCGATGAGGATGCCCGTACGTTGAGGGCTGTAGAGTTAGCTGACGGGGCGTCTAGCTCCAGAGTTGTGGAGACAGTGAGATGCACTACTGATAGTGCTGTTGATGCTGAGGACACTACTGAGGGTATCCAGACTACGGAGGGAGTGGGTTCCGGGGAACCGGACCCACCAGCTTGCTGATCGCCGGCGCTTTGCGCCTCAGGTTTGCTTCACCTACCATTCACGTATTTTAGTTTTTTATGCATTGGGGACAATTGCATATTTTTTTGTTGGGGGTGGGGTAAATGGAAAGTGAATGTTAGGGTGAAGCTTGAGTAGCCCAATTCACGATCCTCTCTTGGGGTTTTCTTGCCTGTGTTCTTTTTCCCCAAGAGACTGATTACTTTTATTGTTGTACCGACATGTTTATATCTTATGTACATAGTATAACTCTGAAGCATGATGGCTAAAACTGAAATGATATCCCGATGCAATGACTAGGCATAGTAATTGATAAATGTGTGACTCTAAGCATGACATAGAGATACACTACTGCATGACCCAGAATCTAAGACTCGAACTAGGTGTGTGATAATCTGGTAGTGTAACGAGATGTCAAGTGAGTGTGAGGAAAATTCGAATGATCCATCATTGATACTGAGCTAGAACTTGCCGAAAGTAAGCCGAAATAAACAATTAGGAAAGGATCATAGGCCCTTGTTAGAAATAGTCAATCTTGAGCCTAAAAATAACAGAAAACCAAATGAAGTTAATCCCTTTTTGATCCAAATAAATTGAGCTTAAAATAGATCTTTCTTTTTCACCCCAAATGATCTTCTCTGGGAACAATGTGTTGGCCCTGGTCCCTCCTTGGACATGTGCACCTCAGTTTATGCCAAAAGCATAAGTTGAGGGTGGCTAATGCAGAAAGCAACCTTGTTTTGGCCCTGACCCAACCATGGGTATTGTGAACCTTGACTCATGGCAAAATCATGAGTTGAGGGTGGCTGTTATAAGGAAAACCCCGGAAAGTGGGGTTGAAAGAATGAAGAGAAAGAAAGAACAAAACAGAAGTGACTAAAAAAAATAAAATGAATAAAGTATACATATGAAGCAAAATAAACACAATAAAAGAGAAAAGTCACTTACACATAAGGATAAGAAAGGGAAAACAGCAAGGTGAAAAGAAATTTGAGAAATAGGGCGAAATAAAATGATAAAAAGGTGGTACGCTTAGCCGATATGTCAAGGAGGGCAACAAGTCAATAAAGTATACCTAAATATACCCTACCTGACCCTGAGCCTATGTTACAAGCTAAGAAAGTCCTGTCGTGATCCTAAGAGTTGTATGGCAAACTTAAAGTAGTGAAAATAAGGGCAAGCTTATGGCAATATGTATAAATGAGTTGTGAATTTGTTCTGAGAGTGAGTGTTGAAAAATAATCCTTATACTCAAACTGAAATCATTGTGTAAAAAATGAGGATGTGTTTTGAAGAGAGGACACTAGTTGCAATACCGGAAATATTAGCACCTCGGTGAGAAATTGAAAAGGATAGGTGTCAGTGCGTAGTGAGTCTGTGTCATGGTCTGGTTCCACATGATTCAAGCCTAATAGTGATAACATGCATGAACGTAATGAGAATGATCGGGATTGATAGCCAAATGATTGCGAAGGCTAAAATGTGGATACTCCTGTACAAAGATTTTGTAGTGAGTCATAGTGCATCCCTTGAGGACAAACAACGAATTTAAGTTGAGGATGTTGATGTACCGTGGTTTCACGGTACTCTTAATGCTTTTCCTTAAGTTTAGTGTGTGTCTAAAGCCTTTTTGTATTGATTTTTTATGTAAGTTTCTCTTTATTTGCAGAAAATCTGTCTAAAGATGAACCCGGGAGTTTTGAGCAAGAAATGCAGAACAGACCACCTACGGAGCTTATGACGGTCCGTCGAGGCTGTGACGGTCCGTAGGTGGCATCGCAGTGATAAGAGAAGCTGCTGAAGGAAGATGGGGAAGTCTGACCAAGTGTGGGACTACGGAAGTTCATGACGGACTGTCATAGCCACGACGGTCCGTCCTGCTGGTTCGTCGTAATGATCAGAGAGTAGTCTCAGTACCCAAATTCCAAGAAGTTAAGTATTATGAAACGGAGCCCCTCGACGGACCGTCGTTCTTGAAATGGTCCGTCATACCTGTCCGTCGAGGGTAATGAAGAAAGCAATAGAAGTTGTGAAGTATGGGACGACGGAGGCCATGACGGTCCGTCGTGCCCACGACGGTCAGTCACGAGGTCCGTCGACTCAGACGCGTTTGGAAAATTTTTCATTAATTAGAAACCTTCTTTTATTAGGTTTTTTTTTTATTATAAATAGTTCGAAAAACCTCGTTTATGGGGTTAGACTTTTGGATAATTTTTAGTTCTCTTGTTCAAGTATTGAAGAATTAATTTCAGTAATTGATACACTTTTTCTGGAATTGATTGTTGGTGTTTTTGTTGATTAATCAAGTGAATTTCTGAATTTTATTCTTTCTCATTAAAGTAAGTGCATGAATTCTTATATTAAAAATATGAATAGTGTGATTATGACCATGGGTAACTAAACTCCATAACTAGGGTTGTGGGAACCATGGGTAAATAAAAAGGTAAAATCTAGCTAAAATAACAAGTCTTGAATAGTGTCTTGCATGTATTGATAATTCTTTCGTTTAGAAGTCTTTTTAACGGATGACCAACATTAGAACTTGCCTTAATGCTACTTTCCGGACCAAGGAGGTAGATAATAGGAAAAGAATTATCAACGTAGATTAGGTGTATACTATCTAATAGGCTAGTGTTGGTTTGTACGTAGTAACAACTTCGTCAAATATCGATTACGATGCTTAATATGAGGTAAAGATAAGGTTTAGTAAAGCAACACACGTAGCCGGACCAAGGTGCGGAGTGAAATTCTCTAGATGCCGGACCAAGGATTTAGAGATACCTAACTTATCACTTTGCATGCAAGATATTAGGAAAGAATTGTTATAGTTAGAATTACCGAGTTAGGAGCCTGTGGGGAACACTTAAGCCCTAGTTAATCTCATCACTTGATTAAACTTCAATACTTAAATATGTTAGTTTATTACTTTAACTTAGTTAATTGTTTTTATTAATTAAAATCCCCCTTTTAGTTATTTGTTTTCTCGGAAAATAGTTGACTAAATAGTAGTAATAATAGAATAAAGTTAAGTCTGAACCATTTTCCTCGTGGGATCGACCCTAACCTCATTAGTTGGGTTCTCTACTTGATACGACCGTTTTTACTTCTTATTTGAGAAGTAAGTTTGAGCGTATCAGAGTTCCCTTTCAATTCAATGATATTTACCCAAAAATTCAATCATAATCATCATATAATAGTAATCTATACAAGAATATATTCAATTACATCTTCCCTAATCATAAACCAACCTAAATCATAAGTTAAGGTTAGGAGAAGAAGAGTATTCATGGGCGTTTTTGGGGAATTAGGTCAAAAGCCTAAAGTAGTTCACCAATCCACTCATAAACTTGCATAATTCATCAATTATGATCGAATTAACAACAACAATTCAATTTAGAAAGAAGACTCACAAAATTGGATGAAAACAAGCTTTTTGAAGAACATTAAAATCAAATTTTGAATTACCTCTTGGGTAAAGGAGTCCCAAGAGTGATTAGCCTCCATATATTAAGAATACTTGAAGAATTGTGAAGGAAATCCTTGATCTTGAATCCCTAGAGATAACTTGATCTTCTTATTCAATGGGGGTCTTTAGAGTACTGAGAGAAACTAGAGAGATTAGAACTTTTGGGTTTTGGGAATTATGGGGTGTTAGGCTAGTTTAATGACTTAGGATAGTTAAATACTCCTAAACTAACTAATTATAACCATCCTTAATCATTAATTAATTAATTAATCAATTACGTAACCACCCCTACTTAACCCGTGTAGAGGCAGTTAAATTAGGGGTCAATCGACAAGACCCCTTCAACGCCCCATCGTCCCAACCATAAACTGTATGGGTCAAACGTGGTTTGGGACAGAGAGTCCCTTTTTGGTTCTCAAGTGGAAAGAGTCTAAGTATAGACCAACAAGCACCATCGACGGCTCGTTTTTCCCCCTCGTGGTTCCACACTATTTTTTGATAGCTTTTAAGGTCAAAGGTTAGGTTCTCCTCAAGGACCCTTAGGGTGGTCCTTGGGGAGTTGTACCCAGACATTTTTACCCTAAACACGTAATAACATATGTTCAAGGTCTTATTACAAGATTTGACCCTCATACACTCTTTAAACCCCTTCCAAGACCTAAAGGCAAACTAGATCACTTTGACTAGTCTCCGGACGTCATGGTCGTTTCTTGACGTCTAGATTCTAACACTTCCTAATCAAGTTAATTATCTTTGTTTAGGCCTGGAAACACTGTTTTAAAGCATTATTCAATAAGTGAGGCTCTAGTCTAGGTCATTGGAATTCCGAGGCAAACACTCATAATGCTATCACCAGTAGCATTAGGCTACAAATGCACTGGGAAAGTGTGTGCATTGATAGTTTTGATCCCATCATCATCCTCAACTTCATTTTTTTCTTGTTCTTTTTCCGAAACTTCTTTTCGTTTTCCTATGTCTTCATAAACTTCATTTATTTTTTCTTCTTCTTCCTCAACCGCTTCTCTATTTTTTCCTTCTTCTTCCTCAAGTACTTCTCTATTTTTTCTTCTTCTTCCTCAACTTCTTTTTGTTTTCCTTCTTCTTCCTCAATGTCGCACCCCATTTTTTGAAAAATAGGTTTTGACCTAACAACTCTTTTGTGTTTTGAGTTGGATTGAAGAGTCGACACCTAACGAATTAAGGCGTGTTGTGAAATCTATCTAACCTAGATAATTTTAAACTAAGATCAACGAACATGAGATCAGGGTAAGGTTCAAATTACCTCAAGGGGAAGGTGTTAGGCATCCCTCAATGTCAATAAATATGGGTCCTTACCGTATCTTATGCAATTTATGTGGGAATTAAAAGTAGAAAGTATGGTCACTTCATTCATTATTTTGTTAGTTAATTTACATGATAAAATAGGCGATAACAATAAATAAACAATAAATATAAATTAAGAGACAAGCGAGAAGAAAGAAAATGAACAACAGATAAGTAACAATTTATTATTCTATTTAAGCTACCCCAAAAAATGATAATTATAAACAAATAAAGTACAAAAGTGAAGAGAGACTCTGAGGATGACACACGTTACGGATCAACACTCGACTTATATATAGGGACAAACAAAACAAACGTTAGTCATTTACAGCTCAAGGCAATGTCATCATCTCTGCAAGGCTTAAACTACCTCTACCCTACATGCATAACGTCCCTAACAGGTGCCTAATCGTCCCAACTTGATCTCCAAGAGGTATTGGACTGCTATAAAGGAGGTTTAGTGTCACACCCAGAGAGTACACCCCGGATGAGACCGGCGTCGTCGTCCTCTCAGAGGACTCAGACAAGCCCTTAGCATTCGTCATAACATGTGATCAATAAAATTTGCGGAAAAATTAAATCTTTTAACATACTAATGAAGTACACTTAGACTTCATACTTAAGATTCATAAAGACATACAATATTATAAAACTGTCTTACATATATAGAAACCATCTAAGAGTGCAAATCTAGACTTAGCGAATAATAGTCAATATGCCATATATGCCTTAATACAAAAGAATCCAAAGAACATAAATGGAAATCTAATATTCTTAAATTCTACTAATGTCTTCATAAAGATAGAAAATGAAATGGTAGCGTCCCGAACATGAGGACCTACCGAGACTTGGAGAAAGAGTTCCAAGCTTCTTCAAATCGACCTCTTTAACTTCAATGGCCGGAACCTACAGTTGTAGTAATATAAAGTAATGGGGTTAGTACGCCACATGTACTAAGTATGGGTATATGCACATAACACATAGGGACATGCATGAAAATGGATCATTTATCATCTCTTTAGGAAATATGCTAAGTCATATGAAAGTCTTCAATGCACATACCATATAACATATACCAGTTAAAGCATGATCATAATCAAAGACATATTATCATAAAGTCATGTTAACACTTCATATTCAATAGATCACAACATACAAAACAGTTACCAATGACCTCATCCCCAACCTACAAGTGCAATGGTCATGTGAAGCCCAATAACCCCACACAACCAAGTAGATAAGATAGGAGACCATAAGTAAAGCCTTGCTTCATGTACTTGTAAACTAAGTAGTCATCACCTCATATAACAATATAAGCAAATAACATATTCATCATAATGACCAACATCTTATAAGAGTAACATCATGTATCATAATCATCATATCTTTCATGTTACATATTCATAAGAACAATCTCCTAGGACTTTCCTCAGAGTCAACTTGTGCAATGTCTAGGTAGAGTCCCATACCCCTACCTATACTAAGTAGACTCTTCAAGTCACCCTAGTCAACGTTCATTTACTTGTCTTTCATTTTACATGAGGGAACATTCGCCTTAACCGACATAGACCATGTGAGCTAAACATGGAATCCGATGTCATGAAACCCCACACCGAAAGAAGGTGGTCTACCGGCCAAAGTAGAAACTAACATGAGATAGCTTTCTAGGTGGATCCACTAGCTAGTATCCTATGGTGGCAACATAGTTCATGAACTAGGAGATGTATTAGAGACCCATAGTTCCATATTACATGGCAGCCTCAATCTCATGAGAATCATTGTGAACCTACCTTCCAACTAGGGAAGGGACACTTCTCAAATCTAGTTCATCGGTGCTTAGCTTAAGTCCCTTTTTTGAATAACCTTTGTCTTTTATCATAAACTTATCATAGGTTATAGGAGATTAACTCCTTGTATAACATGATCATAAGATCTTTTAGATTAGATAAGAATTTTCTTTCATCATAACCGTTCATATGTGAGATTAACATAACATAATAACCTTATGTAAAGCATACAAGGGATATCATAACTTGTATTTTCATATTCTTATCATGATCTCACAATTTACATGTTCATAGCCCAGCATATTCATATAGTAACATCATACATTCCTTTCGTAATCATAGCATCATAATTATAGGCTACCATAAACATTGAGGGTAATCACACTTAGAAGACTTACCTCTTGCTTCCAAGAATCTTATTCATCATGCAATATTCATAATCATACATAGTGAAATACTCAATGTCATAATCAAGAACAACTCATCAAATCATGTATAAGATCAATGCATAGCGTAGGTGAAGGTAAACAGGTCATTTAAGGGTTCATTCAAGTCTTAATTCTAATCCAAACGTTTACACATTATCAAATACCATAAACAACCCATTCGAAACCATCACTTAGAGAATGATCATGTATCACACGACCTTCAAACATTATCAATCAATTACTCAACAATTCATGTGAAATTAAATATAGAAAATATTTATTTTTCATTGAAAATCATAAATCTAGTGTTAGGAAGAAAATCCGTTTTGTAGAGTAAAAATCCTAGTATTTGAAGTTCTTGAAAACTTATCTTGAAAGGACCTCTTGGGTAAAGGAATCCCAAGAGTGAAAAACCCATAACTTATAGATGAAGAATCCACGAAATCTGGTTGGGAACTTCAAAACCTTCGTCTTCTCCCTTAAGCTTTTCTTGTTCTTCAATGGAGTTTTGAAAAGAGAGTGAACTTGAGAGATTGAGAAAAATTTTGTTTGATCTGATTTGGATGTGTAAAAGTGGTCTAAAACTGACCTAATATCAATATATAGTCGTCCCATGAATTAACCAAAAGACCCTCCACTTAAATGGGTCTTTTTAATAAGTTAAATTACCAAAACGCCCTCCTAAATTGACTAAAAATAGGAGAGCATTTGACTTAGCCAAATTCTGAAAATTTGCTTGGTGTCTCGGGTTTGACCATGAATTTAAATTAATTAATTAAGTTGCTAATTTAATTAATTCAGTGGCCTAGGGTCATTACTAAAGTAACCCTAAGTCACTAGGACCATAACCAACCCCTTTGGACCATCTAGGTTAGGTACTAGGATGTTTCTTTAGTTAGTTACTCGGCTAGTGTCACCCGGTTAGGTTAGGATTTCGGGCACACTAGTTAGTTCATTTTGTTATAGGTTAGTTAACTAGTTAGGTAAGTTAGTTAGAGCCTAGGATTGGTTATCAAGCTCGGCCCCACGTGGCTTGACCCGACGCGTGCCGACCCCCTAATCGCCCTAACCGAATCGGTTGGGCTTGGTCGCTTGTCTCTCGGACGGTAGCACATGTGTTGCCGTGAACTTTCCTAACCGTGCACTCTGTAGTTGCACTTGGAAAGTTCACTTCTTGTCCAAGGATCCTCACTATGTCCTTGGGCACTGCTTAGTCTACATGATCATTTTAAATGATCATGTGCTATGATACCTAGGCTTGACACTTTGATGCCTCGTAGCTAATATGTGTAAGCGATGAAAATAAATTTTTTAACTTAGGGTCTTCATTGCAGGTACAATTCCTAAACAATCTTGGATTGGAGAATTTGAACATCAAAGTGTATTTTAAGTTACTTGTGTATACATAGAAATTGGTTAATACCCTTAAGCCAATATTCCCTAACATGCCCAATGTTACTCAATATTGGGCATTGGAATGCCTATGTACCTCAATACATATTCTTAAAACCTAATAGACTCTTCACTAGACAAGTACATTTTCTGGAAATATCATTTTAAGCATTATTAAATAGATTAAGCTCTAGTCTAAGTCATGGCATATCCGGAGTGTTACATTTAGAATAAAATAGAATGTAGGCTCCTAAAAGGCCCACCTAGACACCAAGTCTGTCACAACCCTCAAAATGAAATAGGTTGAATTAGAGCTTATCATGTGTTTTATGAGTTAATAAAGTGTTAAAATAATGAATATTAGCATTACAAGTCAATTTGAAGAGGATGGAAGTTAAACGTCAAAGAACGACCAAGACGTTCAGAAGTTAGCCTTTGTGTGTGCTAGTGTGCTTTGACATGTTTTACATGTCGTTTGGTGCCCAAATTGATAGGAGAGGGCTCTAACACCTATATGAACATGTTTAGGGTCGAAATTTCCAGCTATGACTTCCCAAGGACCGCCCTAAGGGTCCTTGAGGAGGACCCAAACCTTAGCATGAAGCTGACAAAAAGTAGTCAAACTACCGACCCTAAATGATGGACCATGTTCCAATCGACACCCCGTAAAAAGGGGTCGTGGATCCACACTCAGTTTTGGGAGCTTATCCCCCAATTTGGGAGCCTTTTACCAAAACCACAGACCTGCAGGAGGGTCTGTTGGTCAGTCGATGGGACATTTCTCTTGCAACCGTCGTTTGGGCCTAGAATTTTCTACAAGTCTCGACCTAGTGAGGGCTTAATTGGGAAATTCACCCAACATCCCAATTAAGTCCTAGACAATTATTTTGGGTTATTTTTGGTATTTAAAGTTAGTTAAATGTCTAAAACCTAGACTTAGACTTCATTATTCAAAATCTAACCCCAAGATCAAAAGAAGTTTCTCCAAAACCTCCATGGAAGCTTGAAGTCAAGTTGAAGCTAGGATTGAAGTTCTTCATTGATTCTTCTTCAATTTCGTTGGATTTATTCAATTAAGTTATGGTGATTTCATCCTTGATTCTTCTCTCATTCAAGGAACCAATTCCAAACGCTTTTCAAAGATGTTCAAAAACCTTGAAATCCTATTTTGAATTCTAAGCATGGGTTCTTGCATAAAAAGGTTTAAAACAATGTTTTATGAAGTAACTGAAGTTAATTGGTGGTTTTAAGATCAAAACTTCCACGAACCCATGTATTCCTTGAATTCCTAATTTTGGCTCTAAAGTGGGTGAATTGATCATGGCTTAATCTTATTGAATTCATGTGTACATTGTATTGGGCTATTGAATTATGTACCGATCATGATAGAATTGTTCATAACTTTCTTTATATTGTTGATTTTTATATTGTGTGTTGTAGGATCATCGATATGGATTGATTGTTGGCTTAGTATTATGTACATTGATGTTGGTAAGAGCTTTTGTAATGTGTATTGGTTGAAAAGGCTAAGGAATGGTGATGATGGCTATGGGAAAGTGGTGACTTGACCTAATTCCTTTATTTTGTATAGAATTGATGTTGAATTGTATTGATTGGTTTGATACACTTATGGGGGCGGTGTTTAATTGTTATATAAGTTATGAACATAACCTTGTCGTCATTATTATGTGAAATATGGTATGATCATGATATGGTATATGCGAAGGTATAAAGTTAAGGTGCTCATGTATTGTCAATATG
Organism: Solanum lycopersicoides; assembly: GCA_022817965.1. Taxonomy (NCBI): domain Eukaryota; kingdom Viridiplantae; phylum Streptophyta; class Magnoliopsida; order Solanales; family Solanaceae; genus Solanum; species Solanum lycopersicoides. The sequence goes on along the minus strand of CM040625.1, from coordinate 45,080,809 downwards.
ATGTTATATGGGTGCTATATTGGTATGATTGAATGTATTTCCTCTCTAGTTGTTGATATATGATAATGAAGGAATAGAGAGCCTTTATAGAATGATGTTGTTTCTTGATTGGTAGACTAGGTCCCTATTCTTGATACATGATAGCTTATGGATTATGAACTCTTGACTTGGTAGTCTTAGGCACCCTTTTCATGAATGTGTATGAATGAATGGAGAATGAAAGTTTAGGATCCATAGATCTAAAGTAGGTGCCCTTATATGGAAGACTTATATGTAGAACCTTGATGAAAAGAAGGTTATGTATGTTAAACCTTGAATATGAAAAGAAGGTTAAAGAATGAGCTATCCTTGGACAAAGTATTATCAGTTGGTAAGACCTAGTGATGATACCTTATCTAATACACCTAGGGAATGATTTACTTTATGAGAAACTAGGCAAAGCACCGACAGGATATGCTTGTGGTAGTACCTCTAGTTGAGGATGAGACTAGAGTACAAAAAGCCCTTGATATACCTTAAACATGTGCCAACATGGGATGAGTCTGAGTTCTACCTTTAATAAGTACAACTCCTTCCACGGTGTAGGGTCCTTATGACACCGGATTCCATACCTAGTTAGTATAGTCTATGTTGGTTAATGCCTATTCTCATCATATGGATGTACATTCTAGTTATTGGATGGATTCTACAACGTGTGTGTAGTGGAATGGGACAATATCTACACATGGCACGAGTAGGCCTTGAAGGTGCTAGGATGAGTTCCCTAGGTCTTCCAAAACCGTTATGTGAAGTCCTTTATTTGATTTCTTGTCTCTTAAATGGCCTTAAATGAATATTTGCACTTAGTGAAGTATGTTGTATAGAAAGGATCATGTCTCACTTAGGTGGAGAGTCTAAATGATAAAATGGGTTAGTTGATGAATATGGAACTATGTATTATTGTGATGTAAAGAATATTCTTACTTTGGGTAGTCTTAAGGATTACTTAGGTGTGACTGAAGAGGGTGTATGGGCGGTCTCTTCTTGTCTTACTTAAGTGAGTCTTAGGATAACCTTTGGTAGGGGGTCTAAATGTTTAAATGGGTTCTAAATGATTATGGTCATATATTGTGTATTGCTTGAGTATGTCTTAGATGTGAATGTGGACTTGATGATGTTCTTATACTTGTTTTATGAGATTTCTATCAAAAGAGCATGAAAAGCATATCTTAAAGCAAATGTCCGTTTTAGCACGGTTTTCTTGCATGTTCACCATACTTAGTGCATTCAATGTGCTAATTCCATATCTTGTTCTATTTCTGCAAGTGTAGGTGGCAAGTGAGGATTCTCTTAGGAGTGAAGCTTGGGAATAACATTCTCTCAAGAAGCTTGGTATGTCCTCATATGTTTCGAGGACATGGTTTATGTTTTAGTTTAATTTTTCTAAAATACAATTGTAATAGGCTATAGTTATCTTTTCAAATTGATGTAAAGGGTTGTGACCCTATGATATTATATGTGTATAAGATTGCTTATGACGAGACTTAGTTCTTACTTATATTTTAAATATAGTTGACTATTGTTGTGAGAAGTTTTAATTCCGCACTACTTTTCATATATATGCGATGAAGGATGTCTAAGGTCTTGTATAAGACCTCCGAGAGGTCGAATACGCTGTGTAATTCTAGGGTATACCCTTGGATCGTTACAAAGTCAAACAAATAGGATGAACATTTAGCACATAAATCTCAAATTGACCTCTAGATTTTAATTTAGCATGCTGACAAACACAAGTAAAGTGAAAAGGTCTCATGTAGAAGTGTGTGCATAAACATACAACATTAATACAATAGCAAACAATTTAAACATCATGCTTCTAATAATTGTTACTGATTTTAAAGGCCACAATATATATTACAACGTGCAAGAAGTAGTTATAAATTGATTTTAAGGGCGACAGAGAGGTGATGACAGATGCAGAAATTATCAATTTATTAGCAAGATTTAATTAGGTAAGCAAGTAGAAAATGATAAGTCGCAGAACAATTGACTTTAAGTGGCAAAAAAATCATGTAGAAACTTATTAATTAAAAGTGTTCAAATGCAAGATTATAACGGGGCAATGGGTATTTAAAGTAGCAACATTTAGGAAAGTATCCAGAAAATGATTTATTGATTTATTTTTATTTTTATTGAAGTGGCAAGGTTATTTAAATGTAGAAAATAAAAGTACGAAGCAGATTTGGACTAGAGATAATCTTATATTAAGCAATTTAAATTGAAAACTATGCTGATTTTAGTTCTTAACATATAGAAAACAATAACTTTGTCATAGACCAAAGGAAAAAAATATGCACAACGAATGTGATTATGATTAGTTAACATTAATTTTATCATTCGATTCCTATATGCATGTTTTCTAAAAAGTAGGTTGCAATAATATAACAAGTAGCACGTAAGTCCCTTCCCCCCTTAAACTATCCCCAAATTATTTCATTTATAGATAGTTTAGAGTTATACAACACATTACAAACCGAATGAAAGAAATAATAAACGACATAATACAATAAAAAATGAACTACTAGACAAAATTAGTTTCTCTGGTGCCCCGCCCTAGTCAACTCTTCATGTCTTGACCCCTTTAAGTTCAAAACCTGTTAAAGAAAGCAACAATACAACCCAAGTAATACATAACACATACATAACATTTATTTTATGAACCCAAGAAGAATAGGACATACGCATTACTTCAAGCAAATATATTGCACATATACAATCATACACATATAAAGGGAGAAGAGAACCGACCCGAACGCTTCTTTTATTTGTTTGAAACATACAATATCCATAATAGATGATGCAAATGAAATTTAAACTAATTGGAAAAGTAGAGCCTACCAATTATGCAGATTTATTAATCAGCAATGAAGATAAACTCTATTCCAAACCAACCCTAACCCATAAAAATAAAGTGGAAAAGACCTTAGAATATTCACGCGGATTTATATTTTTTTAGAATAGAGAGAATTCTAATAATTGTTTAAGTAAGAGAGTGTGAGTAGTTTCAAAGCCTGGGAGTGTGTAAGTAGTGTTTAACCGAGTGAGTGAGTGTAGTGTGTAAGCGTGAACACGAGTCAGTAGTAGTAAGAGTGTGTAAAAGTGATGGAAGTGTACAAGCATGAGATTGTTCAACTGTGAGTCCTCTTTTATAATGAGGGATCGTGCTAAAGTGAGAATAATTAATGAGGAGTGATTACGGATTAAAAGATTTTCTTAAAAAAGAGGAGAATGTCTTCCTTATATACTATGAGGAGGACACAACTTTAAAGTAAAGGAATAAATTAAATGAATAAATAATTTATTATTTTCCTAACTAAGAGGACACAAAATGAGTCATATGATTTACCAAATATAATAAGTAATAAGAACTAGTGTAAAATTCCAATTATGGTATGAGATCAATTAATAGAAGCCACTAATATATAAAATTAAGTTGACAAAGATAAATATCTAAAGGAAAGAAATAATTTACAACTCAATTCAAGAATTTATATGTAGCATCATAATCAACCCGATTTACCAGTTTTCCTGAATATTTGCAATCAAATCAACGAGTACCTCAATATCAATTGGGACAATAAGAAAGTATTAAGGAGGAGCTTAACATGGAACTCTTTGGTGGAGGAAAATAAGTATTTTGTTAAGCAGGAAATCAAAATATCATTTTAGTAGGAGTTAAAACTTTATAAATATAAGCATACTAACATTCATTTATAGAGATTAAAACATATTTGAATATATATATCAAAGTGTGATATGCCAGGCATGAACAAACATAAATTTTTTAACAAATCACAGAGAAAACATGCTTAAATAACATTTTCTAGCAGTCAACGAATCTGACAAATTGCAAGCAAGCAATAGTATATCATAAGTTCACTGATCCACTGAAAATTTAAATGATAAATCAACCAATAGAACAAACCTCGACGGATCTGAAATATCCATCTATAACTGTAACTTCACCAGAATTCTCACCGCTTTATTTGCCTCGCCAGAGCTTGTTGGTCTTGTTGGCAAAGTTTGCCAGAAGTAGTAGCTGAGACAGCCTCCGGTCAAAGTTATGTTGTTTTTCGCTGTAGAGGAAACGACTGGTGGTGCCACCCTAACGATGTTGTTGTTCATAGCCGAAGACATCCTGATCATCCGGTTGCTTGCTCATTGGCTCATGTTGTCGCCGGAAAAGAGAGATGTAGAGGGAGCTGAGGTTGATGCTTGTTGCCGGAGCTATTGTCCAAGATGGAGTTACTTGGTAGTGGCCGGCGCCGCCCTTGCTAGATGCTGCTGATGTTGTTGTCGAACTCTTCGTCGGAGAAGAGGGAGAGAAAGACGAGAGAGGGCAGAGGAGCGGCGAATTTCTCTCAAAGTAGAAGATAAAAATGATCTGGGTCTTTTAGGTTTAAAGAGAAAAGAGAGTTGACAAAATCTAGACCAATGGATAAGATCACTTGGATAACTAGGATTAGTTGTTAGGTTTGATTAAAGCAACAAATGGACACAATTAAAAGAATGGGTTTGACAATTTGATTGGAATGACTAAATGTGCAAATTAAAGTTAAAATAAGAATGGGCCTGTCACACCCCGAGAGTACACCCTAGAAGGCATGTCACTCTCGGAGTGTCACATGGCGTACTTGACCTCTCGGAGGTCTTGTACAAGCCCTTAGACATCATTCATTGCCTACATGTATGAAAGGTAGTGCGGAATTAAAACTTTTCACACGAAATATCTTAAAACATCTTTCATATTAAAATCATAGGAAATACTAAAGTCTCAACATATGCCATCCTTAGACTTTAAGAAATACTTGGGACATGGCCCATACAATCGAAATATAATAATCTAATATCTATTACAATACTTTGAAATAAACAAGTCTAAAGACAATTACGCCCTCGAGTCAAGTGAGGACATACTTCAACTATGCTTGAACCGTAACTAGATTCCAAGCTTGATCCAAGATACCTCTCACCTGCTAACCACACCTTTAGAGATAAACAAAAGTATAGAATTAGTACAAACACATGTACTAAGTATGACTTAATGCATAAAATCATGAGAAACAGACATTTATGAGAAACATGCTCTTTTTGATTAAAACTTCATAGCATAAGAACACATTAGAAATTATACTCAATTTATATGCATATTATAGTAAGGTTACAGTGAGCTTACAGTGACTTCACTGTAAGTTCATCTAAAATTCACATATCACAATGTAGCATCAAAGTATATCCAAAACACATAAATATGAGATCCTCCTGCCCAAGATGATTCTAAGGCTCACTTGAGTGAGTTATGAAGCGACCACCCATACAATCCCTTCACACACCCCTAAGAGATCCTTTAGATTATCTAGAATAAGATCATTCTCTCTTCATACGATAACATATATATAATATGACATTCTCCTCCCAAAAGTTATCAAAAGACTTACTTAGGAATCCATCTTTCTCTTGGCAACAAAAGTTCTTTAGCCCATAATCTTTGAAAAATGCTAGTCAATGTTTCTATTAAAGGTGTAAAAGTATGAGGTTTCCTTACTTTAAGTTGAGATACTTGCGAGTAGAAAGGATTGCAGCGCATACCACCTGAATAAAAAATAGCATGAGCTTGCTCACTATTGTGATTTCTTTGCTTCGAAGGTATATGTAACACTCCGAAAGTTCAAAACTTAATCTAGAGCCTCACATGAGTGTATAAGGTCTATAACACTTTTTTAAGGTCAATAATAATGAATAAAAGTCATTTAGGAAGTTTTAGATTCAAGACGTCAAGGAACGTCCACGACGTCCAAAGACTATTTGACGGGGTTTTAGGAGTTGGAATTTGATGATATTTGGTGGTAAGGTATCTAACATGTATTAAAGTTGATTTAGGGTCGAAACTTCTGGGTACGAATCCCCAAGGACCAACCAAAGGGTTATTGAGGAGGACCTTTTCATTTGGACCCAAAGCTGCCAATGAGGCAGTGCAGTAACCATCGACGGTTGTTGGCGATGAGGCGTGGCCTGATCGACAGGGCATTTATTCCTCCGTCAATGGTAACTTAGCCATTTTCATTAAAGGGTCATTTTGGCAAGTCTCAGTCGCAAACAACGGATGTACAACACGGAGGGGGGCTTGGTTGTCGACTGACCTACGACCCGTAGGTCGGGGTCTCGTAGGTCAGATCTGCATTTTCTATGAAGTTTTATGTTATTTCATTTAATTAATTAGGTGTTCATTTAATTATTTTGGGATTAAGGTAGGTCTAATTAAGTTAGTTAATGACTTATATAAAGACCTAAACCTAATTAAACTAACCCAACTCTCATATTTCCAAAAAACACAATTGCTATTCCTACTCTCTTCTTTCTCTCTCCCAAATAGAAGAACTCCATTGAAGGGCTGATACGCTCAAATTATACTTCCCTAAAGAAGTATAAGCGGTCGTATCAATTAGAGAACCCAATTGTTAGGTTGGGATCGATCCCACGAGGAAAATGATTTAGACTTAACTTTAATCTACGATTACGTCTATTTAGTCAAGTCCTTTCCGAAAATAGTTAAATAAAAGGGGGGTTTTATATAACAAAAATGTTCAATTATTTCTAAGTAAACAAGTAGCAAGATTAAAAATTTAGTGTTTATCAAGTGATGAGGGAAAGTAGGGCGTAAGTGTTCCCCATAGGTTCATAACGCGATAATCCTAGCTCTAACAATTCTTTCCTAGTGTCTTGTATGCAAAGTGGTAAGTTATGTACCTCTAATTCCTTGGTATGGCAACTAGAGAATTTCACCCCGTACGTTGGTCTGGCTACGTGTGTTGAATTACTAACCCTTACCCTTACCTCATATTAATCATTATATTCAATGTATGGCTAAGTTACTACTTCACACCAATTGAGACTAGCCTATTAGATAGTGTATACTAAATCTATGTTGATAATTCTTTTCCTATTAACAACCTCCTTGGTCCGGCAAGTAGAAATAGGGCAACTTCTAACGCGTGCACTCGTTAAAAAGAATTCTAAACAAAAGAATTATCAATACATGAAAGAACCTATTCTAGAATTGTTATTTAGCTAGTTTTTTCTTGTTAGTTACCCATGGTTCCCACAAACCTAGTTGTGGAGTTAGTTACCCATGCTTAGCATTACACAATTCATGGTTATTAAATAATAGTTCATGTACTTACTTTGACAGTTTTGAAGAAAATCCAGAAATACCATTTGATTTAACGAAAATATTGTAAGAATCGATTCCGGAAACTTGAAGTTATTCACAAAATCTAAAGTTTAACTTCCAATAACAGGAGTATGAAAATAGTAAAAAGTCTAACCCCAAAAATGAGGTTTTAAACCATATTTATAATAATAAAGTCCTAAAATAAAAGGAGTTTTAAATAAGGAAAATCTGTCCAAAACACGTCTTCAGTCAACGACCTAACTAACGGTCCGTCGATGGAACGATGGACCGTCGACTGCCTCCGTCGATCCACACTTAGCTTTTTCTTCAGCCTTCACTTTTGTATCCTTTCTGTTACAATCGACGGACCATCAGAATGGTCCGTCGTCTCACTGACGGTCCGTCGATGCCTCCGTTCTTCCATACTTAGTGATTTCTTCTAATCGGGTACTGGGACTACTTTCTGTTAAAAATAACGATTTGCCGGGACGGTCCGTCGATCAATCGACGGACCGTCGATCCTTCCGTAGCCCCACACTTGGTCAGATTTCCCTGAGTTGCTTCCAAATACGTGAACCTCCAGTCGATGATCACCACTTACGGACCGTCGATGGGTCGAAGGACCGTCGATGTCTCTGTAGGTCATCACTTCTGCACTGATTTCAGCACAGTATTCTGCATTTCCATTTTTGATAGTTTTCCTGCAAACATAGATAAAAATATGTTAAAATTACTACAAAAAGGCCTTAGACACACACTAAACTTAAGGAAAAAGCATTGAAAGTACCGTGATACCACGGTACATCAACACCCTCAACTTACATTCGTTGTTTGTCCTCAAGCGACACACTATGACTCACCACAACATCTTTGTACAAACGTATACTCTTTTAAGCTTTTGCAATCATATGGCTATCAATCCCAACTATTTTCATTACTTTGATGCATGATTTCACTCTTAGGCTTACTAGGCTCATTCATGTGGATCAGACCATGACACAGACTCACCACGCCGACACCTCTTATTCTTTTATCTCTCACAAAGGCACCAACTTTCCAATATTGAAACGAGTGTTCTCACTTCAAAAGATATGATCCTTTTTTGCTCAATGATTTCAAATTTGGGTATAAGGATCATTAGTCAACACTCACGCTCAAAATGACTTCACACCTAGTTGGTACTTGTCGCCATAGGCTTACCCTTATTTTCACTGCTTAAGTTCATCATATTAGACTCTTAGGATCACGATAGGACTTTCTTAGTTTGTAACACAGTCTTAGGGTCAGGTATGATACATATAGATTCATTTTAGTGACTTGTTGCCCTCCTTGACATTATGGCTAAGCATCCTACCTCTTTCATTGTCTATTATGCCCTACTCTTCATTTTCTTGTATTCATTGCCTTCTTTTCGCCTTTTTTTTTTGTGTGCAAGTGACTCTTCTTTTAAACACTTCTTTTATTTTTATTTTTATTTATTTCTTCAAATTCTTCATTTGCTTTCTACTTTGATTGAGTCACTTTTCTTTTTCACTATTTGTTTTCTTTTTTCCTTTCACATTAATCCTTTCAGCCCCCTTTTTCAGACTATTACTCATAGTAGCACCCTTAACTCATGGCTTTGCCATGAGTTGAGGTACACGGTACCCAAGGATGGGTCAGGGACAAGACGAGATTGGTTTCTGCATTAGCCACCCTCAACTTATGCTTTTGGCCTAAGTTGAGGTGCACATGTCCAAGGAGGGACCAGGGCCAACACATTATACCCAAAAAAATTGATGGGGTCGAAAAGAAAAGTTCATTGTAAGCTCAAGATATTTGGATCAAACAGGGATTAATTTCATTTGGTTTTCTTTTATTTAGGCTAAAAATTGGATAATTTGAACAAGGGCCTATGATCCTTTCCTAATTTACTAAATCAGATTACTTTTTGCAGGACTAACCGGGCAAGTTCTAGCTAGGTACCAACAGTGGACTATTCAACTTTCCTCACACTCTCTTAACACCTCATTACCCTACCAGATTATTGGGCACCTAGTTCGAGTGTTAGATTGAGGGTCATGCAATGGTTTATCTCTATGTCATGCTTAGAGCCAACACATTCAATATTCACTATGCCTAATCATGCAAGCATTTTCTTTAGAATGAGATATCATTGTATTTAGCCATCATGCTTCAGATTTCACATTTATACTTTGTACAAGATACTAAACATGCCGATTCAACAGTAAAATAATCAGTCTCTTGGGGCAAAAGAACACAGGCAAGAAAACCCCAAGAGAGGATTGTGAGTTGGGATACTCAGACTTCACCCTAACACTCACTTTTCATTTACCCTACCCCCAACAAGAAAGCATGCAATTGTCCCCAATGCATAAGGAATATAATAATAAGGTGGTAGGTGAAGCAAACCTGAGGCGCATAGCACCGAAGATCAACAAGCAGGTGGGTAAGGTTGACGAGAACCCACTCCATCAGTAGTAGGGACACCATCAGTAGTGTCCGCAGCAATGTCTGCACCCTCAGTGGTGCTCCTCTTAACATCCTGAAGCCTGGAGCTAGACGCCCCAGCAGCCAACTCACGAGCCCTCATCTGTAGGGCCTCCTCATCTACCATATAGGCTCTCCTCGCGGCCTCCAAGTTAGTGCGCTCCTTATTCCTAGCTCGAGCCTCATCACTCTCTCTGGGTCGGTGCCACTTGGAACGCTCACGTGGCGGAGGCGGTGGCGCAGTGGTGGTCTGGAACAGTGCACTAAGCACCATATCCTCAGCAAGCTCCGCAGGTGTGGCCTCAGGCTCAGGTACCCGCACATCCATAATGGCATCCACATCAGCCCTCAAACTCGCCACAGCAGCCTAGAGAGTAGTCAAATCAATAGTAGGGGCAGGCTGTGCGAGGACTCTCAACCCAAACGCATCAAGGCGCTGGTGGACTGCCAGAATCTGCCTCTCAGTCTGCTGGGCAATCTTCTTCTCGATCCGATCCTCCGCCTCAGCAATAAACCTCTGCATCCAAGGCTGGATGTGATGCAGCAATGTGGCCATCTGGGCCTCTAACTTCTGGACCCTAGCAATCGGGACCAGTGCTGCTGATGGTGTAGATCGGGAGGAACTCGGTGCTCCACTAGTGCCCGGGGCAGACTCAACCGGGGTGGTGCCGGTAGGCTCTGATGTAGCCTGATCAGCCCCTTGGGCTTGCTCAACCGTGTGCGCCAAGTTCTCACCTAGCGACTGCACCTCTACTTTGGGCCCTCTGTTGGGTGCCGCCTTATTGGCCTCATCCCGGATGAGACCGATGTCCACTGTCCCAGTAGGAGTCCTGAGAACATAAATGTGCCAAATGGGCACTCCAGCAGACCTGCACAACTCAAAGACCATACAGGGAAAGGGGTAAGTGGTCGAGGCCTTAAAGTCCCTCTCATGGAAGACTGCCAGCAGCAACCTCGAAAAATCAACCTCGAGCCCAGCAACCATAGTAGCAACCAATACTACTCTATCCCATGTAAGAATGTTGTCAGCTGCTGTGGGGGATAGGCAGTGGCGGACCAATATCCAGATTAACTTGGCAGCAAATGTGAGGTTGGCCTTCTTGATAAGGCCTCTCGGATCCAGCACCCAATCTGCACCCTCAAGATCCACAGAAATGTGCTGGGCTATCCGCCTCTTGGTAGTCTCTCTCAGACCCTTGTCTCTTGGAAATGTCCCTCCTTGATCAGTTTCCAACGGTAGTTGAACTCGGGGGTGAGAGGATCCCTGGTGACATCAGTATCGACACCGTATAGGAAACGGCGAATGGTGGGCAAAAAGATATCCACCGTGCGGCCACAGACTCGAACATGGGTAAGTGGTGCCTGTTTGGTGGAATTAGACCGCCTATCCAAAGAAGACCGGAGAGTCGCTACATACGACGTGTAGAACTCTCTTACCACCTCCTCACTGTAACGTCCCACGCTCCTAGCCATCCACTCGAGCTGATGGCGGGTGAAAAGATCATGTATAACGGGGACCATGTGGAGACTCCCTATAAGAACTCGCCGCTCGACTATCAGAGTCTGACTCATAATCACCTTGTCATTGACCAGCTTAGCATCCCTGTACACCTTGTATTGGCCTTATACGCACCACCGATTGGTCTGATCAGCAACCGATGCAGGGACGTCGAACTGAGGTGCTGGAGTAGAATCCGCACTATCGACCTCATCAGACGATGCCGAGTGGGCAGGTGTGGCAGGAACAGTGGCACCATGTGATCCTAAAGAGTGGGATGACTCATACCCTGAAGCCTCCTCAGAGCCAGACGCTCCCTCAGAACCTACGGCAGACCCAGACAGTGTGCCGGTCAGTGTGTGCTCCTCATCAGACTGGGAGGCAGTGACTACACCGTACACCACCCTCTTGGGCGTGCCCGAGTGGCCCTAGCAACACGTGTCGGTGTCTGGGTTCCTGGTGGCACGTATTCGGGGTCACGCTCGTCGTCCGACGATCCAATCACCAATCGACGTGAAGAGGCAACAGACTTGGATCGTCCCCGAGAGTAGACAATGTCGGGCTTGGGGCCATTTATACCTGCAAAGGAGGGCTATTAGTTCCAGTCTAATCATTCAACACACTCGAAAGAAGCAAACATCAAATTTGGAACACAAAACACAATAAAGTTCTGAATTGCAGAACTGGACGACGGTCACTATTGACGGTCCGTCGGTAGGGTCCGTCGGTGGACACTTAGCAAAGTTTAGAAGTGATAGGTCCACAGTAGTTGCTGTTAGAAACGACGGATGTGCAGAACAGTCCATCGATGAGACGACGGGCCGCAGTCCACTTCCGTCGTTGGACACTTAGATAAAATTTTGGGAGCTTCAGAAACACAGGTTCAATTAGACACGATGGACGTGCAGGACGGTCTGTCGATCAATCGACGTACCGTAGACCACATCCATTGTTCCAGAGTTGAAGAAAATTGGGGTGTGGCTATCGACGGACTCCATAGACGGTCCGTAGACAGGGTCTCGTACTGTCGGCCAGAATCAGATTTGCTGCCACCCCCTTTGCACCCCACACATACACAAATTCAAGTACAATAATTAACACATGTTATATAGCAATAGACACATCATTTCATCATTCCTAGGGCTTTGATTATTTTGATTTTAATCCTAGATTCTAAGATGCTAACAAGACCTCAGTCGAAAAACAATCAAAACACCTAACCAAGATCATTTAGACACTAAACCCCCCAACCCATTCACTTTCCATCATTCTAAGGGACTAGGGACCCAATTTTAACAAGTTAATCATGCAATTTCGTCCCCAAGTCAAGACCCACATACATGTTTCATCATTTTCGCATGCTTTTGAAAGAGTAATCAGTGAGCGAATGAGAGTGGCATACCTGTAGACTGTAGTGGAGTGAATGGGGGGATGAATTTTGCAAGATAACGAGCCCGCCTTTGAAAACCGACTGGAAAAATGAGAGAAAAAGATAGGAAGTTTGGAGAGAAAGGTTTGGGGACTGAGGGGATTTAGAGAAGATGGGAAATCAAAAATGTAGAGTGTAATAATGGTGGAGTTAGTGGGTGAGTTTAAGGGGAAAATGGGGAGGAAAACGGTTTGGGAGGGAATTTGAAAAGGTGGGGAGTAACTGAAAGGTTTGAATTTAATATATAGTCGGCTGGTACGGGTCGGGTCCTTGGATCTGGGGAACTTATGATTCCCCGTCGACAGACCGTAAGTGAATCAACGGTCCGTCGACTGATCTGTCGACTGTGCCCTAACTTAGACATAATTGAAAATCATACCTAGGATCCACGGATGCCATCGACGGTCCGTCGGTTGGTCCGTAGATCAGTGCACCAGACCAATTTCTGCAGCTTTCTGGTGATTTGGTCCCTGCACATTTAGCACCCAATAAGCCATTCTTTTTGTGTTTCTCTGGTCACTTTTTAGACACGGACCCTAAACTACTCTCTAGCCAACAGACTTAAACAAAATAAAAGACAATTTACACAGGACAATAAGTAAAAATCGAAATAATGCGACTATTCCTACTAAGACAAGAAACATCTAGTGTTGGCTAGAGGATACATATTGGGTTGCCTCCCAATCAGCGCTTGATTTAACGTCGCTACACGACGCAAGAATTTTGATTACTCAGACTTCATCAAGATGGTATGCCTCAACCACTTCATTCGCATTCTCCGCATACCCAAGGTAGATTTTGATTCTTTGCCCATTGACCTTGAACCGTGCACCCTCCTTGTTCTCCAACTCAACCTCACCATGTGGGAACACTTGAGTGATCACGAATGGACCAGTCCATTTTGACTTGACTTTGCCCGGAAACAAGCGCAACCTAGAGTTGAACAAGAGCACCAAATCCCCAACCGCAAATTCACGCTTTTCAATCTTTTGGTCATGGTACTTCTTCATCTTTTATTTATAGAGGGTTGAACTTTCATACGCCTTCAAGCGAAATTCATCAAGCTCATTCAACCCATTTAATCTCTGTTCCGCAGCTTCATTCACATCCATCTTCAGTTTTTTCATCGCCCACATGGCATTGTGCTTGTGCTCTAACTCAACCGGTAAGTGACAAGCTTTCCCATATACAAGTTGATAGGGAGACATACCTATGGGAGTCTGGTATGCTGTCCGGTAGGCCCAAAGAGCATCATCAAGCCTCCTTGACCAATTTGTTCTACTAGCAATCACCACTTTTGCCAGAATTTGCTTGATTTCTCTGTTTGACACCTCGACTTGCCCACTAGTCTGAGGATGGTAAGGAGTAGCTACATTGTGGTGAACTTCATATTTCTCGAATAGACCTTTGAACAACTTGTTGCAAAAATGGGATCCTCCATCACTAATAATTGCCCTAGGGGTGCCAAATCTGGAGAATATCTTCTTTTTCAAGAACGCGGTGACACTCTTCCCTTCATTATTTGAAAGTGCTATGGCTTCCACCCACTTTGACACATAATCAACCGCCACAAGAATGTACTTCATCCCATGAGAACTCACAAAAGGGACCATAAAGTCAATGCCCCATACATGAAACAACTCAATGACAAGAATGGGATTTAAAGGGAGATCTTGCCTTCTAGACACACCTCCATCTCTTTGGAACCTATCACATGCCTTGGCAAACTCATGAGCATCTTGGTGGATGGTTGGCCAATAGTAGGCACATTGCAAAATTTTATGGGCAGTCCGGATACCACTATGATGCCCACCCACAGGCGAGGAGTGGCATGCCTCCAAAACACTAGCATCTCAACTTCCGGCACACAACGGCGAATAAGACCATCAACACAACTCCTATATAAATACGGCTCATCCCAAAAAAACATTTTCACATCATGCATGAACTTTTTCCTTTGATGAAAGGACAATCCGATGGGACTATATAACTAGCCAAATAATTCGCAAAATAAGCAAACCATGGAATCAAGTCATGAGAAGCGGCCAAAATATGCTCATAAGGGAATGTATCATCAATTTCAGCATTTTCACCCAATTCTCGCATAACTTCATCCTCTAATCTGGACAAGTGATCGGCAACTTGATTTTCGGTCCCTTTTCTATCTTTCACTTAAAAGTCAAATTCTTGCAACTGTAATACCCACCTAATCAACCTTAGCTTCGCGTCTTTCTTTGCCATCAAATATCTCAAAGAAGAATGATCAGTATGCACTATGACTCTCGTGCCAAGCAAATATGAGCGAAATTCTTGAATACAAAAACCACCACAAGGAGCTCTTGCTCAGTCACAGTATAGTTCTTTTGAGCTTCGTTAAGGGCCTTACTAGCATAATAAATGGGGTGAAGGATTTTATACCTTCTTTGGACCAAAACTACACCAAGAGAAACCCCACTAGCATCATACATCACCTCAAATGGTTTGCTCCAATGCGGGGAAATAATAATGGGCGCAGACACCAACTTCTCCTTCAATTCTCCAAATGCCTTCAAACAGGATTCATCAAAAAAAAAATCACTCTTTCTCAAGTAACTTGCACATAGGGTGTGCAATTTTTGAAAAATCCTTGATGAACCTCTGGTAGAAGCCCGCATGCCTAAGAAAACTCCTCACACCTTTTACAGAGATGGGTGGAGGCAGTCTCTCTATCACCTTAACTTTGGCTCGATCAACCTCTATACCCTTCTCTGAGATGCGATGACCCAATACAATACCCTCTTTCACCATGAAGTTACATTTCTCCCAATTTAGCACAAGGTTGCAATCTTCACACCTTTTTAGAACTTCGGCCAAGTGACTCAAACAACATTCAAATGAGTCGCCAACCACTGAAAAATCATCCATAAACACCTCAATAGTGTCTTCCACCATGTCGGAGAATATCGACATCATACATCTCTGAAAAGTAGCCGGTGCATTACACAACCCGAAGGGATCCTCTTGAACGCGAAAGTTCTATAAGGACAAGTAAAGGTGGTTTTCTCTTGATCTTCTAGTGCAATAGAGATTTGGTTGTAACCCGAATAACCATCAAGAAAACAATACCACCCCTTTCCTGCAAGCCTATCCAACATCTAATCCATGAAGGGCATAGAAAAATAGTTCTTCTCAGTCCATGCACTCAATTTTCGGTAGTCCATACACACTCTCCATTCGGTCACCCGCCTAATTGGAACAAGCTCATTTTTTTCATTAGGGACCACAATCATTCCCCTTTCTTAGGCACACACTGAAAATGGCATACCGAACTAGTATCAGCGATCGGATATATGACTCCGGCATCCAACCACTTAATAATCTCCTTCTTCACTACCTCTTGCATAGGTGGATTTAAACGTCTCTAGTGCTCAACATTTGGCTTATGATCGGGCATGAGTTGGATTTTGTGTGAACAAATACCGGGTGGAATCCCAATAATGTCTACAATAGTCCAACCAATGGCTCGTTTGAACCTCTTCAATACCTCTACAGGACACTTCACTTGATCCACATTCAAATCCGATGCAATGATTACTGACAAAGTGTCACCTTTTCCCGAGAAAACATACCTCAGATGAGGTGGTAGATCCTTAAGCTCCAGTTTTAGGGCCTCCTCAATAGATGGTTTCGCGGGTGGAGACTTGCGATGTTTCATATCTAACTCCAACCTCTTTGGTTTAAACCGAATACCACCTCGATCAAGTGCCGCAACCAATGACCCATACTCTTCAATACCATCACTCTCAAAATTCATAATCACTGCCGCTTGTACCTCAACACCAAGACGCTCTTCTAGTTGTACCTATGACAAACTCTCAACTATGTAGGATATCACAGATACCGACTGGAGCTCACCACTCTGCCTCATGGACCTATAAATGTTGAAAGTCGCTTCTTCATTGTTCAACCAAAACTTCATCTTCCCTTTCCCCATGTCAACCAACGCACATCCTGTAGCAAGGAATGACCTCCCAAGAATAATAGGCACCTTAAATCTACCTCACAGTCAAGAATCACATAATCGGCCGTAAATATGAATGATTCCACCTTCACTAACACATCGTGGAGTATCCCAATAGGCCTCTTCACTGTTCGATCGGCCATCAGTAACTGCATCGCAGTGGGCTTTGGGTCACCCAAACCCAACTTCTTGTAAATGGAGAGAGGCATGAGATTTATTCTTGCCCCAAGATCACATAATGCTTTAGCAAAGTGTAATAACCCGATTGTACATGGAATAGTGAAAGCACCCAGATCTTCTTTACTTTGTACAAGAGACCTTGTAGCTATAGCACTACAATGTTGCATCCGATCATCATCCTCAAAACTAACCGATCTCTTCTTAGTGACCATATCTTTCATGAACTTGGCATAACCGTGCATTTGTTCAAGAGCTTTCATAAAAGGAACATTGATGGAAAGCTGTTTCAACATATTAATAAAACGCCGATATTTACCATCTTTGGTCTTTTTCACCAACCTTTGCGGGAATGGTGGTGGTGGTCTTCAAATGGGAGTCACCTTTTGGGGCATCTCAGCTTCTTTCACCGCTTCATTTACCAACCCACCACTAGCTTCTACTACCTCATCTTCTCTTCTCATCTCATCTTCTACGCCAGACGGCATAGGTGGATCAATAGTTTGCTTACCACCTCGAGTAGTGACTGCCATACAATGTCCATAATTTTTCAGATTTTGAACAGTATTGCTAGGAAGAGTACCCGGTTGATGTGGGTTTACAGTAGAAGACAATTGAGCCATTTGCAACTCAAGTTGCTTGATTGATATTGCATGTGCATCCACCTTTTGCCCAATATTTGCAAAATCACGTCTCAACTCTTTGGCGTGCTCATCACTAGCATCAAACCTCCTCCTCATCTTCTGCAACATATCCTTAACTCGCGCCATACTACCTCCACCATCCCTAGGAGCAACTTCCTAATTTTGAGGTGGAACATAGGGCCCACTCCGATTGTTTCTGTTACCATAGTTACCCAGGTTGAAGTTGTTGTCGCGGTTGAAGTTACCATCTCGAACATAGTGACCCTCGTGGTTGTAATTACCATAGTTCCGACCTTGATTTCCTTGAACTTGGCGCCAATTCTCCTAATTGGAGCCTTGGGCGTTCGGCCAGAAACCCCCCGTTTGCTCATTTACTGCGTAAAAATATTCGTCATAGTAGTAGTCATCAACCGGCGGTGGTGGTTTAGCCAAATAGTTCACCGCATTTACTTTTTCTGCACCCCTGTGACATGTTTCAACACTAACCCAAGCTCAGTTCTCATTTGAGCCATCTTTTCACGAATCTCATCTGCAGCTGGGTTGTCTGTAGATTGCACCGCAAAAGTGTTTCTTGCAGTATCTGACTTCCTAGTGCTCCAAGCTTTATTATTTTTGGAGATTTTCTCTAACTTCTCAGCGATATCTGCATAAGTACATTCCCCACCCGCAATAGTATCACGTACCGCCTTATTGTTATCGTCTTGCCCCCTATAGAAGTACTCTTGCAATGATTCATCATCAATACGGTGGTTTGGGACACTTCTCAGAAATGATGTGAACCTATCCTAAGAACTACTTACCGACTCCCCAGGCAATGCCACAAAGTTGTTCACCCTATCTTTGTGGTTGAGCTTCTTAGATACCGGATACTAACGCGCTAGTAACACATCCCTCAATTGGTTCCAAGTATAGATTGAGTTACAGGGAAGCTTAGTAAACCATATAGCCGCCTCTCCCGTTAGTGAGAGAGGGAATACTCTTAACCCAATGACGTCCATGTCCAAGTCAGGCCTCCCTACACAACTCATACACACCGACCTTAGTTTGGCGATGTGAGCATGTGGATCCTCAGATGGTATCCCCAAAACCAAAGCTCTAGCGGTGAGCATCTGCATCAAGCTACTAGTTACCACAAATGTATGAACATGTGGTAGAGGAGGTAGGACAAGTGGACCGTCAGAGTCAGTGATGTTAACATTTCCCCTGTAGAACTCTTGAGGGCGTGGGGCAGGAGGTTGCCTCCTCAGATCACCTTCACCAGGGTTCTCAACAATCACTTGATTATGAGCATCAACCGGTGGAGGAGGTTGACGGTTAACATCATCACCAATATTAGCAGGATTGAGTGGATTATTCATTCTGCGAAGTGTACGGTTTAGTTTTGGATCAAGTGAAAGTATTGGTTCTCCTCGACTCCGTGTACTTGGCATACACAAGAGCTAGACCTGTGAGATACAAAAAAAAAGAAAAAGTAAAATTAGGAAATTGTTGACTAAAATCCGGTAATGTGTTTAAAGTTAATCTAAAAGCCAATTTCCCCGGCAGCGACGCTAAAATTTTGATACGCTCAAATTATACTTTCCTAAAGAAGTATAAGCGGTCGTATCAAGTAGAGAACCCAATTGTTAGGTTGGGGTCGATCCCACGAGGAAAATGATTTAGACTTAACTTTAATCTACGATTACGTCTTTTAGTTAAGTCCTTTGCGAAAACAGTTAAATAAAAGGGAGGTTTTGTGTAACAAAAATGTTCAATTATTTCTAAGTAAACAAGTAGCAAGATTAAAACTTTAGTGTTTATCAAGTGATGAAGGAAACTAGGGCGTAAGTTTTCCCCATAGGTTCATAACATCGATAATCCTAGCTCTAACAATTCTTTCCTAGTGTCTTGCATGCAAAGTGGTAAGTTATGTACCTCTAATTCCTTGGTCCAGCAACTAGAGAATTTCACCCTGTACCTTGGTCCGTCTACGTGTGTTGAATTAATAACCCTTACCCTTACCTCATATTAAGCATCATATTTAATGTATGGCTAAGTTACTACTTCGCACCAATTGAGACTAGCGTATTAGATAGTGTATACTAAATCTATGTTGATAATTCTTTTCCTATCAACTACCTCCTTGGTCCGGCAAGTAGAAATAGGGCAAGTTCTAACGCGTGCACTCGTTAAACAGAATTCTAAACGAAAGAATTATCAATACATGCAAGAACCTATTCTAGAATTGTTATTTATCTAGTTTTATCTTGTTAGTTACCCATGGTTCCCACAACCCTAGTTGTGGAGTTAGTTACCCATGCTTAGCATTACACAATTCATGGTTATTAAACAAGAATTCATGTACTTACTTTGACAATTTTGAAGAAATCTAGAAATACCACTTGAATTAACAAAAATATTGTAAGAATCAATTCCGGAAACTTGAAGTAATTCCCAAAATCCAAAGTTTAACTTCCAATAACAAGAGTATGAAAATTAGTAAAAAGTCTAACCCCAAGAACGAGGTTTTTAACCCTATTTATAGTAATAAAGTCCTAAAATAAAAGGAGTTTTAAATAAGGAAAAATCTGTCCAAAACACTTCTTCAGTCAATGACCCAACTGACGGTGCGTCGATGGAACGACGGACCATCGACTGCCTCCGTCGATCCACACTTAGCTTTTTCTTTAGCCTTCACTTTTGCATCCTTTCTGTTACAATCGACGGACCATCAGCATGGTCCTTCGTCTCACTTAAGATCCGTCGATGCCTCTGTTCTTCCATACTTAGTGATTTCTTCAAATCGGGTACTGGGACTACTTTCTGTTAAAAACAACAATTTGTCAGACACTTGGTAAGATTTCCCCGAGTTGCTTCTAAATACGTGAACCTCCAGTCGACGATCAACACCTACGGACCGTCGATGGGTCGACAGACCGTCGATGGCTCCGTAGGTCATCACTGCTGCACTGATTTCAGCACAGTCTTCTGCATTTATGTTTTGGACAGTTTTCCTGCAAACATAGATACAAATATGTTAAAATTACTATAAAAAGGCCTTAGACACATACTAAACTTAAGGAAAAAGCATTGGAAGTACCGTGAAACCACGGTACATCAAGGGCTAGGTCAAGGTCTTAGGGCAGCAAGAAGGTTACTTTTCTCTATCAAACTTCAACAATTAACAAGGTGTGGGATCCTTTCACCTTTGGG
Source organism: Solanum lycopersicoides (assembly GCA_022817965.1). Classification (NCBI taxonomy): domain Eukaryota; kingdom Viridiplantae; phylum Streptophyta; class Magnoliopsida; order Solanales; family Solanaceae; genus Solanum; species Solanum lycopersicoides. The sequence continues at coordinate 45,060,169 of CM040625.1, read as the reverse complement.
ATTCCTTTCCCCAAAGGGTTTTTCCAAAATTGATTTTAAAAAGATGAGTTTCAAGGACCTTCTTAGCTATCTTCAAGGTCACATGTGAATCACACATACAAGACTAAGAGGCTTTAGCATAAGAAGTCATATTCATATTATATATGTATCAAGTAAGGGACACAAGTCTACCAAAACAATACACACACATACTTCACTACACCATACACATAGCATACTATTCTAGAGCAATTAGAGACAACCAAGTCAACTATAGGTCACCCTATACACTACTATAGAACCATCAATATAAACATCATAAGACTCATATAACCAAGTAGGAAGAATCATACATCAACTCTAAGGCTACGCACATAAAGACAAAGTCGTAGTCTAACATGATCACCTAAAGTCAGTACAAGAATACAAACTTTCACCTTACTCACAAGTAGATAGATATGATCATACTTCATATAAATCAACTAGATAAATCATCATAATACATCAAGTAATGCCGACAAGGCTATGATCATCATAGTTCATAAAGTAACGCCGATGAGGCCACATAATTTACAAGTAAAGCACATAGCACCGCCACGATAAGTGGACCATTGTTTTATCAAAAATATTTATTTTAAGAGTTTTCGACTTTTAGAGTCGCCACTTAATTTTTGAGAAAAATCAAGAAAACTATTATTTTCAAAAGACTTAAACAGATAAAATCGTTTGAAAATTTTAAAAGGGCTCGGGGATTCCTATTTATATTTTAGGAAGGGGTTAAGCACCTAAAATATCCACTACTGTGGTTATCCAACAACTAACCATTTGGCTAATAATTTTTTAGCTTAATTTTGAGATAAAATTATTTAAAAAAAAGAGTTTTTAAATTTTTATCGAAGTGACAAGTTCTAGTTGAAGAAACTCGATTCCCTTTTAAGTTATTAAAACAAAATGGCATTTTGTAGGGATTTGGATTTTTCTTAACTTTTAAGACTAACGACAAATAAACAGATAAAATAAGTAAAGCAAGTAAAGAGAGAGAGGGAAAGAGATTTGGGTCCAAATCCGGGTTCTGTTCGCCTTGACCGGAATTTTGGACACACCTGCTTTTGGGTTTTTAACCCATTTGATTTTTTTTGGGTTTTCGACCCATTTTCTTTCGTACCTGTCCTAGACTAAACATACAATAATAAATAAATGAGAAGGCGACAAGGGCTTATGCCCAAGATAACAAATTACAACACATAAAAAAAACTTGGACTCTTTGGTCCAATTTCTTCAGCTTTGGTCTAGTATGTATCTTCAGCTTTCGTGATCCGCACGTCTATTTGGGGATTGTATTCTTCATTTTACTAGACTGCTTTGATATGAAGATTTGGGCCATGTGTGTGTGTGTGGTGGTGGTGGGGGGGGGCTACATGGAAATGTAAGGATAGCAACCTCCAGATTCTCGAAAGAAAGCCCATGCACAACCAAATGAAACAACGGGGGAGTCAATATTCACATTAATACTTAAGGATATCAAGCATAAAGACACAAATAATCAGTCAAAAAGGAACATTACAATATATATATATATATATATTTTTTTGAACAAAACGACCAATAATTATTTTACTGCTAATAAACTCAAAAGGTGAAGTAAACATTAGAGCTAGCTTGGGAATTTATTTGAAAAAAAAAAAAGAGTAATCATAAAGAATATCCATTGATTTTGTTTAGAAAATACCAAATACCCACAGTTCCCGGACAACTAAATGGACTAGAATAATTCATTTCCTGGAAATGACGGAAATAATCTTACATGAACAGATTTGGACTTACCCAACTAGAGAATAATGACGATGAATAACAGGATATCATGTTAGCAAGGCATTTGGCATGAGGCTAATATTAATGCAAAGTATTCAAATGAAATTCCAAAATAAAGCCAGCAAAGTCCAAAGAATAAAGTAAGCAAAGGCAAGTAGACAAATGATTATAACAGTAACGACACTTGCCACAAATGGATTATCCCAACAGATTTTAACAAAGCATATGACTCGCCTATTAGATCTCATAGAAAGATACCTGGCAAAATATCAAATCGGATAACGAGAAACTCCAATTTAAGCTAGAGGAAGGAAATCTAAATGCAAATACCCTTAATATGGTCTAATCTTAAGGTGCCAATATTATCTTTTAAGGAATCAAGCAACCTCGTGAACACCTAAATATCCTAACGAAAGATATCAAAACCCAAGTAGTCGAGTATAACACCGCATATTTAAATAAATCAGCAAACAACAACCAAAAGAAAAATAACACTAGAATGACGAGATCATTTCGACATTGAAATATGACCAGCCGAATTTCAAGCGAAAGAGACAGAGAAATCAAATACTATTAAATATGTAAATTTAGTTTTAGGTAACTTAGAGCAGAAATAGAAAAGAAGAACATGTATACATATATATATATATATATATATATACATATATATATATATATATATATATATATATATATATATATATATATATATATATATATATATATATATCTTAAATAAGATAAAGGAGCAAAGGGAAAAGCGCTATCTTACATATTTACCCAATTAAAACAACCAAACGATTAATAAGAAACGACCAAGTCGTGGTAAAAAAAAAATGACCACTCCGAATATGCACAATCATTTCTTGATCGGCTTAACATGGAGACACGATAAATGCGATGCTACAATGATTGGGGGGAGTGAATTTCTTTAATAAAACAAAAACGAAGCGAGTAGTAAGTCACTTCAACCAATAACAATATTTAAGCTTCATGTCGAAACTAGGATCTAAACTATATATATTCAAGTATAAATCGAAAGTCCAACATTAAGGTTTGCCGACACGTGACTTAGAAACGAATCGTTAAAGCCACAATACTTTACCCTGAACGGAGCAAATTTGTTGGAAGGTCTGTTTATATCAACAACGCGAAAGAAGTCATAGAACCAAATTTAAACATATCTAAAGCTGAGATTAATTCTCGAAGCCTAATAATTAAGGGAAAAGATCACATGCCCATAAAATAACAAACATGCTGATCTCTAGAACACGCATTGACTTTCATTCATGCAAAACAGAACAGTAAACAAGAGAGGGAAGGACATGTCACCTTGTTTTGAGCAGCGATACTGAGATGAAGAAGAGCTGGGACACGACAACTTCACCACAAAATCGGAGATGCAGACAACAACGAGAAACTACAGTGAGACTCCGCCCTTCGAACAACTCAAAGGAAAACACCGGGAACCAAAGATAACAGATACGTAGGCAAAAATCGATTATATTTTCCTTAAGTATTTTAGTGTCTGTTTCAATCACTTTACTTAAAGTATTTGTATTTGTTGCCCTTAAAAATGAAAGGAATGTGACTAAAAAAATGCTAACGATTTGTCAAACAAAATCTAAAACTTTAAAGTAACTCTCTTTCTTTTCGGGAAGAAATCCTCTGCTTTTTAACTTAATCTCTCAATTTCTGCTCTAAAAAAAAACCAGTCCCCTTTCTCTGAGGAAAGAGAGGAATATATAGAAGGGATTAGGGTTTTCGAAAGGGAGAGAAAAGGGTAAATATGGAATTTCGAATCGGCTCCAAGCCCATCCTTTTTCAAATTTTGAACTTTTTCCTCTTTTGAAGAAACATCTTTTTTTTTTCAAACCTGCTTCATTCCGAAAGAAGAAAAGGGGGTCGACGGCTCGGATCATCTTCGGTGTCCTTGGTGAGACGTGGCTCAATCTCACGCTACCAAGGACGATCGCGTGCCTTGCCTGGTCGATTTTGCTGTTGCAGTAGTACGGAGACAGGGACGATGAAGCGTGTTGATGCTGCTGGTTTGTCGCTTCTTCAGTGAAGTTCACGCGTCTTGGATATTTCTTTGGAGAAGAAGACGTGGCCGGGTCATCAAGGAACTTGGGCTGATTTGGATTGAATGGGGGAAGGGAATTAAATAATGGGCTGGGAAACGTGGGCCTGGAGAACTGGCTGAGGTTGCTTGGTTAGGAAGGGAATTGGGCTGCTGGAAAGGTGTGGGAGAGGCCCAAAATTGTCTAAAGATTACAGATTAGCCAAATTAATTTTATTTGGTAAATTCGGCTGAAGTAAATGAATGAGATGAATTAACATAAATTAATTCGACAAGCTTCTTAATTTTAATAAAAATAAAATAATCAGCGTATTTAAAAATAACTAATATATAACTAAACTAATTAGTAGAAAATACTTAAACAAAAGATAAAATCTTTTTGAGACGAGTTTTAAATAATCCTAAATATATCGATTCTATTCAAAATTACGTAAATCATATATATATTATCTAGAATTATAAAACGAGATGAGGTTAATTTAAAATGACTTGAAAAAAAATATTTTATATTTTATGTATCTAATTATTTCAAATCGCTAGAATTAAGAAGCTCGTTAATTAATTCCTATCGTCGAGGGTCAAAATTGAGTGTAAACAACTGTCCCTCATTTTCTTGGATTGATGCAAGAAATTCGAGGAAAATGAAATTGACCAAACCAATTTTGACCGACCACAAATTCATCTTTCCGACAAAATTTGGCACGGACTTTAGGAATTATGGTTGAACCCCAAAAATGGGTTTCCTATATATGTCAGGCTATATGAGAATTCAGGCCACTTGTAGTTCGATACGCTAGATTTAACCCACGATTTTTGAAGTAATCAAAAGCCACCTCGATACCGAATTATGAAGGTATCGAAATGCTCGAGAATAAGATTCGAGAGAGAATGTTGGAATACAGCCGAGTTTTCAACATTGAGCTCACCTACATATCCTTAAACCATAGGAATCAGGCTGTTTGTAGTTCGACTCGATCGGTTGGAAAGGAAATCATGCTAGATAACCTTTGGTTCTGGACGAGTGACAAATTAAGTCGAGTATGAAAAAGAGGCTTGTAATCTCTCAGCCATAAATGTGGCGCGCTTCACACCCATAATTAAGAACTTACACGGACATAATTTCCAAAGCTCTTGGCGCATCGTTACTCAGATTGGAAACTTGCCTCCGGTAGACCAAAATTTTGGGTGCAAAACCGAGACTGACAAAAAATGAAGAAAAACCCACATGCCTTCTGATAGGGGTGTGGTTTGATTGTGGTGAAAGTCGTTCCTCTGCTCGCGTCCTAAGAGTTTGACACTCCTCTTTGGACTATGTCCCAGTTCGCTGCTAAGAAAAGTTCCACGTTGTGCTGCATCCTTTTTGACGTCGTCCGCACTTATGGTATGTTTTGGAGAATTCATCCTTTCGGATGCTCTCGACAAAGACTGAGATAAAACTCGTCAGCATAAAAATGCAATTTAAATGGGAGACAGTGTCTTTTACCATGTTGACACTTAATCGTTCTCCTCGACATTTGACGTCAACTCGATTGATTTGACGTAAAGCAAATAAAGCTTATGTCTTGTGTTTGCAATATAATCTTCAATGTACTCTTCATTTGATGTCAAAATAAATAAAAGCTGATGCAATGTTGATATTTTCTTCGTTGTTTTCGATGATTCTCTTGGCATTCACTCTTGCGAAATAAAGATGCAGTTGATGTTGAGGGGTAAATATTTCCCTTGAGATGCACGATTCCTTTTCTGGCAGTGCATGATTGCTTGCGGGGAATGAATATCTTCCCGCGATTCATAAATTTTGCGAGGGATGGAATCTTCTCGCGATGCATAAATTCCGCAAGGTATGAAATCTTCTTGCGATATATAAACTTTTGCGGGGGATGAAATCTTCTCGCGATGTATAAATTCAGCAAGGTATGAAATCTTCTTGCAATGTATAAACTTTTGCGAGGGATGTAAGCTTCTCGCGATGCATAAAATTTTGCGAGGGATGAAATCTTCTCGCGATGCCTAAATTCTGCAAGGTATGAAATCTTCTTGCGGTGTATAAAATTTGGCGAGGGATGAAATCTTCTCGCAATGCATAAATTCCGCAAGGTATGAAATCTTCTTGTGATGTATAAATCTCTGCGAGGCATGAAATCTTCTCGCGATGCATAAATATTAACTCGCAATGCATGATCTTCCGCGATGTATGATTATTAACTCGCGATGCATGAGTATTGACTCGCGATGCATGATCTTCTGCGATGCATGAGTATTGACTCGCGATGCATGATCTTCCGCGATGCATGAATATTGACTCGCGATGCATGCGTATTGACTTGCGATGCATGATCTTCCGCGATGCATGAATATTGACTCGTGATTAAATCTTAATGTCATCCTTGGTAGGAAATGAAGATAGTGCTTAAATCAAGAAACATATTGATCTTCGGGTGCCTTCTGGATAATCATATCATCTCGATTGACGATAACGGTAAAATGACTTCCAAATAGTATATCGTCTTGATCGGCAACAATATAAATGACCCCTCCGGGTAATGTATCATCTTGATCGATGATAAAATAAATAAACCTTCCGAGTAATGTATAATATCATATCTGACATTATGATGCAAATGACGATAAAATAAATAAACCGCAAACTCTTCCTTGAGATTTTTGCTTGATTCACCTTCAAATCTAGCTGGACGTTCCTTACAAACATCATGTTGTTGGATATTGTTTGAAATAAACAAATCATATTCCCAAGTCTCCGCCATAAGCAATATAACATGATTTCTGCATCTAGGAAAGCTGTTGATTTTGAGATAATTTTCTCCTCCTTTGACTTCTCCCTATTCATCGATCGGAAGAATTTAGCTGATATCAAAGCAAAGCTATAGACCTGCATCCATAGAACAATCGTTAGTTTTAAAACGAACTGATCTGTGTCAATTTTTCAATTGTCTGCTCCTCGTCCTGCTATCTCCAGTTGATCTTCCTGATCTCCCAACTCTTGATAGATAAGACAAATATTTTATGCCAAAACAAATAAAACATACAAGGAAAATTTTTAAGAAAATAAATTTTCGAGAAGTAATATTTTTGAAAGGTGGTCACTGCCAAGTGTCATGTCACGTCAGTCTTAGCGAACTTCTTTGAGCCTAATTCTTGGAGGTATATATGATTATTCGATGGGGAGTATTCAAAACCATTCTAGACTTGGTGGACCCAAGTTGAAATTTTGAGGCCTCCCTCAAAAATTCTGTCCCAGTTACAAGTTATGGCTTATCTTCAATTGTCGGTAAGTAAATCGTGGAATTTTTGAGGTTCTCTCAAAAATTCTGTCTCAGTTTAAATTTTGAAGTATTTTCAGTCTTGGCTTGCTGAGGAAAAAATCTTCTTCTTAAGAATTTTTGAGACCTCTCAAAAATTCTGTCCCAGTTTCTATTATGAAAAGGAATAGAAATCTTACGGGAAATATGACCGAACCCTTGTGGCGCCTACGTATCCCGTTGAGGCAGGAATCAAGTCAAATGTAGTTTCCCTCAAGGCTAACAAAAATAAGAAATTTACAAGGAAAACCGACCGAGGCCGACATAGGCCGCCTACGTATCTCATTCTCGAGAATTCAGGTCGAACGTAGTTCAAATACAAAGAAATATTTAAAGGTGATAAATGGGGTGACCGAGGCCGACATAGGCCGCCTACGTATCTCATTCTTGAGAATTCAGGTCAGACGTAGTTCATTACAAGGGGCATAAAATTTTAAACAAAGCAAATACAAGCAAATAGAATGAGTACAAGAAAATAACAGAAAATACAAAATGAAAAACCTCACGTGTAGTATCTCTTGACAGCATCTGAGTTGATCGATTTCGGCCACGCGGTGCCATCCATCTCCGACAGGACCAAAGCACCTCCAGATAATACTTTGCGAACCATGTAGGGCCCTTGCCAATTTGGTGCGAATTTTCCTTTGTACTCGTCTTGATGAGGAAAAATGCGCTTAAGTACCAACTGACCGATTTCAAAATTTCTGGCTCTGACTCTTTTGTGGAAAGCACGAATCATTCTCTGTCAATACAACTGACCATGACAAACGGCAACCATTCTCTTTTCGTCAATCAAAGTTAACTGATCAATTCTCCTGCTAACCCATTCAGCATTACTCAACTCAGCTTCTTGGATAATTCTCGAAGACGGTATTTCAACTTCGGCGGGTATGACTGCTTCTGTTCCATATACTAGCAAGTATGGAGTAGCTCCAGTTGACGTTCTGACAGTCGTTCGATAACCCAACAAAGCATATGGCAACATCTTATGCCAACCTCGGTGATTGTCAATCATTTTTCTCAGGATCTTTTTGATATTCTTATTGGCAGCTTCTACAGCTCCATTCATTTGAGGACGATAAGCGGTCAAGTTTCGGTGAGTAATCTTAAATTGCTCACATATCTCTCTCTGTCAAGTGACTATTGAGATTTGCACCATTATCAGTAATGATGGATTCCGGTACTCCAAACCTGCATATCAAATTGTTGCGAACAAAATTAGCTACAACTTTATTGGTTACCGACTTGTAAGAAGCTGCTTCCACCCACTTGGTGAAGTAATCAATAGCAACCAAAATAAATCTGTGTCCATTTGAAGCGGATGGCTCTATCGGACCGATGACATCCATGCCCCAAGCTACAAACGGCCAAGGCGAACTCATAGCATTGAGTTCGTGAGGCGGCACTCGGATCAAATCACCATGCACTTGACATTTATGGCATTTTTGCACAAACTTGCAACAATCATTCTCCATAGTCATCCAGAAATAACCGGCTCGAAGGATCTTCCTTGCCAAAGTGAGCCCATTCATATGTGTTCCACAAACTCCAGCATGTATCTGTTCAATAAGCTTTGCAGCTTCAACAGCATCGACACATATGAGGAGAACCAAATATGGAGTTCTCCTATAAAGGACCTCTCCACTTAGAAAGAAATTGAGAGCCATACGACGTATCGACTTCTTCTGGTTGGATGTCGCATCTTCAGGATAATTTCCGGACTCCAAATACTTCTTTCTATCAAAATACCAAGGCAAACCGTCTGGTTCTGCTTCAACATGTGAACAGTGGATTGGATGCTCTTTCAACTCTATATCCAAAGGATCAATATAATTAGTATCCGGATGTTTGATCATTGACGCAATGGTGGCAAGAGCATCGGCCAACTCATTGTGTATCCTAGGAGTATGTCTGAACTCGATCTTACGGAATCTCTTGCATAACTTCTGTACATACTGTACGTAAGGTATGATCTTCGGGTTCTTCACAACCCATTCTCCTTGAACTTGATGAATCAAAAGGTCTGAGTCTCCAATAACCAACAACTCGTAGACGTTCATGTCGATGGCCATTTTGAAGCCCAGAACACAAGCTTCATATTCGGCCATGTTGTTCGTGCAATTAAATCGGAGCTTAGCTGCCATGGGATAGTGCTGACCAGATTCTGACACTAGAACTGCCCCAATACCTTTTCCCTGGTGATTCGCTGCTCCATCAAAGAATAATCTCCAACCAGGATATGCTTTAGAAATATCTTCACCCACAAATGACACTTCTTCATCATGAAAATGAGTCTTGAGCGGTTCATATTCTTCATCAACAGGGTTTTCTGCAAGATGATCAGCCAAGGCCTGTACCTTTATCGCCTTCTGGGTCACATACACAATATCAAATTCACTCAACAACATTTGCCTCTTAGCTAACTTTCCTGTTGGCATCGCCTTCTGGAAAATATACTTCAGCGGGTCCATTCTGGAGATGAGATATGTAGTATACGAAGACAAATAATGTCTCAACTTCTGGGCAAGCCAAGTCAAAGCACAACACGTTCTCTCCAACAAGTGTATCGAGACTAGTACGAAGTAAACTTCTTGCTTATGTAGTAGATATCCCTTTCCTTCTTTCCTGTCTCGTCGTGTTGACCAAGTACGCATCCAAATGCACTATCTGAGACGGACAAATACAACAACAATGGACTCCCTTCTCGTGGAGGAACTAATACTGGCGGATTTGACAAATAGTTCTTGATAGCATCAAAAGTCGTCTGACACTCTTCAGTCCACTTTGTTGGAGCGTCTTTCTTCAACAGCTTGAAGATAGGCTCACACCACGGTTGATTGAGCTATGAATCTACTGATGTAGTTCAACCTCCCTAAGAAACTCATCACCTCTTTTCTCGTCTTCGGTGGAGGTAACTCTTGAATTGCTTTAATCTTAGAAGGATCGAGCTCAATACCTCTCCGGCTGACTATAAATCCCACAACTTCCCGGCTGGAACTCCAAAAGCGCATTTGGCGGGATTTAATTTCAAGTAGTACCGATTCAAATGATCGAAGAACTTTTTCAAATGCATCAAGTGGTTCGAACTCTCACGGGACTTGATTATGACGTCATCTACATATACCTCAATCTCCTTATGAATCATGTCATGAAATATGGTCGTCATATCCCTCATATAGGTAGCACCAACATTCTTGACGTCAAATGGCATCACTCTGTAATGATATACACCCCAAGGTGTGATAAAAGCTGTCTTTTCTGCATCTTCCTCGTCCATCAGGATCTGATGATAACCTGCGTAACAATCCACAAATGACTGCATTTCATGCTTAGCACAATTGTCGATCAGAATATGAATGTTTGGCAATGGAAAATTATCCTTCGGGCTGGCTTTGTTGAGATCTTTATAGTCGACACAAATTCTGATTTTCCCATCTTTTTTGGCGACCGGAACAACATTTGTCAACCCAGTCGGGTATTGTGTCACCTCTACCAATCGAGACTCGATCTGCTTGGTGATCTCTTCTTTAATCTTTAAACTCAACTCAGGCTTGAATTTTCGAACCTTTTGCTTCATCGGATCAAACCCTGGGTTAATCGGCAGTTTGTGGGACACGACATCGGTACTCAGTCCTTGCATGTCATTGAACTCCCAAACGAACACATCAATGTACTCATCAAGCAGGTGAATCAGGCCTTTCCTTTGATCCTCACTCAAGTGAATACTGATTTTAACCTCTTTGACACACTCTTGGTCGCCCAGGTTTACCGTTTCAGTTTTCTCTAAGTTTGGTTTATACTGATTTTAAAACTGACGAAATTCCTTGGCAACATACTCTGGTTCCTCACTTTCCTCTTCGTAATCATCAACCTCGTCATCACTTGCCTCATTTTGTTCATTCAGCTCGTGACACGACACGACATTGGCAGGTTTAAAATTTACCTTACTAAAACCATAAACAAACGAAGTTAGAAAAATCAAAGCGTGACAGATGATTAAATAAACAAATTTAAAATAAAAGAGGCTTTCATTAAAATGGAAAGACAATGCAAACTTTGGCCATGGCAGGACCATATTGCCTTTTTAAACATTACGATGGGAATTTAAAGTTCAAATAGTTAAGAAGAAAATGCAAAATGGTGGGTCTCGGGCCTCTTCCGGACTACCACCGATTTAAACATGCATAAAACGATACCCTTCTACCAAGGAGTTCAGGAGATCAGGATGGGCGTGGAGGTCCAGTTCTGCAACATCTCTCCGGGCTCAGTATCATGGAATCCTGTCAGCTCGACCTCTTCTTCAATAATAGCATCAATTTCTTCAAAAAGGCCACAGATTCCTTCCCCCAGGTCCTCCTCCTCTGCATGATCACGAACTGGAAAGGATTGATACAGATGAGGGATTGGCTTGGCCAATGCTTGATCCTTCTTCTTTTTCATCTTCTCATCGTCATCTGTGGGGACATACCTCAATCCATATTTCGTCCCCTTGGCAGGAACTTGAATGGGCTAGACAATTCCTTGGGAATTCCTTCCCAACCCAAAACCTGGTTCAAAACCACCTTGCAACATCACAGTGGCAATCATTTTATACACAGAAGGCATGAGAGGCTGTGGGGCCAAGTCTTCACCGGTGGCATTTACCAGCTCCACCATGTAGAAATCAGTGCCTCGAGACACTTCATCGATAATCGGCGCCTGTCTGCCAGAATGACTACCTTCGCCATGAATGACTAGCTCTTCGTTCTTCCAAACGAGTTTCATCATGTGATGCAAAGTAGAAGGCACAACTCCAGCCATGTGAATAAAAGGCCTTCCTAGAAGAAGTTTGTAGCTAGTGTCGATGTCCAAGACTTGAAACTGCGCGCTAAACTCGGCCGGACCCATTTGGATAACCAGATTTACTGCTCCCAAAGTGTCTCTTTGGACCCCATCAAAGGCTCTCACGTTGACTTGGTTTTGCTCCAACTTTCCCAAGTCAAAACGTAACAGCTTCAATGTCGACAATGGACAAATATTCAAACCGGACCCATCATCCACCAAGACGCGATTTATGACCTTTTCACGACAGACCACAGTGATGTGCAACGCCTTGTTGTGCGACTTCCCTTCGAAAGGCAACTCATCGTTAGAGAAGCTGATGTGATGTCCTCGAATAACCTGGTGGATCATGGCGGCCACATTATCGCTGCTTGTGCCCGTGGGCACATATGTATCATCGAGTGCTTTTATCAGAGCTAGCCTATGTGATTGAGAACTCATCAACAGGGCCCAAACAGAAATCTGGGCAGGAGTTTTCTCTAAATGTTTGACGATAGAATAGTCCTTCGGGTGCATTATCCTCCAAAACTCCTCCACTTCTCCTTCGCTTATTGGCCTTTTGGCCTGATTCTTCTTTTGACCTCCGAGAGCAAGCTCGTCAGGAGTGTAACATCTTCCGGATCTGGTCATGCCTTGAGCAGCAGCAGTTTCAATAACGAACTTAGGCTTGATAAGAGCTTTTGATGGAACCAAGGCAACAACCTTTGCGGGTGTCAATATAACAAACTCTTTTTTCTCTTTGATAGTTAATGAAGCCACAGACCTTTCCAACTCGTGAGGGACCATTGGAGTTATCACCTTTGTCACACACCAATCGTCGTCTGTCTCTATCATATTCACGTTGCTGCCTCCATGATTCGACAACGGGTTGGTGTTGACATTTGGTGCCGCTGGTTGGAGAGAGACTATATCTTGGTCAATCAGATCCTGAATTTTATGCTTGAGGTTGATACAATCCTCAGTATCATGCCCAACACTGTTGGAATGATAAACACATCTCTGATCAGGCCTGTAGAATCTTGAATTGACATCCACGGGTTTGGAACCTACAGGGTGGATGTATCCGGCCGCATCCAGTCGCTCGTACAGCTTTGTTCGCCTTTCTACGAGCACGGTGAAATTCCTTGCAGGTTTCTTCTCGAACCGAGGTCGAGAGGGATCATAACTTCCTTGTGGGGGAGGCGTCTGTTGATAACCTCGGTTGTTCGGACGTGGAGCTTGATTTCTGGGATATGGATTTGTTTGGTAGTTTGGCAATAGAGCTTGGTAATTTGGAGGGGAATTTTGGTATAGTGGAGCTTGAACTTGATAAACAGGAAGGGGTGATCTGTAGCTTGACTGCACGTTAGCACAGCTGGGAGCGATACCAAGATAATGAGGAGATGGAGTTTGGTAGAGTGGAGGGTGATTTGGATAAACGGGAGATGAATTTTGGTAATTTGGGGGTAGACTTTGGTATAGTGGAGCTTGGACATTCGGATTAGTGGGGGTAGTATTTTGATAACATGGAGGATTATTGGGATGACTAGCTTGCATGTAGCATTCTTGATAGGAATTTTGGGAAGGTCGAGGACGACCTCGGGAATATGATGAGCTTCTGGGGTTTTCTTCCCCTCATATGAAACAGCAGCAATTTCTTCTCTCTTCTTCTTTAACAACCCTGAAGATCCGGGTGATGCGGCTACATGGGCTATCTTCCCTACTTTCAAACCGTCTTCAATGGTCTCACCGATCTTCACTATTTCAGCAAACTTTGCTCCAACGAGCAACATAATTCTGTCATAATATTCGGGTTCTTGCACCCGCACGAACACCTCAACAATTTCTTTTTCAGACATGGGCGGTCTTGCTCTCGCCGCTTCCTACCTCCACCTATAGGCAAATTCTCTGTAACTCTCATTAGACTTCTGCTTCACCTTTTCCAAAGAGTAATGATCAGGAACGATTTCTACATTATAAGCAAATCGCTCGATGAAGTCCTTTGCCAGAGCATTCCAGCTGGGCCATTGTCGGGTTTCATGGGAGGTGAACCACTCCAAAGCCTCCCCGCACAAACTTCGGCTGCAAAGCCGCATCAGCAAAGCTTCGTCCCTTCTAACTCCCACGAGCTGGTCACAGTAGGCTCTTAGATGATCTATAGGGTTGCCTACTCCTCCGAAGGTATCAAACTTCGGGATCTTGAAACCTTCTGGAAGGTCCAGACTCGGGTGAATGCACAAATCTTCATAGTTAAGTCCGATAGCATCGGGGATGCATTGAAGCTCTTTCATAGCTTTCTTTATCTCCTCCTTTGTGTCTACTTTTGCCTCTTCCTTCGCCCTCCACTCTCTTTCCTGTTCCTCATAGTGGTCCAACTCAGAACCGTGCACGTCGTGCTCAGCATGGACAGGGATTTGAAAAGTGGTTCTTTTTGGTAAGGGTGGGGCTAAAGAAGGACTTTGGGCGTTTTGAGCAGCTTGGTAATTTTGGGGTAAGTCTGAGGATTGGTGTTCTGATTTAAATGATGGTGGGATGCTTGAGGATTAGAAGTGTCCTGATTCAGATTTTGACTTTGGTTTTGCGGTGGTGGAGTGGATTGAGGTTGGGTATTTTGAAGATGAGAGGGCATTTGGGGGTGGTTATTTTGAGGAGGAGGTGGAGTTTGATAAGAGGCTGAAGCATACTGCGGATTTGGTTAGTTGGGTCTATAGTAGGGGGATTCTGGGCGAGCGGCACGCCTTGAGATGGATCCACATTTGAGGAAGGAAAGTAGATAGGAGGCCTTCCCTCTGTAGTATTAACAGCAAAACCCGGCGGAGGCAGATCTTGTCTCCTTTGCATTTCCATTCTCATTTCCGCAATTTGCTGCATTAACTGCAGAATCAACTCATTTTGGTCCGCTATGGTGGGTTGAGCCACCATAACATCAGTAAGACCTACTTCCTCGCTATTATCTCCCATAATTTTCTTTCCTTTGTCAGAATTTGGCTCTGGGAAGGAATCTACGGGACCTTTTGATCTGGTGAAGTAAGGATGATCTGCCAGCTTAATCAACAGATCAGTTCAAATCACCTGAGGAGGAAAACAACTCAAAGGCAGATTTGTCAGTTTGGATTCAGAATACAAAACACATAATATCACACATAGAGCAGATAAACACACAAGTTGTTATGTTTGAGGAATATCTTCAACCCACGACTAAGGACGGAAACCTATTTTTTACAAGCAGGACTTTGCTTGCTCTCCTAGTTTGACACTATCTCAGAAAGGCCAAATCGCGTTGAGCTAAGGTCTTCTTGCAGTTGCTCTCTGTCGTCCGTTGATCTGATCTTTGTAGCCTCTTGTAATATGAAAGGGGAGAATGAAAATTTTTAAAGATAGGGGCCGGGACTTGGAAGGCTGCCTACGTATCTCACAAGGAGAAGTCAGGCCCAACGTAGTTCAAGTACAAAATAAAACATTGATTTTTCGTTCATTCATTCGTCGGGATTACAAGGAAATGGAAATACGACAAAGCTTTAAAGATAAACTAATGACTCCATCTCAGTCATTTTCTTCTCGTATGCTGCATCAGTCACGAGGAACAAACTCGACTCGAATCTTTCCCAGGTTGACGAGGGATTCAAGGTCGTAGCAAAACCCAAGACATCTTGAAAGGCTATGATCTATGGCATCATGATAAGCACAAGGTTTGAAGACTTCCCCCAACGGGATCGAGACCTCTATCATCATCGTGAAGGGAGGCTAAGACCCCATTCTTAACCAATTCCATGTTGATATGCACCATAGATTCCTTGAACGGAGTGAAGTAGTGACAAACAAACTGAGTGCGCTCAATTGGCTCTGACGGATTGTAAGTGAGAACGGTATCATCACCCCACATGTGCGGGATATCCCCAATGTCGATTGGTGGCAAATCCTCATTTTGAGTCGCACACATTCCTCTATAGTGTGTCCTCGCTGATTTGGGTGGAAGGCACACACTTTCGAATAGCTTTCTTGCTCAATAAATGAAAATGACCCTTCCTCAGGTGCCATCCAAGATGCTCATATAAAAAAGCGCAAGTCACGACTCTTGCCCCCACACGGTGTGTCGGCTCGTAGGCCGGAAGAGTAATCCATCTATCTCCTCCTCTCAGACGGCCTAGAAATGGAGGCTTGTAGACAATTTCCTCGTCAGCGTCTTCACCAATCGCTCTAGGATGAGTGTCATCTGGGCCACCACTAGCCTCTTGTTCGCGGATAGAGTATTTCCCGCGCATTTTCTGAAGTTTGTCTATCATGTTATGGTGGAACTCCTTGTTCTTCTTCCTTAATGCGGACATTCTTTCCTTCATAGCGATGAATTCTGCCATTTCCGCTGTCAGCTCCTCATCCAGTGCTGCATTTCTGGCTAACAGAATGGCGGTTTCTGACTCTATCCTTGCCTCTCTCGCTTACCTTTCTTGCACCTTCAGTCGAAGCATGTCTAATTTCTCACTCAAGTCCTCTGTCTCCATCTCAACATCTTGATTCCTCTTCATCTTTGATGTCAAATCCTTATCCAGCGTCATAGTTGCAGCTCTGTAGAATGATGTGGCAACTTCGACTCTGAGTCCTTCTTCTCTAACCTCCTGTATTTCACGCGTGATCTGTTCTATCTTTCTCTATAAATCT
Organism: Solanum lycopersicoides; assembly: GCA_022817965.1. Classification (NCBI taxonomy): domain Eukaryota; kingdom Viridiplantae; phylum Streptophyta; class Magnoliopsida; order Solanales; family Solanaceae; genus Solanum; species Solanum lycopersicoides. The sequence continues at coordinate 45,043,522 of CM040625.1, read as the reverse complement.
TCTCCTGTAAGCTCTCTCTTGATACTCTTACCCTTTCCCATAGCAGTGATTTGCTTTTCCTAAGGCAGTAGAGTGACGTTTTAGAATTTGTGGTATGAGAGGTGAGAAACTTAAGACTCGGGAAATTTTGGTCGGACATTTTATAATAGTGACTTATTTGTATATTTTGGATATTTTTGGAAAAGAGTGGGTTTTCGCTATCATCATTCATAGCAACACAACACATAAGCAGTTAAATAGCACATATATCGCGTCCTAATCATGCATGTGACCCTTTTGTGCCAAGGGTAGGCCTAGCGAATCTGAAGGATGTATTGCATCATTTGAAACATATTGTTGCACCCCCCAAAATAACTTTAATTAACATCATAACGTTCATTACATAATTTCAATCAAAACGGGGTACATTTTGAAGGAGGGGAATACAATGCGAATACAGATAGAAAACAATCCCACGCAGGGGAGTTAGAAGGTTGATGGCTCTGCTCCTCTTCTGGCTTTCTTTATTTCTTCGCGGATAATGCACTTGCTTGTGAACACGTACGGCTCGGCGAACGCAGCTTTGGAAGATGTTGGTACAACTTGTAGAGTGTTCATCTGCTCGTCCAGGGTCGCATCCAAGCGCATCAGACAAGCCCTTGTATCAGCCAATTCTTGTGACGTCCCAGCCAAAACCCTCTGACTTTCTAACTCTTGGAACTGGTACTCTTGCTCCCTGTGCTGAAATTCTTGCTCTCTTTTCTGAAATTCCTGCTCCCTTTGCTAAAATTCTTGCTCCGTTTGCTGAAATTCTTGCTCCCTTCGCTGAAATTCTTGCTCCAAAATGATGTGCATGGATTTGAAGCCTTGTCTGTACATCTTCAATTTCTCGACCTGCGCGTGGTGTTGGGTTCACTACACCACACAAATCATTCTTCAACCATGTCTTGTATTCATCGACATACCCAGCTTCATATCTATTTTCAGCCATATCCCATTTCATGTTGACACGTCCGGCCCACTCTTGGAGGATGATCTTGGCGAAAGGTATTTTGCCGCTCTCGCTGTAATCGACAATAAAAGAGCTAGCATCCCCTTGGACGGGTATGATTTGTGTTCTACCAAATTGCCGCATCACCCTAGCTGGGTTGTAAGGCCGTAATCCTCGAATGCCGGGAAGGACTAAAAATGGAAGTTTGGCCCCTTGTGCTGCTATCCTCTCGGACTTGAAGTTCGGTAACATCCACTGTATATCTCCTTCTCTCAAATCATAAAATACCCTTGCCCACGCACCCCTGGTGGTATGAATTGGGAATCTGTGGATGCTTAGGTAGAATTCATAATTATCCAGGGGACTCGTCTGGCTTGGCTTGGCCAACTCTTGTGGTCGAGCACCGTCCCTTTTGCAGAGATGTTCAGTCATCCACCATTGAAGTAGAATGTTGCAACCTTGGAAAAACGGAAATCCGTTCTTACACAAACTCAAAGATCGATAAATGTCGGCCAAAATGACCGGGGCCAAACTGCAGTATTTGTTTTCTTCTTGTTTCTTTCCTATCCCTCTGAAAATGGCGTCCACTACCATCACGACTCGGGTGTCGATATCTTTTCCTTCATCTTTAGGGAACACCATAGTTCCTAAAAGGCATGCGGAGAATGCAATGGCTTGGGTTTGCCTCCAAGTACTGTGATTATGGAATTCATTTGGAAATTGCTTGAAATAGCTATCGTGCCCCCATCTTTCAAAGAATCTCATTAGTGGCATACTCCGGGCGTCCAACCAATTATCTCTTACTAGTAACAATATGTCTCTCCTCAATTCTCCGGCAGTTGGCCTATCTGGCAGAAGGATGTGATGATCGGGACATTTTTTCCTCTTACCACATGTCCCAATAGAGTCTATACAATCTTTTATTTCCTCCAATGTTGGTGTTATTTCGACATCTCCAAATTGAAACACCATCCTTTCGTCATCCCAAAACCGAGTGATAACCTCGATAAATGTGGGCCAAACCTTGAAGTCCATTATCGAAGGTAAGTGACACAGGTGAATTGAGATTTCTCTCTTTTGACAATCTTTGAGGTTGTCCCATCATACACGGAGAATGTCTGGCGTCTTGGTGACCATGTTGAAATGAAGGAACTGACTCGACATCTACAAAAACATACAACCAGTTAATTTCCACCCCCTACGATACAACAAACATTTAAGCACGCAATACATCCTTCATAACACACAAATATGATCGTTCTATCGAGCCGTGGGTTCTTTGGACTCAAGGTGGTCTTTCTAATGGGCCCAACACTCCTTGGGTGTTGGGTCGTCTTAGGCCAATGCGCTATTTTCGGGATTGGGTTTCGCTCTATCTTAGTTTAACTAAGAGTGGGTTGTATTTAGAGTGGAAAGGGTAACCCAAGCGGACTACTTGGGCTGGGACAGTTAACGATCGTTGACTATCAAGTAGGCAACTACGCTCGTCAGGGTGTCCCGAGAAAATATTTGGTTAATGAACGACTGCGAACCCGCATAATCGTCCTTTAGTGAAAATGAAATAGTTGTCGTTTGACGGAAAAATGTTATGCCATGAATGCAACAGTTTAATAAAGCGATAAAGTAAACAAATAAACAATTATACACATAGCCAAATAAAGTTAGTTTTAAGGTTAGAATCCTCCTAATCCCCAGCGGAGTCGCCATTTCCGTTTTATCAGAAATATTTATTTTAAGAGTTTTCGACTTTTAGAGTCGCCACTTAATTTTTGAGAAAAATTAAGAAAACAATTGTTTTTAAAAGACTTAAACAGATAAAATAGTTTGAAAACTTTAAAAGGGCTCGGGGATTCCTATTTATATTTTAGGAAGGGGTTAAGCACCTAAAATATCCACTATTGTGGTTATCCGACAACTAACCATTTGGCTAAAAATTGTTTAGCTTAATTTTTGAGATAAAATTATTTAAAAAAGAGAGTCTTTAAATTTTTATCTAAGTGACAAGTTCTAGTTGAAGAAACTCGATTCCCTTTTAAGTTGTTAAAACAAAATGGCATTTTGTAGGGATTTGGATTTTTCTTAACTTTTAAGACTAACGACAAATAAACAGATAAAATAAGTAAAGAAAGTAAAGAGAGAGAGGGAAAGAGATTTGGGTCCAAATCCGGGTTCTGTTCGCCTTGACCGGAATTTTGGACCCACCTGCTTTTGGGTTTTTAACCCATTTGATTTTTTTTTGGGTTTTCGACCCATTTTCTTTCGTACTTGTCCTAGACTAAACATACAATAATAAATAAATGAAAAGGCGACAAGGGCTTATGCCCAAGATAACAAATTACAACACATAAAAAAAAACTTGGACTCTTTGGTCCAATTTCTTCAGCTTTGGTCTAGTATGTATCTTCAGCTTTCGTGATCCGCACGTCTATTTGGGGATTGTATTCTTCATTTTACTAGACTGCTTTGATATGAAGATTTGGGCCATGTGTGTGTGTGGGGGGGGGCTACATGGAAATGTAAGGATAGGAACCTCCAGATTCTCGAAAAAAAGCCCATGCACAACCAAATGAAACAACGGGGGAGTCAATATTCACATTAATACTTAAGGATATCAAGCATAAAGACACAAATAATCAGTCAAAAAGGAACATTACAATATATATATATATTTTTTTGAACAAAACGACCAATAATTATTTTACTGCTAATAAACTCAAAAGGAGAAGTAAACATTAGAGCTAGCTTGGGAATTTATTTGGAAAAAAAAGAGTAATCATAAAGAATATCCATTGATTTTGTTTAGAAAATACCAAATACCCACAGTTCCCGGACAACTAAATGGACTAGAATAATTCATTTGCTGGAAACGACGGAAATAACCTTACATGAACAGATTTGGACTTACCCAACTAGAGAATAATGACGATGAATAACAGGATATCATGTTAGCAAGGCATTTGGCATGAGGCTAAAATTAATGCAAAGTATTCAAATGAAATTCCAAAATAAAGCCAGCAAAGTCTAAAGAATAAAGTAAGCAAAGGCAAGTAGACAAATGATTATAACAGTAACGACACTTGCCACAAATGGATTATCCAAACAGATTTTAACAAAGAATATGACTCGCCTATTAGATCTCATAGAAAGATACCTGGCAAAATATCAAATCGGATAACGATAAACTCCAATTTCAGCTAGAGGAAGGAAATCTAAATGCAAATACCCTTAATATGGTCTAATCTTAAGGTGCCAATATTATCTTTTAAGGAATCAAGCAACCTCGTGAACACCTAAATATCCTAACGAAAGATATCAAAACCCAAGTAGTCGAGTATAACACCGCATATTTACAGATATCAGCAAACAACAACCAAAATAAAAATAACACTAGAATGACGAGATCATTTCGACATTGAAATATGACCAGCCGAATTTCAAGCGAAAGAGACAGAGAAATCAAAGACTATTAAATATGTAAATTTAGTTTTAGGTAACTTAGAGCAGAAAAAGAAAAGAAGAACATGTATACATACATACATACATATATATATATATATATATATATATATACCTTAAATAAGATAAAGGAGCAAAGGGAAAAGCGCTATCTTGCATATTTACCCAACTAAAACAACCAAACGATTAATAAGAAACGACCAAGTCGTGGTAAAAAAAAAATGACCACTCCTAATATGCACAATCATTTCATGATCGGCTTAACATGGAGACACGATAAATACGATGCTACAATGATTGGGGGGAGTGAATTTCTTTAATAAAACAAAAACGAAGCGAGTAGTAAGTCACTTCAACCAATAACAATATTTAAACTTCATGTCGAAACTAGGATCTAAACTATATATATATTCAAGTATAAATCGAAAGTCCAACATTAATGTTTGCCGACATGTGACTTAGAAACGAATCGTTAAAGCCACAATACTTTACCCTGAACGGAGCAAATTTGTTGGAAGGTCTGTTTATATCAACAACGCGAAAGAAGTAACAGAACCAAATTTAAGCATATCTAAAGCTGAGATTAATTCTCGAAGCCTAATAATTAAGGGAAAAGATCACATGCCCATAAAATAACAAACATGCTGATCTCTAGAACACGCATTGGCTTTCATTCATGCAAAACAGAACAGTAAACAAGAGAGGGAAGGACATGTCACCTTGTTTTGAGCAGCGATACTGAGATGAAGAAGAGCTGGGACACAACAACTTCACCACAAAATCGGAGACGCAGACAACAACGAGAAACTACAGTGAGACTCCGCGCATCAAACAACTCAAAGGAAAACACCGGGAACCAAAGATAACAGATACGTAGGCAAAAATCGATTATATTTTCCTTAAGTATTTTAGTGTTTGTTTCAATCACTTTACTTAAAGTATTTGTATTTGTTGCCCTTAAAAATGAAAGGAATGTGACTAAAAAAACGCTAACGATTTGTCAAACAAAATCTAAAACTTCAAAGTAACTCTCTTTCTTTTTGGGAAGAAATCCTCTGCTTTTTAACTTAATCTCTCAATTTCTGCTCTAAAAAAAATCCAGCCCCCTTTCTCTGAGGAAAGAGAGGAATATATAGAAGGGATTAGGGTTTTCGAAAGGGATAGAAAAGGGTAAAGATGGAATTCCAAATCGGCTCCAAAGCCCATCCTTTTTCAAATTTTGAACTTTTTCCTCTTTTGAAGAAACATTTTTTTTTCTTTTTCAAACCTGCTTCATTCCTAAAGAAGGAAAGGGGGTCGACGGCTTGGATCATCTTCGTTGTCCTTGGTGAGACGTGGCTCAATCTCACGCTACCAAGGACGATCGCGTGCCTTGCCTGGTCAATTTTACTGTTGCAGTAGTACGAAGACGGGGACGATGAAGCGCGTTGAGGCTGCTAGTTTGTCGCTTCTTCAGTGAAGTTCATGCGTCTTGGTTATTTCTTTGGAGAAGAAGACGTGGCCGGGTCATCAAGGAACTTGGGCTGATTTGGATTGAATGGGGGAAGGGAATTAAATAATGGACTGGGAAACGTGGGCCTGGAGAACTGGCTGGGGTTGCTTGGTTAGGAAGGGAATTGGGCTGCTGGAAAGGTGTGGGAGAGGCCCAAAATTGTCTAAAGATTACAGATTGGCCAAATTAATTTTATTTGGTAAATTCGGCCGAAGTAAATGAATGAGATGAATTAACATAAATTAATTCGACAATCTTCTTAATTTTAAAAAAAATAAAATAATCAGCGTATTTAAAAATAACTAATATATAACTAAACTAATTAGTAGAAAATACTTAAACAAAAGATAAAATATTTTTGAGACGAGTTTTAAATAATCCTAAATATATCGATTCTATTCAAAATTACGTAAATCATATATATATTATCTAGAATTCTAAAACGAGATGAGGTTAATTTAAAACGACTTGAAAAAAAAATATTTTATATTTTATGTATCTAATTATTTCAAATCGCTAGAATTAAGAAGCTCGTTAATTAATTCCGATCGTCGAGGGTCAAAATTGAGTGTCAACAACCATACCAATCAAAACATAATTCAATACCTAAATTACATAATATAAAGAGAATTAGGGCATGTTACCACCACTCCACTCTCACCACTTCAATCCATAGCCAAATCATACAACACAATACTCAAAGGCCCTTATCCATGGCCATGATCACCAATTCAATTCAATACTTACAATAGACAATAAATCAAAGACTATTTAACATATATTTATGAACTTAAGGCAGCGTACTAACAATTCTAACATGATTCTAGCATAATTCAATAACCCTAGTCAAACTACATAATAATTCAATAGCATTAAGACATAATCAAGTCACCCACAAAGTAGTCAAAAACTAGGGTTCATGAATTACATGGGTTCATAGAGTAATTAGGTTAAAATCATCTATTTAACATCAATTAAATCAATATATAATGATTCAAAACGTTTTGTGCATGAACCCATGGATAGATACCAAAATTGGACAAGTTCATCTTTGAAAGACTTTAGAAATCGCTTTGAAGTTTGGATCCTTGAAGAAAAGAGTTTCAAGAATGAAGAACCATACCTCAATTGATGCTAAAACACGAATTTGGTGAAGAATTGATGAATAATCACCAAACAACGGAGTTCAAGAGAGTTTCTTAGAGAATTTGGGTTTTGATTTGGAATATTGAATTGACCTAGGTGTTTAGGACTTATAAACCCACTTAAAATATCCAAAACACCCTTATGTAACCTCCCAAAAATTTATTTGGACGTGGGGTGAATTTACCAATTCACCCCTTCACTTTACAGTGAGTCTGCGAAATTGCAGACTCAATCGACGCCTTCCCACCTACGCCCCTTCACCCAAATAACGGACCGTCCTGCTGGTCCGTGGTTTGGGTCAGAGGATGGTCTTTGGAAGTCCAAGCTCCCACGCCTAATTCCCCATCGACGCCGTCCACCTACTGGGCATCGACCAGCCTACTGGGCATCGATTGCCTCCGTAGGTGGGACTGCCTTAGGCAGTCTTGGCCACCAAGATGGGTCCTTCCTCAAGGACCCTTGGTTGGTCCTTGGAGACTTTTTCCCGGATGTTTCCAACCCTAATATGTTCTTATATGAGTTTAGGATCTCTCATATCAATTTCATCCAAAATAAACACATAAAACTAGACAAAACATACTAAGACACACAAGGTTGTTTCAAGGCAAACCTTTCGAACGTCATGGACGTTCTTGGACGTTTGACCTCCAAACTTCATGAAACTTTAACCAATGCCTCCTAACCTTATTTTAACTTATTTTAGGACTTCAAAACATCAATACAAAATCGTTAGTCTCTAGTTTCACCTAAGTCGTTTTAGAGGTGTTACAGGGCCACAATTAATAATGACTACAATTGCAATGAATTGAATTAGGACACGCTAGAATAGAAATAACTTTAAATATATTAGGCTATAATTTAAATGATTTTAAGGAATATTTAGGAAATGGTTTTTATTTAATACTACATATATTATAATATTTTTATATAATACAAATCACTTAAATTTCAAAACATTTGAGTAAAGTAATTATTTTGAGTTTAACTATAATAATTCAATAATAATAAAATACTTTAATAGTATATAATTTTAGACAAAATTGGATAAAAAAGTTAGACTCTAAATATGTGTTAAAAATATGTGTCAAACCGAATAGCATTCCCCAAAAGGGTTAAAAATCAGTCAAAATTGGGTGTCAACAGTTGTCCCTTGGTTGCTTGGGAATGAAGAATGAATTGTCGGGAAACCACTGTTGACTTAGCATACGATTCTTTTTGACCGATGAGAGATGTCAATGGGATCAATTGAAATGATATATAGTTTAAAAGGGGTACGACCGAGACTTTTGTATTAAGACGCCTACATATCTCTAGTTATACGAGAATAAGATCGTGTGTAGTTCTGAAATTAGGAACAAACGAAGCTCCTAAAATTGAAAAAAGGGCACAATATCTTCTTGAACGGATAAAATTAGAGTAAACAGAAGAGCGTGATAGAGCAAATTCCATCGAGTCGCAAGTAATTGATAGGGCCTTTGTTGCGATAGAAAAGTCAACATGATAATTGTAGATCATAGAGAGACTGATTTTGCCTGAAATTTCTAATAATAATGACAAGAGGAGATACGAAGATATATCTTCTTTGAGAAGATGGTGCAAAGCTTGATAAACTTTGGCTTAACTTCTTGAAGCATTGCAACTCATTTCCGAAGGATAATGTTAACGTCGAATGAAGAAATCCTAAACATCAAATTGTAAGGCAGATGAGACTAAATGTCATATTGTGTGGCGGACAAGCCTAATGTCTTATTGTAAGGCAGATGAGCCTTAATGTCATATTGTGAGGCCGACGAAAATAAACATACTATGGTACGGCAGAAGAGCCTTAATGTCATATTGTAAGGTAGACGAGCCTAAATGTCATATTTTAAGGCAGATGAGCCTAAATGTCGCATTGTAAGGCAGAGAAACGTAAATGTCATATTGTAAGCCTGATAAACCTAACCATCCTATTGTAAGGCAGAGGAGCCTAAATGTCGTATTGTAAGGCGAAAATCCTAAATGTCGTATTGTAAGGAATACCAGCCTAAATGTTCTATTGTAAGGCCGACAACCGTAAATATCATATTGTAAGGCAGACGGGCCTAAAGAATACTCAATAGGTCACAACATCAAGTTGATAATAGCATCTTCAAAATAGTCCGAATGATAGATTGATTTCATAGTAGCTCTTTGTGTCAAATCTAATGGTTGGACCATACATAATTTATTCTTGCATCCAGTGAATATTCATAAATTCTGAATAAATGTCCCTCCTTGGCATGATTTCTATGTTGTATGTGCATATGATCCTATACTTAGTACAAGTAATGTGCTAACCCCATTTCTCCCTTTCCCCCCCAAAATTTTAGGTTCCGGTCGTTGAAGGGTTCGTGACCACTTTTGAAGGAAGGCTTGGAATCATTCTCCAAGTGTGGGTATGTCGTCAAGTCTGAAGATGATTCCTTGTTATTACTCTATCTATGGTTCTTTGTTATAGTCTAAAGACGATCATTTCATTCTACTTGTTTCAAGATATTGTTGTAAGCCCTAAGTGGCATGTATACATTGTGTAAGGGCTTATGCCCATATTGTTTGATTTCGTTTAGATGGTTTCATATGAGACTTCAATTTTAAGACTATATTATGTATGTTGTCTATGTGGTATAAAAGTAGAAGACTATGTAATCTTCTTATATGAGAAGTCTATGTATACTCGTTATGAATATATTATGTGTAAGCGAGAGGTCTAAGTAAACTCATGAAGTAAATGTAGATGAAAAGTTTTAAATTTTATGCACTTTTTAACCTATGAATGTGATGATGAATGCTAAGAGGATAGTCTTAGTCCTCTCTAAGGACGACGACACCGGTTATGTCTAGGGGGTACTTCCCAGATGTGACAGTATAGAGGTTGATGCCTCTTTATTCCTTTCATCCAATGAATTTTACAGGACTTTAATAGAAGTTTGTGCATCAACAATTCTTCCAGACTCGATGCCATATTCTAATTCTTTTCCAATTCAAATTAGACTATTGAATCTCTAAATACATGTGAAGAGCATGGTTTTGTAGTATATACCATCAAGTGACCTGACGAGAGTTTGGACCAACTCCTCTCCAGGCGGTGAATGGCGTATCTTGGAAGATTCCATTCTCCAACGCATGACATATTCCTCAAAAGATTCATGAATCGATTTTCTTAGTTCGAGTAAATCCAACATTGTAGGATCAACTTAGGCGATAACAATAAATAAAGAATAAATATATATTAAGAGACAAGCGAGAAGATAGAAAATGAACAACCAGATAAGCAAACAATTTTTTATTTTATTAAATCTACCCTAAACAATTGTAATTACAAGAAAATAAAGTGACAAAAGGGAAGGGAGACTCTGAGAATGACACAAGTTATGGATTAAAGCTCATCTTCTATATAGGGACAGATAAAACAAATGTTTTCTATGTACGACTCAAGGCAATGTCATCATCTCAGTAGTGTAACACTCTAAAAGTCCAAGACATAATCTAGAGCCTCACATGAGTATCTATGATTTGAAACACTGTTATAAGACCTAAAATAATGTTTATAATTCATTTAGGAAGTTTTCAAGTCAAGACGTCAAGAAACGTCCATGACATCTCGAGATTTGTGAAAGAGGTGCTAGTGTGAGTTACCCTATTTCATGGGGTTTTAGGAGTCAAAATTTGATGCAAATTGGTGGAAAGGTGTCAAACTAGTGTTAGAGTATGTTTAGGGTTAAAACTTCCGGGTACGACTTCTGAAGGACCACCCTAAGGGTCCTTTTCCGAGGACCCTTGCATTAGACCCAAATATGTGAAATGGGGTTGTGTTGACAGTAGCCATCTATGGTTTCCAAATGACGGACTGTCATCTTGATGATGGGGATTCGATGGATCCATAGTCCCACACTTATCCACTTTTCCAAAAGTGGCCAAAAACATGGTCTCTGATGCAAACGACGGTTGTGCAAGACGATGGGGGGGGGGCAAGGGCATCGAGTGACCTACAGAACGTAGGTCGGGGTCTCGTAGGTAATGTCTGTGATTTTGTGCTTGGTCTTAAGTGACTTCATTTAATTAGTTAGTTGGTTAAGGACCTATATAAAGACCTAAGCCTAATTAAACTAACCCAACACCCCCCTAGTTCCCAAACTCAAATAAATCTTCCTTCTCCCTACTTTCTCTCTCCCCCAAAGAAGAACTCCATAGAAGACCAAAGTCAAGGGCAATAAGGCTTTAAGAACACCACTTTCCTCCATCAATCTTCAAGAAATATCAAGGTATGGGAACCTCACCTTTGGGATTCCTTTCCCCAAAGGGTTATTTCATAATTGGTTTCAAAAAGATCAATTGCATATGGGTTTCTTCCTAATCCTGGATTGATCTTTTCAATTGTGTTATTCTTGATTTCTATTGTTTATTATGATTATATTATGATATATTATTGGTTAATTGAGTTAGCTCTCTATGATTATACCTTGTATGTGGTAGGGATGATGAATTTGACCCAATTCCCTAACCCTAGATTATGAACTCATGTTGAATTGATTAGAGTTGATATAATGGACTTAGACATTGTGTGATATACTATGGTTGACGATATTACACCTATTGTGGGGTGGAATTGTATGGTTGATGGTAAAACAATGGATGATGGCTCGTGAAGAAGATAGGGTAAGTCTTTGTAATCTCAAACTTTTACTTCAATTATGATGGCTTGTACTTGGTGATGAAGTCCAATTGAAGTGTATCTTCTGATTGAATTAAGTAGGTGTTGGTATGATGATGCAATTGAAATGTCTTGATTATGTGAATTGTGAGATTATGATTAAGATGTAATGATATAAGGTTGGTCATTAACTACCTATGTGCCTTACGATGATATGATGATGTTAATGTGTTAATCTCACATATGAGGGTTGTATTGAAAGGGCATTCTCATGCAATTCCTATTGAGATAATTACTATGATATACAAGGGTTTAGTCTCCTATGACCTAAACTAAGTTATGATTGTTAAATCAAGGCATAAAGACATTTCAAAAGGGACTCTAACTTAGCACCGAGTGAACTAGTAGTGAGGAGTGTCCCTTCCCAAGTAGGGAAGGTAGGTTCACTGTTATACTCATGAGATAGACATTACAATGCCCATGGAATAAAGAGGTTCTCAAACATGTCTCCTAATTCTTGAACTATGTTTTCCCATAGGAATACAAGCTAGTGGATCCACCTAGATGCTATGTTCATGCTTTGTACTACTTTGGCAAGTAGACCACCTTCTTTCGGTGTAGGGTTTCATGACCCCGAATTCTACATTTAGCTTTTCTGGTCTATGTAGGTTAAGGCAACTATTACCAAAAGTAAAATGAAGTAATAATATGAACAATAACTACGGTGACTTAAGGGGTTTGACTTAGTCTAGGTAGAGGTATGAGAGTCTACTTATACATTGCACTAGTTGGCCTTGAGGGAAGTCCTAGAAGGTTGTTCTTATGTTTTTATGTTCTTATAAAGTAAATGTTATGCATATGTTGACTTTATATGTTGATGATCCTATATGATGTTAGTTTCACTTATGAACTTGCTAATGTTTTATATTGCTAAATATGATGATGACTACTATTGATGCGATGTTATGTGAGGTTAGACATTACTTGTGATACTTTGTTTGGTTTTACATGGTTGAGTGAGGTTATGATACTTTTCTTGGTCATTGCACTTGTAGACTTAATGGTGGGTTATAAGTAAGGGTCTTGCATATGTTGTAATGTTATGAACTCTTATACATGCTTTGTTGTTATAAAATGATGTTGGAGTTGTTTTAGTTTTGTACTCAAATATGTTATTATACATTTTGACTTGACTATATTTGATGATGTTGGTCTTATGTTGTACATGGTGTTGATTTAAGGATTATGTGACTATTGGCTTATATGGGTTTTTGGTTGTGAATAAGGCTTTTCAAAGTAACTTAGCATGGATTCGAAGAAATGTTCCCTTTAGAATGAGTTCTAAGTTTATGTGTGCATGTGTTTCCATACTTAGTACAAGTTGTGTACTAACCCATATTTCTCCCTTTTTCCCAAACATTTTAGGTTTCGATCGTTGAAAGGTTCGTAGCCAATTTACAAGGAAGACTTTGATCATTTCTCCAAGTATGGGTATGTCCTCAAGAAACATATGGGTGAATGTCTAGTTGTGACGAACAATTTCTTTGGGTGTGGCAAAAGTGGTCACAAGGTTAGGGATTTCCCTAATGTGAAGGGGCAAGACAAGGGAAGTGGTAAATCTCAAGCAAGTGGTTCTACTATGGATGCTCCAAGAAAGAATCCCTTTTATGCTCTCCTCTTTAGGGGTGATCAAGAGAGTTCTCCCGATGTGGTGACTGGTATGTACAAGTCTTCTTTATTGATGTTTATGCTTTACTTGATCCGGGTGCTACATTGTCTTTTGTTACTACTTTAGTAGCTAGAAAATTTGATATTTTGCCCGATATCCTAAATGAACCTTTTATGGTGACTACCCCGGTAGGTAATTCGGTGGTTGCAAAGAGGGTATATAGAAATTGTCCTATATGTTGCCCAATAGATTTAATCATGTTGAATTGGTAGAACTTGATATGTTTGATTTTTATGTCATTTTGGGAATGTATTGGTTGCATGATTGTTTTGCCTCCATTGATTGTAGAACAAGATTTGTTAACTTCAATTTTCGTAATGAAACCGTTTTAGAGTGGAAGGGGAAAATTCTATTCCTAGAGGTTGTATCATTCTTGTCTAAAGACTTGTAAGATGATCTCTAAAGGGTGTTTATACCATATTGTAAGAGTAAAAGATTTAGACCCCAAAAATCCTCCCATTGATTTAGTCCCCATAGTGAGAGAATTTCTAGAGGTCTTTCCTAATGATCTTCCCAGAATCCTTCCCAAATGGGAAATTGATTTTGATATTGACTTGCTATCAGATACGAACCCCATTTCAATTTCTACTTATCGGATGGGTCCGGCCGAATTAAAAGACTTGAAGGCTCAACTTAAAGACTTGCTAGACAAGGGTTTCATTCGTCCTAGTATTTCTCCATGGGATGCCCCGGTGTTGTTTGTGAAGAAAAAAATGGGTCCCTTAGGATGTGTATTGAGTACCGACAACTCAATAAGGTCACTATAAAGAACAAGTATCCTCTCCCTAGGATTGATGATTTATTTGATCAATTCCAAGGTGCGAGTTACTTTTCAAAGATTGATTTTAGGTCGGGTTATCACCAACTTAGGGTGAGAGGTGAAGATATACCTAAGACGGCTTTTCTAACTAGGTATGTTCACTATGAGTTTCTAGTGTTGTAATTTGGGTTGACAAATTAACCGGTGACTTTTATGGACCTAATGAATAGGGTGTTTTGAAATTACTTAGATTCCTTTGTTATTGTCTTCATTGACGATATCTTGGTATATTCGAAGAATGAGGGTGAACATATGGACCATTTGACGGTGGTATTAAAAGTTCTTAAGGAACACCAACTTTTTTCCAAGTATAGCAAATGTGAATTTTTGTTGAGATCAGTTGCGTTTCTTGGTCATATCATCTCTAGTGAGGGTTTAAAGGTCGATCCAAGAAAGACCGAAGTGGTTAAGAATTGTCCTAGACCTTTGGCTCCAATCGATATAAGAAGTTTCTTGGGTCTAGAGGGTTACTATAGAAGGTTTGTTGATGGGTTTGTGTCTATTGCATCTCCTTTGACAACTTTGACTCAAAAAAATGGTAAATGTGAGTGGTCGGAGGCTTGCGAAAGAACCTTCCAAGTGTTGAAAGATAGTCTTAGCTCCGCTCCGGTATTGACCTTACCGGAGGGTACCAAGGGTTTTGTGGTATATTGTGATGCTTCTTGAATTGGTTTGGGTTGTGTCCTTATGCAACATGGCAAGGTTATAGATTATGCCTCTAGGCAACTCAAGGTTCATGAGGAGAACTACCAAACTCATGATCTTGAGTTAGTGGCCGTGGTGTTTGCCTTGAAAATATTGAGGTATTATCTTTATGGTGTCCATGTTGATGTGTATACCGACCATAAGAGTATTCAATATGTGTTTACCCAAAATAAGTCCAACGACGAAGGTGGTTCGAATTGTTGAAGGATTACGACATGAGTGTTCTCCACCACCCCGACAAGGGTAATGTGGTTGCGGATTATCTGAGTCGTATGACCATGGTTAGTGTGTCTCTTGTAGAGGAAGCCAAGAAATACCTAGTGAAATATGTTAATAAGTTGGCTCGTTTGGGTGTTAGATTGGAAGATTCTCCTAATGGTGGTTTTATGGTCCATCATAACTCTGAATCGTCTTTGGTGGTTGAGGTGAAGTTTAAGCAACACCTTGATCCATCATTGATGGAGTTGAAGGAATCCGTTCTTGGTAATATTAACGAGTCATTCTCCTTAGGGGGAGATGGTGTTTTGAGGTACCAAAAGAGGTTGTGTGTGCCCAATGTTAATGATTTGAGAAACCGGATTCTTGAGGAAGCTCATGGTTCCTATTACTCTATTTATCTGGGTTCTACTAATATGTATTATGACCATAAAGAAGTATTTTGGTGGGATTTCTTGAAAATAGACATAGCAAAACTTGTTGCAAAGTGTCCAAATTGCGAACAAGTGAAAGCCGAGCACCAAAGGCCAGATGGCTTACTTCAAGGAATGCAAGTTCCCTCTTGGAAGTGGGAAGACATTAATATGGACTTCGTAGTGAGTTTGCCTCGAACTCGAAGGCAAAATGACTCTATATGGGTGGTTATGGATAGGTTGACAAAATCCGCTCACTTTATCCCCGTTAATTCTACTTATTCGGCGGAAGAGTATGCAAAGATCTACATCAATGAGATTCTGAGTCTTCATGGGATCCCTTTATCCATCATCTATGATAGAGGTGCTTAATTCACATCTCGGTTTTGGAGGTATTTCCAAAAAGGGTTAGGTACTCAAGTGATGTTAAGCACCGCTTTTCATCCCCAAATGGACGGTCAAGCAGATCATACTATTCAAACCCTTGAGGATATTCTTAGAGCTTGTGTTATTTACTTCAAGGGAATTTGGGATGAACATTTGCCTTTGGTTGAGTTTTCTTATAACAATAGTTACCATTCGACTATATCCATGGCTCCTTTAGAGGCTTTGTATGGTAGGAGATGTAGATCTTCGGTTGGATGGTTTGAGGTTGGTGAGTCTTCACCTTTGGGTCCTGAAATGATCTATGACACTTTGGAGAAAGTTCATATGATAAGGAATAGATTGAAGACAACCTATAGTCGGCAAAAATCTTATGTCGATAATAGGATAAGAGACCTTGAATTTGAAGAAGGTGATAACGTGTATTTCAAAATTTCACCCATGAAAGGGGTGATGAGGTTTGGCAAGAAAGGTAAACTTAGTCCTCGCTATGTGGGTCCCTATGAAATTTTGCAAAGGGTTGGAAAGGTTTCATATTAGTTGAGATTACCTAGTGAGATAGCTTCGGTTCACCCGGTATTCCATGTCTCCAAGCTTAAGAAGTGTATTGGTGACCCCGAGTCCATTCTTCCTATTGAAGGTCTTGGTGTGGATGAGAACCTCTCCTATGAAGAGGTTCCAGTGGAAATCCTTGATCAGCAAGTGAATAAGTTGAATAACAAAGAGGTGGTCTCCGTAAAAGTTCTATGGAGAAACCACCTAGTTGAGGGAGTAACATGGGAGGCCGAGGCCGACATGAAGTCCCGTTATCCTAATCTCTTTTCTAATTAATGTTGGTTGTTACTATGAATAATGAAAATAATGAGTTAATTTGTATTTGACTTGTTTTGTAAAGATATGCATAATTATGAAAAGTTTTTTTGCTAAAATGAAGTTTCATAAAAAAATGCTCTTTGGCTTGATTAGCACTTAATTGTGTATTTGGTATGTTGTTGCCTTTATGAAATGATATGGAGCATGATGATATATGTTGTGAAAGGAGTTTTGGCATAATTGACTCTTTAATGCCATGTTAAGCTCATGTTGTTGTTGATAAGGTAGTTCCTCATGTTTTGATTTTGAGCTCTTATGTGTGTTAATTGAAGTTTTTAGTTACTTGAAAAATGCCATTATTATATGGTTAATGGAGTGGTGAAGCACTCCTTTGAGTTGTAACTCATTTTGATTATGTATGTTGTTGGTTGGGCTGCTAGTATTGAGTCTATCCTTTCCCTTCAAAAGATTTTGGTGTCATTCGTGGACGAATGTTCCCAAGGGGTGGGGGATAATGTAACACTCCGAAAGTCCAAGACCTAATCTAGAGCCTCACATGAGTATATAATACTTCGAACACTGTTATAAGACCTAAAATAATGTTTATAAGTCATTTAGTAAGTTTTAGAGTCAAGACGTCAAGAAACGTCCATGACGTCCTGAGATTTGTGAAAGAGGTGCTTGTGTGCCTTAGCCTATTTCACGGGGTTTTAGGAGTCGGAATTTGATAAAAATTGGTGGAAAGGTGTCAAAATAGTGTTAGAGTATGTTTAGGGTCAAAACGTTTGGGTACAACAACCCAAGGACTACCCTAAGCGTCCTTGTAGAGGACCCTTGCATTAGACCCAAATCTGCGAAATGGGGCAGTGTTGACAATAGCCAACTATGGTTGCCAAACGATGGACCGTCGTCTTGATGATGGGGCGTTGATGGATCCATAGTCCCACAGTTAGCCACTTTTCTAAAAGTGGCCAGAAACATGGTTTCTGACGCAAACGATGGTTGTGCAAGACGGTGGGGGGGGCAAGGGCGTCGACTGACCTACGAATCGTAGGTCGGGGTCTCGTAGGACAGGTCTGTGATTTTCTGTTTGGTCTTAACTAACTTCATTTTATTAGTTAGTTGGTTAGTTGGTTAATTAAGTGTTAGGGAAGGTCTAATTAACTTAATTAAGGACCTATATAAAGATCTAAGCCTAATTAAACTAACCCCACACCCCCAATTCCCAAACTCAAATCACTCTTCCTTCTCTCTACTTTCTCTCTCCCCTAAAGAAGAACTCCATAGAAGACCAAGGTCAAGGGCAGTAGGGCTTAAAGAACACCACTTTCCTCCATCAATCTTCAAGAAATATAAAGGTATGGGAACCTTTCACCTTTGGGATTCCTTTCCCCAAAGGGTTCTTTTAAAATTGGTTTCAAAAAGTTGAATTGCATATGGGTTTCTTCCTAATCCGCGATTGATCTTTTCAATTGTGTTGTTCTTGATTTCTATTGGTTATGATGATTATATTATGATATATTATTGGTTAATTGAGTTAGATCTTGATAAGTATACCTTGTATGTGGTAGGCATGATGAATTTGACCCAATTCCCTAACCCTAGATTATGAACTCATGTTGATTCAATTAGGATTGATATAATTAACTTAGACATTGTTTTATATACTATTGTATAATGATATTACACCTACTGTGGGGGTGGAATTGGATGGTTTATGGTAAAACCATGGATGATGGCTTGTGAAGGATATGGGTAAGTCTTTGTAATCTCAAACCTTTACTTCAATTATGATGGCTTGTACTTGGTGATGAAGTTCAATTGAAGTATATCTTCTGATTGAATTAAGTAGGTGTTGGTATGATGATGCAATTGAAATGTCTTAATTATGTGAATTGTGAGATTATGATTAAGATGTAATGATATAAGGTTGGTCATTAACTACCTATGTGCCTTACGATGATATGATGATGTTAAAGAGTTAATCTCACATATGAGGGTTGTATAGAAAGGGCATTCTCATGCAATTCCTATTGAGATAATTACTATGATATACAAGGGGTTAGTCTCCTATGACCTAAACTAAGTTATGATTGTTAAATCAAGGCATAAAGACATTTCAAAAGGGACTCTAACTTAGCACCAAGTGAACTAGTAGTGAGGAGTGTCCCTTCCCAAGTAGGGAAGGTAGGTTCACTGTTATACTCATGAGATAGACATTACAATGCCCATGGAATAAAGAGGTTCTCAAACATGTCTCCTAATTCTTGAACTATGTTTTCCCATAGGAATACTAGCTAGTGGATCCACCTAGATGCTATGTTCATGCTTTGTACTACTTTGGCAAGTAGACCACCTTCTTTCGGTGTAGGGTTGTCATGACCCCGAAATCTACATTTAGCTCTTGTGGTCTATGTAGGTTAAGGCAACTGATACCAAAAGTAAAATGAAGTAATAATATGAACAATAACTACGGTGACTTAAGGGGTTTGACTTAGTCTAGGTAGAGGTATGAGAGTCTACTTATACATTGCACTAGTTGGCCTTGAGGGAAGTCCTAGAAGGTTGTTCTTATGTTTTTATGTTCTTATAAAGTAAATGTTATGCATATGTTGACTTTATATGTTGATGATCCTATATGATGTTAGTTTCACTTATGAACTTGCTAATGTTTTATATTGCTAAATATGATGATGACTACTATTGATGCGATGTTATGTGAGGTTAGACATTACTTGTGATACTTTGTTTGGTTTTACTTGGTTGGGTAAGGTTATGATACTTTTCTTGGTCATTGCACTTGTAGACTTAATGGTGGGTTATAAGTAAGGGTCTTGCATATGTTGTAATGTTATGAACTCTTATACATGCTTTGTTGTTATAAAATGATGTTGGAGTTGTTTTAGTTATGTACTCAAATATGTTATTATACATGTTGACTTGACTATATTTGATGATGTTGGTCTTATGTTGTACATGGTGTTGATTTAAGGATTATGTGACTATTGGCTTATATGGGTTTTTGGTTGTGAATAAGGCTTTTCAAAGTAACTTAGCATGGATTCGAAGAAATGTTCCCTTTAGAATGAGTTCTAAGTTTATGTGTGCATGTGTTTCCATACTTAGTACAAGTTGTGTACTAACCCATATTTCTCCTTTTTTCCCAAACATTTAAGGTTTCGATCGTTGAAAGGTTCCTAGACAAGTTACAAGGAAGACTTTGATCATTTCTCCAAGTATGGGTATGTCCTCAAGATCCGAGGATGATGCCTTTTCTCATTCTACCTATGTTACTTGATATAGTCCAAGGATATTCGTTTCACTCTTATTGTTCAAGACATTGTTGTAAGCCCTAAGTGGCAATTATACATTTGTGTAAGGGCTATGCCCAAAATTTTCTATTCCGTTTAGATGGTTTTATATGAGACATCCCTATTAAGAATATATAGTGTATATTGTATATGTGGCATAAAAGTACAAGCCTATGTAAGCTTCTTATGCGAGGAGTCTAACTAAACTCCCTATGTATATATGATGTGTAATCGAGAGGTCTATGTAAGCCTCAAGATGTAGATGTATATGAAATTTTTTAATTTTCCACACTTTTTAACCTATGAATGTAATGACTAATGCTAAGAGGCTAATCTTAGTCCTCTCCGAGAACGACGACGCCGGTTACGTCTAGGGGGTGCTCACAGGATGTGACACGTAAGGTCTAAACTACCCGTACCCCACCACCGCATGCATAACGTTCTTGAAAGGCGCCTAATTGTCCCAAATTAATGTCTAAGAGGTATTGGAAAACTATAAAGGAGGTTTATACTAAAATAGAATATAGGCTCCTAACAAGCCTTCCTAGACACCAAGTCAAAATAATAGGACGAGCAATGAGCATATAAATCTTAGATTGACCTCTAGATTTTAATTTAGCATGCTGGAAATCACAATTAAAGTGAAAAGGTCTCATGCTTAAGTGTGTGCACAAATATACAACATCAATACAACATCAAATAGTTTAAACATCATGCTTATAATTATTATTAGTGATTTAATGGTGGCAACATATATTACATCGTGCATGAATGTAATGACCCTGAAAATGAACTACGTTATCTAGAGTCTCACATGTGTCTAAAAAGGTTAATAACATGTAAATAAAGTGTTTTACAACATGTATAGTTGATTTGAAGAGGTTTGGAGGTCAAACTTCCAAGAACGTCCAAGACATTCGAAAGTTAGTCTTTTGACGTGCTAGTGTGTACTTGCATGTTTGCCTTGTTTTTATGTGCTTTATGGAGTCTAAAAACAGTAAAGGTGAACCTAGTATCTTAATAGTAATGTTAAGAGTAAAAAAGTCCGGGTACGACTCCCCAAGGACTACCCTAAGGGTCCTTGAGGAGGACCCAAACATCGGACAAGGAGGCTTCCCAAGGCAGCATGCAACACCAAGATCTGGATGCTGCCACGCATCGCGCGCCTGGCACTGAGTGTGACTTTGGTTCTCTCACCGTACACGAGATCCACTGCCTCAAAAATCATGGGAGGCAAGATTTGGGGCTTCCTCCGCGACGCGCAACCACTTTCCATATTCGGTTGCGTCGTTTAAAGTCAATTTGACATATCTAAAAGTCCTAATAAGTATGGGGGTGGTTTGGTAACTTTGGGTGTCAGTTATAAACAGTTTTTAGGACCTATTTAACCCATTTACCAAGTCAAAACCATAACACCCATTAAGAAATCAAAATCCCCAAAACTCTCTTCTCTTCCAAAAACCCGAAAACCTCCATTGAAGACCAAGCTCAAGAACAATCTATGGAGGTGCATTTTGGAGATTTATTCTCATATATTCATGGGATTTATTATGTAGAAGGTATGGTAATCCTTCATCCCTAGATAACAATTCATCTATACATTCCTTTCAATGCTTTTTCCAAACATTTTTTTAAGTCAAAAACCCTATCTTTCAATCTAGCCATGTGTTCTTTCTCAAATTGATTTCAAAAGCATTCTAATGATGAATATATGTTTAGATACTGATTTTATGATGAAATTCTATCCAATTTTATCAAGAACCCATGATCCTCTTAATTTCTCAAATTGGCCTATAATGTGGGTCTTGTGATGTTGATGATATGATGATTAGATTATGTTTAGATTATCATGAATTGATTAGTTATATATTCATTTATGTCAATTGATTATGAATTGTTGGGAATTTATAAAGATGATCATTAGCTTGGAGATTTGGTAAGTTGACCTATTTTTCTCTTATTGGCTTAGAATGTATATTGAATTGTGATGAATGGTATGGTCCACTTATGATGGCAGTGTTTAAATTATTGTACACGTTTATGTGTTATGATCATGGACTTGAGGGCATTAGAAGCAAGATGAATTGATATGATGATTTCCATGTTTAGGAAGTTGAAGGATTTATACTTGATTCTAATATCATGTTCCAAGTAAATTGATGTTATGTGAAGTATATGAATAGCCCTCAAAACTAGTTGCATGACCTAGGTGTGGGGATGGTGTTATATGGATATGTGTGATGATCATGTTAGGGTTGGGTGGTATATATGGCTAGTGATAAAGAATATACTTTTATCATGACCCCTACCTGTATGAACCCTATATGAATGTGTGATCAAATTATGCTAGGAGTCTTCTATTCTATTGTTGAATATGTAATTGCCTCCTATGATATAATGTGAGTGTGTGTTGTCTATAGTCTTAAATACTCAAGGTGTGTTTGACTCAAAACTTGAAAGAATGTTGTACATGTGTTGAGATCTTTAGAGGGTGGCTTCCTCAATGCAATGTGATAGCCATTATGTGATCATGTTGACCAATGTACACACACTTCATGCATATCTATGAGTAGGGTAGATTCATCATGACTAAGGAAAGGATAGTTTTTCTATGAATCATTACCCATTTCTATGCATGTAAAGTATATGATTAATGAAGTTATGAACAAGTGTGCCTAAAGTTGTTTATGTGAAGGTAGATCTCACATATATGTACCCACAAACATGCATGTATGAATGAAGTATGTTAATGGTAGTCTAATGAATAAGTGAGTCTCTTGAAAGGTATTACTCAATTGTACTCTAAACTAGACTATAGTATGAATATGATATGATTATGTGAAAGTACGTTCTCACATAATGTAGGTTCTATGATGAAAGGACATTCTCATCTTAGATACCCTTGAGCTATATGATGTATGAGAGTGTAAGTCCCTAAAGCCTAATCCTTATGAACTAATGTTATATAAAGGCTTAATGATGTTTAAAAAGAGAGTTTAAGATTAGTACCAAGTGAACATGACAAATGAGAGTGGGAGCTTCACGTTAGTATGTTCGACTTCCCACAAAGAGAACCTTCACATTAGAAAGTCCGGGTTCCCAACATAGATGTTGTCTCATGAGATGGAAACCTCCACATTAGCAATTCAAGGTTTCTATGAAATCTCCTTGTTCCATAACTACGTGCCCCTTTAGGTTTTAGCTTAGTGGATCCACTAGAATATCTATTCTGTATGAAGGTCCTACCATAGAAAGTAGTATCCTCTCTTTTCAGTGTGGGAGTAGAACACTGGATTCCATGTAGCTCACATGGTCTATGTCAGTTATAGTTATGTCTCTCAAAAGTTAAGAAAAGAACTAAGATAAGAATATGAATTCTAAACAAATTCCTTGAGAAGTGTACTTAGTATAGCGAGGACTATGGACCCTACATATGCATTGCATTAGATGACTTCAAGAAAGGATAGGATTTGAGCCTCTTATAAAGTAAAGACTTACAAATTGAATGACTTGTATGAATGCATGATTAAGTGACTTTGTTATTTGAAGACATGAATTATGACTATGCATGTGAGTTACACTTGTGGCGTCTAAATGAGTTTACTTAGTATATGTGGGGGTATGGGACTCCATGTGTACATTGCACAAGTAATATTGTGAAGAGGTTATGAGGGTAGTTTAGGAAGGATATTATAATAGATATTATACACCTATGATAGATACAGGAGCAGAAGCAAATATATGTAAATATAATTGTTTACCTGAAGATAAATGGGAAAAGTTAAATACACCATTAGTAGTAACAGGATTTAATAATGAAAGTAGCTTAATAACTTACAAAGCAAAGAATATAAAAATACAGATATGGGATAAAATATTAACAATAGAAGAAATGTATAATTTTGAATTTACAACAAAAGATATGCTTTTAGGAATGCCATTTCTAGATAAATTATACCCTCATATAATAACAAAAACACATTGGTGGTTTACTACACCTTGTGGATATAAAATAGGAGCTAAAAGAGTTAACAATAAACAAAGAAAAGTAACAGAATGGATAAAAGGAAATGAAAAAATAAATCAAAAATTGGAAAATATAAATACAAAGGAAATAAATAAACTTGAAATAATAATTTTTACGATAGATAAAATAAAAATGATAAATGAACAATTAGAATTTTTATATAGTGAAAATCCATTAGCAGGATGGGAAAAACATAAAACAAAAATAAAAATTGAGTTAATAGACGAAAATAGTATAATAACTCAAAAACCATTAAAATATAATTTTGATGATTTAAATGAGTTTAAATTACATATAAATGAATTATTAGAAAACAAGTATATACAAGAAACTAATAGTAAACATACAAGCCCAGCATTTATAGTAAATAACCATAGCGAACAAAAAAGAGGTAAAAGTAGAATGGTAATAGATTATAGAAACCTAAATGCCAAAACTAAAACATATAATTACCCAATACCAAACAAGATATTAAAAATAAGACAAATCCAAGGATATAACTATTTTAGTAAATTTGACTGTAAATCAGGATTTTACCATCTAAAGTTAGAAGAAGAATCTAAACAGTTAACAGCATTCACAGTACCGCAAGGTTACTATGAGTGGAATGTTTTACCTTTTGGATATAAAAACGCACCAGGTAGATATCAACACTTTATGGATAATTATTTTAACCAATTAGAAAATTGTATAGTATATATAGACGATATATTGTTATACTCAAGAACACAGGAAGAACATATAAAGTTATTAGAAAAATTTATACACATAGTTAAAATTTCAGGAATAAGTTTAAGTAAGAAAAAAGCAGAAATTATGCAATCACAGATAGACTTTTTAGGAATTCAGATAGATAAAAATGGTATAAAAATGCAAATACATATAGTACAGAAAATAATTAATTCAGATGAAAATATTGATACAAAAAAGAAATTACAATCCTTTTTAGGATTAGTAAATCAAGTACGAGACTATATACCTAAATTAGCAGAATATTTAAAACTATTACACAAGAAATTAAGAAAAGATGTAGAATATCACTTTGATAACAAAGATAAAGGATATATAAAAAAAATTAAAAATTTATGTAAAAAGTTACCTAAATTGTGTTTTCCTAATGAAAATAAAACATTTGATTATATAGTTGAAACTGATTCAAGTGATCATAGTTATGGAGGAGTTCTAAAATATAGATATAAAAATGAAAAAATAGAACATCATTGTAAATATTATTCAGGATCATATACTGAACCACAAATTAAATGGGAAATTAATCGAAAAGAGTTATTAGCATTGTATAAATGTTTATTAGCTTTCGAACCATATATTGTTTATAATAAATTTATTGTAAGAACAGATAATACTCAAGTAAAATGGTGGATAACAAAGAAATTAGACGATTCAGTTACAACAAAAGAAATACGAAGACTGGTATTAAATATATTGAATTTTACATTTACAATTGAAGTAATTACAACTGACAAAAATATGATTGCAGATTACCTATCAAGACAAAGGTACACAAACTGAACAAAAAAAAAAGATATGATGGAAGAAATACTCAAATCCATTACTACACTTTGTAATAAAGTGGACAGTATGGACAAAGAGATACAAAAGCTAAAGACTAATGAAGTTAATCTGAAGTCTAAAGCTAAAGATAGTAGTCAGCAGCATGACTCTAAATATGCGGAGCTACGTCGTGAGGCAGACGGTAAACAGCCAGAGCTAGAAGGTGACGTTGAGAAACACCTAAAAACTCAAGCTATTAACGAGTTATCTATTGCAGGTATTGCAGGTACAAGTAAAAGAGTTATGGAAAAACCCATTCCAAAAAATACAAATTTAAACAGCTTATTTACAAAACCCTTTGTACCAAAAATCCAGATAATAGATACCCCTACTCCACAAACATCTACCTATGCAGCTAGTATAAATAAAGAAAAGAAAGTATACAACCATATTTCCAAAAACTATATTGAAAACATATACCAAATAATAACCTTTCTGAATTCAAAACCAAGATCTACCACCACTACAGATAAAGCCCAAGACTATGTAACCCAGAAATTACAAGGTTATAACAAACTTATCGCACAACCAAAAACTAATCCCAACCTAGTAAAAACATGTTATAATTATGGTTTATTAAGTACTGTTTATACATATACAGGTGAAGAGCTAAGTGGAATACCGGAAGTCCACAGATCGTTTTTAATATATAAAAAGATAACAAAAGGAAATTTATTCTTTGTTAAAATATATACAGCACCAGCTGAGATACTCTACAACGAGATAAAACCTATGATTCAGGTAGTTAAAATTTGTTTAACTCAAGATATGATAATTCCTGAAGAGATAAGCCAACAGCCAGAGATATCTAAAATTGAAATACCTAGCTTTCTTGCAAACAAAAGAATAATTGGATTATCAACAATTATTCAAGAACTGGCAAATAATTATTTACAAGGAAAAGCTATTTGGAGTTATTATTCAAGAGATCATTTAATGATATATGCAAATTCACGCGAAGTTAGACAAGCAGATATGGACGAAGTTCAGAAATGGATATTGTCCTTATTAAAACCTGAAGCTATGCCAACAACTAGAGCTATAAAGAAGGGATTTATTTCCGAAGAATTATTAATCAGATATTGCAAGATAATTGGGCATAAATACCCAGATCATATATGCTCAAAATGCAACGAAGGAGATAGAGATATTCCAGAAGTTCTATTTGAGTAAAGATATCAGATAAGATGAAGACTGCAAAGAGATAAGAACGACAAAGAGATAAAAAAGGAAAAAGATAGTGTGTATAGTATGTCGGCCAAAATAGGCCACTAGTATAAAGTTTTTGACATTTTTTGTTTATAGTCAAAAGTAGTGTCGGCCATATGTAAAAAGTCAGGCCATTAGTATAAAGTAAAGTAGTTTAACGTTTTATGTCGGCCAAATGTTTTTAGGCCAAGTGTAAAAGTTGTGTCGGCCATTATATTAGGCCAATAATGTAAAGTTTGTGTATATATAGAGGCTTCAGTCCTCATAAATAAGATATCAGCATTCCCACACATCTCTCTTCTCTCTTAATCCGCTTCCCCCCCGAAATTGGTATCAGAGCTAAGTATCAAAAGAGCTAGATATTCAGACCATTTGCCTGAATGAAATCGAATAAGATATTCAACTTTGTCATGGGGATTAACTTGTTTTAAAATTCCTCCATAACCAATATTAGAAGCATCAGTCTCAATAATTTTAATCCAATTAGGATTAGCTAAAGTAAGACACGGTAAATATTTAACTCGTTGTTTAATAGATTGAACTAACTTAGTGAGGTTATTAGTCCAAGGCAATAATTTACCTTTCTTTAACCTATCAGTCAAAGGAGCAATTTCTTTAGACAGATTTTTATAAAATGGAGAAATATAATTTAGGCTGCCTAAAAATCTTTGCAACATTGTTTTATCAGTAATTTCATCTGGAAATTTTGATGCAAAATCAATAGATCTTTGAATAGGAGTTATTTTTCCTTTACAAATTTGATGACCCAAAAATCGAACATCAGTCTGAAAAAGACTCATTTTAGTTTTGGATATAACTAAACCATTTTGTATAACAATAGTTTTGAAAATATCTAGATGTTTAATATGCAATTCTAAAGTTTTTGAATACACAAGAATGTCATCTATATAAACAATGATAAAATCCATATAAGGATTAAAAATATCATTCATAATTTTCTGAAATTCAGAAGGAGCATTTTTTAAACCAAAAGGCATAACATTCCATTCGTATTGACCAAATGGAACATTAAAAGCAGTTCGATAAGTATGTTCGTTAAAAATTTGAATTTGCCAATAACCTGATTTTAAATCAAATTTAGAAAATATATTGGCATCGTATAATCTGGAAAGAAGATCTTTCTTATTAGGAATAGGATATCTAATCCATTTTAAAACTTTATTCAGGGGTTTGTAATTTATTACCAACCTGGGAACACCTCTTTCTTGTTCTGCAGCATTATTAACATAGAAAGCAGTACAAGACCATGGAGATTTAGAGGGTTTTATAAGTCCCTTTTGTAATAAACTATCAATTTCCTTTTTACAGAAATCTACTAATTCAGCATTCATCTGACAAGGACGAGATTTTGTCGGAATATCATTTTCAGAAAAAGATTCTTCATAAGGCAAAGATACAATATGCTTTTTCCTATTCCAAAAAGCATTTGGATGTTCTGCACTTTAGAAAATATATTGGCATCGTATAATCTGGAAAGAAGATCTTTCTTATTAGGAATAGGATATCTAATCCATTTTAAAACTTTATTGAGGGGTTTGTAATTTATTACCAACCTGGGAACACCTCTTTCTTGTTCTGCAGCATTATTAACATAGAAAGCAGTACAAGACCATGGAGATTTAGAGGGTTTTATAAGTCCCTTTTATAATAAACTATCAATTTCCTTTTTACAGAAATCTACTAATTCAGCATTCATCTGACAAGGACGAGATTTTGTCGGAATATCATTTTCAGAAAAAGATTCTTCATAAGGCAAAGATACAATATGCTTTTTCCTATTCCAAAAAGCATTTGGATGTTCTGCACAAATATCAGCTGCCATATTACCAGAAATCAATTTAATTTTTTCCTGTACTTTAGCAAATTGTAAAGAGTCTGAAATATTCATACTATAAATTTCCATTTGTAAAGACTCTACATGCTTTTGTTTTAAATGAATTAAAGAGTTAATATCTCTAGTAACAGGTTCAGTTATAAACTCAAATTTAATGGAATTACCATTATAATTTGCTGTAAAACCTTTTGCATTTAATTGAGAAAATGGGTAAATAGCATTTATGAAAGGAGTACCAAGAATAATTGGCGGAGATAATTGATTTTTTACCAGAAAGAAAAAGTGAGGAATACAAACCTTACTCTGGCAAATACAAGTATTAGACAATTTATATTTTATGTCTAAAGCATGATTGGAAGCAGATTTAACAATATGAGTTGTTTTTTCAAAAAATCTTGAAGGAATTAATCCTTCCTGAATACAACTAACATCAGCACCTCTATCAATCATAGCAATACTTGATCAATCGGATAATTTCTTTTTTCTTTTAAATTGTTCTTTTTCTTTATAGTTTTTTACATAATTTCTTTTTCTTGGATTTTTATATTTATATTTATTGGGAGTTTTCCTAT
Organism: Solanum lycopersicoides; assembly: GCA_022817965.1. NCBI lineage: Eukaryota > Viridiplantae > Streptophyta > Magnoliopsida > Solanales > Solanaceae > Solanum > Solanum lycopersicoides. Next base: position 45,014,160 of record CM040625.1, on the reverse strand, counting down.
ATTTCTTATTTTTTCTAGGTTTTCTATAATATTTATCATTGCATCTAAATTGGGGTGCTACTTTGTTTTTACAACATTTTCAATTTTTAATTAATACTTTTTCCATGTTGAATTTTTCTTTTTGATCTTCGCATAATTTGACAAACCAATGTTTTAAATATGTTATTCTAGATCCTAAAGTATCTGTCATTTCTTCATTATTCCAATCTTTAATTACATTTGTACTAAATGGTTCTGGTAATTTTATAAAGTATTGTTTTCTTATTTCTGTAGCTTCTTTTGTAGTATATTGTGATTTATAGTAAAATTCTTTAAATGCGCATGTATATTCTTCTAAATAACACATATTGCATATAGATAATTTTGATAGTAATTGTCTATTTATTATTTTTTCTTTGTTTTGTTCTTTTATATCTGTGGTCATATTACCAAATTCATTTCTTATAGCTAATTCGTATTTTTCTAGTATTTCTATATTAGATGTTGTTGTTGATCCATCTGGGTTTTTATCACTCCTAAGTGCTGCTTTACTTTCTAATGGTAAATTATCTATCCATAATTTTGTTGTTCCTATCAGTGTTCTTTCTATATATCCTGGGGTGTCTTTTATTGTTATTTTATTGTCTACTAATTGTTTTGCTAAATTTCCTATCCATAATAAGATTATTTTATTAATATCTATTACACAATCTAAATCTAAAAAGTTATTTGTTTCTGTTATTTGTTTAGGTGTCCAATTCTTATTTAATCTACTTTTCCATATAGAGTCTATTCTATCTGAATTTTCATAACTTCTTGTATAATAGGTTTGTATTGCTTTTCTAGGATTATGTCTAGGACTATTATCTGGAGTTTTTACTCTAGATGTTTCTGGTTTATGCATATCGCCTGTATTTATTTCTAAATTTTTTAATTTGTCTGTTTTTTCTATTTTCTCTAAAATTTCTGTATATGTTTCACTTATATCACTTACTTCTGAATTTCTTTCTTCTAATTCATTAATTTCATTTATTTCATCTATTTCTAGATTCTCATTTTCATTTAATATTTGTTTCATTTTATTTATTTCAGTTTCTAATGTAACTTCTTTTTCTCTTTCTTTAGCTAATTTTTCTTTTTGTTTAGTTTCATATAATAATTTTAATTGAGCTAATTCTTTTTCTACAACTAAGGTTGTAGTAAAGGAAAGAGTCCTTATGTGATGTTATGAAGTATGTGGCCTTATGTCTAGTTACTAATGAAAGTGTTATGACTTGTTGAGTATGTTATGCCTAGTCTAAGGTGACTTCTTAGGTACGCCTGATGAAGGTAGTATTATGGGGTGCTACCTACACATGGAACTAGTGTGACTTATGAGTTGTTTTAGGTGAGGGTCCTTGTGTGAAACTTATGTCTATGAGGTGCTTATGACTTGTGAATGTATGTGGTTGTTTTTATGAAGCATATCTATGATAGACTATTGCAAAGTGACCTCATGTTGATACATTGTACTAAGTGCACTTGAGGGTTCCTTAAGGAAAGAAGTAAGATAAAAGAGAGGTAATGTATTGTATGTATTGTATATGCCTCAAAGTATGATAAATGGATTTATATGCTATTATGAGTAGTATGCATGTCTATATGATGTATGTGAACTATATTGAGTTTATATGAGCCTATGTTTATGAAGTTTACTAAAAAGACATGTTGCATTATTTCAAAGGAACTGTCCTCTTTAAATACATATTTTTGCACGGTTGCCATACTTAGTGCATTCTTGTACTAATACCATTCTTCTTCATATTTTTACACAAAGTGTAGGGGTTGATGGCTAGAGGATGTCTCCTATGTGAAATGTAACACTTCGAAAATCCAAGACGTGTTCTAGAGCCTAACGTAAGTGTAATACGGTCTAGACACTGTTAAGGTCTATTTTAATGAATATAAGTCATTTAGTAAGTCTAGAAACCAAAATGTTCAAGAACGTCCATGACGTTTGGAAACTAGTTCAAGGAGGTACTAGCGTGCCTTAGCCTATTTGACTAGCTTTTAGGAGTCGAAAATTCATGAAAATTGGTGGAAAGGTGTATAACAAGTTTCTAAGTAGATTCATGGTCGAAACTTCTGGGTACGACTTCGCAAAGAAGAACCAAGGGCCTTGAGAAGGACCCTTTTATTTTGGGATCAAAGACTGCCTGGGCAGTGTGACCAATGACTTGCAGTCGACGATCCGTGTGTCAATCGACGGGGGCGTTGATGAACACTTAGACATTTTCCCCAAGACAGGTTTTGTACCAGTCTCTGACCAAAATGACGGACCAACAGGACGGAGGGTCCTTTGGCCGTCGTCTCACAGACGTATCGTCGATCGGGGTCTCGTCTGTGAGGGGTCTAATTTGCTGCACATTTTAGTTAGTTCCAATTAATTAATTAAGGGGTTAGGTCGTTAGTTGGGGTTTAAGGGGAGTCTAATTAAGTTAATTAACACCCCAACCCCATTAGACTAACCTAAGCTCTCATAACACACAAACCCAAATTCTCTTCCTTCTCTCTTCTTTCTCTCTCTAGTTGAAGAACTCCATTGAATACCAAGATAGGGGATGGTTTAAGGGATTCAAAGGTACGAATATATCCATCAATTCTTCATCAAACATTAAGGTATGTAATATATAATTCACCTTTGAGATCTCTTTCATCAAAGGGTTCCATCAAAGTGATTTCAAAAGCTGAGTTTCAAGTGGGTTTCATCCATTCTCGAAATTGATGTTATGAACTGATTTGTTTATGATTTATTTGGGATATTATGAATAGATTAACATTTATTATAAATTAATTATGATATTTATTGATGGTTTGGTCTAGTTTATAGAAGAGGACCTTCACCCCTTAACCCTAGGTTATGATCTTAATATGAATTGTGCAATGTTGGTTCAATTGACTTGGTTATTGATTGAATTACTATTCTATGATGTTATTGTAGCAATTATGAATATATTAAGATTAATTATAGGCCTATCATGATATTTATTGAATAGTTGATTTAGGTTATGAAACATGTTGTGAATGTGACCTAAGTCTCTTATCTTAAGCTATGAACTAGTGATGAATTGTGATATAGTGATGCAATTGGCCTTGTTATTCTATTGGTTATTGTTGTGTGATGATATTACTCCCCTATTGGGTTGAGTTAAGGTTTGATGGTAAGACCTTGAAGATGAATTATGAAGGAGACTTGGTAAGTCTGGTAATCCCTATTCTTTACTTCAATTATGGTTACTTGAGATTGAGTGATGATATTGCATTGAAGTATACCTTGTATTAGGATTGATAGGGTTGGTATGATGTTGAATTTACATATCTTGATAATGGTTGTGAGGTTGATTAAGATGTAAATGTTATAAGGATGGTGATGACTTCCAATGTGCCTTATCATGAATGAATATGTACATGTGCTAACCTCACTTATATGAATTGTAATGAAAGGACTATACTCATGCAATTCTTATTGAGATATGATGATGATGATTATATAAGGGCCAGACCCTATGACCTAAACTAAGCTATGATTACTAATAAAGACATTAAAGACATTTCAAAATGGACTCTAGTTTAGCACCGAGTGATCTTATATGTGACGGGGTGACACCTTCCCAAATAGGGAAGGTAGGGTTCACTATGGTCCTCACAGGGTGGATAGACTCATGACCCAAATAGGGTGTAGAGTGATGTTTCCAAGACGACCCAAGTTCCTTAAACTATGTTTCCACCATTGGAATACTAGCTAGTGGATCCACCTAGATGCTATGTTCATGTTGGGTTCTACCTTGGCCGGTAGACCACTTTCCATCGGTGTAAGGTTTTACAACACCGGATTCCACATTTAGCTCTTGTGGTCTATGCCGGTTAAGGCAAGTGTTCCCTAAACTAAAATGAACTAATGAAGTATCAATCAACTAGGGCGACTTGAGAGGTTTGACTTAGCCTAGGTAGGGGTATCAGACTCTACCTATGTCTTGCACTAGTTTGCCTTGAAGGAACCCTTAGAAGGTTGATATTATGTATGTATATTATAATGAATGCAAATGATGATAATATGATGATCTTACATGTAAATGATATTATATGGTAATGGTATTTTATGAGCATGTAGTTGGTCTTTATTGCTAAAGTATGATGTTATGTATCCTTAAAAGTTATGTTATGTGAAGTTGGATATTAGTCATGGTTCTTGGTGATTTACTTGATTGAGTAAGGTTATGGGCTTTGCTTGGTAATTGCACTTGTTGACTTAATTAGGGTTCATGAGTAGTTGTCTTACTTTATTATGATATGATGAACTCTTATTCATACTTGTGATGTTATTACTTGATGATAGGGTTGTATTTGATTTGGTTGCAAGTATGTTGATATGCATATTACTTGCTTTGACTTAATGAATATGTCTTGTTGATTGGTATGGTATGCTTGATTATGCATAAGACTTTCAAAAGGAAAAAATAGCATGTTTTAATGACAGGTCCCTTTTTAGCATGATTTGACCTTATATGTGCATATGGTCTCATACTTAGTACAAAGGGTGTACTAACCCCATTTTCTCCCTTTTCTCCCAACATTTTAGGTTCGGTCGTTGAGGGCTCTTTGTGACGACTTTGAAGAAGACTTGGAATTTCTCAATCATCCCAGTGGGTAGGTCCTCACTTTCCGAGGGCGATGACAATATCAAGCTTATGAAGTTGTTTTAGTTTAAAGACTCTTATGTTCATTCTTTTTTCATTTGAGCCCGGATTGTATAGCCTATATGTGGCTCTTTTACGTTGATGTATGGGCTATGCCCAAATTACTATAATCTTGCTAGATGGTTATGAGATGATACACTCTTTAAAGACTACGTTCTATCTTATATATATATATATACTTATGTGCAATAAAAGTAGAAGACTATGTAATATTCCTATATGAAGGGTCTATGTATACTCAATATGAATATAATATGTGTATGTAGAGCTCTATGTAAACCTCAATGAAGAAGTAATGAAAAGTTTTAAATTTTCCGTATTTGTAACCTATGAATGTAATGATGTATGCTAAGAGGCTCGTCTTAGTCCTCAAAGAGGACGCCGACGCCGGTTACGTCTAGGGGGTGCTCCCCGTATGTGACATGAAAAACTTTGATAGATCTCCAAAGTTCAAGTAAAGGAGACCTTATGATTCAAGGGTTGCCCATGTCAAGATGTTTTCTTTAAGTTTATGTAATATATTAGACTTGTATTTTATGTTGTTAAGGGTCGTGTTCCTATTCTATTCTATTGAGTTGTGTCTTAAGATGACAAAGAGACTTAGAGTCTACTTACGTACTTATGCTATTTTATATATATGAAGTGATGATTCTAGCATATGATGTGCTATGAAAGTTTTAAATATTCCGCTATTTTTATTACGATTATGCAATGAAAGATGTCTAAGGGCTTGTCTTAGACCTCCAAGAGGTCGACGACGCCGTGTCGCGATCTAAGAGTACTCTAAATTCTAGGGGGTACTTTGGGTCGTAACAATGAAGTAGTTATTAGTTTATTTTAAGGTGGCAGAGAGGTGATGATAAATGTCAATTTATCAGCAAGATTTAATCAGGTCAAGCAAGTAGCAAATGCAGAAAATGATAAGTAACAAAACAATTAACTTTAAGTGGATAAAGAATTATGCAAAAAATTATTAATTAACAGTGTTCAAATGTATGATTATATCGGGGCAATGGGTATTTAAAGTACCTGAATTTAGGAAAGTATTCAAAATATGATTTATTTTTATTTTTATTTAAGTGGCAAGGTTGTTTAAATGTAGAAAATAAAAGTTTCAAGAAAATTTGGACAAGAGCAGATCTTATATTAAGTAATTCAGATTGAAAACTATGCTGATTTTAGTTATTTACTTATATAAAAAAATAACTATGTCATATACCAAAGGCATAAAATATGCACAACAAATGTGATTCTGATTAGTTAACATCAATTTTATCATTCGAGTCTGTTACGCCTTGTATTTTTATACGTAGTGCGCGTCATGAGCTAGTCGATGTAAGTCCGGGGAATGAGATTTTATTTTAAGTTCCAAGTGATTAAAGGAAATCAGATTGTCATTAACTTTAAGTGGGGGATTAATTAGTGGCTGTTTGGGATTAAATTAATTAAGTGGAGGGCCCCACCACTCAACGCATTAAAGAAAATCAGATGGGAGCTAGGCTTAGTGGGATGTGTAGTGGGGTGCTGTCTCCACTTCATATAATGAATGAAGTGGTGAAATGACAGCAAATATATCAGATTGTCATTAAGTTCCAAGTGATTAAAGGAAATCAGATTATCATTAACTTTAAGTGGGGGATTAATTAGTGGCTGTTTGGGATTAAATTAATTAAGTGGAGGGCCCCACCACTCAAGGCATTAAAGGAAATCAGATGGGAGCTAGGCTTAGTGGGATGTGTAGTGGGGTGCTGTCTCCACTTCATATAATGAATGAAGTGGTGAAATGACAGCAAATATATCATCTTCTTCAACTTAGCTTAGGCAGCCATGGAAAAGGAGAAAACCAGCCATGAAACTCTCGGCCAACAGCTTCAAGGAATTTGGTTAGTAATCTCTTGCTTGGTGTGTTAATTCTTTAGAATGCCTTTGTTAATTAGCCATTAATGTTAAGAAGGGGGTGTGACCAGTAGCTTAGAAAATTCGTTTTAGTTATTGATTGTGCTAAGTATGATCGGAAACCATAATCGGATTAGAGGTGTTGTGTTAGTGTTTGGGCTATTTTGATTAAAGCAAAATGTGGGAAATTCTATTTTGGAGTTATGTATATGTTAATGTGATTATGGGTATATACTCCAAGGGATGAATACGATAAGGTAGATGTGTTGCGAATTATAAAACGAGTTATCGCTCGGTGTGTCATTGTTTCGTTACTATGGTTGCCGAGACGGAGCTGTTTTGGGGGGGACTGTTTAATATGATTCGTTGGGTTATATGTGTTATTGGTATTGCTGTGGATAATTTGGGTTGTTGTCGGATTGGGACGAAGTAAGGAAAATAGGGGAAGTGCTGCCGGATTTTCGTTAGATTATTAGCTAGCTTACAATAAGTGGTAAAGCGCGATGTCTATCTAATTACGGCACGATTGTTGCTTGTTATAGATTAATAGCTTGGGCAGTAAATATTGGTCGTGCGGCTCGACTATACGGTATGTAACGCTATCCTTTCTTTCTTTGTTTGGCATGACTTTTAAAAATGAGCGAATGACGGACAGGTTTGACACTTACTTCTAGAGTGTCTAGGTGACGTATATTCTTGCTTTCACAAACTATTCTTCTATATATCGGCTATGTCTAAGGCTATGGTGATTTCTCATATCTATGGTAGAGCTTCTTAGAGTCATTGAGATTTTACGTTTTCATATCGTGTTAAAGGTTTATAATCTTGATAAAACGTTAATCTTTGGTAATACTCCTTGCTGGTTCACGTTGATTGTTCTATTGAGTTATAAGAAATGATTTTAATTGCATATGGTTGCTCATAATGTTCTACTCGTGCATAGAGTCATTTATTATTTCACCGAGTCCCGGGCCGGGTAATGTTCGTGCGGAGTTTCTTGCATATGTCACCGAGTCCCTCACTAGAGGGCCGGGTATGTATATTATATATATGATTGGTGATGAGGATGGTTATGATGATGATGATGACGGAGATGATGTGATGACTATTTCACCGAGTCCCTCACTAGAGGGCCGGGTACGTATGATGTATATATATGATGATTATTTTGCCGAGTCCCTTACTAGGGAAGCTGGGCACCTTATATGTTAAAGATATGCATGATTTTCACTTATAAGGTACATGTGTAGCGATATCATGTTTCGACTTATCATGTTGGTATCCTGTCATCTTTACCTTATGCTTTACATACTCAGTACATTGTCCGTACTGACCCCCTTTCCTCGGGGGGCTGCGTTTCATGCCCGCAGGTGTAGACGCACAGTTCGGTGATCCTTCCGCCTAGGATATCTACTCAGCTGATTGGGAGAGCTCCACTGTTCCGGAGCCCAGTCGTTTTGGTACATAACTTCCTATGTAGTCTTTTGCTTATCTATGGGTACGGCGGGGCCCTGTCCCGTCGAGTTTCACTACTATACTCTTAGAGGTCTGCAGACATTATGTGGGTTGTATATATATGTTTTGGATGATGGTCTGGACATGGTTTGTTTGGGATGTCCGCTTGTTCAGGGGCAGCCTTGTCGGCTGCGTACATCATTGTGTATTGTGTAGTGGCAGCCTTGTCGGCTTGCGTATGCTAGTATGCTTTGGATAGTGGCGGCCTTGTCGGCTCGCGTATGTTGTTACGGTTAAATGGTTATAACTCTTATGAGACAGATCCACTTTATATATATATGCGTTGGGGTAGGTTTGATTTGATTAAATTCCATATTGTCTTAGTTTCAGTTGGTTATACTTAGCAGGTTTGTTTATGAGTGTCCAAAACGGGCACTAGTCACGGCCCATCGGGTTGGGTCGTGACAAAAGTGGTATCAGAGCGGTTCTTCCTCGGAAGTGTCTACAGACCGTGTCTAGTAGAGTCCTGTTTATCGGTGTGTTGTGCACCACATCTATAAACAGGAAGCTACAGGACATTTAGGATGTTATCCTTTCTTCTTATTCTAGATCGTGCGATAGAGCTATATTAACAGGATAATCCCTCTCTAACGAATCCCTGCGTTTTCAGCTATGCCTCCAAAGAAAGCGACAGCCGCCCAGAAGGGCAAATCGGTAGCAGAAGGTACTAGTCAGACCCGGAGAGTTACTAGGGCCCGTGCCCAGTCTATGCCTGGTATTGTGCTCCAGTCGGAGAGCTCTTCTACACCGCCACCGCCAGAGGAGCTTAGAGCAGCAGCAGCTCCAGTTCGGGGACACCACCACCAGCCCCGAAGCCCAACACCTGAACCTCCAGCTCCTCAGCCAGGGGCGGAGGATAGGGCCATGAGAGATGCGGTTCAGTTGCTGACTAGATTAGTGGCAGGTCAGGCTCGCAGGCATGGACTAGGAGTTGATCATGCGGACAGATCTGATAGCTTAAGGGCTCGTGACTTTTTAAGTTGTAATCCTCCAGAGTTCTTTGGATCAAGGCCCCAGGATGATCCGCAAGAGTTTATTCGTCAGATGCAGCGTACATTGAGGATAATCAAGGCTTCGGAGACCGAGTCTGTTGAGTTGGCTACGTATCATTTGCGGGATGTAGCTATTAATTGGTATGAGTCTTGGGATTATCTAGGGGTGAGGGTGCTCCTCCAGCGTTATGGGATGAATTTGTGGAGGCTTTCCAGGCCACTTCCTGCCTCCAGAGATGAAGCGAGCTAGAGTCGATAGATTCTTGCGTTTGAGGCAGAATGGCAGGAGCGTTCGAGAGTATAGCCTCGAGTTTGATTCATTGGCTAGGCATGCGCCTACTATTGTGGCTGATATGGCAGACAGGGTACATCGTTATGTGATGGGATTGGATCGTTATCTGATTGACGGTTGTATGGCAGTGACTCTTCAGCCAGGTATGGACATTGCTCGGGTGCAGGCATATGCACAGGGGTAGAGGATCGGCACCGGGGACGTCAGCCAGAAAGAGATTATAATAGAGGCCAGCATAAGAGGGCTAGATCAGCAGGTTATCCTGACGAGTTTCGAGGCGGGCAGTCTCAGCAGCATGTTAGATTTTCTTCCCAGCCAGCACAGAGTGCACCCCCACGTTTCATGGGTAGGGGGTTCGATCGTACGGTATATTCCGAAGCTGGTCAGAGCTCTAGGGCGTCAGGGTCACAGATGGGCAGGGGTTTGAGCCAGTCGAGGCCACCTTTGCCTCGGTGTTCTCGCTGTGGTAGGTCCCATCCTGGGGAATGTCATTGGATTACAGGTGCGTGTTTTTCTTGCGGCCGTCAGGGTCATACTATGAGGGAGTGTCCCTTTAGAGGTAGTGCCGGTGGTATGGCACAGCCTACTGGGTCCGTTGCTGGTTCATCTTCTTCTGTGGCTATGCGCCCTACGGGGCAGGGTATTCAGGCGCCAGCAGGCCGTGGTAGAGGTCGTGGTGGAGCTCCCAGTTCTAGCGGTCCCTCGAACTACATATATGCTTTGACTAGTAGGCAGGATCAGGAGGCGTCACCTAATGTGATCACATGTATATTATCACTATTCTCCCGAAGTGTGTATGCATTGATAGACCCAGGTTCCACCTTATCATTTATATCCCCCTTCGTTGCTAGTAGGATCGGAATAGAGTCTGAGTTGATAGAACCATTTGAGGTAGCTACACCTGTAGGAGATTCTGTCATAGCTACGCGAGTATATAAGAATTGTTCAGTGGTTATATATAGTCGTCGTACCGTAGCAGATCTAATAGAGTTAAATATGATTGAGTTTGATATTATCATGGGCATGGATTGGTTGGCTGCTTGCTATGCTAATGTTGATTGCAGAGGAAAGATAGTTCGATTTCAATTTCCAGGGGAACCGATTATAGAGTGGAAGGGGAGTACAGTATCGCCGAAAGGTAAGATTATTTCATACCTTAAGGCCAGGAAGATGGTTAGAAAAGGCTATATTTATCATCTGGTTTGGGTGCATGACATAAAGGCAGAGGCACCGACTCTTCAATCAGTCCCGGTAGTTAATGAATTTCCCGATGTATTCCCAGAGGAGCTTCCAGGCCTTCCTCCAGAATGAGAGATAGAGTTTACTATAGATGTACTGCCAGATACCCAGCCTATATCTATACCTCCTTATAGAATGGCACCTGCTGAGTTGAAAGAGTTGAAAGAGCAATTGAGAGATTTGCTAGAAAAGGGCTTCATCAGGCCTAGTACGTCACCTTGGGGAGCACCGGTACTGTTTGTGAGGAAGAAGGATGGGTCGCTGCGGATGTGTATTGATTATAGGCAGCTGAACAAAGTAACAGTAAAGAACAGGTATCCCCTCCCAAGGATTGACGATCTATTTGATCAGTTGCAGGGTGCTAAGTGTTTTTCAAAGGTAGACTTGCGGTCAGGTTATCATCAGGTGCGAGTAAGGGAGGCAGATATTCCAAAGACGGCATTCCGGACCCGATACGGGCATTATGAGTTTAGAGTGCTGTCTTTTGGGCTGACTAATGCTCCAGCGGTGTTTATGGATTTAATGAATCGAGTGTTTAAACCATTCCTTGATATGTTTGTTATTGTATTTATAGACGATATTCTGGTCTATTCACGTTCAGAAGAGGAGCATGCAGACCATTTAAGGACGGTACTTAGGGTGCTTCAGCAACAGAAGTTGTATGCTAAGTTCTCCAAGTGTGAGTTCTGGTTGACTTCAGTGGCATTCTTGGGGCATATTATTGGAGCTGATGGTATTCGGGTAGACACGCAGAAAATTGAGGCGGTAAAGACTTGGCCCAGACCTACGACACCTACTGAGGTACGCAGCTTTCTGGGGTTAGCAGGATATTACAGGAGATTTGTAGAAAAGTTTGCCTCAATTTCAGCGCCTTTGACAAGGCTAACTCAAAAGGCAGCCAAGTTCCAGTGGACTGATGCTTGTGAGCGAAGCTTCCAGCTATTGAAAGACAAATTGACTACAGCTCCAGTCCTAACTCTTCCGGAGGGACCGGACGGCTATGTTATTTATTGTGATGCTTCGGGTGTTGGGCTAGGATGTGTATTGATGCAGCATGGCAAAGTTATAGCCTATGCCTCCCGACAGCTTAGGAAGCATGAAAAGAATTATCCTACTCACGATCTGGAGTTAGCAGTCGTGGTTCATGCCTTGAAGATATGGAGGCATTATTTATATGGTGTCATGTGGACATCTATACAGATCATAAGAGTCTCCAATATATCTTTAAACAGAAGGAGCTGAACTTACGACAGAGGCGGTGGTTAGAGTTGCTAAAGGATTATGATGTTGATATTTTATATCATCCAGGGAAAGCAAATGTTGTAGCAGATGCTCTTAGCCGTAAGTCCATGGGTAGCTTGACAGATGTACAACCAGAAAGGAGGGAGATGGTTCGGGAGATTCAGCGGCTATCCAGCCTTGGAGTCCGTCTGGCTAATTCAGAAGATAGTGGAGTTTCTATTCGAGAGGTTGCTGAGTCCTCAATCATAGATGAGGTAAAGAGACACCAGTACGAGGACCCTATTCTGGCACAGTATAGAGATGCAGCTCTTCAAAAGGAAAAAACCCCATTTAAGGTTACAGCTGATGGAGTGTTACGATATGAAGGCAGATTGTGTGTACCTGATATTGCAGGGCTACGACGGCAGGTTATGGGAGAGGCACACTCTGCCCGTTATTCTATTCACCCAGGGTCAACAAAAATGTATCATGACCTCAGATGCTTATACTGGTGGGATGGCATGAAAAAGGACATAGCGGAGTTTGTTGCTCAGTGCCCGAATTGTCAACAAGTCAAGATCGAACATCAAAAGCCTGGTGGATTATTACAGGAGATAGAGATCCCGACTTGGAAATGGGAGATGATTAATATGGACTTCATTACAGGCTTACCTCGCACTCAACGGAAGTATGACTCTATATGGGTTATTGTAGATAGGCTGACGAAATCGGCCCATTTTCTTCCAGTCAGGACTACTTATTCGGCTGAAGATTATGCGAGGTTATATGTCAGGGAGATAGTGAGACTTCATGGGGTTCCCACGTCCATTATATCAGACAGAGGAGCTCAATTTACAGCCAACTTTTGGAGATCGTTTCAGAAGGGATTGGGGACACAGGTGAACCTTAGCACAACATTTCACCCTCAGACTGATGGGCAGGCTGAGCGTACTATTCAGACATTAGAAGATATGTTGCGGGCCTGTATTATTGACTTCAAAGGTAGCTGGGATGACCACTTGCCGCTCATTGAGTTTGCCTATAATAATAGCTACCATTCTAGTATCCAGATGGCACCGTACGAGGCCTTATATGGGAGGAAGTGCAGGTCACCTATTGGTTGGTTTGATGTTGGCAGAATAAGTTATTAGGCCCGGATATGATTCAGCAAGCTGTTGACAAGGTGAAGCTTATTCAGGAAAGATTATTAGCAGCCCAGAGTCGACAGAAGTCATATGCAGATAATCGGCGTCGAGATTTGGAGTTTCAGATTGGTGACTGGGTATTCCTGAAGGTATCACCCATGAAGGGTGTGATGAGATTCGGCAGGAAAGGGAAGCTCAGTCCGAGATACATTGGGCCTTATCAGATTGTTCGTAGGATAGGCAAGGTTGCCTATGAGTTGGATCTACCATCTGATTTGGAGGCGGTACATCCAGTCTTTCATGTATCGATGCTACGTAAATGTATTGTGATCCTTCTAGAGTATGCCCTGTAGATGATGTTCAGGTAACAGAGGAGTTGTCATATGAGGAGAAACCGTAGCTATACTTGATCGCCAGGTTAGAAGGTTACGTACTAAGGATGTGGCTTCCGTCAAAGTGTTGTGGCGAAATGATAATAGGGAGGAGATGACTTGGGAAGCGGAAGACGAAATGAAGAATAAGTATCCTTACTTGTTCCCCGTACATGCAGGTAATTCAATTCCTAGCTTGACTATATTGATTGATAAACGAGTTTTTGTAGTAAGTTGTGACTCTGTGAGGCATCTGTAGGTTACGGAATGCAGGTTGATAGGTATAACTGTTAGAGAGACCTCGCTGGATTTTTTTTTTAAGACGCTAACTTAAATTTGAGGACGAATGTTCCTAAGGGGGGAAGGATGTTACGCCTCGTATTTTTATACGTAGTGCGCGTCATGAGCTAGTCGATGTAAGTCCGGGGAATGAGATTTTATTTTAAGTTCCAAGTGATTAAAGGAAATCAGATTGTCATTAACTTTAAGTGGGGGATTAATTAGTGGCTGTTTGGGATTAAATTAATTAAGTGGAGGGCCCCACCACTCAAGCCATTAAAGGAAATCAGATGGGAGCTAGGCTTAGTGGGATGTGTAGTGGCGTGCTTCTCCACTTCATATAATGAATGAAGTGGTGAAATGACAGCAAATATATCAGATTGTCATTAAGTTCCAAGTGATTAAAGGAAATCAGATTGTCATTAACTTTAAGTGGGGGATTAATAAGTGGTTGTTTGGGATTAAATTAATTAAGTGGAGGGCCCCACCACTCAAGGCATTAAAGGAAATCAGATGGGAGCTAGGCTTAGTGGGATGTGTAGTGGGGTGCTGTCTCCACTTCATATAATGAATGAAGTGGTGAAATGACAGCAAATATATCATCTTCTTCAACTTAGCTTAGGCAGCCATGGAAAAGGAGAAAAACAGCCATGAAACTCTCGGCCAGCAGCTTCAAGGAATTTGGTTGGTAATCTCTTTGCTTGGTGTGTTAATTCTTTAGAATGCCTTTGTTAATTAGCCATTAATGTTAAGAAGGGGGTGTGACCAGTAGCTTAGAAAATTCGTTTTAGTTATTGATTGTGCTAAGTATGATCGGAAACCATAATCGGATTAGTGGTGTTGTGTTAGTGTTTGGGCTGTTTTGATTAAAGCAAAATGTGGGAAATTCTGTTTTGGAGTTATGTATATGTTAATGTGATTATGGGTATATACTCCAAGGGATGAATACGATAAGGTAGATGTGTTGCAAATTATAAAATGAGTTATCGCTCGGTGTGTCGTTGTTTCGTTACTATGGTTGCCGAGATGGAGCTGTTTTGGGGGGGACTATTTAATATGATGATTCGTTGGGTTATATGTGTTATTGGTATTGCTGTGGATAATTTGGGTTGTTGTCGGATTGGGACGAAGTAAGGAAAATAGGGGAAGTTCTGCCGGATTTTTTTTAGATTATTAGCTAGCTTACAATAAGTGGTAAAGCGCGATGTCTATCTAATTGCGGCACGATTGTTGCTTGTTATAGATTAATAGCTTGGGCAGTAAATATTGGTCGTGCGGCTCGACTATACGGTATGTAACGCTATCCTTTCTTTCTTTGTTTGGCATGACTTTTAAAAAATGAGCGAATGACGGACAGGTTTGACGCTTACTTCTAGAGTGTCTAGGTGACGTATATTCTTGCTTTCACAAACTATTCTTCTATATATCCGCTATGTCTAAGGCATGCTGATTTCTCATATCTATGGTAGAGATTCTTAGAGTCATTGAGATTTTACGTTTTCATATCGTGTTAAAGGTTTATAATCTTGATAAAACGTTAATCTTTGGTAATACTCCTTGCTGGTTCACGTTGATTGTTCTATTGAGTTATAAGAAATGATTTTAATTGCATATGGTTGCTCATAATGTTCTACTCGTGCATAGAGTCATTTATCATTTCACCGAGTCCCGGGCCGGGTAATGTTTGTGCGGAGTTTCTTGCATATGTCACCGAGTCCCTCACTAGAGGGCCGGGTATGTATATTATATATATGATTGGTGATGAGGATGGTTATGATGATGATGATGACGGAGATGATGTGATGACTATTTCACCGAGTCCCTTACTAGAGGGTCGGGTACGTATGATGTATATATATGATGATTATTTTGCCGAGTCCCTTACTAGGGAAGCTGGGCACCTTATATGTTAAAGATATGCATGATTTTCACTTATAAGGTACATGTGTAGCGATATCATGTTTCGACTTATCATGTTGGTATCCTGTCATCTTTACCTTATGCTTTACATACTCAGTACATTGTCCGTACTGACCTCCTTTCCTCGGGGGGGCTGTGTTTCATGCCCGCAGGTGTAGACGCACAGTTCGGTGATCCTTCCGCCTAGGATATCTACTCAGCTGATTGGGATATCTCCACTGTTCCGGAGCCCAGTCGTTTTGGTACATAACTTCCTATGTAGTCTTTTGCTTATCTATGGGTACGGCGGGGCCCTGTCCCGTCGAGTTTCACTACTATACTCTTAGAGGTCTGCAGACATTATGTGGGTTGTATATATATGTTTTGGATGATGGTCTGGACATGGTTTGTTTGGGATGTCCGCTTGTTCAGGGGCAGCCTTGTCGGCTGCGTACATCATTGTGTATTGTGTAGTGGCAGCCTTGTCTGCTTGCGTATGCTAGTATGCTTTGGATAGTGGCGGCCTTGTCGGCTCGCGTATGTTGTACGGTTAAATGGTTATAACTCCTTATGAGACAGATCCACTTTATATATATATGCGTTGGGGTAGGTTTGATTTGATTAAATTCCATATTGTCTTAGTTTCAGTTGGTTATACTTAGCAGGTTTGTTTATGAGTGTCCAAAATGGGCACTAGTCACGGCCCATCGGGTTGGGTCGTGACAGAGTCCTATAGGCATGTTTTCTAACAAGTAGGTTGCGATAATATAACAAGTAACACATAAGTCCCTTCCGCCCTTAAACGATCCCTAAATTATTTCATATAGAGATAGTTTAGAGTAATACAACACATTCAAACCGAATGAAAAAATAATAAACGACATAATACAATAAAAATGAACTACTAGACAGAATTAGTTTCTTCGATACCATGAGTAGCAGATCTAATAGAGTTAAATATGATTGAGGTTTGATTATTATCATGGGCATGGATTGGTTGGCTTGCTTGCTATGCTAATGTGATTGCCAGAGGAAAGACAGTTCGATTTCAATTTCCAGGGGACCGATTATAGAGTGGAAGGGAGCTACAGTTATCGCCGAAAGGTAAGATTATTCATACCTTAAGGCCAGGAAGATGGTTTAGGAAAAGGCATATTTATCATCTGTTGCGTGCCATGACATAAAGGCAGAGGCACCGACTTCTTCAGCAGTCCGGGTAGTTAATGGAACTTTCCGATGTATTCCCAGAGGAGCTTATCCAGGCCTCTCCTCAGAAGAAGATAGAGTATTAGATGTACTGCCAGGTAACCCAGCCTATATCTATACCTCCTATATAGAATGGACCTGCTGAGTGAAGAGAGTTGAAGAGCAATTGAGAGATTTGCAGAAAAGGGCTTATCAAGGACTAGTACGTCACCTTGGGAGCACCAGTACTGTTTGGTGAGAAACAGGATGGTCGCTGCGGATGTGTATTGATTAATAGGCAGCCTGAACAAGGAGATAACAGTAAAGAACAGGTTATCCCTCCAAGGTATTGACGATCTATTTGATCAGTTGCAGGGTGCTAAGTGTTTTTCAAAGGTGACTTGCAGTCAGGTTATCATCAGGTGCGAGTAAGGGGGCAGATATTCCAAAGACGGCATTCCGGACCCGATACGGGCATTATGATTAGAGTGCTGTCTTTAATGGGCTGCACTAATGCTTCCAAGCGGTATGGTTATGCGATTAATGAATCGAGTGGTTTTAAACCATTCCTTGATATGGTTTGTATATTGTATTTATAGACAATATTCTGGTCTATTCACGTGCATAAGAGGAGCATGCAGACCATTTAGACGGTACTTAGGGTCTTCAGCAACAGAAGTTTGTTGCTAAGTTCTCAAGTGTGAGTTCTTGTTGACTTACTGGCAATTCTTGGGCTATTATGGAGCTGATGGTATTCGGTAGACACGCAGAAAATTGGTGCGGTAAAGACTTGGCCAGACCTACGACACCTACTAGAGGACGCAACTTTCTGGATTTAGCCAGGATATTACAGGACATTTGTAGAAAAGTTTGCCTCAATTTCAGCCCTTTGACAAGGCTAACTTCAAAAGCAGCCCAAGTTCAGGGGATTGTTGCTTGTGAGCGAAGCTTCCAGCTATGAAAGACCAATTGACTTACAGCTCCAGGTTCCTAACTCTTCCGGAGGGACCGTACGGCTATGTATTTATTTGTGGTGCTTCGGGTCGTTGGGTTAGGATTGTGTATTGATGCGCATGTCAACGTTATAGCCTATGCCTCCCGACAACCTTAGAAGCATTGGAAAAGAATTTATCCTACTAACATCTGTTTAGTGTTAGCAGTCGTGGTTCATGCCTTGAAGATATGACGGCCATTATTTATATGGTGTACAGGTGGACATCTATCAAGATCATAAGGTTCTCCAATATATCTTTAAACAGAAGAATTGAACTTACGACAGAGGCGGTGGATGGTGTTAGAGTGCTAAAGGATTTGGATTGTTTGATTTTATATCATCCAGGAAAGGAAATTTGTAGCAGATGTCTTGCTGTAAGTCCTATGGGTAGCTTGACAATGTACAACCAGAAAGGAGGAGATGGTTTGGGAGATTCAGCGGCTATCCAGCCTTCGGAGTCCGTCTGTGCTATTCAGCAGGATAGTGGTTTCTATTCGAGGAGGTTGCTTGAGTCCTCAATCATAGATGAGGTAAAGAGACACCAGGACGAGGACCCTATTCTGGACAGTATAGAGATGCAGACTCTCAAACAGGAAAATTCCCCATTTAAGGTTACACCTGACGGGTGTTACGATGATGAAGGCAGATTGTGTTACCTGATATTGCGGGGCTACGGACGGCAGGTTATGGGGAGGCACACTTCTGCCCGTTCTATTCTATTCACCAGGGCACAAAAATGTTATCTGACCTCAGTATGCTCATACTGGTGGATGGCATTGAAAAAGACATACGGAGTTTGTTTGCTCAGTGCCGAATTGTCAACAAGTCAAGATCGAACATCAAAAGCCTGGTGAGATTATTACAGGAAGATAGAGATCCCGATTGAAATGGGAGATGATTAATATGGACCTTTCCATTACAGGCGTACCTCGCACTCAACGGTACGTATGACTCTATAGGTTATTGTAGATAGGCTTGACGAAAATCGGGGCCCATTGTTTCTTCCAGTCAGGACTGACTTATTGGGCTGAAGATTATGCGAGGTTATATGTCAGGGAGATAGTGAGGATTCATGCGGTTCCCACGTCCATTATATCCAGACGAGGAGCTGCCAATTTACAGCCAACTTTTTGGAAGATCGTTTCAAGGGATTGGGACACAGGTGAACCTTAGCCACAACATCTCACCCCTAGACTGGGGCAGGCGGAGGTACATATTCAGAATAAAAGATTATGTTGCGGGCCTAGTAATTATTGACTTCAAAGTAGCTGGGATGAGCACTTAGACCGCTCATTGGTTTGCCTATAATAATACTACCATCTAGTATCCAGGATGGGCACCGTACGAGGGCCGTATATGGGAGGGAAGTGCAGGTTCAACCTAATTGGTTGGGTTTTGATGTTGGCGGAATAAGTTATTAGGCCGGATATGATTCAGCAAGCTGTCTTGACAAGGGGAAGCTTTTCAGGAAAGATATTAGCAGCCCACGAATCGACAGAAGTCATATGAGCTCAATCGGCGTCGAGATTTGGCAGTTTCAGATTTGACGTGGTATTCCTGAAGTATCACCCATGAAGTGGTGTGGATGGATTTCGGGGCCATGGGAAAGGGAAGTCAGTCCGTAGATACATTGCGGCCTTATCAGATTGTTCGTAGGATAGGCAAGGTTGCCTCATGAGTGGATCTCCCATAATTTGCGCATGCGATACATCCAGTCTTTTCATTGTATCGATGCTACGTTAATGTATTGTGATCCTTCATCAGGAGTATGCCTGTAGATTTCGCATGTCAGCTCAACAGAGGATTTGTCATTATGAGTGAAGAAACCGCTTTTAGCTATACTTATCGCCAGGTTAGAAGGTTACGCGTACTAAGGCATGTGGCTTCTCCGTCAAGTTTGTGGCGACAATCTGATATCAGTGAGGGAGATGACTTGGGAACGGGACGACCATGAAGATAAGTATCCTACTTGTTCCCCGTACATGCAGGTAATCTCAATTCCTAGCTTGAACTATATTGATGATAAACGAGTTTTTATAGTAAGTTGTGACTCTTGTTGAGCATCTGTAGTTACGGAATGCAGGTTGATAGGATTAACTGTTAGAGAGAAACCTCACTGGATTTCTGTTTTTTTAAGACTCTAACTTAAAATTTGAGAAACGAATGTTCCTAAGGGGGGAGGATGATTACGCCTCGATTGTATTACGTAGTGCGCATCATTGAGCTAGTCTATTGTAGAATCCGCGGGAATTCGAAGATTTTATTTTTAAGTTCCAAGTTATTAAAGGAAATCAGACTTGTTCATTAACTTTATAGTGGTTATTAGTGTCTTGTTTGGATTAAATTATTAAGTGAGGGCCCCTACCACTAAGCCAAAAATTAAGGAATCAGATGGGAGCTAGGCTTAGTGGGATGTGTAGTGGGGTGCCTCTCTCCACTTGTTGGTATCCTGTCATCTTTACCTTATGCTTTACATACTCAGTACATTGTCCGTACTGACCCCCTTTCCTCGGGGGGCTGCGTTTCATGCCCGCAGGTGTAGACGCACAGTTCGGTGATCCTTCCGCCTAGGATATCTACTCAGCTGATTGGGAGAGCTCCACTGTTCCGGAGCCCAGTCGTTTTGGTACATAACTTCCTATGTAGTCTTTTGCTTATCTATGGGTACGGCGGGGCCCTGTCCCGTCGAGTTTCACTACTATACTCTTAGAGGTCTGCAGACATTATGTGGGTTGTATATATATGTTTTGGATGATGGTCTGGACATGGTTTGTTTGGGATGTCCGCTTGTTCAGGGGCAGCCTTGTCGGCTGCGTACATCATTGTGTATTGTGTAGTGGCAGCCTTGTCGGCTTGCGTATGCTAGTATGCTTTGGATAGTGGCGGCCTTGTCGGCTCGCGTATGTTGTTACGGTTAAATGGTTATAACTCCTTATGAGACAGATCCACTTTATATATATATGCGTTGGGGTAGGTTTGATTTGATTAAATTCCATATTGTCTTAGTTTCAGTTGGTTATACTTAGCAGGTTTGTTTATGAGTGTCCAAAACGGGCACTAGTCACGGCCCATCGGGTTGGGTCGTGACAAAAGTGGTATCAGAGCGGTTCTTCCTCGGAAGTGTCTACAGACCGTGTCTAGTAGAGTCCTGTTTATCGGTGTGTTGTGCACCACATCTATAAACAGGAAGCTACAGGACATTTAGGATGTTATCCTTTCTTCTTATTCTAGATCGTGCGATAGAGCTATATTAACAGGATAATCCTCTCTAACGAATCCCTGCGTTTTCAGCTATGCCTCCAAAGAAAGCGACAGCCGCCCAGAAGGGCAAATCGGTAGCAGAAGGTACTAGTCAGACCCGGAGAGTTACTAGGGCCCGTGCCCAGTCTATGCCTGGTATTGTGCTCCAGTCGGAGAGCTCTTCTACACCGCCACCGCCAGAGGAGCTTAGAGCAGCAGCAGCTCCAGTTCGGGGGACACCACCACCAGCCCCGAAGCCCAACACCTGAACCTCCAGCTCCTCAGCCAGGGGCGGAGGATAGGGCCATGAGAGATGCGGTTCAGTTGCTGACTAGATTAGTGGCAGGTCAGGCTCGCAGGCATGGACTAGGAGTTGATCATGCGGACAGATCTGATAGCTTAAGGGCTCGTGACTTTTTAAGTTGTAATCCTCCAGAGTTCTTTGGATCAAGGCCCCAGGATGATCCGCAAGAGTTTATTCGTCAGATGCAGCGTACATTGAGGATAATCAAGGCTTCGGAGACCGAGTCTGTTGAGTTGGCTACGTATCGTTTGCGGGATGTAGCTATTAATTGGTATGAGTCTTGGGAGTTATCTAGGGGTGAGGGTGCTCCTCCAGCGTTATGGGATGAATTTGTGGAGGCTTTCCAGGGCCACTTCCTGCCTCCAGAGATGAACGAGCTAGAGTCGATAGATTCTTGCGTTTGAGGCAGAATGGCAGGAGCGTTCGAGAGTATAGCCTCGAGTTTGATTCATTGGCTAGGCATGCGCCTACTATTGTGGCTGATATGACAGACAGGGTACATCGTTATGTGATGGGATTGGATCGTTATCTGATTGACGGTGGTATGGCAGTGACTCTTCAGCCAGGCATGGACATTCCTCGGGTGCAGGCATATGCACAGGGGGTAGAGGATCGGCACCGGGGACGTCAGCCAGAAAGAGATTATAATAGAGGCCAGCATAAGAGGGCTAGATCAGCAGGTTATCCTGACGAGTTTCGAGGCGGGCAGTCTCAGCAGCATGTTAGATTTTCTTCCCAGCCAGCACAGAGTGCACCCCCACGTTTCATGGGTAGGGGTTCGATCGTACGGTATATTCCGAAGCTGGTCAGAGCTCTAGGGCGTCAGGGTCACAGATGGGCAGGGGTTTGAGCCAGTCGAGGCCACCTTTGCCTCGGTGTTCTCGCTGTGGTAGGTCCCATCCTGGGGAATGTCATTGGATTACAGGTGCGTGTTTTTCTTGTGGCCGTCAGGGTCATACTATGAGGGAGTGTCCCTTTAGAGGTAGTGCCGGTGGTATGGCACAACCTACTGGGTCCGTTGCTGGTTCATCTTCTTCTGTGGCTATGCGCCCTACGGGGCAGGGTATTCAGGCGCCAGCAGGCCGTGGTAGAGGTCGTGGTGGAGCTCCCAGTTCTAGCGGTCCCTCGAACCGCATATATGCTTTGACTAGTAGGCAGGATCAGGAGGCGTCACCTAATGTGATCACAGGTATATTATCACTATTCTCCCGAAGTGTGTATGCATTGATAGACCCAGGTTCCACCTTATCATTTATATCCCCCTTCATTGCTAGTAGGATCGGAATAGAGTCTGAGTTGATAGAACCATTTGAGGTAGCTACACCTGTAGGAGATTCTGTCATAGCTACGCGAGTATATAAGAATTGTTCAGTGGTTATATATAGTCGTCGTACCGTAGCAGATCTAATAGAGTTAAATATGATTGAGTTTGATATTATCATGGGCATGGATTGGTTGGCTGCTTGCTATGCTAATGTTGATTGCAGAGGAAAGATAGTTCGATTTCAATTTCCAGGGGAACCGATTATAGAGTGGAAGGGGAGTACAGTATCGCCGAAAGGTAAGATTATTTCATACCTTAAGGCCAGGAAGATGGTTAGAAAAGGCTATATTTATCATCTGGTTCGGGTGCATGACATAAAGGCAGAGGCACCGACTCTTCAATCAGTCCCGGTAGTTAATGAATTTCCCGATGTATTCCCAGAGGGGCTTCCAGGCCTTCCTCCAGAACGAGAGATAGAGTTTACTATAGATGTACTGCCAGATACCCAGCCTATATCTATACCTCCTTATAGAATGGCACCTGCTGAGTTGAAAGAGTTGAAAGAGCAATTGAGAGATTTGCTAGAAAAGGGCTTCATCAGGCCTAGTACGTCACCTTGGGGAGCACCGGTACTGTTTGTGAGGAAGAAGGATGGGTCGCTGCGGATGTGTATTGATTATAGGCAGCTGAACAAAGTAACAGTAAAGAACAGGTATCCCCTCCCAAGGATTGACGATCTATTTGACCAGTTGCAGGGTGCTAAGTGTTTTTCAAAGGTAGACTTGCGGTCAGGTTATCATCAGGTGCGAGTAAGGGAGGCAGATATTCCAAAGACGGCATTCCGGACCCGATACGGGCATTATGAGTTTAGAGTGCTGTCTTTTGGGCTGACTAATGCTCCAGCGGTGTTTATGGATTTAATGAATCGAGTGTTTAAACCATTCCTTGATATGTTTGTTATTGTATTTATAGACGATATTCTGGTCTATTCACGTTCAGAAGAGGAGCATGCAGACCATTTAAGGACGGTACTTAGGGTGCTTCAGCAACAGAAGTTGTATGCTAAGTTCTCCAAGTGTGAGTTCTGGTTGACTTCAGTGGCATTCTTGGGGCATATTATTGGAGCTGATGGTATTCGGGTAGACACGCAGAAAATTGAGGCGGTAAAGACTTGGCCCAGACCTACGACACCTACTGAGGTACGCAACTTTCTGGGGTTAGCAGGATATTACAGGAGATTTGTAGAAAAGTTTGCCTCAATTTCAGCGCCTTTGACAAGGCTAACTCAAAAGGCAGCCAAGTTCCAGTGGACTGATGCTTGTGAGCGAAGCTTCCAGCTATTGAAAGACAAATTGACTACAGCTCCAGTCCTAACTCTTCCGGAGGGACCGGACGGCTATGTTATTTATTGTGATGCTTCGGGTGTTGGGCTAGGATGTGTATTGATGCAGCATGGCAAAGTTATAGCCTATGCCTCCCGACAGCTTAGGAAGCATGAAAAGAATTATCCTACTCACGATCTGGAGTTAGCAGTCGTGGTTCATGCCTTGAAGATATGGAGGCATTATTTATATGGTGTACATGTGGACATCTATACAGATCATAAGAGTCTCCAATATATCTTTAAACAGAAGGAGCTGAACTTACGACAGAGGCGGTGGTTAGAGTTGCTAAAGGATTATGATGTTGATATTTTATATCATCCAGGGAAAGCAAATGTTGTAGCAGATGCTCTTAGCCGTAAGTCCATGGGTAGCTTGACAGATGTACAACCAGAAAGGAGGGAGATGGTTTGGGAGATTCAGCGGCTATCCAGCCTTGGAGTCCGTCTGGCTAATTCAGAAGATAGTGGAGTTTCTATTCGAGAGGTTGCTGAGTCCTCAATCATAGATGAGGTAAAGAGACACCAGTACGAGGACCCTATTCTGGCACAGTATAGAGATGCAGCTCTTCAAAAGGAAAAGACCCCATTTAAGGTTACACCTGACGGAGTGTTACGATATGAAGGCAGATTGTGTGTACCTGATATTGCGGGGCTACGACGGCAGGTTATGGGAGAGGCACACTCTGCCCGTTATTCTATTCACCCAGGGTCAACGAAAATGTATCATGACCTCAGATGCTTATACTGGTGGGATGGCATGAAAAAGGACATAGCGGAGTTTGTTGCTCAGTGCCCGAATTGTCAACAAGTCAAGATCGAACATCAAAAGCCTGGTGGATTATTACAGGAGATAGAGATCCCGACTTGGAAATGGGAGATGATTAATATGGACTTCATTACAGGCTTACCTCGCACTCAACGGAAGTATGACTCTATATGGGTTATTGTAGATAGGCTGACGAAATCGGCCCATTTTCTTCCAGTCAGGACTACTTATTCGGCTGAAGATTATGCGAGGTTATATGTCAGGGAGATAGTGAGACTTCATGGGGTTCCCACGTCCATTATATCAGACAGAGGAGCTCAATTTACAGCCAACTTTTGGAGATCGTTTCAGAAGGGATTGGGGACACAGGTGAACCTTAGCACAACATTTCACCCTCAGACTGATGGGCAGGCGGAGCGTACTATTCAGACATTAGAAGATATGTTGCGGGCCTGTATTATTGACTTCAAAGGTAGCTGGGATGACCACTTGCCGCTCATTGAGTTTGCCTATAATAATAGCTACCATTCTAGTATCCAGATGGCACCGTACGAGGCCTTATATGGGAGGAAGTGCAGGTCACCTATTGGTTGGTTTGATGTTGGCGAGAATAAGTTATTAGGCCCGGATATGATTCAGCAAGCTGTTGACAAGGTGAAGCTTATTCAGGAAAGATTATTAGCAGCCCAGAGTCGACAGAAGTCATATGAAGATAATCGGCGTCGAGATTTGGAGTTTCAGATTGGTGACTGGGTATTCCTGAAGGTATCACCCATGAAGGGTGTGATGAGATTCGGCAGGAAAGGGAAGCTCAGTCCGAGATACATTGGGCCTTATCAGATTGTTCGTAGGATAGGCAAGGTTGCCTATGAGTTGGATCTACCATCTGATTTGGAGGCGATACATCCAGTCTTTCATGTATCGATGCTACGTAAATGTATTTGTGATCCTTCTAGAGTATGCCCTGTAGATGATGTTCAGGTAACAGAGGAGTTGTCATATGAGGAGAAACCCGTAGCTATACTTGATCGCCAGGTTAGAAGGTTACGTACTAAGGATGTGGCTTCCGTCAAAGTGTTGTGGCGAAATGATAATAGGGAGGAGATGACTTGGGAAGCGGAAGACGAAATGAAGAATAAGTATCCTTACTTGTTCCCCGTACATGCAGGTAATTCAATTCCTAGCTTGACTATATTGATTGATAAACGAGTTTTTATAGTAAGTTGTGACTCTGTGAGGCATCTGTAGGTTACGGAATGCAGGTTGATAGGTATAACTGTTAGAGAGACCTCGCTGGATTTTTTTTTTAAGACGCTAACTTAAAATTTGAGGACGAATGTTCCTAAGGGGGGAAGGATGTTACGCCTCGTATTTTTATACGTAGTGCGCGTCATGAGCTAGTCGATGTAAGTCCGGGGAATGAGATTTTATTTTAAGTTCCAAGTGATTAAAGGAAATCAGATTGTCATTAACTTTAAGTGGGGGATTAATTAGTGGCTGTTTGGGATTAAATTAATTAAGTGGAGGGCCCCACCACTCAACGCATTAAAGGAAATCAGATGGGAGCTAGGCTTAGTGGGATGTGTAGTGGGGTGCCTTCTCCACTTCATATAATGAATGAAGTGGTGAAATGACAGCAAATATATCAGATTGTCATTAAGTTCCAAGTGATTAAAGGAAATCAGATTGTCATTAACTTTAAGTGGGGGATTAATAAGTGGTTGTTTGGGATTAAATTAATTAAGTGGAGGGCCCCACCACTCAAGGCATTAAAGGAAATCAGATGGGAGCTAGGCTTAGTGGGATGTGTAGTGGGGTGCTGTCTCCACTTCATATAATGAATGAAGTGGTGAAATGACAGCAAATATATCATCTTCTTCAACTTAGCTTAGGCAGCCATGGAAAAGGAGAAAACCAGCCATGAAACTCTCGGCCAGTAGCTTCAAGGAATTTGGTTAGTAATCTCTTGCTTGGTGTGTTAATTCTTTAGAATGCCTTTGTTAATTAGCCATTAATGTTAAGAAGGGGGTGTGACCAGTAGCTTAGAAAATTCGTTTTAGTTATTGATTGTGCTAAGTATGATCGGAAACCATAATCGGATTAGTGGTGTTGTGTTAGTGTTTGGGCCGTTTTGATTAAAGCAAAATGTGGGAAATTCTGTTTTGGAGTTATGTATATGTTAATGTGATTATGGGTATATACTCCAAGGGATGAATACGATAAGGTAGATGTGTTGCAAATTATAAAATGAGTTATCGCTCGGTGTGTCGTTGTTTCGTTACTATGGTTGCCGAGATGGAGCTGTTTTGGGGGGGACTATTTAATATGATTCGTTGGGTTATATGTGTTATTGGTATTGCTGTGGATAATTTGGGTTGTTGTCGGATTGGGACGAAGTAAGGAAAATAGGGGAAGTTCTGCCGGATTTTTGTTAGATTATTAGCTAGCTTACAATAAGTGGTAAAGCGCGATGTCTATCTAATTGCGGCACGATTGTTGCTTGTTATAGATTAATAGCTTGGGCAGTAAATATTGGTCGTGCGGCTCGACTATACGGTATGTAACGCTATCCTTTCTTTCTTTGTTTGGCATGACTTTTAAAAAATGAGCGAATGACGGACAGGTTTGACGCTTACTTCTAGAGTGTCTAGGTGACGTATATTCTTGCTTTCACAAACTATTCTTCTATATATCCGCTATGTCTAAGGCAATGCTGATTTCTCATATCTATGGTAGAGATTCTTAGAGTCATTGAGATTTTACGTTTTCATATCGTGTTAAAGGTTTATAATCTTGATAAAACGTTAATCTTTGGTAATACTCCTTGCTGGTTCACGTTGATTGTTCTATTGAGTTATAAGAAATGATTTTAATTGCATATGGTTGCTCATAATGTTCTACTCGTGCATAGAGTCATTTATCATTTCACCGAGTCCCGGGCCGGGTAATGTTTGTGCGGAGTTTCTTGCATATGTCACCGAGTCCCTCACTAGAGGGCCGGGTATGTATATTATATATATGATTGGTGATGAGGATGGTTATGATGATGATGATGACGGAGATGATGTGATGACTATTTCACCGAGTCCCTTACTAGAGGGTCGGGCACGTATGATGTATATATATGATGATTATTTTGCCGAGTCCCTTACTAGGGAAGCTGGGCACCTTATATGTTAAAGATATGCATGATTTTCACTTATAAGGTACATGTGTAGCGATATCATGTTTCGACTTATCATGTTGGTATCCTGTCATCTTTACCTTATGCTTTACATACTCAGTACATTGTCCGTACTGACCTCCTTTCCTCGGGGGGGCTGTGTTTCATGCCCGCAGGTGTAGACGCACAGTTCGGTGATCCTTCCGCCTAGGATATCTACTCAGCTGATTGGGATATCTCCACTGTTCCGGAGCCCAGTCGTTTTGGTACATAACTTCCTATGTAGTCTTTTGCTTATCTATGGGTACGGCGGGGCCCTGTCCCGTCGAGTTTCACTACTATACTCTTAGAGGTCTGCAGACATTATGTGGGTTGTATATATATGTTTTGGATGATGGTCTGGACATGGTTTGTTTGGGATGTCCGCTTGTTCAGGGGCAGCCTTGTCGGCTGCGTACATCATTGTGTATTGTGTAGTGGCAGCCTTGTCTGCTTGCGTATGCTAGTATGCTTTGGATAGTGGCGGCCTTGTCGGCTCGCGTATGTTGGTACGGTTAAATGGTTATAACTCCTTATGAGACAGATCCACTTTATATATATATGCGTTGGGGTAGGTTTGATTTGATTAAATTCCATATTGTCTTAGTTTCAGTTGGTTATACTTAGCAGGTTTGTTTATGAGTGTCCAAAATGGGCACTAGTCACGGCCCATCGGGTTGGGTCGTGACAGAGTCCTATAGGCATGTTTTCTAACAAGTAGGTTGCGATAATATAACAAGTAACACATAAGTCCCTTCCGCCCTTAAACGATCCCTAAATTATTTCATATAGAGATAGTTTAGAGTAATACAACACATTCAAACCGAATGAAAAAAATAATAAACGACATAATACAATAAAAAATGAACTACTAGACAGAATTAGTTTCTTCGATACCATGACCTAGGCAACTCTTTAGTTCTTGAACCCTTTAAGTTCAAACCCTGTTAAAGAAAGTAACAATAAAACTTGAGTAATACACAACACATGTAATAATATTTATTTTTATTAACCCAAGAAGAATAGGACATACACATTACTTCAAGCAAATATATTGCTCATATACAATCATAAACATATCAAGGGAGAAGAGAACTAACCACAACAATTCCTTTATTTATTTCAAACATACAATATCCATAATAGATGATGTAAACAAAATTTAAACTAGTCATAAAAAGAGAGATAACCTATTATGAAGATTTATTAATCATCAATGAAGATAAACTCTATTCCAAACCAACCCGAACACAACAAAACAAAGTGGAGAATTCCTTCTTAGAATATTCACCGGGATTTATATTTTTTAGAATAGAGAGAATTCTAATAGTTGCTTACGGATGAGAGTGTGAGTAGTTTCTAAGGCTGGGAGTGTGTAAGTAGTGTTTAACCGTGTGAGTGAGTTTAGTGTGTAAGTGTGAGAATGAGTCAGTAGTAAGAGTGTATAAAAGTAAATGGAAGTGTACAAGCATGAGAGTGTTCAACCGTGAATCCTCTTTTATTGTATAAGGGAGGGATCATGCTAAATAGGTAATAATTAGCGAGGAGCGATTACGGATTTAAAGATTTTATTTAAAAAGAGGAGAATGTCACAACTTTAAAGGAAAGGAATAAATGAAAGAAACAAATAAATTATTATTTTCCTAACAAAGAGGGCACGAAATCAGTCATATAATTTACCAAATATAACTAAGTAATAAGAACCGGTATAAAATTCCAATTATGGCATGAGATCAATAATAGTAGTCACTAATATATAATATTAAGTAGACAAAGATAAATATCTAAAAGAAAGAAATAATTTACAACTCAATTCAAGAATTTATATATAATAACGTAATCAACCCGATTTATTAATTTTCCTGCAAATTTGCAATCAAATCAACGAGTACCACAACATCAATTGGGACAATAAGAAAATATTAAGGAGGAGCTTAACATGGTTATATTTTGTGGAGGAAAATAAGTATTTTGTTAAGCAGAAAATAAAAATATTATTTTAGTAGGAGTTACAACTTTTTCAATATAAGCATACTAACATTCATTTACAGAGATTAAAATATATTCAAACATATATAGAAAAGAATGATATGCCAAGCATGAACAAACCTAAGAATTTTAACAAAACACATGGAAAACATGCTTAAATAATATTTTATAGCAGTCAACGAATCTGACAAAGTGCAAGCAAGCAATAGTATATCATAAGTTCACTGATCCACTGAGAATTTAAATAATAAATCGTACAAGAGAATAAACCTATACGAATCTGAAAAGATCCGTCTAGAACTTTAACTTCACCGAAATTCTTGTCGCTTTATTTGACTTACCAACTTTGTTGTTGTGACATCCTAGCATTGCTAATGTTCATGGCCGGAGACCTCCTGGTTGTCCGGTTGCTTGCTGATTGGATGTTATTGTCGCCGTAAAAGTGAGGCGTCAAGGGAGCTGAGGTTGATGCTTGTTGCCGGAGCTGTTGTCCACCCTGGCGCTGCCCTTGCTGGATGCTTCTGATGTTGTTGTCGACCTTTTCATTGGAAAATAGGGAGAGATGGACAAGAGAGGGCGGAGGAGCGGTGGATTTCTCTCAAAGGAGATGAGAAAGAATGATTTGCGTATTTTAGGTTTAAATAGAAAGGAGGGTTGAGCGAATTTGGACCGTTGAATAAGATCACTTAGATGACTAGGATTAGTTATTAGGTTTGATCAAAGAAACCTATGGATGCAATTAAAAGAATGAGTTTGAGAATTGGATTGGAATGATTAAAGCTGCAAATTGAAGTTGAAATAAGAATGGGCCAAAATAATAATGACTACAAATGCAATGAATTGAATTACGATAGGCTAGAAATAAAATAACTCTAAATAGATTAGACTATTATTTAAATGATTTTGAGAAAGATTTAGGAAATTCTATCCAATTAAACACTACATATATTATAATATTTTTATATACTAAAAATCACTTATATTTTAAAACATTTGAGTATAATAATTATTTCAAGTTTAACTATAATAATTTAACAATAATAAAATAGTGTAATAGTATAAATTTTTGACAAAATTGAATAAATAAGATAGACTCAAAATATGTGTTAAAAATACATATCTAACGGAATACCATTCCCAAAAGGTTAAAGGCCGATCAAAATTGGGTGTCAACAGCTGCCCATTATTTTTTTAGGAATGAAGAATAAATTGTCGGACAACCAACGTTGACTTAGTAGCCAATTTTGTTTGACCGATGAGAGATGTTATTGGGATCAATTGAAATGATATATAGTTAGAAAGGGGTACGACCGAGACTTTTGTATTAAGATGCTTACATATCTCTAGTTATACGAGAGTCAGGCCGTGTGTAGTTCTAGATTTAGGAACAAATGAAGTTCCTAAAAAAGTAAAAGCGGTACGATGATCAAAAGGTCATGATATCAGCTTGAATGGATAAGATTAGGGTAGAGAGAAGAATGTGAAAGAGTGAATTCCATGGAGTAACAAGTAATTGATATGGCCTTTGTTGAGATAGACAAGTCAACAAGATAATTGCAACTGAGAGGGCGACCGATTTTGCCTGCAATTTCTAATATATGAATAGATAAAATGTTAACTTATAAATACGAAAAGTGTGAACCAACATGATAAACAATAATGACAAGAGGAGATAGGAAGACGTATCCGCTTTGAGAAGATGGTGCAAACCTTGATAAACTTTGGCTTAACTTCTTGAAGCATTGCAACTCATTTCCGAAGGATAATGTTAGCATCAAATAAAGAAAGCCTAAACATTTTATTGTTAGGTAGATCAGCCTAAATGTTGTATTGTGTGGCGGACGAGCCTAATGTCTTATTGTTAGGCAGACAAGCCTAAATGTTGTATTGTAAGGACGACGAACCTAGATATCCTAAGACGGAAGAGCCTAAATGTCATATTGTAAGGTACACGAGACTAAATGTATATTGTAAGGCAGACAAGTCTAAATATCGTATTGTAAGGTAGACGAGTCTAAATATCATATTTTAAGGCCGATAAACCTAAGCATCCTATTGCAAGACGGTAGAGCCTAAATGTCGTATTGTAAGGAAAATGAGCCTAAATATCGTATTATTTGACAAACGGGCCTAAATATCGTATTGTAAGGCCGGCAAACGTAAATGTTGTATTGTAAGGAAGATGAGCCTAAATGAATACTTAGAAGGTCACAACAACAAGTTCATAATAGCATCTTCAAAAAAGTCTGAATGATAAATTGATTTCAATTGTTTCTTCTTGTGTCAAATCTAATGGTAGGCCCATACATAATTTATTCCTACATCCAGAGAAAATTTGTAAATATGAAAAGCAAAATATGGCCATACCTATACTTGTTTTGCCTTTAAAACTGTACTTCATTGTGATGAAATATTTGAGGATTTTCAAAAAATTCTGCCCCAGATTATAAGATATATATTCACTTTCTTAAATAATGTCATGAAATTTTATAGGTTCCCTCAAATTTTTCCCCAGTTTCATTAGCGGGGAACTATGTGATCCTGCTTCACCCAAAAAAAA
Source organism: Solanum lycopersicoides (assembly GCA_022817965.1). Lineage (NCBI taxonomy): Eukaryota > Viridiplantae > Streptophyta > Magnoliopsida > Solanales > Solanaceae > Solanum > Solanum lycopersicoides. The sequence goes on along the minus strand of CM040625.1, from coordinate 44,981,708 downwards.
TATTAGTTCAAAAAAAGGTGATTATCTTGTCTTTGAACATTAAGGCTCGACTTCGAATCTGAACATCACTTACGTTCAAGGTTGGGTCAATTAGCACTGGAATGAAATGTTGAACGACCATGGAAAGAAAAGAAATTCATTTGATAGAGACCAGACCCATTAAAGGGTTGCCTACGTATCCAAAAGGAAATCAGGTCAAACATAGTTCATGAGTACAAGTATAAATGAGCGGAATGAAAATAAAGCTTTTGGCACAAAGTCTATAGCAAAAGAGACACTTTGTGTCACGCCAGAGCTACCCTGAGACGCGGACACAGGATCTAGGACCACAAGTGATCCCAAGATAACCCTATTGGCATGATCATGAGCATACTAATGATAAACTGAATGATACACTGATGCGGAAGCTATAATCATAAATAAAATAAAAAGATGGGGAATACCTATATACTATAACTGAGACATATGAAAACTGATGAGTTTAATACAAGGAAGATATTAACTAAATAGTAAGCTGAATCTATCTATGTCTGAAAATAGTCTCTAACTGACAAGAAATGCTGGGACATGCCCCAACTAAGTCTAGCAAAGCTGAAACTAAGGGACTAAAAACATTGAAGAAACTCATGACTATTGTCATCGGAGAATGAGGACTCACCATTGATTATACTGTACTAGAGATCGAGAATCGATCTATGCGTGTTCTGGATGCTCAGAACTTGGACCTACATCACGAGAAGATGTAGCGCACGTATGCGTCAGTACTTGAAAGGTACAGAGCATGAAGGATAGAATAAAGCTGAAAAATACATAACAGAACAAGCAACAAACAAGTATAATTTACTGAACATGATATACTTAATGCAATAACCAAATTTATAACATGCTGAGACTAAATCCTAACTGAACTATAAGTATGGTGAATGCAATAGAGTCTAACTGAATTATGGGAGTTACTAATAACCTACAACAAATCCACATGAGCTAAATGTGAAGTTCAATGTATACACCCCATCGAGAGGACCCAATATACCCTGTTAAAGGTATAAAGACATGCTGACATGATCACAAAACTGATGCCCACGGAAGGGACTTACAACCTATGTGGCTAATAATTCTGGGACTATCGGGTATCTTAACTCTAGTCAACTTGGTATTATGCTACTCCCAATAAATTAAGTGGCTATTGATGTACCGTGGTTCCACGGTATTTTCAATGCTTTTTCCTTAAGTTTAGTGCGTGTCTAAGGCCTTTTTGTAGTAATTTTAATATATTTTTATCTTTGTTTGCAGGAAAGCTATCCAAAATGGAAATGCAGAAGACTGTGCTGAAATCAGCGCAGAAGTGATGACCTACGAAGCCATCAACGGTCCGTAGGTGGTGAACGTCGACTGGAGGTTCAAGCATTTGGAAGCAACTCGGGGAAATCTGACCAAGTGTGGGGCTACGGAAGGATTGACAGTCCGTCAATTGATCGATGGACCGTCCTGGCAAACCGTCGGTTCTAACAGAAAGTAGTCTAAGTACCTGACTTGAAGAAATCACTAAGTATGGAAGGACGGAGGCATCGATGGACCGTAAGTGAGACGACAAACCGTGTTGTTGGTCTGTCGATTGGAACAGAAAGGATGCAAAAGTGAAGGCTGAAGAAAAAGTTAAGTGTGAATCGACGGAGCCATTCGACGATACGTCGTTCCATCGACGAACCGTCAGTTGAGTCGTTGACTGAAGACGCATTTTGAGACAAATTTTCCTTATTTAAAACTTCTTTTAATTTAGGACATTATTAGTATAAATAGGGTTAAAAACCTCATTTTTGGGGTTAAACTTTTTACTATTTTTCATACTCTTGTTATTGGAAGTTGAACTTTGGATTTGGGAATTACTTCAAGTTTCCGGAATCAAGTCTTACAATATTTTCGTTAATTCAAGTGATATTTCTGGATTTTCCTCAAACTTGTCAAAGTAAGTACATGAATTCTTGTTTAACAACCATGAATTGTGTAATTCTAAGCATGGGTAACTAAATCCACAACTAGGGTTGTGGGAACCATGGGTAATTTACAAGATAAAACTAGCTAAATAACAATTCTAGAATATGTTCTTGCATGTATTGATAATTCTTTCGTTTAGAATTCTTTTTAACGAGTGCACACGTTAGAACTTGCCCTATCTCTACTTGCCGGACCAAGAAAGTAGTTAATAGGAAAATAATTATCAATATAGATTTAGTATACACTATCTAGTAGGCTAGTCTCAATTGGTGCGAAGTAATAACTTAGCTATACATTGAATATGATGCTTAATATGAGGTAAGGGTAAGGGTTAGTATTTTAACACACGTTGTCGGACCAAGGTACGGGGTAAAATTCTCTAGTTGCCGGACCAAGGAATTAGAGATACATAACTTACCACTTTGCATGCAAGAAACTAGGAAAGAGTTGTTATAGCTAGGATTATCGCGTTATGAACCTATGGGGAACAATTACGCCCTAGTATCTCTCTTCACTTGATAAACACTAAAGCTTTAATCTTGCTACTTTTTTACTTAGAAATAATTGAACATTTTTGTTACACAAAAACCCTCTTTTATTTAACTGTTTTCGGAAAAGACTTGACAAAATTGACGTAATCGTAGATTAAAGTTAAGTCTACATCATTTTTCTCGTGGGATCGACCCCAACCTAACAATTGGGTTCTCTACTTGATACGACCGCTTATACTTCTTTAGGGAAGTGTAATTTTAGCCTATGAGTTATCACATTATGACAAAGTTTCTATAATATTGGATAACTCAATGAAAACTGAGAATGCAATAATTAATCTGGTAATGATGCATTAATGATTGAGGCATGTAAAACTGAATAACTTAAATATTTGACCTAACATGTGTAATTCAAGAACTAAAGAAATACAAAGCTAGGGGAGGTTGATTCTCATAATCAAGTGATTGTTGAGAACCCTGGTGAAGGTGATCTGAGGAGGCAACCTCCTACCCCACGCCCTCAAGATTACTATAGGGGAAATGTTAACATCACTGACTCTGACGGGCCACTTGTCCTACCTCCTCTAACACATGGTCATACTTTCGTGGTAACTAGTAGCTTGATGTAGATGCTCACCGCTAGAGGTTTGTTTTTGGGGCTACCATATGAGGATCCACATGCTCACATCGCCAAACTAAGGTCGGTGTGTAAGAGTTGTGTAGGGAGGCCTGACTTGGACATGGACGTCATTGGATTAAGAGTGTTCCCTCTCTCACTGCCGGGAGAGGCTGCTATATGGTTTACTGGGCTTCCCTATAACTCGATCTATACTTGAAACCAATTGAGGGATGTGTTCCTAGCACGTTACTATCCGGTGTCTAAGAAGCTCAACCACAAAGATAGGGTGAAAAACTTTGTGGCATTACAGGGGAGTCAGTAAGCAGTTCTTGGGATAGGTTCACCTCATTCTTGAGAAGTGTCCCAAACCACCACATTGATGATGAGTCATTGAAAGAGTACTTCTATCGGGGGCAAGATGATAATAATAAAGCAGTTCTTGATACGATTGCGGGTGGTTCCTATGGGGAGTGTACTTATGCAGAGATCGCTGAGAAGTTAGAGAAAATCTCCCAAAATAATAAAGCTTGGAGAACTAGGAAGTCGGATACTAGGAGAAACACTTTTGCGGTGCAATCTATACACAACCCAGCCGTGGATGAGATTCGTGAAGAGATGGCTCAAATTAGAACTGAGCTTGGGTTAGTGTTGAAACATGTCATCGGGGGTGCGGAAAAATTGAATGCGGTGAACTATTTGGCTAAACCACCACCGCCAGTTGATGACTACTACTATGAGGAAGATTCTTACGCAGTGAATGAGCAAACGGGGGGTTTCCGACTGCACACCCAAGGCTCCAATCAGGAGAATTGGCGCCAAGGTCAAGGAAATCAAGGTCGGAACTATGGTAATTACAACCGAGAGGGTCACTATGTTCGAGATGGAAATTTCAACCGCGACAACAACTTCAACCGGGGTAACTATTATAACAAAAACGATCGGAGTGGGCCCTATTTTCTACCTCAAAATCGGGAAGTTTCTCCTAGGAATGGTGGAGGTAGTATGGCGCGAGTTGAGGATATGTTACAAAAGATGATGAGGAGGTTTGACGCAAGTGATGAGCACGCCAAGGAGTTGAGAGGTGATTTGGCTAACATTGGGCAAAAAGTGGATGCACATGCAGTCTCAATCAAGCATCTTGAGATGCAAATGGCCCAATTGTCGTCGAGTGTGAACCATCATCAACCGGGTACTCTTTCTAGCAATACCGTCCAAAATCTGAAAAATAATGGACATTGTATGGCAGTCACGACTCGATAGGGTAAGCAAACCATTGATCCACCTATGCCGTCTGGTGTTGAAGATGAGGTGAGAAGAGAAGATGCAGTAGCAGAAGCTAGTGGTGAATTGGTAAATGAAGCCGTAAAAGAATTAGAGATGCCTCAAAAGGTGACCCCCGTTCCTAGACCACCACCACTATTTCCACAAAGATTGGTGAAGAAGACAGAGGATGGCAAATACCGGCGTTTTATTACTATGTTGAAACAACTTTCCATCAATGTACCTTTGATAGAAGTTCTTGAACAAATGCCCGTTTATGCCAAGTTTATGAAAGATATGGTCACTAAGCAGAGGTCGGTGAGTTTTGAGGATGATGATCGGATGCAACATTGTAGTGCTATTTCTACAAGGTCTCTTGTGCAAAAGAAAGAAGATCCGGGTGCTTTCACTATTCCATGTACAATCGGGTTGTTACAGTTCACTAAATCATTATGTGATCTTGGGGCAAGCATAAATCTCATGCCTCTCTCCATTTAAAGAAGTTGGGTTTAGGTGACCCAAAGCCCACTCCGATGCGGTTACTAATGGCCAATTGAAGAATGAACAGGCCTATTGGGATACTCCACGATGTGTTAGTGAAGGTGGAGTCATTCATATTTCCAACTGATATTGTGATTCTTGACTGTGAGGTGGATTTTGAGGTTCCTATTATTCTTGGGAGGCCATTCCTTGCTACCGGTTGCGCCTTGGTTGACATGGAGAAAAGGCAGATGAAGTTTTGGTTGAACAATAAAGAAGCAACTTTCAACATTTGTACGTCCATAAGGAAGAGTGGTGAGCTCTAGTTGGTATCTGTGATATCCTACTGAGTTGAGAGTTTGTTAGAGGTACAAATAGAAGAGCGTCTTGGTGTTGAGGCACTAGCGGCAGTGATTATGAATTTTGAGAGTGATGGTATTGAAGAGTATGGGTCATTGGTTGCGACACTTGATCGAGGTGCGGTTTAAACCAAAGAAGTTGGAGTTTGATATAAAGCATCGCGAGTCTCAACCCGCGAAACCATCTATTAAGGAGGCCCCAAAATTGGAGCTTAAGGCTCTACCACCTCATCTGATGTATGTTTTCTTGGGAAAAGGTGACACTTTGCCGGTAATTATTGCGTCTGATTTGAATGCGCATCAAATAGAGTGGTTGGTTGAAGTGTTAAAGAGGTTCAAGAGAGCTATTGGGTGGACTATTGCGGATATTATTGGGATCCCTCCCGGTATTTTTTCACACAAAATCCAACTCATGCACGATCATAAGCCAAGTATTGAGCACCACAGACGTTTAAATCCACCTATGCAAGAGGTAGTGAAGAAGAGATTATTAAGTGGTTGGATGCTGGAGTCATATATCTGATCGCTGATAGTAGTTGGGTATGCCCTGTTCAGTGTGTGCCTAAGAAAGGGGGAATGACTGTGGTCCCTAATGAGAAAAATGATCTTGTTCCAATGAGGCCGGTGACCGGATGGAGAATGTGTATGGATTACCGGAAATTGAATGCATGGACTGAGAAGGATCATTTTCCTATGCCCTTCATGGATCAGATGTTAGATAGGCTTGCAGGAAAAGGGTGGTATTATTTTCTTGATGGTTATTCGGGTTACAACCAAATCTCTATTGCACTGAAAGATCAAGAGAAAACCACCTTTACTTGTCCTTATGGAGCTTTCGCGTTCAAGAGGATGCCCTTCGGGTTGTGTAATTGATGTACCGTGGTTTCACGGTACTTTCAATGCTTTTTCCTTATGTTTAGTGTGTGTCTAAGGCCTTTTTGTAGTAATTTTAATGTCTTTTTATCTGTGTTTGCATGAAAACTGTCCAGAACGGAAATGTTGAAGACTGTGCTAAAATCAGTGCAAAAGTGATGACCTACAGAGCCATCGATGGTCCGTCGACCTGTTGACGGTCTGTAGATGATGATCGTCGACTGGAGGTCCAGGCTGCTGAATCAAATCGGGGAATTCTGACCAAGTTTGGGCTACGGCAGGATCGACGGTCCATCGACTGATCGACGGACCGTCACTGGCAAGTCGTTGATTGTAACAAAAAGTAGTCCCACTACCCGATTTTAAGAAACCACTAAGGATGGAGGAACGAAGGCCATCGACAGACCGTAGGTCTAATGACGGACCGTGTTGTTGGTCCGTCGATGGTAACATAAAGTGTTAAGAGTGGAGGCTGAAAAAAGATTTGAAGTATGGACCGACGAAAGCTGTCGACGGTCAGTTGGGTCATCGACTGAAGATGCGTTTTGGACAGATTTTTCCTTATTTAGCACTCATTTTTATTTTAGGACTTTATTATTATAAATAGTACTAAAAACCTCGTTTTTGGGGTTAGACTCTTTACTATTTTTCAGAGTTTTGTTATTGGAAGTTAAACTTTGGTTTTTTGGGAAATACTTTAATTTTTCCATAATCGTTTCTTTCAATATTTTAGTTAATTCAAGTGATATTTCTGTGTTTTCTACAAACTTGTAAAAGTAAGTACATGAATTCTTATTTAACAATTATAAATTGTGTAATTCTTAGCATGGGTAACTAAATCCACAACTAGGGTTGTGGGAACCATGGGTAATTAACAAAGTAAAACTAGCTAAATAACAATTCTAGAATAGTTTCTTGCATGCATTGATAACTCTTTAGTTTTGAAGTCTTTTTAACGGTGGCCAACGTTAGAAATCGCCTTGTTGCTACTTGCCGGACCAAGGAGGTATCTAATAAGAAAATAATTATCAACGTAGATTTAGTATACACTATCTAATAGGCTAGTTTCAATTAGTCCGAGGTAGTAACTTAGTCATACATTGAATATGACGCTTAATATGAGTTAAAGATAAGGATTAGTAAAGTAAACACACTTAGCCGGACCAAGGTGCGGAGTGAAATTCCCTAGTTGCCCGACCAAGGAATTAGGGATACATAATTGTCACTTTGCATGCAAGATACTAGGAAAGAGTTGTTATAGCTAGGATTACCATGTTATGAACCTATGGGGAACACTTACACCCTAGTTTCTCTCATCACTTGATAAACACTAAAGTTTTAATCTTTCTACTTGTTTACTTAGTAATAATTGAACATTTTTGTTACATAAAACCCCCCTTTCAGTTCAACTGTTTTCGAAAGGACTTGACTAAATAGAAGTAATCGTAGATTAAAGTTAAGTCTAAACCATTTTTCTTGTGGGATCGACCCCAAATTAACAATTGGGTTCTTTACTTGATACGACCGCTTATACTTCTTTAGGGAAGTACAGTTTAAGTGTATCAAATTTTTGCACCGCTGTCGGGGAAAGTAGTTTTTAGATTAACTTTAAGCACATTACCAAATTTTAGTCAACAATTTCCTGATTTTACTTTTTCTTTTTCTTTTTGTCTCTCCCAGGTCTGTAGTGTATGCCAAGTACACGGAGTCGAGGAGAACCCATACTTTTACACGATCCAGAAGTAAACCATACACTTCGCAAAATGAACAATCCACGCAACTCGGGTAATCTTTAGGATGAGTTCAACCGGCAACTTCCACCACCAGTTGAAGCTCATAATCAAGCGTTGGTTGACAATCCTGGTGAAGGTGATGTGAGGAGGCAACCTCCCGCCCCACGCCCTAAAGAGCACTATAGGGTAAATGTTACATCACTGACTCTGATGGGCCACTTGTTTTACCTCCTCTACCACCAGGTCATCCTTTTGTGGTAACTAATAGCTTGATGCAGATGCTCACCGCTAGAGGTTTGTTTTCGGGGCTACCATCTGAGGATCCACATGCTCACATCGCCAAACTAAGGTCAGTGTGTAAGAGTTGTGTAGGGAGGCCTGACCATGACATGGACGTCATTGGATTAAGAGTGTTCCCTCTCTCACTGACGGGAGAGGCTGCTATGTAGTTTAATGAGTTGCCCTACAATTCAATCTATACTTGGGAGCAGTTGAGGGATGTGTTCCTAGCAATGTATTACCCGGTTTCTAAAAAGCTCAACCACAAAGACAGGGTAAAAAACTTTGTGGAATTACTAGGGGAGTCGGTAATTAGTTATTTGGATAGGTTCACCTCATTTCTGAGAAGTGTCCCAAACCACCGTATTGATAATGAATCATTGAAAGAGTACTTCTATAGGGGTCAATATGATAACAATAAGCCGGTGCTTGATACTATTGCGAGTGGTTCCTACGGGGAGTGTACTTATGCAGAGATTGCTGTCGGATGCTGGGAGAAACACTTTTCTGGTGCAATCTACACACAACCCAGCCGCAGATGAGATTCGTGAAGAGATTGCTCAAATGCGAACTGAGCTTGGGTTAGTGTTGAAACATGTCACTGGGGGTGCAGAGAAAGTGAATGCGGTGAATTATTTGACTAAGCCACCACTGCTGGTAGATGAATTTTACTATGAAAAAGATTCTTATGTAGTGAATCAGCAGACGGGGGGGTTTCCGACCAAACGCCCAAGGCTCCAATCAGGAGAATTGGCGCCAAGGTCAAGGAAATCAAGGTCGCAACTATGGGAATTACAACCGAGAGGCTCACTATGTTCGTGAAGGAAACTACAACCGCGACAACAACTTCAACCGGGGTAACTATGGAAACATAATCGATCAAAGTAGGCCCTATGTTCCACCTCAAAATTGGGAAGTTGCTCCTAGGGATGGTGGAGGTAGTATGGCGTGAGTTGAAGACATGTTGCAAAAGATGATGAAAAGGTTTGACGCAAGTGATGAGCACGCCAAGGAGTTGAGAGGTGATTTGGCTAACATTGGGCAAAAAGTGGATGCAGCTGCAGTCTCAATCAAGCATCTTGAGATGCAAAATGGCCCAATTGTCGTCGAGTGTGAACCATCGTCAACCGGGTACTCTTTCTAGCAATACCGTCCAAAATCTGAAAAATGATGGACATTGTATGGCAGTCACGACTCGATGGGGTAAGCAAACCATTGATCCACCTATGCCGTCTGGTGTTGAAGATGAGGTGAAAAGAGAAGATACGCTAGCAGAAGCTAGTGGTGAATTGGTAAATGAAGCGGTAAAAGAATTAGAGATGCCCGAAAAGGTGACCCCCGTTCCTAGACCACCACCACCATTTCCACAAAGATTGGTGAAGAAGATAGAGGATGGCAAATACCGACGTTTTATTACTATGTTGAAACAGCTCTCCATCAATGTACCTTTGATAGAAGCTCTTGAACAAATACCCGGTTATGCCAAGTTTATGAAAGATATGGTCACTAAGCAGAGGTCGGTGAGTTTTAAGGATGATGATCAGATGCAACATTGTAGTGCTATTGCTACAAGGTCTCTTGTGCAAAAGAAAGAAGATCCGGGTGCTTTCACTATTCAATGTAAAATCGGGTTGTTACACTTCGCTAAAGCATTATGTGATCTTGGGGCAAGCATAAATCTCATGCCTCTATCAATCTACAAGAAGTTGTGTTTGGGTGATCCAAAGCCCACTACGATGCGGCTACTGATGGCCGATCAAACAGTAAAGAGGCCTATTGGTATACTCCACGATGTGTTAGTGAATGTGGAGTAATTCATATTTTCGACTGATATTGTGATTCTTGACTGTGAGGTGGATTTTGAGGTGCCTATTATTCTTGGGAGGCCATTCCTTGCTACCGGTTGCGCCTTGGTTGACATGGAGAAAAGGCAGAAGAAGTTTTGGTTGAACAATGAAGAAGCGACTTTCAACATTTGTACGTCCATAAGGAAGAGTGGTGAGCTCTAGTTGGTATCTGTGATATCCTACTGAGTTGAGAGTTTGTCGGAGATACAAATAGAAGAGCGTCTTGGTGTTGAGGCACTAGCGGCAGTGATTATGAATTTTGAGAGTGATGGTATTGAAGAGTATGGGTCATTGGTTGGGACACTTGATCGAGGTGCAATTTAAACCAAAGAAGTTGGAGTTTGATATAAAGCATCGCGAGTCTCAACCCGCGAAACCATCTATTGAGAAGGCCCCAAAATTGGAGCTTAAGGCTCTACCACCTCATCTGAGGTATGTTTTCTTGGAAAAGGTGACACTTTGCCGGTAAATATTGCGTCTGATTTTAATGCGCATCAAATAGAGTGGTTGGTTGAAGTGTTAAAGAGGTTCAAGAGAGATATTGGGTGGACTATTGCGGATATTATTGGGATCCCTCCCGGTATTTTTTCACACAAAATCCAACTCATGCACGATCATAAGCCAAGTATTGAGCACCACAGACGTTTAAATCCACCTATGCAAGAGGTAGTGAAGAAGAGATTATTAAGTGGTTGGATGCCGGAGTCATATATCTGATCGCTGATAGTAGTTGGGTATGCCCTGTTCAGTGTGTGCCTAAGAAAGGGGGAATGACTGTGGTCCCTAATGAGAAAAATGATCTTGTTCCAATGAGGCCGGTGACCGGATGGAGAATGTGTATGGATTACCGGAAATTGAATGCATGGACTGAGAAGGATCATTTTCCTATGCCCTTCATGGATCAGATGTTAGATAGGCTTGCAGGAAAAGGGTGGTATTATTTTCTTGATGGTTATTCGGGTTACAACCAAATCTCTATTGCACTGAAAGATCAAGAGAAAACCACCTTTACTTGTCCTTATGGAGCTTTCGCGTTCAAGAGGATGCCCTTCGGGTTGTGTAATTGATGTACCGTGGTTTCACGGTACTTTCAATGCTTTTTCCTTAGTTTAGTGTGTGTCTAAGGCCTTTTTGTAGTAATTTTAATGTCTTTTTATCTGTGTTTGCATGAAAACTGTCCAGAACGGAAATGTTGAAGACTGTGCTAAAATCAGTGCAAAAGTGATGACCTACAGAGCCATCGATGGTCCGTCGACCTGTTGACGGTCGTAGTGATGATCGTCGACTGGAGGTCCAGGCTGCTCAATCAAATCGGGGAATTCTGACCAAGTTTGGGGCTACGGCAGGATCGACGGTCAGTCGACTGATCGACGGACCGTCACTGGCAAGTCGTTGATTGTAACAAAAAGTAGTCCCACTACCCGATTTTAAGAAACCACTAAGGATGGAGGAACGAAGGCCATCGACAGACCGTAGGTCTAATGACGGACCGTGTTGTTGGTCCGTCGATGGTAACATAAAGTGTTGAAAGTGGAGGCTGAAAAAAGATTTGAAGTATGGACCGACGAAAGCTGTCGACGGTCAGTTGGGTCATCGACTGAAGATGCGTTTTGGACAGATTTTTCCTTATTTAGCACTCATTTTTATTTTAGGACTTTATTATTATAAATAGTACTAAAAACCTCGTTTTTGGGGTTAGACTCTTTACTATTTTTCAGAGTTTTGTTATTGGAAGTTAAACTTTGGTTTTTTGGGAAATACTTTAATTTTTCCATAATCGTTTCTTTCAATATTTTAGTTAATTCAAGTGATATTTCTGTGTTTTCTACAAACTTGTAAAAGTAAGTACTGAATTCTTATTTAACAATTATAAATTGTGTAATTCTTAGCATGGGTAACTAAATCCACAACTAGGGTTGTGGGAACCATGGGTAATTAACAAAGTAAAACTAGCTAAATAACAATTCTAGAATAGTTTCTTGCATGCATTGATAACTCTTTAGTTTTGAAGTCTTTTTAACGGTGGCCAACGTTAGAAATCGCCTTGTTGCTACTTGCCGGACCAAGGAGGTATATAATAAGAAAATAATTATCAACGTAGATTTAGTATACACTATCTAATAGGCTAGTTTCAATTGGTGCGAGGTAGTAACTTAGCCATACATTGAATATGACGCTTAATATGAGTTAAAGATAAGGATTAGTAAAGTAAACACACTTAGACGGACCAAGGTGCGGAGTGAAATTCCCTAGTTGCCCGAACAAGGAATTAGGGATACATAACTTGTCACTTTGCATGCAAGATACTAGGAAAGAGTTGTTATAGCTAGGATTACCATGTTATGATCCTATGGGGAACACTTACACCCTAGTTTCTCTCATCACTTGATAAACACTAAAGTTTTAATCTTTCTACTTGTTTACTTAGTAATAATTGAACATTTTTGTTACATAAAACCCCCCTTTCAGTTCAACTGTTTTCGGAAAGGACATGACTAAATAGAAGTAATCGTAGATTAAAGTTAAGTCTAAGCCATTTTTCTTGTGGGATCGACCCCAACTTAACAATTGGGTTCTTTACTTGATACGACCGCTTATACTTCTTTAGGGAAGTATAGTTTAAGTGTATCAAATTTTGGCACCGCTGTCGGGGAAAGTAGTTTTTAGATTAACTTTAAGCACATTACCGAATTTTAGTCAACAATTTCCTGATTTTACTTTTTCTTTTTCTTTTTGTCTCTCCCTGGTCTGTAGTGTATGCCAAGTACACGGAGTCGAGGAGAACCCATACTTTCACACGATCCAGAAGTAAACCATACACTTCGCAAAATGAACAATCCACATAACTTGGGTAATCTTTAGGATGAGTTCAACCGGCAACTTCCACCGCCAGTTGAAGCTCATTATCAAGCGTTGGTTGACAATCCTGGTGAAGGTGATGTGAGGAGGCAACCTCCCGCCCCACGCCCTAAAGACCACTATAGGATAAATGTTAACATCACTGACTCTGATGGGCAACTTGTTTTACCTCCTCTACCACCAGGTCATCCTTTTGTGGTAACTAATAGCTTGATGCAGATGCTCACCGCTAGAGGTTTGTTTTTGGGGCTACCATCTGAGGATACACATGCTCACATCGCCAAACTAAGGTCAGTGTGTAAGAGTTGTGTAGGCAGGCCTGACTTGGACATGGACGTCATTGGATTAAGAGTGTTCCCTCTCTCACTGACGGGAGAGGCTGCTATGTGGTTTAATGAGTTACCCTATAATTCAATCTATACTTGGGAGCAGTTGAGGGATGTGTTCCTAGCAATGTATTACCCGGTTTCTAAAAAGCTCAACCACAAAGACAAGGTGAAAAACTTTGTGAAATTACTAGGGGAGTCGATAAGTAGTTCTTTGGATAGGTTCACCTCATTTCTGAGAAGTGTCCCAAACCACTGTATTGATAATGAATCATTGAACGAGTACTTCTATAGGGGTCGATATGATAACAATAAGTCGGTTCTTGATACTATTGCGAGTGGTTCCTATGGGGAGTGTACTTATGCAGAGATTGTTGTCGAATGCTGGGAGAAACACTTTTCCGATGCAATCTACACACAACCCAGCCGCAGATGAGATTCGTGAAGAGATTGCTCAAATGCGAATTGAGCTTGGGTTAGTGTTGAAACATGTCACTGGGGGTGCAGAGAAAGTGAATGCGGTGAATTATTTGACTAAGCCACCACTGCTGGTAGATGAATTTTACTATGAAAAAGATTCTTATGTAGTGAATGAGCAGACGGGGGGGGGGGGGGGGGTTTCTGACCAAACGCCCAAGGCTCCAATCAGGAGAATTGGCGCCAAGGTCAAGGAAATCAAGGTCGCAACTATGGGAATTACAACCGAGAGGCTCACTATGTTCGTGAAGGAAACTACAACCGCGACAACAACTTCAACCAGGGTAACTATGGAAACATAATCGATCAAAGGAGGCCCTATGTTCCACCTCAAAATAGGGAAGTTACTCCTAGGGATGGTGGAGGTAGTATGGCGCGAGTTGAAGACATGTTGCAAAAGATGATGAAAAGGTTTGACGCAAGTGATGAGCACGCCAAGGAGTTGAGAGGTGATTTGGCTAACATTGGGCAAAAAGTGGATGCAGCTGCAGTCTCAATCAAGCATCTTGAGATGCAAATGGCCCAATTGTCGTCGAGTGTGAACCATCGTCAACCGGGTACTCTTCCTAGCAATACCGTCCAAAATCTAAAAAATGATAGACATTGTATGGAAGTCACGACTCGATGGGGTAAGCAAACCATTGATCCACCTATGCCGTCTGGTGTTGAAGATGAGGTGAAAAGAGAAGATACGGTAGCAGAAGCTAGTGGTGAATTGGTAAATAAAGCGGTAAAAGAATTAGAGATGCCCCAAAAGGTGACCCGTTCCTAGACCACCACCACTATTTCCACAAAGATTGGTGAAGAAGATAGAGGATGGCAAATACCGACGTTTTATTACTATGTTGAAACAGCTCTCCATCAATGTACCTTTGATACAAGCTCTTGAACAAATACCCGGTTATGCCAAGTTTATGAAAGATATGGTCACTAAGCAGAGGTCGGTGAGTTTTAAGGATGATGATCAGATGCAACATTGTAGTGCTATTGCTAGAAGGTCTCTTGTGCAAAAGAAAGAAGATCCGGGTGCTTTCACTATTCCATGTAAAATCGGGTTGTTACACTTCGCTAAAGCATTATGTGATCTTGGGGCAAGCATAAATCTCATGCCTCTATCCATCTACAAGAAGTGGCCGATCGAACAGTGAAGAGGCCTATTGGTATACTCCACGATGTGTTAGTAAAGGTGGAGTTATTCATATTTCTGGACGATTTTGTGATTCTTGACTATGAGGTAGATTTCGAGGTGCCTATTATTCTTGGGAGGCCATTCCTTGCTACCGGTTGCGCCTTTGTTGACATGGGGAAAGGGATAGATGAAGTTTCAGTTGAACAATGAAGAAGCGACTTTCAACATTTGTAGGTCCATGAGGCAGAGTGGTGAGCTCCAAACGGTATCTGCTATATCCTACAGGGTTGAGAGTACGTCTAAGGTTCAAATCGAAAAGTGCCTTGGTTGCGGCACTTGATAGAAGTGATTTTAGGTTCAAACCAAAGAAATTAGAGTTAGACATGAAATATTGCGAGTCTCCACCCGCAAAACCATCTATTGAAGAGGCTTCAAAATTAGAGCTTAAGTCTCTACCACCTCATTTGAGATATGCATTCTTGGTGAAAGATGACACTTTGCCGGTAATAATTTCGTTAGATTTGAAGGTGCAACAAGTAGAGTGTTTGGTTTAAGTGTTGAAGAGGTTCAAGATAGCTATTGGATGGGCTATTGCGGATATTATTGGGATCCCTCCCGGTATTTGTTCACATAAAATCCAACTCATGCCCGATCATAAGCCAAGTATTGTGTACCAGAGACCTTTAAATCCACCTATGTAAGAGGTGGTGAAGAAGGACATTATTAAGAGGTTGGATGCCGAAGTCATATATCCGATCGCTGATAAGAGTTGGGTATGCCCTGTTCAGTGTGTGCCCAAGAAAAGGGGAATAACTGTTGTCCCTAATGAGAAAATTGAGTTTGTTCCAATGAGGCCGGTGAACTGATATAGAGTGTGTATGGATTACCGGATATTGAATGCATGGACTGAGAAGGACCATTGTCCTATGCCATTCATGGATCAGATGTTGCATAGTCTTGCAGGAAAGGGGTGGTATTGTTTTCTTGATGGTTACTCGGGTTACAACCAAATCTCTATTGCACCGAAAGATCAAGAGAAAACCACTTTTACTTGTCCTTATGGAACTTTTGCGTTCAAGAGGATGCCCTTCGGGTTGTGTAATGCATCGGCTACTTTTCAGAGATGTATGATGTTCATATTCTTCGATATGGTGGAGGACATCATTGAGGTATTTATGGATGATTTTTCTGTTGTTGGTGACTCGTTTGATCATTGTTTGAGTCACTTGGCCGAAGTTCTCAAAAGATGTGAAGATTGCAACATTGTGCTAAACTGGGAAAAATGTCACTTTATGGTGAAAGAGGGTATTGTATTGGGCCATCGCATCTCAGATAAGGGTATAGAGGTTGATCGAGCTAAATTCGAGGTGATAGAGAGACTTTCTCCACCCATCTCTGTAAAAGGTGTGAGGAGTTTCGTTGGACATGCGGGTTTCTACCGGAGGTTCATCAAGGATTTTTTAAAAATTGCACATCCTTTTTGAAAGTTACTTGAGAAAGAGTGTAAATTTTATTTTGATGAATCCTATCTAAATTCATTTGAAGAGTTGAAGGAGAAGTTGGTGTCTAGGCCCATTATTATTTCTCCGGATTGGAGCAAACCATTTGAGGTTATGTGTGATGCTAATGAGGTTGCTCTTGGTGTAGTATTGGGACAAAGAAGGGATAAAATCCTTCACCCCATTTATTCTGCCAATTCATCATCCTTTTATCATCATTGATCCATACGCCTTTTTCATCAACAATTCATGTATAGGGCAGTAGCTAAATGTACTTTAATCATAAAGGAAACCATGTACAAGTCGCTACAAGATCATGCTACAAACTAGTATAAAACATAACCAATATACTAGAAAATAGAGAGACATAGATCATCAACCAATTTCCTTAGTCTTGATCATCAATAAAAATTCATCAATAATATCAATCTAAGGCAGTAGCTAATGACATAATAATCAATTCTAACTCATGCTTCATCTACCCTAGAATTGAGATCACATTATGCACGTACATTATCAATTCTATGGGTTAGAAGAATGTAGATCAATCTTACTAAGACTCCATTACTTTGATCATGAATGATTCATAACCACAATTCATTAATAACATAAATATAAGGCAGTAGTTAAAGAAATCATAACCTAAACAAAATCCTACTGCAAGTGCCATAAAATTGAGATTACAGTGAGTGTCATGCATTAACATTCAATAGGAAGTAGGGATCAAGTATTCATGAATTAATCCTTCTTAGACCAATAACACATAAATCATCATCTATAAATGTACTAGGCAATAGATACAAGCAATTTAACCTGCTAGAATCATAATTCAATCAATACAATGTCACGATCACAATGCCCATACATAGGCTAATTTGACAGTTAAAAGGGGACATGGGTTCATCATGTAATTGGATTGAAATACACGTTACAATAATCATATTAACATCAATTTATCATGATTAAGCCTTTTAAAACATTTTGAGAAAGAACACCTTACCCAAAAATTTACAATGTACGACTCCCTAAGGACCACCTTAAGGGTCCTTGAGGAGGACCCAACCCTTGGTTCTAAAAACTGTCAAAAAACAGCATAATCCATGAGACTCAAACCATGAGTCGTCGATTGACTCATGCACCGTCAATGGGAGTCATAATTTAGGACATAGCCTTACCCAAAAACTCCTAAAAAATGCACCCTCAAGTCACAAACCACGAATGTGCAGTACGGTCTGTGGACCGACTCACGGTCGATTGAAAGGTCTCGTTAGTTTGACTCAGTCTCCTCACAAAGACCCTTGGCTTCACCCCTTAGTCTCAAACCACGAGTGACCAGCACGGTCCGTGGATCAATCCACACCCCATGGATGGGGACTCGTGGATGGCACACGAGTGTCCTGCCTCTACACGGCTTAAGTGAGGGTAGTTGGGTAATTAGATAATGAATAGTTTAACACTTAAAAACAGTAATAATTAGTAAGATTAGGTATATTAAAGTATTTTAAGTAAGAAAACAAGTCTTCCACCTTATAACTCCAAAACCCAAAAGCTCCCACTTCTGCATAGATTCTCTGACTACCCAAAGACTCCATTGAAGAAGAAGGTCAAAGCTTCAAGTAGGGATCAAGAACAATACTTACCTCCATTAATCCTTAAGTATTAACAAGGTATGGGAACACTTCAGTCTTGGAACTCCTTTCCCAAGAGGTTCCTTCAAAATTTATTTTAATGTTCTTCCAAATTTCTACGTTTTACTCTATTTCGTGTGTCTCTTTCAAACTTAACTTGTTTGGGCTATAATTAATTAATAATGATTGAATATGAATGTTTGTGAATGAATTTAAGTATTGATTGGGGTTTTTGACCTAATTTTCTAATGACCCATGGATAATTCTCTTCTCTCAACCCTAACTCTTAAATTGTGTTGAATAATGATTAGAGGTTTTGTAATTTAGTATGTTATTTTATTATTAATGTGATGTTAACCTATATGATGGATGAATATAATGAATTTGGAATGAAATCTTGAATGGGTATCTTGAAGGCCATGGTAAGAACTTCAAGGTTATGACATGCTATTGTGGTATTGTTGGTTTATCTTTGGTAAGGTTGATTACTAGAAGTATGATGAATTTACTACCAATATATGAATGTGATGGTTGTGAGATGATTGTTGGTGTGTTTCTATGTGTAATTGAAGGTAATTTTTATGCACCTCCTATGACTATGTTATGAAATAGTGTTCTCACATGATGTTGAGTTTGTGATGAAAGTGATTCTTCTTCCTAAAACCTATGAGCTATGTACATGTTATATGAGGGGTTAAGCCCCTAAGACCTATACTCTAAATTTATGTTTAATAAAGACTTAAATACACTCCAAAAAAGGAATTAAGCTTAGCACCGAGTGAACTTGAGAATGAGAGGTGTTCCTTCACAAAGGAAGGGAGGTTCACAGTTTATGATCTCATGAGGTGGAAATTACAATGATAGTTAGCATAAAGAGGGTTTCAATAACTAACTACTTCCTTCACTATGTGCTCCCATAGGAATCGTATCTAGTGGATCAAACTATATGCTATCACGATTGTTATGCCCTACCATGGAAAGTAGACACATTCTTTCGGTGTGAGGGATTGCCACCGGATTCCATATAGCTCACATAGTCTATGTGGTTATGGCAAAGTTTTTGTGAATGCTTAAAAAACTAATGAATGAAAGTAAGTAGGTAAGGGTATGGGACTTTACCTACACATTACACAAGGGGGTCTTAAGAGGGGTTCTAGGGTGGGTTCTTTATGCATAAATGTTATGAATGATGTTATGTTGGTTTTACTTGTTATGAATGATATTGGATTCATTTGTTAAGAAGATGTATCAAGTAAGTGGCCATTTTTATGATCTCCTTGATGGTTTGGTTTGTTCCTGTGGGGTTATGGGGCTTCACATATACATTGCACAAGTAGACGTGAATGGGGGTTATGGGCAAGGCCTTATGAGGTATTGATTAAATGGACTCAAAAATGAAAGGTTGAATTATGGATTCATAGTGATGTCACTCATGATTATGGATAAGTCTTATTTTATGGTATGAACTTAATTATGTCTCCTTGGAATGTGCATAAAGGCTTTTAAAGTGAATATGGCATGCTTTTAACCAAATGTCCTTCTGTGCACGTTTCAAATGTTTTACTTGTATAGTTTCCATACTTAGTACATGTGGTTTGTACTAACCCAAATTTCTTCTATTTTTCTACACAAGTGTAGGTTCAAACCATTGAAGTGATTCTGTTCATTCTCAAGAAACTTGGATTGCAATTCCCAAGTTGGCGAGTCCTTAAGTTCGAGGACTGAATGCTTTGATTCTCAATCTAGTTCCACTTTTCTTCTTGAAAGACTATATTGTATTTCGTATTATAAGACTTTTTATTGATGTAAGGGCTAAGTCCCAATTCTCATCATTTTATGTCTAGTGGTAATGTGAGACAAGTTAGTTTTTATTTTGATATATGAAGTGAAGTTGATCTTCAATTGAAAAGTTTTAAATTTTTCCACTTTTATTCTATCTTATATGAAATCATGAATTCTAAGGTCATGTTTAAGACCTCTTCGAGATCGAAGATGCCGGTTACGACTAGGGGATGCTCTCGAGTCGTAATAGTTAAGTGGTTGACACATTATGACTGAGTTTCTGTAATACTAGATAGCTCAAAACAGAACATGCAAACAGAGAGTGCAATAATTAATCTAGTAACGATGCATTAACTACTGAGGCATGTAGAACTGAATAACTATTATATCTTGACTAGCATATGTAATTTAAGAACTAAGAAAATACAAAGCTAGAGTTCTGAAATTTATGTAATAAACTGAGTAATAATATAGTAATCTAATCCGGAACATATGACTAACTAATTCATGATAATTTACTGAAGTTCTAGAAACACTAGATCTAATCATGAAAAGGGAATCAAGAATTTGACTGAAATCTAGGGACCTAATGGGCGAAAGAAACCCACTGGTAAAATTCCACATACCCGGTGACGAATTCCATGGAGATATCCTTTGATTTTGGGGCTGGAACTGATGGAACCTTTTTGCATTCGTGTTTTACTAAAACCTCATGATTTAGTGTCTAAACAACGTAGCTTAGGGTCCAAACGAACAAGAAAAGACCAAAAGACCCTTGACTTAAAAGATTTTGGAATCACTGACGAAGTTGACTGACGGACAGTAAGTCAACTAATGGTCCGTACTGGTGGAATGTCGTTCATGATAGAGTATTAAAATTTGGCTAGACCATCAATAAAGCTAACTGATTGACTATAAGTTGACTGACAGTCCTTAATGGTCGATCGTCGTTTACAACTTTGGACAGAAAGTTGACTGGCCCATAGACAGAGCTGACTGACAAACCATAAGTTTATTCAAGGTCTGTACTGGTCGACCATCATTCATGAATGAATACTGAAGTTGATTTTCCCATCGATGGAGCTGACTGATGGACCATAAGTCGACTGACGGTGTGTAGTTGGCTCCGTCTGTGGCACCTGCAACTTTTGAAAATCTATATTTTTGGTTTGTTTTGGATACAAGGTTCTACACTTTGATCATAGGAGTCTTGTCCTCCTTAATTCCTCTGACGCGACTTGTTCTTCTTTGTCAAGAGTCTTGAATACATCTTTGTAGGGTCTCCTTGAACGATGACTGCATTCGCCATAGAAGGATTGCAAATGTTTTTTAGTGGTCCTTGTTGCACTGAAATTTTTCCATTTTCAATCATATTCTGGATATTATTTCTCAATGCTTGACATTCCTTGGTTTCATGACCTTGAATATTTGAATGATATATATAATTCTTGGATAGATCAAAAGTTGAAGAAGAGTGATTAGGAATCCATCCTTCTACTGGCTTCAAAAGTCATTTAGTCCATAATCTTTGAAAAATGCTACTCAATATTTCCATTAAAGGCGTAAAGTACGAGGTTTCCTTACTTTAAGTCTAGATACTTGCGAGTCGAAAGGCTTGCAACGCATACCACCAGAATAAAAAATAGCATGAACATGCTCAGTATTATGACTTCTTTCTTTCGAAGGTATAGTAGTTGATGCATCATTGTTCCTTTCATCCAATGAATTTTCCAGGACATGAAGAGAATTTCGTGCGTCAAAATTTCTTCCAGACTAAATGCCATATTCAAATTCTTTTCCAATTTGAATTAGACTATCGAATCTCTGAATACCTATGAAGAACATAGTTTTGTAGTAAATAACATCAAGTGACCCGATGAGAGTTTGGACCAACTCCTCTTCATGCAGTGAATGAAGTATCTTGGAAGATTCTACTATGCAACACATGACATACTCCTCAAAAGATTCATGACTCAATTTTCTTACTTCGAGCAAATCGAACATTGTAGGATCAATCTTAGTGTTAAATTTATATTGCTCTACAAAATCTTTAGCCATATCTTCGCATGTGAGCCATTTGTCAAAGTCTTGCTTGACGTTCCAAGTGAAGGTTATTCCTGATAAGCTTTGAATAAATAACCTCATTAAGAGAGGCTCATTATTTTCTAAAAAAACTAATCTGTTATAGAAATTCTTAAGATGTGCCATTGGGTCTCCTACCGTCAAACATGTTGAATTTTAGAATTTCAAATCGCGATGGAAATTCAACTCCTTGGTGTAGACATGATTTTTTATACCTCAGGTCATGATCAAGTTTTGAGTTGGGTCCGCCATTCACTTTCTTCTCCAAGTCATGCATTTTTTGTTGTATTGCATCTAGCTTAGACTTCTCCATTTTGTCATGTATTCTCTCACTTTGCAAAACATCAAAGTAGAGACATGTCAGAGATATTAATTGAGAGAGGGTGTGAGTAAGAATAGGATGAGGAGAGATAGTCCAAATTGTAGGATAAGAAGTGGGGTATATTTTCGAAGGTTGAACATATTTTTCATATTATTGATTCTTACTAAAGCCAAAGTACAAATACTAGACAACCTTTAAGCAAAAGGGGTAAATCAAACACAAGCATGAGGGAGCATATAAAAAATCAGAAATTTAAAATTTTAATTGAGTGGCACAGTACTTTCAGAGAGGGACGATAATAACTGAAAGAGACAACAACGATCACATAATTGATTCAAGCCATACTTTGTCAGTTTGAAGTTTAGAGTCAAAGGAGATTGATCCTTAACTACATTTTGACGTAACTTGGCTTGTTTTAATTATCATGATCTTATTGACACAAAGTTATGCAATTTATCAAAAGGGTGTTGGGATTCTTTAGACGATAAGGTGACTACTAATTGTGTGAATTGACACCAAAGGTCAAACCACCTAAGGCTTATGTAGCATGTATAGCTTAATTGAGAATTCTAAGAGTTGGTTTGACACGGACTTGAAGAGGTTCTATTCTAGAAGGCTTGTGGTTTCTCTGTAGTAATACTATTCGTTATGTCCACGCATAGGCTGACTCTCTATAATGGATATTTCAAGAGAATTGTAGTATTTGTGAGAGGTGAAAAGGCACAACATCATGATAATTTTTCCTTTTTAAAGGAAGAGGGTCCCAATTGGGGAAAGTATGAGCGGAATGATAGTTTATCAAAGCACTAACATTTAAAAATCAAGTGGAAAGCTTTAACAGATACACAGTTATATAAAGCAGTAAATACATAGATAAGTATGCAAACACATAAGCAATTAAACAAATAAGGAAAGTGAATATGATTAACACGAAAATAAACAATATAAGAAAAACAAATAGACAATGAAATATATATAACAACTTAGCATGGTAATAAAAAAGTAAGCAATATAGTAAACCCCACATAAAGCATGAAACACTTAATGTTTAGAACCTAAAATCCCCAGCAGAGTCACCAAAATAGGTTTTTACCTAACTATATTTTGGGGGTTTTAATTGGATTCAGGACTCGCCACCTAACGAATTAAGGCACGTTAGGGAACATATCTAACCTATCTATATTTTAACTAAGATCAATAAACCAGAGATCAAGGTAAGAGTTCAAATTCCTCGAGGGAAAGATGTTAGGCATCCCTCGAGGTCCATAAATGTGGGTCCCTGCCGTATCACATGCAATTTATGTTAGGGTTACAAGTAGAAAGTATGGTCACTTTATTTATTATTTAGTTAATTAAGCAACATGCTAAACTAGGTGATAACAATAAATATAAATTAAGAGACAAGTGAGAAGACAAAAATTGAACAAACAAATAAGCAAACAATTTTTTATTTTATTTAAGCTACCCAAAACAATTATAATCATAAAAAATAAAGGGACAAAAGGGAAGGGAGACTCTGAGAAAGACACACATTACTGATTAGTGCTCGACTTCTATGTAGGGACAAACAAAACAAATGTTTTTCATTTACGGCTCAAGGCAATGTCAACATCTCTGTAGGGCCTAAACTACCCTTACCCCACCACTGCATTCATAATGTTCCTAAAATATGCCTAATCATCCCAACTTAATGTCCAAGAGGTATTGGACTGCTATAAAGGAGGTTTAGACTAAAATAGAATATAGGCTCCTAATTGGCCCACCTAGACACCAAGTTAAACAAATGTGATGAGCATTTAGCACATACATCTAAAATTGACCTCTATATTTTCATTTAGCATGTTGGGAACACAAGTAAAGAAAAGGTCTCATGCTGAAGTGTGTGCACAAACATAATACATCAATACAATAGCAAGCAGTTTAATCATAATGCTTATAGTTATTATTAAAGATATTACAGGTGGAAGCGTATATTGCAGTGTAAAGGAAGTAGTTATTAATTGATTTTAAGTATGGCAGTGAGGTGATGAAAGATGCAGAAATTATCAATTTATCAGCAAGATTTAACAAGGTCAAGCAAGTAGCAAATGCTGAAAATGATAAGTAGGAGAACAATTGACTTGCAGAATAATTATGCAGAAAATTATGAATTAACAGTGTTCAAATGCATGATTATATCGGGGAAATGGGTATTTAAAGTCGAAGCATTTATGAATTTATGCAGAAAATGATTTATTGATTTATTTTTATTTTTATTTAAGTGGCAAGGTTTTTTAAATGCAGAAAATAAAGGTTTCAACCATCTTTGGACAAGGGAAGTCTTATATTAAGCAATTCAGATTGAAAACTATGCTGATTTTAGTTCTTAACTTATAGAAAAAAAATAACTATGTCATAGAACAAAGGCATAAAATATGAACAACGAATGTGATTCTGACTAGTTCACATCGATTTTATCATTCAAGTCCTATAGGCATGTTTTCTAACAAGTAGGTAGCGATAACATAACAAGTAGCATGTAAGTACCTTCCCCCCATAAACGATCCACAAATTATTTCATATAGAGATAGTTTAGAGTTATGCAACACATTATAAGCCAAATGAAAGAAATAATAAACGATGTATGTCATGACCCGAGAGAACCCCTTAGTCGTAACCGGATTCGTCGACCTTGAAGAGGTCTTAGACAATCCCTTAGCATTCATCATTGCATAGTTGATAGAATAAAAGTGCAAAATTTAAAACATTTCATTTGAAGTTCAACTTCACTTGATATATCAAAAATAGAAACTAACTTGTCTCACATTTCCATCTAGATATAAGAGTATGAAAATTGGGACTTAGCCCTTACATCATTACAAGTCTTATAAAATGAATACAACATAGTCCTTGAAATAGGAGAAGTGGAACAATGTCTTTCAATATAAGAAAAACAACTAAAGCTAGAATCATAGGGTTTTTTCCTCGGACTTGAAGACTCACCAACTTGGAAAAACAATCCAAGCTTCTTGAGAAAATGGCCTTGAATCACCTCAAAGGCCCAAACCAACATTTGTGTAAAAAATAGAAGACATATGGGTTAGTAATGCATATGTACCAAGTATGGAAACATATACAAGTAAAACATTTGAAAACATATACAAGTAAAACATGCACAAAGGGACATTTGGTTCTAAGCATGCTATATTCACTTTAAAATACTTTAAGCACATTCCACGAACAATATACAAGTCCATACCACCACAACAAGACATATCAATATTCAAAAGCAACATAATAATAAAGTCATAATCAACATTTCATATTTAGAGTCCATTTCATTGATACATCAGAAGACCTTACTCATCACCCCCAAATTAAGTATACTAGTGCAATATGTATGTGAAGCCCCATAACCCCACAAACACCAAGCAAACTATAAAGAAGATCACAAACATTGTGATTTACCTCATACATCATCATAACAAGTATAGCAAACAACATGTATACCATGTGAGACCAACATCATGTACATCAAAAGAAACCAATATAATACATATCATATGAGATCAACATCAAATATTTCATTCATAACGTATATACATAAAGAACCCACCCTAGAACTCCCCTCAAGATCAACTTGTGCAATGTATAGATAAAGTCTCATACCCTTACCTACATTAAGTAACACCTCTTTAGTAGTCCTAGTTAGTGTTCATCTTCTTACTTTCATTCATTCATTTTAACATTTGTGAAACTTCACAATAACCGATATACACCTTGTGAGCTATATGGAATCCGGTGTCATCCCCTCACACCGAAAAGAGGGTGTCCTACTTTGAGGGTAAGACATAAACATTCGTATAACATCTAGGTGGATCCACTAGCTAAGGTTACTAGGGGGGTACATAGTTAATTAACTAGGAGGTTGTTGCTAGAAACCCTCTTTATGCTAATTATAATTGTAGTTTCCACCTTATGAGAGAACATTGTGTGAACCTCCCTTTATTTGTGAAGGAACACCTCTAAATTTGAAGTTCACTCATTGCTCAGCTAAATTCCCTTTTTGAAAGTGTCTTTGAGTCTTTCTTAAATATAAATTTCATAATGTAGGTCTTAGGAGTGTAACCCCTCATATAACATGTACATAGTGTCACACCGGATTCTGGAATCCAAATATAACCGGCTTCATTAACCTCTCAGAGGTCGCAGACAAGCCTCTTCTTAGCTTTCATCACAATCATACAGTTAAATTTGCGGAAAATTTAAAACTTTTTAACACTTATAGAAGTATACATAGACTTCATATAGTACTTCATAACAGTGATATTCTAATAGCTCAAACTAAACAACCATCTATTAAAGATTAAACAATTGAAATAAATGATCGTAATAATAATAATAATAGTTTGCCAATCGGCCTTATTACAAATGCTTGAACAAATACTTGAAAGGAAATGCTAGGGACATTAGTCACTAGCTATACCTAATGTACTAAGCTAGAATAATGAGGTGTAGCATCCTTGAACTCAAGAGGACTTACCAAATTCTGGAGATCGCTATTCCAGACCGCTTCGTCAAACTTCAACCTTCTTGAGAACCTGCGCCTATAAAATAGTAAATATATATATGGTTACTACACACTTGTATTAAGTATGCGTGTATGCACATAAACACATAAGGACTATGCATGAACAAGGAAAGCTCTTCCTAAAGCAACATGTCGTTTGTGGAAAGTTAAGTCACTTACTTTCTTAATTAGTTAATCGTGACTCATGCTATGAATATGACATGTTCTCATGCAATTAAGGCCGAGAGTTTCCTTCCCCATACTTAGATTATTTTTCAGTCTTTTCTTCTTTCTAGCGTGTAACTCAATGATGTCCCTTGATCTTATGTCTTACTTACAAGTGAAATGATTCATTGTAGTCTCATACCTACAATAAATCGAGTAAGTAACTCACAAGACGAAAGAAATGATATGGCTACATTACTTACAAGTTAGATTTCTTTAACTCATGTTGAATGTGGATAAATATATTATAAGCCAATCTTTATTGCCTATGCCCATTAATTGGTTGTTAACCTAATGTTATAATCTTTGGGGCATAATCCATACTCCATTATTGGCTCAGACCACTAACTTGTTATTCTTATGAAACACTGGTGATTGATGTTCTTTAAGCTCTTACTTTACTTAGTTCACTATGAACTTATGATTCTACTTCTTTGCTCTTTCGTTCACTTTGAACATGCTACTTTATCCTTTCTTACTCTCTTAAAGAATTCTCTTAGCATTAACGTAAGTAGATCATGCGAGCTAATATGAAATCTAGTGTCTCCCCCACACCAAAAAGAGGTGATTCACCGGTTAAGTTCAACCAAGTTCTGTGTCTACCCCACACTGAAAAGGGGGGTTCACCGGCTAAGGTGGTACCGTGTCTGTGTCTTCCCCACACCGAAAAAGGGGGTTCACGACTGAAATGAACCGGATACTTTCCTGAGCTATAATAGTTATAGATCATGTGATCTAAACATGAAATTTGGTGTCTCCCCCACACCAAAAAGAGGTGGAATCACCGGCCAAGGTGAAACCGAACTTGCTAGCATTTTTAGTGGGCGGCATCCACTAGCTAGGTGCCCCTATGTTGGAAACTTAGTCCGAAGACTAGGAGACGTACGGAGACCCTGGTCCACCGGGGTGGTGATCTCATTTCATGAGACTTACATGTGCTGGCACAAGCTCATTGCTAGTCTATCGGTGCTAAGATCAGATTTTATTTTATTATCTTTTAGAGTTGACTCAAACATTATGGAAGCTTTCTTCAAGTTATGAGGTTTACTTACTCTATGGATGACTGGTCATCCATCTCTTTGCTTGATGAATATGAACTTAAGTCTTGCATTATCATCATGGTGCGAGTGAGACTCTCACGGATTCTAGCACCCTCTTATGTGAGTATTTTTGACATAACGATTAAGTGTATTTGAGACTTGTCTCACTTCTTTTAACACTCTATATTAGTTCCATTTCATAACTTAAGCTTTTAGTTATTTCTTTACTCACCTTAACTTGTTCACGTTACTTACTAGTCTTGTATCATTCTTTATGATAATTATAACTTCTTATACAATGCTATTACGTTTACAAGTTCATGTGGATAGGATATGTTGGGACTTGCCATTGATTGGCATACCCTATGTTATGAGTTCATTGAGTTAAGATTGGTATGACTTCACATATTTTGGGAGATAATAATATTAAGCCAATTTGTTGGCATAAATCAAACTATGATATTACCGCAAGCCAATTCAATCATTCACTAATACATTATAGTAATCTAATATGTTAAACAAGCCAACTTTCAACCTTTTATGAGCTTTTGAAAGACTATGATATGAGTGTCCTCTACCATATCGATATTGTGAGATGATGATAGTTGTGCTATTGTGAGTAGTTGAAGGTAATTCCTATGTACATCTTATGACTATGTTATGAAGTATTGTTCTCACATGATGTTGGGTTTGTGATGAAAGGACTTTATCATCCAAAAACCTATGAGTTATGTATATGTTATATGAGGGGTTGAACTCCCAAGACTATATTATGAATTGATGTTTAAAAAAGACTTAAAGACACATCAAAAAGGGAATTTAGCTTAGCATTGAGAGGATATGCATGAGAGGGGTCTCTTCATGAGGAATCTTCCCCCGATTTTCTAATGAGATGAAAACCACAATGCAATATAGAATAAAGAGTGTTTCTAGTATGAATCCACATATCCCTTAACTATGAATCCCACATAGTATGTAGCTAGTGGATCCACCCAGATGCTATTACAAATGTTATGTCTTACCTTGGCAAGTAGGATACCCTCTTTTTGGTGTGAGGGGTTGACACCGAATTCCATATAGCTTACATGGTTTATTTTGGTTATGGCTAAGTTTCTTGAATGTTAAAATGAACAAATGGAAGTAAGAAGATGAAAACTAACTAGGGTTACTTAAGAGGTGTTATTGAGTGTAGGTAAGGGTATGGGAATTTACCTATACATGCACAAGTGGATCTTGAGGAGAGTTCTAGGGTGGGTTATCTATGCATATATGTTATGAATTAGAAGCATGATGTTGGTTTCCTATGATATGTGTGATGTCGGTTTAACTTGTTATACATGATGTTGGTCTCACTTGGTATGCATGTGTTGTCTATGCTTGTTGTGATGATGTATGAGGTAAAGTGACAATGCTTGTGATCTTCTTGATAGTCTTCTTGATATGTGTGGGGTTATGGGGCTTCACATACTCATTGCACTAGTAGACTTGATTTGGGGATTATGAGTAAGGTCTTGTGATGTATTGATGAAATGGACTCTAAATATGCAATGTTTACTATGGATTTATTATATGTTACTTGTGAATATGGATATGTATTGTGGTCATGGTATGGACTTGTATATTGTTCTTGGATGGTGCATGAAGGCTTTTAAATTAACTATATCATGCTTATAAACAAATGTCCTTTGTGCATGTCTTCAAATATTTTACTTGCATATGTTTCCATACTTAGTACATGTGGTTTTTACTATCCCATATATCTTCTATTTTCTACAAAAATGTAGGCTCGGGTCATTGAGGTGATTCAAGGCTATTTTTTAAGAAGCTTGGATTGTTTTACCAAGTTGGTAAGTCCTCAAGTCCGAGGACAAAACCCTATGATTCTAGGTTTAGTTGTTTTGCTTCTATCAAAATACATTTTTCCACTTCTCCTATTTTGAGTACTATGTTATATTCATTTTATAAGACTTGTAATGATGTAAGGGCTAAGTCACAATTTTCATACTCTTATGTCTAGATGGCAATGTCAAGTTAGCTTCTATCATTTATATATGAAGTGAAGTTGAACTTCAAATGAGAAGTTATGAATTCTATCTATGATGCAATGATGAATGTTAATGACTTGTCTAAGACCTCTACGAGGTCGATGATGCCGATTACGATTAAGGGGTGGTCTCGGGTCATGACAAACTTGGCATCAGAGCATGAGGTTGAATAGTATTAGGAATGATGTGTCACAAAACCACGTCTATGTAGAGTCTTATTCATAATTGTGAAGTGCGTCACACTTATGAATGAGATGCAATGTGATGCTTAGGAAATTCTCATTTTCTTTGGTATTCTTAAGTCGTACCTACAGAGTCTTAACTCGATGTGTCCTTTTCTTATAATCTTTTTCTTGTGGATATAGTCTATTACTACTAGAAGGGCAGCCGCAAGAAGGGTTGAAGAGGAGATTGCGAATGCAAGAGTTCATCCCTAAAGCAACCAAGCTCCCCTCAAGAGCAAGTTCCTCTAGGTGGCCTTGCTCCAGTCAATCCTCTGGTCAGGACGAATGGAGATATAAGGGTGGCTTTCCTAAACTTGACTCAAGTCAGAGCTACTGGAGCTCAAGCCGTAATTACTCAAGCTCAAGCCATGACGGCACAAGCTAATTGGTAAGTTGCTCCCCGTGTAAATCAAAATGCTAGTACCATGGCTTCACATTTGAGGGATTTCACTAGGATGAACCCTCCAATGTTTTTTGGGTCTAAGGTGAATGAAGATCCTCAAGAATTCCTAGATGAGGTTTACAAGATTTTGAATGCTATGGGGGTGAGTTCAAATGAGAAGGCTGAACTAGTCGGCTATCAATTCAAAGATGTGGCTCAAACCTAGTACACCCAATGGAAAGACAATACGGCTTTGAGAGCGTGTCCTATAAGTTGAGAAGTCTTTAGGGGGGCATTTCTTGATAGTTTTTTCCAAAGGGAGAAACTAAAGGCAAAAGTAGAAGAGTTTATCAATCTTCATCAAGGAAGTATGACTGTTCAACAATACTCTTTGAAGTTCATCTAGTTTTCCAAGTAAGCTTCGTCTTTGGTGTCTAATCCTTGAGATGAAATGAGTCATTTTGTGATGGGTGTGTCTGATGATCTTGTGCAAGATTGTCGTTTAGCAATGCTTGATGACAACATGGACCTTTCTCATTTGATGGTGCATGCTCAATAAGTTGAGGATACTAGAGTTAAGAAGAAATATAGGGATGCCAAGAGAGCAAGGCCCTATGATGGGTGTAATTCTAAGGGTAAGTTTGAATTTCAATACAAACCAAAGTTCAAGAAGAGATTCTCCAACCAAGTTTCTTCTAATTTATCTAGGTATAGTAAGGAAAGGGTACTCTAACACTAAGCCTCAAGGGGGAAAAGCTGGTGGTTCACAAAGTGAGAAATCTAATTGTGCCAAATGTGGCAAGAGGCACTTGCGTAAGTGTTTAATGGGTTCAGATAATTGTTTTGGTTGTGAAAAGAGTGGTCACATGGTGAAAGCTTGTCCCATGGCCAAGACTCAAGAAAGGTAAAGTAACCAAGCACAAGCAAGTGGTCCTAATTCCGATGCTCCTAAGAAAAATCAATTTTATGCTCTCAAATCTAGGGGTGATCAAGAGGATTC
This sequence comes from Solanum lycopersicoides, assembly GCA_022817965.1. Taxonomy (NCBI): domain Eukaryota; kingdom Viridiplantae; phylum Streptophyta; class Magnoliopsida; order Solanales; family Solanaceae; genus Solanum; species Solanum lycopersicoides. The sequence goes on along the minus strand of CM040625.1, from coordinate 44,950,203 downwards.
TCCCGATGTTGTTATCGATATGTTGCAAGTATTTACAATTAATGTTTATGCATTGTTGGATCTCGGTGCCACTTTATCTTTTATAACTCATTTAATGGCTATGAAATTTGATGTACTCCGCGATGTGTTAGACGAACCCTATTTGGTTTCTACCCCGGTGGGTGACTCCGTTGTTGCTAAAAGAGTCTATAGGAGTTGTCCCATATTATTGTCCACTAGAGTCATATTGGTTGATTTTGTGGAACTTGATATTTTTGACTTTGATGTCATACTAGGGATGGATTGGTTACCTGCTTGTTTTGTTTCAATTGATTGTAGAACAAGGGTAGTTAAATTTTAATTTCCTAAAGAACAAGTTCTAGAATGGAAGGGGGGGGGGGAACTTAATCCCTAGAGGTCAAATTAAATCATGTATAAAAGCTTGAAAGATGATTTGTAAGGGATGCCTGTATCATATTATGAGGGTCAAGGACCTTGGACCCGAGGCTCTCCCTTTAGAGTTGTTCCCCGTGATAAAAGATTTTCCAAAAGTCTTCCCCGATGATTTGGGGGTAATGAGTAACGTCTTGTGATGTGTTGATGAAGTGGACTCTGAATATGGAATGTGGACTATGCCTTTATTATGATGTTACTTGTGACTATGGATATGTCTATTGGTCATGGTATGGACTTGTATATTGATCTTGGAAGGTGCATGAAGGCTTTTAAAGTAAATATAGCATGCTTATAACCAAATGTTCCTTTGTGCATGTCTTCAAATGTTTTACTTGCATATGTTTCCATACTTAGTACATGTGGTTTGTACTAACCCATATCTCTTCTATTTTCTACAAAAATGTAGGGTCGGGCCATTGAGATGATTCAAGGCCATTTCTCAAGAAGTTTGGATTGTTTTCCCAAGTTGGTGAGTCCTCAAGTCTGAGGACAAAACCCTATGATTCTAGCTTTAGTTGTTTTGCTTTATATTGAAAGACATTGTTCCACTTCTCCTATTTCAAGGACTATGTTGTATTCATTTTATAAGACTTGTAATGATGTAAGGTCTAAGTACCAATTTTCATACTCTTATGTCTAGATGTCAATGTGAGCCAAGTTAGCTTCTATTTTTGATATATTAAGTGAAATTGAACTTCAAATGATTTTTTTTATTTTTCTGCTATTATTCTATCTATGATGCAATGATGAATGCTAAGGGCTTGTCTAAGACCTCTTTGAGGTCGGCGATGCCAGTTACGACTAGAGGGTGATCTCGGGTCATGACACTAGTAATGCATAAACATTTATTAAAAATACTTGCAACATACCGGTAACAACATCGGGAGAATCCTCTTGATCACCCCTAAATTTGAGAGCATAAAAGTGGTTCTTCTTAGGAGCATTGGAATTAAGAGCACTTGCTTGTGCTTGGTTACTCTCATTTCCTTTAGTCTTGGCCATGGGACAATCCCTAACCATGTGACCATTCCTTTAACAACAAAAACAATTGTCTGTACCCACTACACATTTAACCACATGTTTCTTGCCACATTTGGCACAATTAGATTTCTCACTTTGTGAACCACCACATTTTCCCCCTTGAGGCTTAGGGTTAGATACCTTATCCTTGTTATCCCTTGAGAAATTAGAAGGAAGTTGGTTAAAGGATATCTTCTTAAACTTTAAGTTGTCTTGGGATTTCGAACTTATCCTTAGAAGTGCTTCCATCATAGGGTCTTGACCTTTTGGAATCCCTATTTTTCTTCTTAAGACTATTCTTCTAAATTTTTTTAGCATACACCATCAAATGAGAAAGGTCCATGTCATTGTGAAGCATTGTTGAACGACACTCTTCCATAAGATCATCAGACAGATCTTTCACAAAATGACTCATTTCATCCCTCGGTTTAGTCACCAAAAACAAGGCATATGTAGACAACTTAATGAATTTCAATGAATATTCTTGAATACTCATACCTCCTTGACAAAGGTTGATGAAATATTTTCCACCTTTTCCTCTCTTTTCTCGCTTGGGAAGAACCAATCAAGAAATGCCCTCCTAAAGACTTCCCAACTTATGGAACCCGCTCTCAAAGCCCTATTGTTCTTCCATAGAGTGTACCAAGTCTGATCCACATCTTTGAACTGATAAGTGGCTAGCTCAGCCTTCTCATTTGAAGTCACCCCCATAGCATAGAAGATCCTATAAAACTCATCTAAAAAGTCTTAGGGATCTTCATTTACTCTAGACCCAAAGAACTTTGGAGGATTGATCCTAGTGAAGTCCTTCAAATGTGAAGCCATAGTACTAGCATTTTGGTTCACACGGGGAGCAACTTCCCGATAAGTTTGTGCCATCATAGCTTAATCTTGAGCAGTTACAGCTTGAGCAGTTACGACTTGAGATTGAGTAGCCATGACTGGAGTCAAGTTTAGGAAAGCCGCCCTTATCTCTCCATCCATCATGATATAACACCTCAAAAATTTATGACCTAAGCTAGAGCCTAGCCTAATGAATTATGAATTAAAAAAGGGTAATTACAGTCCTAAGTTTTTGTGGAAAGAGTCGTTGAAGTTTTGAGGGATTAGAAATGAAAAACGAAGAAGAAATTTTGATGGGCAGAATCAAGGAGTGGCCACGCATCGCATGCCTTGTGCCAAATTCTGAAAAGTTCAACTCCGTACCGCGGAGATGGAAAGAGGTCTTCTGCCTCAAAAAGCATTTTCAAAACTGAAATTTTGACCTTGCTGCGCGTGGCGGACCCACCATAAATTTTTGAAGAAATCGAGATTTAATGAAAAGTCAAGTTGGACTTTTATTTAAGGTCCAACTATTGTAGGGGTGTTTTGGGTATTTGGGAGTGTTAATATATTCAGTTTTAGACATTTTACACCCATTCCCCAATCAAAAACACAAAACATTAAATTAGAAGTCAAAAACAAATATAGAAGCTCTCCCTTCTCTCTAGTTTTTCTCTCTCCTCAAACTTCCATTGAAGAACATTGGAGATGCAATAAGAGGATAAATTTTCAAGGTTTCAACTCAATTTCGTGACTAAGTCTTCCATAAGGTATGTATTCTTTAACTGTTGGGATTCCTTTCCCGAAGAGGTCCACTAAAAGATATTTTCGAAGTCCCCCAAAATTTAGGGTTTTTCTTTACATATGGGTCTTCTTCTAAAACCAAAATTATGGATCAATTACGGTCAATTATGATTTAGGGTTGTTTAGGTGTATAATTATGAGTATTTGTTGTTGTTCACTTGAAACTCCCTTGGACCCATGTTATTCCCCAATTTCATTAATCTTTGATTTTACATGGTGAATTGGTTGAAGATGATGAATATATGAATTATCCATATTGGTTTTAATTGTGTTTTTACTTCATGAATTACCTAACATGATGTATTGTTGAGGTTTTGACCTAATTCCTTAAAGACCTATGAATGTATCTCTTCTCTTAACGCTAACTCTTAAATTATGTTGATTAATGATTAGAGGTGAAGAAATTGAGTATGTTCTTGTGTAATTGACTATTGTATGGTGATGATAATTGATATTATGGATAAATATCATGGGTTTGTGATGAATTCTTGAAAGGGTACTTTGGAGCCATTGGTAAGACCTTCAAGGTCATGAACATGCTATTGTAGTATTGTTGGTTTATCTTTGGTAATGTTGTTTACTTTAAGTATGAATGATGAAGTTATGAATGTATTAACATGCTATGAATGTGTTGATTGTGAGATGATGATAGGTGTGTTACTATGTGGAATCGACGGTAATTCTCATGAACATCTTATGACTATCTATGAAGTATTTTTCTGACATGATGTTGGATTTGTGATGAAAGGAATTTCTCGTCTTCAAAACTATGAGCTATGAATATTTATATGAGGGGTTAAAATCTTAAGACCTATGTTATTAATTAATACTAAGGAAGACTTAAAGACACTTCAAAAATGGAATTTAGCTTAGCACCGAGTGAACTTGACAATGAGAGGTGTTCTTTCCCAAAAGGGAGAAAGGTTCACCCGATGTTTTCATGAGTGGGAAACTACAATGCTACTTAGGATAAAGAGGGTTTCAAGTAACAATCCCTAGTTCCTTAACTATGTGCCCCGTAAGAAACCTTAGCTAGTGGATCCACTTAGAAGCTATACGAATGTTTATGTATTACCTTGGTAAGTAGGAAACCCTCCTTTCAGTGTGACGGGATGATATTGGATTCCATGTATCTCACATGGTCTATGTTGGTTATGGTGAATTTTCTCGAATGTTAAAAAAGAAAGAAAGTAAGTAAGAATATGAACACTATCTTGGACTACTTAAGAGGTGTTACTTAATGTAGCTAAGGGAATGAGACTTTATCTATACATTGCACAAGTGGGCCTTGAGGGGAATCCTAGGGTGGGTTCTTTATGTATATATGTTATGAAATTCATGATGTTGCTTTCACTTGATATGCTTGATATTGGTTTCAATTGATATGGATGATGTTGGTCTAAATTGGTGTATATGATATTGACTACACTTGTTATGATGATGTATGAGGTAAAAGACAATGTTTGTGATCTCTTTTTTGGTTTACTTGGTTTATGTGGGGTTATAGGGCTTCACATACACATTTCACTAGTAGACTTTGATTGGGGTTATGAGTAGGGTCTTGTGATGTATTGATAAAGTGGGCTATAAATATTAAATCTTGACTATGGTTCTATTATGATATTACTCTTGAAATATGAATGTCTTGTTGTTGTGATATGGACTTGTATATTGTTCTTGGAATGTACATAAACAATTTTAAAGTGAATCTAGCATGCTTATAAACAAATTGTCCTTTTTGTGTATGTTTTCAAATGTTTTACTTGCATATGTTTCCATACTTAGTATATGTGTTTTGTACCCATATCTCTTCTATTTTCTACACAAAGTGTAGGTTCGGGCCATTGAGATTATTCTAGTCCTTTGTTGAATAAACTTGGATTTCTATTCCTAAGTTGGTGAGTCCTCAAGTCTGAGGATGGAGATGCTTAATTATAATTCTAGTTTCACTTTCCTTATTCAATGTCACATCCAGGGAGCACCCCCTAGAAGTAACATGGAATACTTGACCTCTCGGAGGTCTTATACAAGCCCATAGTTATCATTCATCACATTGTCATACTAAATTTAGAGGAAAATTTAAAACTTTTCATCGCAGATCATATGCTAGAAACTTTACTTCATATATATAAAATATCATATTACATACTTAGACCTTAAGTCTCTTTGCCATCTTAGACTCAAAAATATTAGAGTACATTAGGGACACGGCCCTTACAACATAATACATAAGTAATACTTTATACACTTTACAGTAAACTAATCATTAGGACATCCTTGGACTTAAGGATTCCTTTCCTTGAGCTAAGAAATCATATATCAAGCTCCTCAATCATATCGACATTTCTTAAGCATCCATAACCTACACTTTGTGTAAAAAGTAGAAAAGAATGGAGTTAGTATAAGAATGAACTAAGTATGACAACCATACAAAAACATGCATTTAAAAGGGACATTTTCTTGAAATCATACTTCATGCCTTTTTGAGTAAATCTTCATAAAACCTTTATACAATAGCATTTATATCATTCACTTACTTCATAGAAACATAATCAAAGTCCAAACATCATATAAAATCACATATAGAATTTAAGCCATAATTGAGGTCACTTTACAGTGAGCTCTTGCTTCTTTACAGTGAATCCTTTTCTTTTAACTCATCAACCTCCTAAGTAACCCTTTAGTGATACTTGGTGCAATGCATCACCTTAAGGTCCCAAATAAAGCATACATAAAACCTACCAAGCCAACACATATCATGATAGAAGCATAACACATCATAGACACATTTAAGTCAAGACAGCATTGGCTTTATAGTAAGCTACATCAATTTACACATATATTTACTTCTTTTCATACTCATCATTTTAAGACCTTATTAATGACCCCAGTCTTAATCTACTAGTGAAATGTAGATGTGAAGCCCCATAACCTCACACATACTTAGTAAACCCATCATGAGACCACAAACCTTAACATTCGATTCATACATCAACATATTAAGTGAAGACAACTTCATTCATGTCAACAATCTTCATCATCTAGTCATTTAGACTAACATAGTGCATATAAGGATAAGATCACATCTCATATATTCATACCATGCACATCTTCATAACAAGTAGATAGATACTACAATGTCATGCCTAAAGAGAGTTTTTGGCTAAAATCATCCCTTAACTACAATTCAAATCTAAGGTACATCCTTATATTATCTAAGTGAGCAAACAACATACCTATACTATTTAAAAAATAACAAGAATCATCCTTCCGTGTATTTCTGTAAGAAATTAATTGAACCAATATTTTTTTTAATTTGTTCATGTCTTAGCTACATCGAGAAGATCAATGTAACCTAAAAAGAATAAGGATATGGATAGAAAATAAATATTTTATTCTCATAATTTAAATTTGTGTGCTGTTAGTTTATATGTTTTTTTTTGCATCAAGTAAATTGAATTGCAATAATACATAAGTTTTGAAAAATTTATAAAGTAGGATCTGATGGTTTGAAAGATCAGGCAAAAAAAATCATTTTAAAATATTATGTTCAACTATTTAGAAATTCTCTTTAATGAAAACATATATAGTATGTATATACTATATAAACAATGCAATTCACATTTTATACAATATATTAAAATACTGGTAATAAAGTGAAATTATGTAGGCGTTTTGTTGTAAAAATTAAATAATAATTACATTATTTGAAATTTTTAAAGTTGGAGTTGTATTTGGACATATTTTTTACAAAGAATATTCAAAATTTGAATATTTTTTGTCTAGAGATGATTTAAATCCTCAATTTCTAAAAATTAAAAAAATCATCCAACTTGACTAGTTGAACCGTGTGTACATATATTCATCCGACTAGACAGATTTTTTGTTGGTGGCGTAAGTTTCTTAAAAATATAGACATAAGGATGAATTTTGCAACTTTTTGAATTGTTCAAGGATGTTTTTTGTTCATTATTATATCATAAGGATGTATTTTAGATTCAGGTCATAGTTGAGGGATGATTTTAGTCAAAAACTCTGCATAAAGACATAAACATAATTATATACATTAGGTCACCTCCCTAGGACTTTCTAAGGAGCTACTTGTGCAATGTCTAGATGGGTTCATTACTTCCATATATCCTAAGTAACCTCCCTTAAGTCATCCTAGTTAGGATCCTAGTTATTTACTTTCGTTGTCCATTTTACTTTAGGGAAACTATATCCTTAACCGACACTAAGACCATAGGTGTTAAGCATGGAATTTGGTGTTGTAGAGCCTTACACCAAGGGAAGGTGTTCCTACCTAGCCAAGGTAGAACATTATCACATGCTAGCATACTAAGTGAATTCACTTGATAGATACTATGTGGCAAGCATAGTTTATGGAAGTTGGGGGCCATCATGGAAACATCTCTCTACACCCATTTTGGGTCATGAGTCTATCCACCCCGTGAGGACCGTTAGCGGACCTTTAGCCTTCCCTCCTTAGGAAGGTGCCACCCCCTCATCTACAACTTCACTCGGTGCTAAGTTAAGTTCCCTTTATTGAAAAAACCTTTATTAACATTATTTTATAAAACATAGGCTTAGGAGAGTCATCCCCTCATATGCTTAGCTCATAGGTCATAGATGAGAGTTCATTAACCTAAATCATGTGAGAAATCCTTTCACATGGACATAGCATATGTATTAGCACTATCTAGTTAAGGATACACTTAAGCACACCTTTCAAGGATACTATATTGAGTAGATCATCATTTATGTGTGTATGTATATATATATGTGTGAGTAAACCTTTCACATAACACAATAAGAAATAACATGACTATACATTCATATTCATGCACATAGAAACCAAACCTAGGAACTATCCTATCAAGGTACACATGTGCAATGCATAGACAAGGTCCCATACCCTTTCCCACACTAGTACACCTATCAAGTCATCCTAGTTAAGAAAACACATATCATACTTTTATAGACATAAGCTTAACATGCATAGTAGTAGATACTAGTGAATATGAGAACTACCTTTCATTTAGACACCATGACTTATACTACTTGTAAGCATGCATGTAAAGTGATGGTGTGTGTACATTGGTCAACATGATCACATAATGTCCATCAACAACACATTGAGGCATCCACCCTCTTAAGACCATATTACACTTTCAAGCATAGACCACACAACACATTTAGCATAGTAGGCAAGACAATCTTCACATTATAATAAAGACTCCTAACTTTAGCTATTTACACATTCACATAGGGGTACATGGGTAGGGGTCATCAATCATTAACACTTCATTAATGGAAGCACCTACACATGATCTTACATAAACATTTACATGCTCATAACAATAGTAACATAACCTAGATTCACAACTAAAGTAGAAGACTAGGCACAAGTTACACATAAAGTGATCATAATAACCACTCATTCATATATTCATAAATTTGCCTTCAAGGACATGGTCAACACATATATAATTACAATAAAGTAAACACTGCCACCATAAGTGGACCATACCACACAATGTCATACAAGGCTTCATCAACTACAATACTATAAGAAAAGTAGAGAAGTAGAAGAGAAGAGCAATTCTTACCAATCCTTTAACCTTTGGTCATCATTAGCCATTACTACTCTTTCATCAATAATTCAAGTATATAACAGTAGCTAGAGGTATACTAACATAATCACAAATCATACATTAATCATAACAAGATTGGATTCATATTAAGTCAACTACGTCATCAATTTATAGAATGTGAAGGGAAGTTACCTCTTATCAATTCTTTATCACTTTGATTGTCAATTAGTCATTCTCACAATTTATCAATAATACACATAAAAGGCAGTAGTTAAAGATACCATGGCTTAGACGAAATTTCTACTACAATTTGCCAATAGGTCAAGATTATCGTGAGCATCATGGAATTACAATAGAGAGAAATTAAGGATCAAGTCCTCAAGCATCAATCCATATTGGATTCCAACACATAATTCATCATTATAATCTATTATAGGCAGTATCTAAAGTACAATTAACCCTATACAACATCGTGAACCAATTACCATGGAATCGAGATACAAAGAACTACATTAGTACTTTATAGAAAATAGGAAAACATGAATAAATACTACTCAATCCTCAAGCCTTGACCCATAGTGGATCCATTACATAAGATTCATAATCTTTATACATCATAGGCAGTAGATAAAAATCAATTTAACATAATCAAATTCCTATTTTATACATTGTACTATAAATGTTACAGTGAATCATGGAAATCTAAGCTAGACATGTTCAAATCTTCATACATTGATCCACATGGATTCTTCATCATCAATTCCTCATCAATTCACGTAAAAACAGTAGATATAACCAATTCAACATAATAGAATCATAATTCAATCAATAACAAGTCATGATCACAATGCCATGCAAGGGCTAAATCAATTTTTGGGAAGCGACATAGGTTCATCATGGAATTTGATTAAAATCAAGTTATAACCAATACATTAACATCAATTCATCATGATTTAACCATTTAAAACGTTTTTAGAAAGAATTCATGGCTAGATTTAAGAAGAAGAGATTTGATCATGAAACCTTCTTCAAAAAATTGAATTAACTCTCCAAGTGAAAGGTTACTTGGAGATGAAGGATTACCATACCTTTGTCTAGTTTAAAACCTCAAAAAATTGGTGAATAACCCATGAGAATCCAATCTACAAGAAGTTCTTGAGCTTCAACTACAATGGAGTTTTCTAGGGAGAATTTGTTTTGGAGGGTAGTTTTTTTAGTGAGCATGGGATTGGGAATTGGTTGGTCACGTTTTAGATTAATTATATACACCCACAAATAGGTAAATAATTCAATTAGGGTCAGTTTAGGACGTGGAGTGAATTTCTCATTCACCCCTTAATTGGGTTGTGCGCAGGCAGCAGTTGCACCAGCCTGCATTGACGGATCCAATCGACTGCGCGTTGGTCCATCGACGGGCCGTTCTGTGACCTCCGTCGATTGGGTCTGAGGATGTCATGTGGTCAAGACTTACCCATTGAGCTCGTCGATTGACACTGCCAAGGCAGTGTCTCGACAACCTTAGGTCCTTCTTGTGGGCCCTTTTGCGGGGCCCTTTAGAAGTCGTACCCTGACGTTTCCAACATAAATATGCACATTTACAAGTCAAGGACCTTCTATTAAAGTTTCAACCAAAATGCACACATAAAACTCGTCCATTTAGGCTAGGCCCCACCAAGACATACTTGGACGTCTCAAGGGCTAACTTTCGAACGTCTTGGGCGTTCTTGGACGTTTGAGCTCCAAACTTCATGAAACTCCATATACTGACTATAAACATCATTATAACTCAATTTAAGGCTTCATAAGCTCATTACATACACATATAAGCACGTATAGACACATGAGACACATAGGTGACTAGTCGTCGAACGTCTTGGTCATCCCTTGACGTTTGACTTCCAAATCACCTCAAACTTTACACACTACCTCTAATGTAACAACCCTAAAAATGAATAAGACAAATGCTTAAGGTGTCAAGAATGCTTGTGATTAGTCCAAGGTTCACACGGATTGATACGCGTAGAACCGGACCTCAAAACCCTTACTACGGTCAAGCCAACTAACTTGGGGAGTTAATTGAGCTTGTAAAGGTTGGAACCAACCATGTAGGGCTCTCGAAGATGAAGATTTAATCGAAAGAGTCTTTATCAGACTTAAAAGAGGATATTTTAAGTTTTGAGGGTCCAGGGGTAAAATGGTCTTTTCCAGGCCAAGGGTAATATTGTAAGTACCCTAAGGAATTAATTAATTAATTAATTAATTTAATTAAAGAATCAATCCGGGTTGGGTCGACCTGAAATGATCCATCTCGCAAAGGGGCACTCTACCCGAGTTCGAGCCGCATTGGAAGCAACAATTGGTGATTTAATTATTATTTAAAATCTGATTTTTGTAAGGGCATTATGGTCAGTTCACTAAACTAATTAAATCAGATTTTATTAATTTAATTAAACCCTATTTGACTAAGTCTTGAATTAGACTCCTAAACCTATGGTAACACTCTCCTATCACGCTTTTCTCTCACTCACACGTTCAAACTACATTATTTTCTCTCTGCCAATTAATGTGAAAGAACTGAATCTATAACAAGAGTTCTTCACACTTGAAGAACTCACAAAAAAATCTAAGAAAGCAAGCTAATCAAAAACGTTAAGGCAAGGGGAGATTCCGTCGAGTTGTTGGTGAAACTTTAGGTGAGTTGGACTAATTTTGAAGGGGTTTTTGGGCAGCAACTTCACGTTTGAACAAGAAAATTAAGGTATATGTTTCTTCTCTCTTGGTCCCTTTCCCAAGAGACCCCTTAAGATTCAAGATATTCACTCCGAATACTAGGGTTGTTCCCCGTTGCATGTCCCTGTCACTAGCTCCCAATGATTTGTAGGTTGGGTTTGTTTGCTGGTAGATTAGGTATGTGTGATGTTTTGTGTTGAATGTGAATATGTGTATGTACGTGAAATCACAAAAATGACAACCAATGTGTGATCGAAAAAATGATGTGTGTGTGTGCACGTTTGGCAGTGAACTTAGTCACTGTTTTGGAGTTGTGTAAAGGCATGTTAATTCTTGTATTTTATGTAGTAAAGTTGTACACAATGTGATGTTCATATGGGGTGTGAAGTTACTAATTTTGAGTGAAAACGCTTGACTAATGTAACTACTAAATTACACCTAACAATGCACTAAATGCTTGGTGAAATGCCCTAAGAAACTAACATGAAAAGGTTGATGAAAGCAAGCTAAAAAATTATGAATAAATTTCCAGCTTAGTGTACTTTAATTTCGTTCAAAAAGGAGGTTGGAATCTGGAAATTTAATACCTTTTAAAGAGGTGAGGCCACCAGGATTCGAACCTGTGACCTCACCCTTTGACTACTGGAATTCGCGAAAAAAGGAGACGAAAATGGGGCGAGGGGGAATCAAACTCAGCTACTGGTTTGGGAAAGGAGAGGAAAATGATTTAATTAAATAAATGGGAGGCGTGAGAATCAAACCCACGACCTTCAGGCAGCTAGTGAAAGAGGAGAAAATAAAGAAATGAAAATATGAGTCATGGGAATCGAACCCACGACCTCAAGGCTGGAAAGGAGCATGCGCATTAAATAATAAAACAACGTGAGGCTGTGGGGGCTCGACCCACAACCTCACTGCCAAACGCCTAGCCTAAGGAGTTTTAATTTTAAAAAAAATAGGAGGTTGTGGGGGTTCGAACCCACCACCTCACAACCTCAGCAAAAATAAAATTTAAATAAGGAGGCTATGGGGGTTCGAACCCACAACCTCCCTATCCCAGAGAAAAATTAAGAATAAATAAAAGAGGCTGTGGGGGTTTGATCCCACAACCTCTTGGTTTAGGCGAAATTGAGCAATGGGATATCAATTAAAAATAAAAAGGGGTTGTGGGGGTTCGAACCCACAACCCTTCGGCCAACTTAAGAAGAAAACCAAGTAGAAAACTAATGATACAATGTTGATGTTGGGGTTCAATTTAGAGTCCCAATATCATGGAGATTAAAAATAAAATCAATGAAAAATGTAAATGTTATCCAAGTGATTCGAACTTGGGTTTCCTTGCCCAAACTACCGTATTGATACATAAGTCATACGTGAACAAAATATCCTAGATTAATGCCACCTACTTGGATCGAAATCAAGATCTTGACATATATACAAGATACATAAGTCTTGTACTACATAATCTTAGGAATGTATGAATCACTTAACGAATTATAAATGAAGCCTCATGGCTTGTGTGTATAGACTCATAAGTCTAGCATACGTTTTAAAGAAGTGAACCTAAGATGTATGTAATGAAATGATGTAACCCTAGAAGGGTTAAGTATGAATGTAAAACACACTAAATGGCCTAGTGCATTGGCATACGATGAAAATGATTATTATGTAATGAAATGACGAAATCCTAGAAGGGTTAAGTAAGAGTGTGAAACACACAAATGGCCAAGTATATTGGCATATGATGAAATGAACATTCACGTAAAATGGGGTGAGTAATTATGAAGAGCAAATGTGCTAATGTTAATGAATGTGGTGACAACATGATATCAGGCTAATGTAAAAGATGAGAACAATCTCAAATGAGCCTAAGTAAATGTTACCAAAACGTACTCACCTATGAGAGTGTAAAGTTAATGAAGAGACCAGTCTCTATGAACACTCTAATGAAAGTATTGAGATTAACACACTTAATACTAATGATGAGATGAGAAATCATCTATTGAGCTATGATGTCCTCATACTAGAAGACAACTTCCATGACGTATGAGTTGAATGTAATGGAACTTTATACTCAGCACCGATAGACTAGCTATGAGCGGTGATGCCTTCTTTCGAGAATGGAGGAACTTCACGTAACTCTCATGAGATGAGACTGTCCGGCTTGCCGGGTATGGGTCTCCTTATATCTCCTAGTCTTCGAACCTATACTGCCAATATAGGGATCTGGCGGAGTTAAATTCCCATGTACGCTAGCATGTTTTTGGGTCACCTTGGCCGGTGATTCTACCTCTTTTTGGTGTGGGGGAGACACCGGATTTCATGATGCTCACATGATCTATGTCGGTTAAAGTTAAAGTTCCCAATGAATGAATGACGCCAGCCTCCAATGAAGCACATAATGAAATGAATGATACCGAAGGTGTTAGGATAGAATAATCAAGAGGTGAGTAGAATCAGGTAATGACACTAGGCTATTCTTGATCATTGCACAGCAAACCCGATGAAGTCTTAAACTACACCCTAGGTATAGCTGGTGTTTACACTGTCCTATGAATGAAATGAAATGAAGTACGTATGAATGAATGAAGCAGACTCTGTGTTTGCTAATGAAGACTCCCTAGTTGAGGTCCTATATGTTGAGCCCTCATTCTGGGAAGTCTTAATGTTAAGTCCATGATTCCAAGGTCTCATGGCATATGAATGAATGATATGAAAGATGTTATGTGCTATATGCAATATGATATGTGTTATGTGTAAGATGTTATGTGCTATATGCAATATGATATGTGTTATGTGTAAGATGTTATGTGTTGTGCACAATATGATATTTATGATGATACATGGTACTCTCATGGCATGACTTTCCTAATCCAAATTTGGAAAGATCACTAACTTTCCTAATCCAAATTTGGAAGGTTCACTAACTTTCCTAATCTCAATTTGGCAAGTCCACTGACTTGACTTCCCATAATCATGTTGTTAGGAAAGAGATATCCTTTCTCATGCATGTCCTTGGTGTGTGCTTGCATATATCCATACTTAGTACAAGTGTGTACTAATCCTATAAAACTCTACAATTTTAGGTACAGGCACAGGTGGACGCTAGAGCTACAGGTTGACGCTGAAGCTATCCGGACATCGAGCATTCATCCGGACTTGGTAGGTCCTCATGCATTTCGAGGATGCTGCCATTTATATTCTAGCTTAGTTTTAGAGTTGAGCTAGTGGAGTATGTTCCACTAGCGTTTCTTTCCTGTTTTATTCAGACAATGTATTCGTGCCATTTTAGCAAGTACATTTTTATTACTATATTACATTATTTCTTTCATTTGATGATCTTAATATTAGATGGTTGATGGTGAACAATTATGTATTAATGAGAATGTTTAATAAGTAAGTTAAGAAAAAAAAGTTTCAAATTTTCTAAATTAACTAGATGAAGTAAGAATGACGTATGTAGGCTTGTCTGCGACCTCTGAGAGGTCAACGACGCCGGTCTTGTCTGGGTCTAGATTCCAGTCGTGACAAAGTTGGTATCAGAGCACTAGGTTAAATTCCGAGAATAATAAGTTCACATCAACCACATTGATAGTTTCTAAGTCATGGTAGTGAAGTGCACCACTATCCTGGATTAGAGACTGCATGATGCGTAGGAAAATTTCCCTTCTTCTGATCTTATGTGCTTTTCCTAATGTCTGATTTCTTGGTGTTATGAGCGTGTCTAACATCAATTATTATTGTTTTCAGAGAATGAATACTAGAGGAATGTTGGTCAGAGGAGAGGAGGAGCAGCTGCTGGGAACAATCAGGTTCCACCCCAGGCTCCAGCTGAAGGAGTGGATATGCCAGTTAACCCAGCTGGGTTGACTGATGCTGAGGTGAGGGCATCTCTGGCCCAGATGGCACAGGCCATTACTATGCAGGCCCAGGCTATGACTGCCCAGGTCAACCGGCAGGATGTTCAGAGGGAGAACCCACCGGTTCGTAGCATGGCTGACAGGCTGAGAGACTTCACGAGGATGAATCCTCCTATTTTCACAGGGTCCAAGACTTCAGAGGATCCCCAGGAGTTTGTGGACGAGGTGCATAAGATTTGGTGGCTATGGGGCCACAGACTGAGGGCTGAGCTGGCTTCCTATCAGCTCAAGGATGTTGCACAGACTTGGTGCAAGATGTGGCAGGATAGCCGAGCTTTGGGCGGAGTTCCAGTCACTTGGGAGCTTTAAGACAGCCTTTCTGGAGAGATTCTTTCCCATAGAAATAAGGGAGGCCAAGGTTGAGGAGTTCATCAACCTTAAGCAGGGATCTATGACAGTCAGGGAGTATTCCTGAAGTTTGTTAAGCTATCCAGGTATGCTACTTTCCTTAGTATCTAAAGCAAGGGTAAGGTGAATACTGAAGTTTGTTAAATTATCCAGGTATGCTACTTCCCTTGTGTCTAACAGCAGGATGAGATGAGCAGGTTCCTCACAGGAATCAATGGAGATCTGGAAGGAGTGTCGGTCTGCGATGCTCCATGATAATATGGACCTCTCCAGGTTGATGGTGCATGTCCAGCAGGTAGAGGACAGCCGCAAAAAGAGGGTATTCGTGATGCTAGGAGGCCTAAGCCTCAAGATCAGGCAGGTCCCAGCCATGGAGGCCACAAAACAATTTTGGCGTCCGTGAGCAGCCCAGTTCAAGAAGGGCAACAGAGTTCTGGGAACTCTAACTCAGAGGAGTACACACCTAGAGGAGGCACCTGAGCCCAAGAGGGCAATGGAGGTGAGATGCAGCGTCCTAAAAAGAATTGTGCTAAGTGTGGCCGAGCTCACAGTGGAGAGTGCAGACAGGGCACTAATGCCTGCTTCGGTTGCGGTAAGAGTGGGCACATGGTTAGAGACTGCCCACAGAACAGAGGTCAGGCTGGAGGTAATGCTCAGCCTAGGCCTAATCCACAGGGTGCAGCAGCAGCCGAACCTCCTAAGAGGAACAGGTTCTATGCCCTGAAGGGCAGGGAGGAGCAGGAGAAGTCCGCTGATGTGGTCACAGGTATGCTGCAAGTATTCTCAACTTCTGTTTATGCTTTACTTGATCCAGGGTCTACGCTTTCCTTTATAACTCCTTTTCTTGCTCTCACTTTTGAGATATTGCCTGAAGTTCTACAAGATCCTATAGTGGTTAGTACACCTTTAGGAGAGAATGTAAGAACTGATAGAGTATACAAGGATTGCCCAATAGTTGTAAGTGGTAAGACTATGTGTGCAGACTTTGTTGAGTTACCCATGCATGATTTTGATGTTATTCTGTGCATGGTCTGGCTTCACAGTTGTTATGCTTGCTTGGACTGTCGTAGTAGAGTGGTGAGATTTTGTTTCCCTAATGAAGAGGAGCTAGTCTGGGAGGGGTACAACTCGAGTCGACCTAACCTCTTGATTTCGAACCTTAAGGCCAATAAAATGATGTCCAATGGGTTATTGTGTCATCTTGTGAGTGTTAATGATTTAGATCATGACATTCCTTCCATAGACTCAGTGCCTGTAGTGAATGAGTTCCTAGATGTATTTCCTGATGATTTGCCTGGAGTCCCTCCCCTCGAGAGATTGATTTTGGTATCGACTTAGAACCCGATACTAAACCAATTTCAATTCCTCCTTACAGAATGGCTCCAGCTGAACTCAAAGAGTTGAAGCTGCAGTTAAAAGATCTCACTGAAAGGGTTTCATTCAGCCGAGCATATCCCCTTGGGGCGCTCCAGTGTTGTTTGTGAAAAAGAAAGATGGAACCCTTAGAATGTGTATCGATTATCGGCAGCTCAACAAAGTCACTAAAGAATAAGTATCCACTTCCCAGAATAGATGATTTGTTCGATCAGCTCCAAGGGTCTAGTTTCTTCTCTAAGATTGATCTTCGTTCAGGGTATCATCAGCTTAGGGTTAGGGATGGAGATATCCCAAAGACAGCCTTTCGTACCCGTTATGGTCACTATGAGTTCTTAGTCATGTCATTTGGTCTTACGAATGCACCTGCTGCATTTATGGACCTCATGAACCGAGTCTTCCGTGAATACCTTGACTCTTTCGTCATAGTATTCATTGATGACATTCTCATCTACTCTAGGACCAAGGAAGAGCATGAACAACATTTGAGACTAACCTTGCAGGTACTTAGACAACATCAGTTGTATGCCAAATTCAGCAAGTGTGAATTTTGGCTTAGATCAGTGACCTTCCTGGGTCATGTTGTCTCCGATCAGGGCGTGGAGGTGGATCCCAGAAGACTGAGGCTGTGAAGAACTGGCCAAAGCCTCTTACTCCCACTGACATCCGTAGCTTTTTGGGATTGGCTGGTTACTACCGCAGGTTTGTGGAGGGCTTTTCTTCCATTGCTGCCCATTGACAGCTTTGACTAAGAAGAAAGCCAAGTTTGAATGGACGGAGACTTGTGAGAGGAGTTTCCAGGAGCTCAAGGACAGACTCACTTCAGCCCGGTGCTTACTTTGCCTAAGTGTGGTGAGAATTACACTGTTTACTGTGATGCATCTAGGGTTGGTTTGGGTTGTGTTCTTATGCAGGTTGGTAAGGTGATAGCCTATGCGTCCAGACAACTCAAGGTTCATGAGAAGAATTATCCCACTCATGACCTGGAGTTGGCAGCTGTGGTGTTTGCACTGAAGCTGTGGAGGCACTACTTGTATGGAGTGCATGTGGATGTATTCACAGACCACAAGAGTCTCCAGTACGTGTTCACACAGAGGGAGTTGAATCTACGTCAGCGGAGATGGTTGGAGCTGTTGAAGGATTATGACATGAATGTTCACTACCATCCAGGTAAGGCTAATGTTGTAGTGATGCTTTGAGCAGGATGATCATGGGAAGTACACACCCACGTTGAGGATGAGAAGAAGGATTGGTGAAAGATGTACACAGACTGGCCAGACTGGGTGTGCGATTGGTTGACTCTACTAGTGGGGATGTTTCAGTTCATCCTAGTTCTGAATCATCCTTGGTAGTTGAAGTCAAGCAGGTCAGTATCTAGATCCTGTTGATGGAGCTAAAGGACTCAGTGTGATGAGATGAATGAGTCTTTCGCTTTGGGAGGTGATGGCATACTTAGGTATCAGGACAGCTGTGTGTACCAGATGTGATGATTTGCGGACAGGATTGTTGCAGAGGCCCATGGTTCCAGATATTCCATACATCCAGGTTCCACAAGATGTATCATGATCTTACACAGATTTATTGGTGGGACGGCATGAAGAAGGACATTCCAGAATATGTGCCAAGTGTCCTAATTGTCAGCAGGTTAAGGCAGAGCATCTTAAGCCTGGCGGTCTGACTCAGATTATTGAGGTTCCAACTTGGAAGTGGGAGGCCATTAATATGGACTTCGTGGTTGGTCTTCGAGGACTAGGAGGCAGCATGACTCCATATGGTTATTGTGGACAGATTGACTAAGTCTGCCCACTTTATCCCTGTAAGTCTACTTACAGAGCCGAGGATTATGCGAGACTCTACATTGATGAGATTGTGAGATGGCTGGGATTCCTTTTGTCTATCATTTCAGATAGAGATCTCAGTTTACTTCACATTTCAAAGTTGTATTAGAGCACTAGGTTAAATTGAGAATAAATAAGTCACATCGACCACATTGACTAGTTTCTAAGTCCATGGTATAGAAGTGCACCACATCCTGGATTAGAGACTGCATGGATGCGTAGGAAAAATTTCCCTTCTTCTTGATCTTTAGTGCTTTTCCTAAATGTCTGATTTTCTTGTGTTTATGAGCGTGTTACATCAATTATTATTGTTTTCAGAGAATGAATTACTAGAAGGAATGTTGGTCAGAGGAGAAGAGGAGCAGTTGCTGGGAACAATCAGGTTCCACCAAGGCTCCAGCTGAAGGAGGTGATATACAAGTAACCCAGCTGGGTTTGACTAATGCTGAGGTGAGGCATCTCTGGACCAGATGGCACGGCCATTACTATGCAGGCCTAGGCTTGGACTGCCCAGTCAACTGGCAGGAATTCAGAGGAGAACCCACCGTTCGTAGCATGACTGACTGGCTGAGAGACTTCACAAGGGATGAATCCTCCTATTTTTCACAGGGTCCGCAAGACTTCAGAGGATCCGCCAGGAGGTTGTAGACGAGGCATAAGATTCTGGTGCGCTATGGGGGCCACAGATGCTGAGTTGGCTGAGAGTTGGCTTCCTATCAGCTCAGGATGTTGCACAGATTCGGTGCAAGATGTGGCAGGATAGAGCCGAGCTTTTGGGCGAGTTCCAGTCAGTTGGAGCATTTAGACAGCCTTTCTGAGAAGAATTTCTTTCCCATAGAAATAAAGGCGAGGCCAAGGTTGAGGAGTCATCAACGCTTAAGCAGGGATCATATGGCAGTCAGGGAGTATTTTCCTGGAAGTTTTAAAGCTAATCCGGTTATGCTACCTTTCCTTAGATCTAATAGGCAAGGGTATAGGTGAATACTGAAGTTTGTTAAATTATCCAGGTATGCTACTTCCCCTTATGTTCTAACAGCAAGGATAAGAATGAGCAGGTTCCTCACAGGAATCAATGGAGAATCTCGAGGAAAGTGTCAGGTCCTGCAGATGACTCCATGATATCTATGGACCTCTCCAGGTTGATGGATGCGATGTCCAGCAGGATAGAGAGACAGTCGCAAAAACAGAGGTGTATTCTGAGGCTAGGAGGCCTAAGCCTCAATATCAGGCAGGTCCAGCCATGGAGCCAAAAAACAATTTTGGCGTCCGTGAGACCGCCCAATTCAAGAAGGACACAGAGTTCTGGGAACTCTAACTCAGAGGAGTACAGCACCTAGAGGAGGCACATTGACCCAGAGAGGGGCAATGGACGGTGAGAATGCAAGCTCCTAAAAAGAACTGTGCTAAGTGTGGCCGAGCTCACAGTGAGAGTGCAGACAGGCACTAATGCCTGCTTCAGGTTGCGGTGGAAGTAAAGTGGGCACATGGTTAGAGACTGCCCACAGAGCAGAGGTTCGTAAGGCTGGAGGTAATGCTCAGCCTAGGCAAATCCACAGGAGGCGCAGACAGCAGCCGAGGCTCCTAGAGGAACAGGTTCATTGGCCCTGAAGGGCAAGGGAGGAGCAGGAAAGTCGCTGATTGTGGTCAACATTATGCTGCAAGTATTTCTCAACTTCTTGTGTATGCTTACTTTGATCATCTCCTAGTCTTCGAACCTATACTGCCAATATAGGGATCTGGCGGAGTTAAATTCCCATGTACGCTAGCATGTTTTGGGTCACCTTGGCCGGTGATTCCACCTCTTTTTGGTGTGGGGAGACACCGGATTTCATGATGCTCACATGATCTATGTCGGTTAAAGTTAAAGTTCCCAATGAATGAATGACGCCAGCCTCCAATGAAGCACATAATGAAATGAATGATACCAAAGGTGTTAGGATAGGATAATCAAAAGGTGAGCTAGATCAGGTAATGACACTAGGTTATTCTTGATCATTGCGCAGCAAACCCTATGAAGTCTTAAACTACACCCTAGGTATAGCTGGTGTTTACACTGGCCTATGAATGAAATGAAATGAAGTACGTATGAATGAATGAAGCAGACTCTGTGTTTGCTAATGAAGACTCCCTAGTTGAGGTCCTATATGTTGAGCCCTCATTCTGGGAAGTCTTAATGTTAAGTCCATGATTCCAAGGTCTCATGGCATATGAATGAATGATATGAAATATGTTATGTGCTATATGCAATATGATATGTGTTATGTGTAAGATGTTATGTGCTGTGTGCAATATGATATTTATGAGATACATGTTACTCTCATGGCATGACTTTCCTAATCCAAATTTGGAAAGCTCATTGACTTTCCTAATCCAAATTTGGAAAGCTCACTGACTTTCCTAATCCAAATTTGAAAGATTCACTAACTTTCCTAATCTCAATTTGCCAAGTCCGCTGACTTGACTTCCCATAATCATGTTGTTAGGAAAGAGCTATCCTTTCTAATACATGTCCTTGGTGTGTGCTTAAATATACCCATACTTAGTACAAATGTGTACTAACCCTATACAACTCTACAATTTTAGGTGCAGGCACAGGTGGACGCAAGAGCTACAGGTTGACGCTGAAGCTATCCGGACATCGAGCATTCATCCGGACTTGGTAGGTCCTCATGCATTTCGAGGATGCTCCATTTATATTCTAGCTTAGTTTTAGAGTTGAGCTAGTGTAGTATGTTCCACTAGCGTTTCTTTCCTGTTTTATTCAGACATTGTATTGGTGCCATTTTGGCAAGTACATTTTTATTACTATATTACAGTATTTCTTTCATTTGATGATCTTAATATTAGATGGTTGATGGTGAACAATTATGTATTAATGATAATGTTTAATAAGTAAGTTAAGAAACAAAAAGTTTCAAATTTTCCGCTAAAATTAACTTAGATGAAGTAAGAATGACGTATGTAGGCTTGTCTGCGACCTCTGAGAGGTCAACGACGTCGGTCTCGTCTGGGGTCTAGATTCCAGTCGTGATATCTAAACCATATTATAAGTCATTTTTGGACCTTAGACCCTTATGACTAACATGTTAGGCTCTAGACACTCTAACTCATTTTGGGGGTCTTACATTCATATACTATGTTGTAATTCGTATTACAAGACTTGTTATTGATGTAAGGGATAAGTCCCAATTTTCATACTCTTATGTGTAGTTGGCAATGTGAGACAAGTATAGATTCTCTTTTGATATATGAAGTGAAGCTGAACTTCAAATGAAAAGTTTTAAATTTTCCACTTTTATTCTATCTATTATGCAATGATGAATGCTAAGTGCTTGTCTAATACCGCTTCGAGGACGAAGATGCCGTTTACGACTAGGGGGTGCTCTCGGGTCGTGACAAACTTGGTACCACAGCATGAGGTTGAATAAAATTAGGAATTATGTCTCACAAAACCACATCTATGTAGAGTCTTTTTTATAATATTGAAGCACGCCACACTTGTGAATGAGAGGATATGTGATACTTAGGAAATCCTCAATTTTGGGTATCCTTAAGTCGTGCCTAAAGAGTCTTAACTCTGTGTGTCCTTTTTTTCTAATCATTTTCTTGTGGATATAGGTTATTCCTATTAGAAGGGAAGCCACAACAAGGATTGAATAGGAGATTTCAAATGTGGGTGTTCCTGTTAAAGGCAACGAAGCTCCTCCTCAAGAGCAAGTTCCTCTAGGTGGCAAATCTCTGGTCAATCTTACGGTCATGACAGATGGAGAGATAAGGGCAGCTTTCCTAAACTTGACGAAAGTCATGGCTACCCAAGATCAAGCCGTAACTACTCACGCTCAAGCTATGATGGCACAAGAAAATTGGAAAGTTGCACCCCGTGTGAATCAAAATGCTAGCACCATGGCTTCACGTTTGAGGGACTTCACTAGTATGAACCCTCCAATGTTCTTTGGGTCTAAGGTAAATTAATATCTTCATGACTTTCTAGATGAAGTTTATAAGATATTTTATGCTATGGGGATGAGTTCAAACGATAAGGACTAGCTAGCCGCTTATCAACTCAAAGATGTGGATCAAACTTGGTACACTCAATAGAAGGACAATAGGACTTTGAGAACGGGTCCCATAAGTTTGGAAGTCTTTAGGAATGTGTTTCTTGATAGGTTCTTCCCAAGAGAGAAAAGAGAGGCAAAAATGGAAGATTTCACGAGCCTTTGTCTAGGGTGTATGAGTGTTCAAGAATACTCTTTGAAATTAATCAAGTTGTCCAAGTATGCGACGTCTTTGGTGTCTAATAATAGAAATGAAATGAGCCATTTTGTGACGGGTTTGTCCGATGATCTTGTGGAAGATTGTCATGCGGCATTGCTTCATGACAACATGGACCTTTCTCGTTTCATGGTGCATGCTCAACAAGTTGAAGAGACTAGGCTTAAGAGTAAAAATAGGGATGCCAAGAGGGTAAGGCCCTGTGATGGAGGTACTTCTAAGAGTAAGATTGAAATCCAAGACAAACCAAAGTTTAAGAAGAGATTCTCTAACCATGTCCCTATAATTTCTTGAAGGCTAACAAGGATTGGGTATCTAACCCTAAGCCTCAAGGGGTAAAAGGTGGTGGTTAACAAGGTGAGAAATCCAATTGTGCCAAATGTTGCAAGAGGCATATGGGTAAATGTTTAGTGGGAACGGATAATTGTTTTTGTTGTGGAAAGAGTGGCCACATGGTGAAAGATTGTCCCATGGACAAGACTCAAGGAAGTGAGAGTAACCAAGAACAAGAAAGTGGTCAAAATGTCGATGCTCCTAAGAAGAACCGCTTCTATGCTCTCAAATGTAGGGGTTATCAAGAAGATTGTCCTGATGTTATTACTGGTATGTTAAAAGTATTTTGAATTAATGTTTATGCATTGCTAGATCCCAGTGCCACCTTATCTTTTATACCTCCTTTAGTGGCTATGAAGTTTGATGTGCTCCCAGATGTCTTAGTTGAACCTTTTTCGGTTTCTACCCCGGTGGGTGACTCTGTTGTTGCTAGAAGAGTCTATAGGAGTTATCCCATATTATTCTCCAATAGTGTTACATTCGTTGATTTGGTAATACTTGATATGTTGGAATGATGTCATATTGGGGATGGATTGGTTACATGCTTGTTTTGCCTCAATTGATTGTAGAACAAGGGTAGTTAAATTCTCATTTCCTAATGAGCCCATGTTAGAATGGAAAGGGGGAACCTCAATCCCTAGGGTCAAATTATTTTATGTCTAAAAGCTTATAAGATCATTTATAAGGATGTCACTATCATATTATGAGGTTCTCCTCCTTTAGAGTCGGTCCCCGTAGTGAAGTATTTTCTGAAAGTCTTCCCCCATGACTTTCCCGGAATTCCTCTCAGATGGAAAATAGATTTCGGCATTGATTTATTTCCTGATACTCAACCTATATCAATCCATCCTTACCTTATGGCTCCGATCGAGTTGAAAGAATTATAAGCCCATCTCAAGGATTTGCTTGACAATGATTTTATACAACCAAACATACCTACTTGGAAGTGGGAAGAAGTCAACATAGATTTTTTTGTGGATTTTCCTCGTAAGCGAAGGCAACATGATTCAGTTTGAGTTATTATTGATAGGATGACAAAATTAGCCCATTTTATTTTTGTCAAAGCTACTTATTTGGTGGAAGAATATGCTAAATTGTATCTTAATGAGATTGTGAGAATGCATGGATTTCCTTTGTTTATCATTTCGGATAGGGGTACTCAATTTACTTATCATATTTGGAAAGCATTCCAAAGTGTGCTTGGTACCAAGGTGAAACTTAGTACCGCATTTCATCCACAAACGAATGTTTTGGCTGAATGAACCATCCAAACCTTAGAAGACATGTTGAGGGAATGTGTCATTGACTTCATAGGTAATTGGGATGATCATCTACCATTAATTGAGTTTGCCTACAATAATAGCTACAAGTCAAGTATTGTCATGGCTCCATTTCAGACTCTTTATGGGAGAAGGTGTCCGGTTGGGTGGTTTTAGGTAGGTGAGTTTTCTTTAATAGGTCCCAAAGTAGTTAATGAGGCCATGGAGAAGGTTAGACTTATAAGGGATAGATCGAAAATGGATCAAAGTCGGCAAAAGTCATATGCAGATATTAGAAAGGGGGACCTTGAGTTTGAAGTTGGTGATTGGGTCTACTTGAAGATCTCACCCATGAAATGGGTGATGAGATTCGGTAAGAAGGGGAAACTTAGTCCCCAGTATGTGGGCCCCTATTAAATATTGAAGTGTGTCGGAAAGGTCTCTTATGAGTTAAAATTGCCAAATGAGTTATCCTTGGTTCATTCGGTGTTCCATGTTTATATGCTCAAGAAATATATACGTGACCCGATGTTTATTCTCTCTCTAGAAGGTTTAGGTGTGAATGAGAACCTTTCTTATGAAGTGGTTTTCGGTTGGGATCTTAGATCGTCAAGTTAAGATATTGAGGAATAAATAGGTTGCCTCTAAAAAAGTCCTATGGAGAAACCATCTAGTTGAGCGTGCAACCTAGGAGGTCGAGGCCGACATGAAGTCCTAGTATCCTCATATTTTTCCTCTTACTCCTAGACAAAGCTGACGTCAGTAGCTTCTCTTAAACCAGAGTTATGAATAATGTTGAGCTTACCATGGTTTTCTAATATGTGCATATTTTTGTAGAAATTCATGCTTAAATTGAGTTTTCATGAATTATATTTCTCATGGTTAACTTGCACTTATATGTATTGTATTATACTTTCATGCTTGATGTTTTTTTAGAAGAAATTAGCATTTTAACTCCTTAATGATCATATTGAGCTTATGTTGAAATGGAGAAGGTAGTTCCTCTTTATATGATATGAAATGATGAGCTTTTGTATGTGATATGTTGTGGATTAAGTTCCTACGCTTTGATGCTATGATTATGATTTGAAAGGAATTGAGAATTCCTCCTATGAGTTGTGACTCATTTTGATATTGCTTGTTGTTGGGTTGCTAGTCTTGAGTCTCTTTCTTTTTTCCCTATAAAGGTTTAAGGTGTCATTCGGGGACGAATGTTCCTTAGGGGGGGGGAATAATCTAACACCCCAAAAATTTTATGACCAAAGCTAGATCCTAATATTATGAATTATCACCTAAAAAGGGGTAATTATAGTCCTAAGTGTTTGGGGAAAGAGTCGTAAATTTTGAGGGATTAGAGATGAAAAACAAAGAAGAAATTTCGACGGGCAGAATCTGGGAGTGGCACGCCAGGTGACAAATTCTGAAAAGTTACCGCTCCGCGCCGCAGAGTTGACACGGGGTCTTCTGCCTCAAAAAACATTTCTGTAACTGAAATTTGGACTTTGCTGCGCGTCGCGGACCCACCTTCTATTTTTGAAGAAATTGGAATTTAATGAAAACTCAAGTTGGACTTTAATTTTAAGGTCCAACTAGTGTAGGGTTGTTTTGGGTATTTTTGGGAGGGTTAATATATATAGTTTTTAGCCATTTTACAACCATTCCCTTACAAAAAACATAAAACACTCAATTAGAAGTAAAAAATATATATAGAAGCTCTCCCTTCTCTCTAGTTTCTCTGTCTCCTCAAACCTCCATTGAAGAACATTGGAGATCTTAGAAGTGGATAAATTCTCAAGGTTTGAACTCATTTATGTCTAAGTCATTATTAATGTACGGGTTCTTTCACGGTTGGGATTCCTTTCCCCAAAAGGTCCCTTCAATAATGTTTCCAAGATCTCCCAAAATCTAAGGTTTTTCTCTACACATGGGTCTGCTTCTAAAACCAAAATTATGAATCAATTATGATTAATTAGGGTTGTTTAGGTGTATAATGATGGGGAATTGTTATTGTTCACTAGAAATTCCCTTGGACCCATGTTCTTACCCAGTTTCATAAATATTGGATTATATATGGTAAATTGGTTGAAGATAATGAATATATCAACTGTCCATATTGGTGTTAATTGTGTTATTTCTTCACGAATTACCTTACATGATGTATTGTTTAGGTTTTGACCTAATTCCTTAAGACCCATCAATGTCCCTCTTCTCTTAACCCTAACTCTTGAATTATGATGATTAATGATTAGAGGTGACGTAATTGAGTATGTTCTTGTGTAATTGACTATTGTATTGTGATGACAATTGATTTGATGTATAAATATCATGGGTTTGGGATGAAGTCTTGAAAGGGAAATTTGGAGGCCATTAGTAAGACCTTTAGTGTCATGAACATGTTATTGTAGTATTATTGGTCTATATTTGGTAATGTTGTTTACTTGAAGTATGAATGATGAAGTTATGAATGTATTAACATGCTATGGATGTGGTGATTGTGAGATGATGATAGGTGTGTTACTATGTGGAATTGAAGGTAATACTCATGAATATCTTATGACTATGTTATGAAGTATTCATGTTCTCACATGATGTTGGGTGTGTGATGAAAGGGCTTTCTCATCTTAGAAACTATGAGCTATGAACATGTTAAATGAGGGGTTAAACTCCTGTGACCTATGTTATGAATTAACACTAAGGAAGTCTTAAAGACACTTCAAAAAGGGAATTTATCTTAGCACCAAGTGAATTTCACAATGAGAGGTGTTCTTTCCCAAAAGGGAGAAAGGTTCACCCGATGTTTTCATGAGGTGGAAACTACAATGCTAATTAGCATAAAGAGGGTTCCTAATAAGAACCTCGTAGTTCCTTAACTATGTTCCCCCATACGAAGCCTTAACTCGTGGATCCAAATAGATGTTATACGAATGTTTATGTCTTAAATTGGCAAGTAGGACACCCTTCTTTCGGTGTGACGGGATGACACCGCATTGCATGTTGCTCACTTTCTCTATGTCAGTTATGGCAAAGATTCCCAAAATTTAAAAATGATACAATGAAAGTAAGAAGATGAACACGTTCTAGGACTACTTAAGAGGTGTTACTTAGTATGGGTAAGGGTATGTGACTTTACCGATACATTGCACAAGTGGACCTTGAGGGGAATTCTAGGGTGGGTTCTTTATGTATATATGTTATGAAATGCATGATGTAGTTTTCATTTGATATGCATGATGTTGGGTTCACTTGATATACATGATGTTGGTCTAAATTGGTATATATGATATTGACTACACTTGTTATGATGATGTATAAGGTAAAAAAGAATGCTTGTGATCTCTTTGTTGGTTTATTTGGTTTATATGGGGTTATGAGGCTTCACATACACATTTCACTAGTAGACTTTGATTGGGGTTATGACTAGGGTCTTGTGATGTATTGATGAAATGTACTCTAAATATGAAATGTTGAGTATGGTTCTATTATGATGTTACTCTTGAAATATGAATATGTCTTTTCTTTGTGATATGGACTTGTATATTGTTCTTGGATTGTGCATAAAGGATAAGTGATTATAGCATGATTATAAATAAAATGTCCTTTTTGTCCATGTTTTCAAATATGTTACTTGCATATGTTTCCACACTTAGTATATGTGGTTTGTACTAACCTCTATCTCTTCTATTTTCTCCACAAAGTGTAGGTTTGGACAATTGAGGTGATTCTAGTCCTTTCTTGAAGAAACTTGGATTGCTATTGGAAAGTTGGTGAGTCCTCAAGTCCGAGAATGGAGATGCTTGATTCTAATTTTAGCTTCACTTTCCTTATTCAAAGACTGTTGTAATTCGTATTATAATACTTGTTATTTATGTACGGCTGAGTCCCAGTTTTCATACACTTATGTCTAGATTGCAATGTGAGACAAGTATAGATTCTATTTTGATATATGAAGTGAAGTTGAACTTAAAATGATTTTTATTAATTTTTTGCTTTTATTCTATCTAATATGCAATCATGAACTTGAGGATGAAGAGGTCATAGACAAGCCCTTAGAATTCATCATTGTATAGTAGATAGAATAAAAGTGGAAAATTTAAAACTTTTCATTTGAAGTTCAACTTCACTTCCTATATCAAAAATAGAAACTAACTTGTCTCACATTGCCATCTAGACATAAGAATATGAAAAGTGGGACTTAGCCCTTACATCATTACAAGTCTTATAAAACGAATACAACATACTCCTTGAAATAGGAGAAGTGGAACAATATCTTTCAATAGAAGCAAACGAACTAAAGCTAGATTCATAGGGTTTTTTCCTCGGACTTGAGGACTCACCAACTTCGGAAAACAATCCACGATTTTTGATAAAATAGCCTTAAATCACCTCTATGGCCCAAACCTACATCTTTGTAGAAAATATAAGAGATATGGTTTGGTACAAACCACATGTCCTAAGTATGGAAACATATGCAAGTAAAACATTTGAAAACATGCACAAACGGACATTTGGTTCTAAGCATGCTATATTCACTTTAAAATCCTTTATTCACATTCCAAGAAGAATATACAAGTCCATACCACATCAACAAGACATATCCATATTCAAAAGCAACATCATAATAAAGTCATAGTCAACATTTCATATTTAGAGTTCATTTCATCAATATATCACAAGACCTTACTCATAACCCCCAAATTAAGTCTACTAGTGCAATGTGTATGTGAATCCCCACAACCTCACACATACCAAACAAACTATTAAGAAGATCATAAGCATTTTCATTTACCTCATACATCATCACAACAAGTATTGCCAACAACATGCATACCAAGTGAGACAAACATCATGTACATCAAGTGAAACCAATATCATACATATCATATGATACCAACATCATACATTTCATGCATAACATATATACATAAAGAAACCACCCTAGAACTCCCCTCAATATTCACTTGTGCAATTTATAGGTAAAGTCACATGCCCTTACCTACACTAAGTAACACCTCTTATGTAGTCCTAGTTAGTGTTCATCTTCTTACTTTCATTCATTTTAACATTCTAGAAAATTCACCATAACCAACATAGACCATGTAAGCTACATAGAATCTGGTGTCATCCCCTCTCACCAAAAAGAAGGTGTCCTACTTGCCAAGGTAAGACATAAACATTCGTATAACATCTAGGTGGATCCACTAGCTAAGGTTCCTATGAGGGCACATAGTTAAGGAACTAGGAGGTTCTTGCTAGAAACCCTCTCTATGCTAATTAGCATTGTAGTTTCCACCTCATGAGAGAACATAGTGTGAACCTCTTCTTTTTTTTGTGTGTGTAAAGGAATACCTCTGAATGTCAAGTTAACTCGATGCTAAGCTAAATTCCCTTTTTAAAAGTGTCTTTAAGTCTTTCTTAAATATCAATTCATAATGTAGGTCTTAGAATTTTAAACCCTCATATAACATGTACATAGATCAAAGGTTCTAGGATGAGAAAGTCATTTCATCACAAACCCAACATAATGTGGGAATCATACTTCATAACATAGTCATAAGATGTACATAGGAATTGCCTTCAACATCCTCATAATAGCACACCTAACATAATTTCATAATCATGACATTCATATCATGATAATACATTCATAACTTCATCATTCATACTTCAAGTAATCCACATTACCAAAGATAAACCAACAATACTACCATGTCATGTCCATAACTTTGAAGGTCTTACCCATGGCCTTCAAGATCCCTTTTCGAGAATTCATCACCAATACATTATATTCATCCATCAAATAGGTTACCTCATAATACAATAGTCACTTATGCAGGAACATACTCAATTACATCACCTCTAATCATTATTCAACATAATTCAAGAGTTAGAGTTAACAGAAAAGGGACATTCATTGGTATTTAGAGAATTATGTCAAAAACCCAACCATACATCAATTAAATCATAAAAATTAATATTCAATCATTATTAATCAATTATAGACCAAAAAAGTCAATTTTAATGGTGACCCACGAAATTGAGTGAAATCTAGGAATTTGAAAGAACATTGAAATCAATTTTGAAGGAAACTCTTGGGAAAGGAGTCCCAAGAGTGAAGGATACCCATACATTGATAATCCTTAAGGATTGATGGAGGAAAGTCTTGTTCTTGAGCCCTACTTGAAGCATTGACCTTCTTCTTCCATGGTGTCCTTTGATAGTGAGAGAATTTATAGAGAGGTGGGAGTTTTTGGGTTTTTGGAGTTATAAGGTGGAAGACTTATTTTATGACTTAAAACACTTTAATATACCTAATCTTACTAATTATAAACGTTTTCAAGTGTTAACTAATTAGTTATGTAATTACCCATCTACCCCCACTTAAGCCGTGTTGAGGCAGTGAGTCTTGGAGCCATTGACGAGTCCCCGTTGATGGGTCGTAAACCAATTCACAAACCATACTGGTCACTCGTGGATTGGGACTGATGCAACATTTCAAGGGTCTTGGTGTGGAGACTAAGTATGAACTCACAAGACCCATCCACGAACCGTCAAAAGATCGATGGACCATCCTGCATGGCGTCATTTGATTCAGAGAGGGGACTTGGGGAGGTTTTGGTGATGAGACTAAGTCACAACTCATGAAGCCAACCCACTCCCCGTCAATCCATTGATGGCCCATCATGGGATCTTGTGGATGGTTGTTGCTAATTGCAGTTTTTTGCTCAAAAGCTTGGGTCCTCCTCAAGGATCCTAGGGTGGTCCTTTGGGAGTCCTACCCGAACGTTTGGACCAAAAACATAGTGTTTTACCTATTTAAAATATTTCTAGAAGATTTAACCATCGTACGACACTCTCAAGACTTCACGAGACCCTAAAACACCTACTTGTTCAGTTTCACTATTTTCCTGACACCGTGGTCGTTTTTTGACCTCTAGACTCTACTACATCCAACCCAAGTTAGTTATGTTAAGATAGTTTTTCAAACATAATTTTGACCCTTTTTAAGTCATTAAACTTCATTCAAAGCTCTAGCTTATGTCATTCGATTTTCGAGGTGTAACAACATAATACAATAAAAAATGAACTACTAGACAGAATTAGTTTCTCCGATACCCCGCCCTAGGCAACTCTTCATGTCTTGAACCCTTTAAGTTAAAACCCTGTTAAAGAAATAAACAATACAACCCAAGTAATACACAACACATGTAATAACATTATTTTTATGAAACCCAAGAAGAATAGGACATACACATTACTTCAAGCAAATATATTGCACATATACAATCATAACATACAATGGGACAAGAGAACTGACCCGAACACTTACTTTATTTATTTAAAACATACAATATCCAGAATAGATGATGCAAACAAAATTTAAACTAATGGGAAAAAGAGATCTAACCGATTATGCATATTTATTAATCAGTAATAAAGATAAACTCTATTTCAAATCGACCCGAACACAACAAAACAAAGTGGACAAGTGATTCTTATAATATTCACCGGATTTATATATTTTTAAATAGAGATAATTCTACTAATTGTTTAAGCATGAGAGTTATGAGTAGTTTCTAAGTCTAGGAGTGTGTAAGTAGTGTTTAACTGTGTGAGTGAGTGTAGTGTGTAAGCGTGAGAATAAGTTAGTAGTAAGAGTGTGTATAAGTGAATGGAAGTGTAGAAGCACGAGAGCGTTGAACCGTGAGTCCTATTTTATAGTGATACGGAGGAATCATGCTTAATGGACAATAATTAACGAAGATTGATTACGAATTAAAAGATTTTCTTAACAAAGAGGAGAATGTTTTCCTTATATACTAGGAGGAGGAAAAAACTTTAAACGAAAGGAATAAATTAAAGGAACAAATAAATTATTATTTTTCTAACTAAGAGGGCACGAAATCAGTCATATAATCTTCCAAAAATAAATACGTAATAAGAACCGGTGTAAAATTCCTATTATGGTATGAGAACAATTAATAGCAGCCACTAATATATAAAATTAAGTAGGTAGAGATAAATATCTAAAGGAAAGAAATAATTTTAACATAACTCAAACATTTATATATAGCAACATAATCAACCCGATTTACCAATTTTTCCTACAATTGTTCTATCAAATCAACGAGTACCACAACATCAATTGGGACAATAAGCAAGTATATAGGAGGAGCTTAACATGGAACTCTTTGGTGGAGGAAAATAAATATTTGTTAAGCAGAGAATCCAAATATCAGTTTAGAAGGAGTTACAACTTTAGTAATATATGCATACTAACATCCACTTACATAGATTAAAACATATTCAAACATATATATCAAAGTATGATAAGCCAGGCATGAACAAACCTAACAAATTTAACAAATCACACAGAAAACATGCTTAAATAACACTTTATAGCAGTCAACGAATTTGACAAAGGGCAAGCAAGAATTAGTATATCATAAGTTCACTAATCCACTAAGAATTTAAATGATAAATCGAACAAGAGAATAAACCTGTATGGATCTGAAAAGATCCGTCTAGAACTTTAACTTTGGCGGAATTATTGCGCTTTATTTGCCTCGCCGGAGCTTGTTGGTTTTGTTGTCAAAGTTCGCTTGAACTAGTAGCCGAGACAGCCTCCGGTCACTTCTATTTGTTGCTTTTCGCTGGAGAGGAAATTATTGGTGGCGCCATCCTACAACTGCTACTGTTCATGGACGGAGACCGCCTGGTTGTTCGGTTGCTTGTTGATTGGCTGTTGTTGTTGCCGGAAAAGAGAGTGGTCGAGGGAGCTGAGGTTGATGCTAGTTGCTGCTACTACTATCCACGCTAGCGCTACTTGCTGGGGTCTGGCGCTGCCCTTGCTTGCTGCTGTTGATGTTGTTTTCGATCTCTTCATTCGAGAAGAGGGAGAGAAGGAGGAGAGAGGCAGAGGAGAGAGGATTTCTCTCAAAGGAGAAGAGAAAGAATGATCTGGGTCTTTTAGGTTTAAAGGGAAAAAGAGGGTATATGTGAATATGTACTATTGGATAAGATAACTTTGACGATTAGGATTAGTTTTTAGATTTGATCAAAGCAATATATGAACACGATTAAAAGAATGGGTTTGAGAATTGGATTGGAATGACTAAAGTTGCAAACTAAAATTGAAATAAGAATGGACCACAATTAATAATGACTACAATTGCAATGAATTTAATTGGGGCAGGCTAGAATTGAAATAACTTTGAATAGATTAGGATATAATTCAAATAATTTTGAGGAAGATTTAGGAAATGCAATCCAATTAAATACTACATATATTATAATATTTTAATATAATACAAATCACTTAAATTTTAAAACATTTGAGTAAAATAATTATTTCGAGTTTAAATATAATAATTTACTAATAAAAAATACTTTAATAGTATATAATTTTAGACAAAATTAAATAAAAAAGTTAGACTCGAAATATGTGTTAAAATACGTATCTAACCGAATAGCATTTCCCAGAAGGGTTAAAAATCGGTCAAAATTGGGTGTCAACATTCAACTACTTCTGTACTTTTTCGTTCTTCTTCCTCAACTTCTTTTTATTTTCTTTTATCTTCTCGAAATTCTTTTTTTCCTCTTCTTCCTCAACTTCATTTATTTCTTTTTCTCATTCTTCATATTCTTTTTGAGAAAATTCTGGTTCTATTTCAGATGCAAATTCTTCTAAAAGAGTGTTATTTTCATTCTTCTTCCTAGAAGTTTTAATCCTAGGCTTCTTGTGGATCTTTTTGTCAGTTCGAATAATTTTTTTTTTGACCGGAGCCATTATATTTGTATCTACAACCACAAAAATTAAATATTTCATTAGAAAAATAACAACAACACAACACAACAAGACAACACACAATACAATACACAACAACACAAACAACAAATATGATTCAATACCACATATGAACCAACTAACTAACCACAACCCTCCCTAAATCCTGACAAAAGAACTACAAATTGAGATTTTAAAAATCAGATAATATTTCAAAAGGAATAATCACCCAACAAAAAAGTGATAAAACCACAAAAGACGTCCTGATTTAATATCAATAAATATTTCAGACCCTAATTAAATTTTACCTTAGAAGATATCAACGATAAATTAGAAATGATGATGGAAACGATGTCTTGTTGTAGAAGAGGATCACA
The DNA here is from genome assembly GCA_022817965.1 of Solanum lycopersicoides. NCBI lineage: Eukaryota > Viridiplantae > Streptophyta > Magnoliopsida > Solanales > Solanaceae > Solanum > Solanum lycopersicoides. The sequence goes on along the minus strand of CM040625.1, from coordinate 44,915,293 downwards.
ACATATTTCCACTAATGTTGTAGAAAATATCGCAACAACAACCTTGATCTATGAAGGAATAATGGAACGAGAGAAAGGAAAGAAGAGAAAAGAAAACATGGATTAGTAAAAATAAATTAAATTGGAATATAAAACATCCTTTTATAGAGGAGAGGAGAGAGGGAAAAATAAATGGACGATTGTTTTAAACCTTTTTATTTTTGTAACTTTGACAATTCAAAGTGTGACATATGTTGCCACATATATACGTTTTGTTGGGGCACATATTTCTTTCCTGTGACATATATTACAATATAATGTTGCCACATATCTCCTTTCTCTGACATATAGTTACCACATATCTTCTTTCTGTGACATATGTAACCATATGTATCTTTTCTGTTGGTGCACATGCTAATTATGTGGTGATTTTTACAACATAAGTTATATATGTTGCCACAGACACGATATTTCTTCCTTCCATCATAATTGACATTTTTTCCAACAAAATAAAAATAATAATAACAAGACATTTATATTAATATTATCATATAAAATAACACTTCACCAATTGTTTTATACAATTTATCAACAAAATGGTATACATAACCATCAATCTAATCAATGGTATACCAAAACATTTTCATCGAACTTTGCTTTTTTAGGTCTTGACCTCTGTGGGTCTTCATTGTTACTAACATAGCAATTTCGAGCTCTTAAAATCCTATAATTCCATAGGTGTGAAGCATATCTCATGCAAAGGGTTTCAGAACTAATTCCACAAGATGGTACTTGTATTACATCACTCAAAATCTCAACATATGCAACAACAAAAATTTCATAATCTCTGCATGGTATATCATCAATTAAAAAATCTAATAACATCACATTTTGACAGTCGTAAGACACAAAGTAATGTGATACTTACAGACTAATGCTTGCTTGTTGGGAAATACCAGTAACTTGTTTGACATCGAATAGATGAGATTTGTTCTTTCCTTGGTAAGATTCAAGAACTTACCAGTTAGTTCGCTCTTTTTGCTCAAAAAATCTGCTGATTTCAAGGTATTTTGGCAACATTGTAGATAACTTTTGAATCTCGAAGCACAATTTTCTATTAGTCCTAAATGAGGACATCAAATCATACACTTTTATGCATTGTTCCTTCAATGCAACGACTTCAAAAACCCAATGAAACTCCCCATTAAAATGTATAGGGACATAAACATCATCTATCAGGCGCCAATGCAGTCCACTAGGTATACCAAACCCTTTGATAATGCCAACAATTTTATTCTAATTTTCAGGAACAACACTAGCATTGTCAATGTATGTTTTGAAAAAATAATTAGTAGTGGTATATCGATATTTAGAATGACTCTGTTGCTTGACTTCTTCCGCAAATAGTATAAGATGACATCCACATGCTGCACAGATGCATCAACAAGTGCATTTTTGTATCCATTTATTTGTATGTATTCATGTCTCAATCAAAAGATAAAAGTGGGCATGGATTTACCTCATCATTCCAACACTTATTGGTTTGAGACATTATGTAGAACCAATCCCTCTTCTTTGGAAATGCAACTGCAAAATCAACTTGTTTGAACTCAAGTTTCGAGCAATTGGCTAAGTACTGGTTGTCCTTGTCTTCTCACCATTTGTGTAATCATTATAAATAATTATTAAGTGGACAACAAGAAAAAACACTAATAATAGTTGAACGAATTTACTTTTTTGCATGATGCTTGTAAAGACTCTCGTTTATGCATTGCGAGAAGGATGACATTAGTTCAATTGGACCCTCGGAGTCAATGTTAAAATCATCAAATGAATATTCTTGCTTCACATCACAACTAACGACTACGCTTTTTCTCTTTCGTTTTTTCTTTCTCTTTCTCTTTCTCTTTATCATTCTTCTTCTCTTTCTCCTTCACCTTCTCTTTCACCTTCTCCTTTTCCTCCTTTCCCTTATTTTTGTTCTCTTTCTTCTCACTAATTATAGATAGTGATTGAAAAATAGATTGTATCAACCTCCTACACTTCAGAGACTGTGAAATCATCTTAAATGTATGAACATCAATAGAAAAAGTCATTTCATAAAAAAATTAATGAGTTCTTTAACACGACTAATAAAATAATCATGTTGCTGCTCACATTCTCCGCATAGACAAAAAGAGCATTTGATGTTAGAAGAGGAAGCAACACTAATAAAAGACTGAGTTGTTCTCATGGATGAATATTCTTGTCTAATTTCATCTACAAGGTAAATACAAAATGGTTGAGAGTTTACAATTGATTATAAAATAACAATAGCTAACATTTTATATTTATGTTTACACAGATGGACATAACGTTGCCACAAATGTACCTTCTATTTCCACGAATGAATCTTCTGTGACCACAAATTAATCTTCATGTCACACATATGAATCTTATGTTACTACATATGACCATTATGTTTCCCTAACACATAGGTGATATGTCCCAACATATCACAACTCTGTCTCAATATATATCAACATAACACTAAAATGTAGCAACATACGACACATTTTTCAACAAATGAAATATATGTTGGACAACTTAACAAGATTATTTTTCTAAAATCATATGGAAAAAATGGTCACAAAAAGAACAACAAAAGAAACAAAAGATGAATTTCCAATGAATGTTACCAATACATATACATTTCCTCAAAATTAGGACTTTTTTGGGTTTGTTGATTTTCTTTCAAAAATAATAGATAATAGGTATAATGACACCATTATTCAATTTTCACATCTATAGAACGATTTATCAATAATTAACCCAAGAAAAAAACTTAGTGTTTGTTTAAAATCTTTTTAAAAAAATGACTTACCCATTTTAAGTCGAACACATTCTTCAGTTCAGAAAGAAGAGACAGTCACGACCGGAGATGAGGAGAAAGACAATATAACAGGGGAGAATATTGGTTTTGATATTCAGATTTTTGGATTTTCTAAGGAAGAAGAAGAAGAGAAGAGAGAACGTTGGGAGAAGAAATAGAGAAAAATTTATTTTCTTTTACTTTTTTTCAAAAAAAATAGTTTGGATAGAATTATAAAGGTTGACTAATGAAGTTTTTTTTTGTATTTTATAAAAGATTAGAAGTTTTTGAATATGTTAATTTGGTTTCAGATTTACTCAATTACAATTTAAAGTGAATTGAACTTTTTCCTGGTCAAAGTATCACCAAAAACAAAAACAAGACTTAATTGACACCATTCATTTAACTTTCTCAAGTTTTATTCCATTTATTTTTTTGCCCCTTGTTATTTGTTGATTATTTTAAGTTTAGGGTCTTATTCTCTTTTTTCCAGTAAGTTTTGTTTTACAGTTTGATATAGGCCTAAGTTATTGTTTCTTTGTTGTGCTTTTACATGGTTATACTATTGTTATTTATTTTAATTTACTTTTTATTATTGTGGTACTATTTTTCTAAATCTTGATTTATTTTGGAGATATATGGTTGACATATTGTTACTTTCTATTATTTTAGTTTTTATTTGTGGGAGGTTAATTGATTGCTTGATTATCATTTTAGATTATTCGTTGTTTATTACTTTGAATATCTTAGCATCATTGTTCTGTTGTTATTTGTGGAATTGTTGAAAAAATTGTCGTTGTTAGAATTTTTTATTTGTGAAGTTCTGATTAGTCATTCATTAGACCACTATTAATTTTGTTTATTGTTTTAAGTGTAGTTATTATTTTATTGGCCAGCGAAAAAATCTATCCGTCGATTTTAGAGGTCTCTCCAATCTTTAAAAGATGGAAATTTAGTTTAAGTTTATATATTTTGTATGTTAAATTGGCCAATGAGAAAAATCTATCCGTCGGTTTTTGAGGCCTCCCAAATGTTAAGAGACTGCAATTTAGTCTAAGTTTATATATTTTATATGTTATAATGACCGATGAAGAAATACAATGATTTTTAAGGCCTCCCATATTGGTAATAAGAGAGATTTTTATTTTTAAGTTATTAAATGAGTTATTCATTTTTATTCATATTTATTTAGTTCTAACACTTTTAATAAGTGTCTTTACAGGTACGTGAAGCTTCTTTCCATTGAAACTATTCGACGGAGTTCGAATTATAATTGTTATTTATTATTGTGTATATTATTGACGTTAGGCAAACTTAGGTCATTTCTTATTATTGTTCGATTTTATTATTTTTGTATATTACTTGTTTATTACGCTTGTATTTTTTTATCTCCTTTTCAATTTGAAGAAAATGAATTCAATCGGTATCAACAGTTGTGGGTTTAGAAGGATGCCAAACACTTTGCCTTCGAAATAACTTGAACCCTTTACCTAGAATCTATTGGTTTCCTAGACATGATTTTAGTTGTTTAATTAATTAATTTTTTTCTCTAAGATTAGGTGGTGACTCCTTTAAAATTTGTTTATTTCTTAAAATTCATCTAAAATTAACTTAATTGTTTACTTTTTCGAGTCATCATGACGTTTCACCTATTTGAATAAAGTAGGGATGTAAACATAATGGCGAATCTGCTGGGATATAGAGGTTCAAACTATTATGAGTTCATTTTTTTCTAGTTGAGGAGCATTTTCTTTTATTGTGTTATACCCTCTATTGTTGTATATTTTGTCGATAATTTGTATATTTTACTTTTTGATTATTCATTTAATTATATGTATATTTTCATTGCATTTCATGACATACTTTTTGTCAAATGACAAATAGAATGGATTAGGAAAAAGGCGGTTACATGACTTTTCACGGTTGTTCTTTAGAAAAGCACTTTTTTTGAAGTGATAAACAAATAGTTGGGTTGTGGTTATGTATCCAACGTCTTTTATTATATTTCACTCTGTAGTTTGTCCAACTTGGATAACCAAGTCTTATCGAGTCCCACTCTTTGTCAACTAGTGTAGAGAGAAGTCAAAACCTTGAATTTAACATATTTGCCTAAGATGGATCAACACTTAATGCACATTCGTATAACATATGCATTCTTTGTTTGTGGGTTATGTAATATATCTGCTACATGTAAATATGTTGTATCCTAGTCTATTCTTTTTTCAAAAAAATTTAATAGTTTCATAGGCACAAATATTAAGTTACTGTCAAGTCTCTTTTATCTTTCGAGTTATTTTTTGAAAGCTTGAAGGTTATATAGCTTGTCCGTAGCGACAATGGACAGGGAACTCGCAAAATTTTAGTCTTTGTATTTCACAAGACATTAATATCCATATACAGTCAGAAAGACAAATCAGGGGAGTCTTTGAGTATGAGGTCACACTCATTTATTTTTTATTATTTTTTATGTTGGCCCACTTTCACACATTTCTCATATTTTTGCAGGGAAACCGTCCCCGACAATAGTCGGGGATGGTGATAGTAATGTATAGTTCTTGGGAATAATTGGGAGTATACATAGTTTTAAGAGACATCCAAAAAACAATACAACAACAATGGTTATTGTAAAATTTAAGATACCACATTCAACAGATACTACGAAGGTTGACAGTTAAGAGGATACAAGGATTGCTCCGAGTTTGTTTAAATTTTAAAAATATTTTATGCCATATTTGTCTGAACTACGCGTGCCTGATTCTCATCTCGATTAGATACGTAGGGAACCCTTCTTGGGTTCGGCATTCATTTTTTTCAAGAGTAAAAAAATAATAATATTGTGTGCATATTTTCAAAATTGTATCTGTATAAACTAGGCGTACCTGTGATTCTCACATCAATAAGATACGTAACCAGCCCTTCTTGGGTTCGATATTATTTATTTTCTAAAGTTAAAAAATAGTTTTTGCATATTTTCAAAGGCATATCTACACGAACCATGCGAACCTGATTCTCATGTCGTTCAGATACGTAGGCAACCCTTCTTGGGTTCGGTATTCATTCTTTTAAATTAACAAAAAAAAAGAGAAAGATAATTTTTGTATACTTCATACCATATCTAAACAAAATACGCGAACCTGATTCTAATTTCGGTGAGATACATAGGCAATCATTTTTGAATTCGGTATTATTTGTTCCAAAGGTCAAAAGAAAATAGTTTGTGACTATTTTCAAAAGTATATCTTTTATGAACTACGCGCACTTGATTCTCATCTCGTTGAGATACGTAGGAATCCCTCCTCGGGTTCGGTATTCATTCTTTCAAAAAAAATATTTTGTACATATTATAAGAGTCATGTCTTCAGCTCAAATAGGACCAATGTAGTTAGCATCATGCAAAATATTTTGTATGATGGAGGGAACTGATTTTGTGGTAAACCATATATTATTTTGGTACCTCTCATTTCTACTTTTGTGATGCTTGAAAATTCTCGTAACATGCATTAAAATTAATAATAAAACCAACATGGTTTCATGTGCATTGTGTGGTGAGCCTTTAGATCAAAATTCAATTGCATTGCACTGCTGATCTAGAATATGGCCCGAATGTTTTTTGAGGCGAAATCTTGATAATGTTTGGTTTGGAAAGGATTGTAGGTCTTCTTTGACCCGATTGTGCGTTTCAGAGCCTACTAAATGACATTAATTCCAATTTTTCCCCACTTCGAGCCTGACACTTTTTTTTTGGAATGTCCACAAGTTAGTCATTATCCTTTTGAGTGCTTACATGCACTATCCCTCTCTTGGTCTAACCTTCTTGTAGGCTAGCCTTCTTGAGTGCACCAAGAGTGTACACATTATAAGATAAGATCCATGTTTGAAGTTGCCAAAGGCAAAATATACAAAGTCTACCAAAGTCAAGGAAGCAAAAAACGACTTCTAAAAAAATGAAGAAAAAAAAAGAAAGGTGGAAAGAAATAAAGAAAGACAAAAACACCTCTACAAGGTCAATGAAAGACGAGAAGAAAAATACTCCATCAAAAGTGGAGGAAACTTAAAAGAATGGGGTGAAAAGGAGAAACTCCAAGAAATAAGGACTCAAAAGAATTAAAAAAAAGGAGGGGGGGGGGCAATGAAGAGGATCAGATGTCAAAGGTGTATCAATCATCAAAATCACAAATTCACTGTCATACTCAAGAAGGAATTATGTCACTCTTATCCCAAATATATATCATACCCGTCCTTAAGCCTAAATTACAATCCAATGACAATCCCTACATAATCTTATTAGAAATGTTCTCACATTAGTGGAGATTTACATAAAAGCCAAGCATATGGTATCACAGTTGCATGGATTGAACATTCTTGTGAGTGTGAGTGCACTTTTTAAAATATCCTAAAATAAAACGCTCCAAATATGTGTGAAGTATGACTTTTCTTTTTAGTGAGGGAACTTAAAACATGAGGATTGATACGATTCAAAACCTTTGTTTGAAACAAGATTAACAAATCTCGTTGATTCTTAAGTATGTTTAAGGTACCACTTGAAGTTGTAGGAGTTACCTTGAATTAAGTCTTAATTAGAAAAAGAAAAAAAGAGATTTACATGCGTTCCTGACTCATGGTACAAATTGTAGTCAAGACCTAACTCTCTTCACATTTTTTATTCTTGAAAAAAGAAAAAACAAAGGTCAGCAAGCACCCACTCTTTAATATTTTCCAAGCATTTTTAAAGATTATTTCCATTAAAAAATTTCTTTTTTCTTTTTGGGTTATCCAATGTAAGACGCGACATTAGTCTAACCTCGTAAATGTGAGACACCTATTTTACTTCACTGGGTTGTCCGTCCCAAAAATGTGACATGTCTTTTGTCTCTAGTCTTTGAATATCACAAGGAATATAATTTTCGTATTTTATCATTTTCATATTGTACCTTTTGTATTGATGATCTTGTGTCAAATTCTTTGCAGCATTCATTATCTACGAGATTGGAACTATATTTGACCTGATTTTTGACTCAAGATGGTATGTAGGCGCCACGTCGTCTCGTTCATATATCCAATGTGATTTTATTTTCTCTTTATAATAAAAATTGGAATAGAATTTTGGAGAATATCTCAAAAATTTACAATAAAGGTGCAATCTCTAACATGTCAATATTGGAGATCCTTTTGAGATTTGCCAAAAGTTCTGAGTGGGACATAATTTTTGAGTAAGACCTCAAAAATCAAACAAGTACTATTAAAATCTTTATAGTCAACTTCAAATGATCAATCATCTCTTGAAGTTCAAAGTCACCTTGCAAATTACAAGCATTATAATGGGGATCGAGCAACTCTTCGTACTAATCCCCAATAAGACACGAGTCTCAATAAACACAAAATGATCAAGAGTAAATGTTGGTTTCTCACATGTATACAAATGATGAGGCATCTTGTACAGATTCTCTTTTAAAGAACCTATTCTCAAGGTTTCTTACTAAGTCGGTAGTTAAGGCGACATTGTGTCTACTAATTGTTTGTTTTCAAGTACAGGAACAGGTGAAAGCATTGAGGCAATGACACTTTAAAGACAATCATCGAGACATCCTATCATCACCCGATCCTACACCCTGGACGTGACACGACGTACAAGACTCCGAAGGGCCCCATACAAGCCTTATAACATTCATAACGTATGATAATCGAATAGTGCAGAATTAGAACCTTCATTTAAATCCATACAATCGAAAAGGATCAATTAAAACATAGCAGAAGTATATAATATCACATGTCCATTTAAACAAGTCTTTGAAACGGAAATAGGTTCATGGCCCTTTACAATCAAAGTTTTGACAACAATCTAGAAATAATCTATTACAATAAAATGTATGAAAACATTAAAGTACTTGTCCTCAAATCCATAGGACATACCACTATTTTGGAAAAATCTCAATCCCAGCTTGAAATAGGAAAAAGTCACTCACTTGCCAAAACCTACACTTTGTAGAAAAACGTAGAAATATGGCTGAGCACATAAAGTACTAAGTATGATAGCCATGCAAAAATCATGCTTAAAACAAACATTTTAATTGAAAATCATGCATATGCCAACTTGAGAAAATATAATGAACATAAGTGTAAGAGGCATAAGGTACAACATATTAAACATACAAGTCATTTCATTGCATTAAACCTTAACCTCAAGTAACCTCACGATATATAATGTGCAATGTAGGAATAACTTCCCATGCATACCATCATCCACACTACGTACCACATCAAGGACACCAAAAGTGAACTTACCATTCCACTTTTTCATCTTTGAACAATACTTATGCATAAGGAACATAAACATTTCACAAGTAAGGCATAAAGACAATCCAAGTAAAGCATGCATAATCTCATTAAGAATTTAAGTCAACATTCTTCATTAGCTTTATTAAGAGCACTTTTATTCATAAGCCATTAGGACTTAGAGAACTCACTATAACCCTCTCAAAGCCTACTCATCCAATACAAGGATGACATCCCATACTACCTCCCACACATCATAAAACTTCTCAAGAAACCATAATGTACATCTCACATGATGGGAATAAGCATTTGACAGATATAGACCATGAGAGTTAAATCATGAAATCCGGTGTCATGAAGCCCCACACCATAAAGATATGTTCTACATTCCTAAGGTAGGATTGGTAAATTTTAGCTTAGGTGGATCCACTAGCTAAACCTATGCGGGCATATAGTTATGAGATATTAAGATGTTCATTGGAACCCTAGCCTTATATTGAGAGAGTTCCACCTTGACATATCCACTTAGTGCTTAGACTAGATTACCATACAGTATTTCATTCACATTACATTGTTGTACTTGAGAGGAATTCCATAAGCCCATCGGCTCAATGTAAATAATTACACATGAAAGTAATGCCACACACCTATCAATTCATGGGTCATTTTAAGGATAGCTCATGAATCCTGTCACATCCTGAGACCACACCCTAGAAGATATGGCACTCTCAGAGTGCAACCGGCGCACTCGACCTCTCGGAGTTTTTATACAAGCCCTTTTCGTATCGTTCATCGCATATACATAGTGAAAAGTAGTGCGGAATTATAACTTTTCACAAAACATTTCATAGTCTTTAAAAACTCTTTCTTATAAAATCCATAGGAAATACTAGGTCTCAATCTCATCAAAGCTTAGACACAAGAGTACTTGGGACACGACCCATACACAATAGAAATACAGTACTACTAAGTCTATTACAATACTTCAATAAAAGATATAAAATACATCTATGCCCTCGAGTCAAATAAGGACATACTTTAACTTCACTTGAACGATGCTACTATCCAAGTTTTGCTTCCAAAATGCTCCTCACCTACCAACCACTATAGAGATAGATAAAAGCATGGAATTAGTACAACCACATGTACTAAGTATGGCATAATGCACAAAAATCATGAAAACGGACATTTATTGAAAATATGCATCTTTTTATTTAAATATCATAATATAATCATAAAAACAATATTTAACAACTTAGAAACAGATAAAATAACATTTAAGCAATTTAGTACATTTTTAAGGTCATTTTACAGTGAACCAATTCACTGTCACTGTACAGTGAAGTGCCGTATCTTCACTTTAGGCACTTTCTAGCACATATTTTCCCCACTAAAAGCTATCCTAAGACTCACTTAAGAAACACAAAGAGAGACCGTCCATACACCCTCTCTAAGCATGCCTAAATGATCCTCAATACTACTTATAATGAGACACATACATTTACAATACACCAAAGATATGACATGTATAATATGACAATTTTCTTACCAAGGCTATCAAAAGACTTACTTAATTACTCCTAGAAGAGAACACCCATACCCTATCTTCAAGGTTACCTAAATAATCCTTAAGACTACCTAAGTTTTGATCATGTCTAAAGAATCAACCAACTTCCCTAACTAGTCATTCTCAAGATTTCCATAGATAAGACATGAAGAGATCATCCCTTCTGCCCTCTTTACACTTTAACTAAGGAATTATTAAGTCACTCTAGATTAGTTACTCATTCATTTACATGCTTCATAACATAAGTCATTATTTCATTAGTTCATTAAGAAACATTCATCACATATAGTACATTCAAGTAATGGTCTTGGAGAAGACCTAAGGACTCTCACTAACATCTTCAGAGCCTATTGTGCAATGTCTAGATAGCGTCCCATACCACCACCTAAACTTCATAGATCTTCTTTAATGCTAATGGGTATCCCACATGATGAGAATAGGCAATAACCGACATAGACCATGGTAGGAAAACATGGAATCCAGAGTTCTATCCTACTTTGATGAGGGTGTTCTACTTGCCAATGGTAGAACTTGAACACATCCCATGTAGGCACATGGTTAAGGAATATGAAGGGCTTACTTTGTATTCTAGCCTCATAATTTAAGTAGAACTACTTCCCTTACCATACTCACTCGGTGCTAGCCTTTGTTCTCATAGAGTAATTCACATTAAAGGTTCATACAAAGGGGTTCCATATCAAGTTCATAACCCAATTACATTTACCCTACCAAAGAGGTCCCCTAGAGTTGCCTTACAATGGCGACAAGAAGCTAATCATGACTTTTGTAAGGATTGATATGATGTCATTCCAGCCAAACAACCTTAAGTCATCATTCATTACAAGAAGGATACCATTACGACTTTTTACTTCAAGTTTCATAACCTTACCACTAGGTTCAAGGTTTCACATAAAGGACCCTCTTATAATCATTCAAGGTCTCACATATAATTCATACATACAAGACTAAGAGGCTTTAGAATCCTAAGTCAAGACATCACATATTCACTTTCATACATGCATCAAGTAAGGGACACAAGTCTACACAACATACTTCACTTTAGTACATATTACATGTCATTCTAGAAGCACATAGGAGCAACCATTATCATCTTTAAGTCACCCTATACACTACCATATCATCATCAATATAACCATCACAAACTCATATAGTCAAGTAGGAACAATCATGCATCAACTTTAAGACTACACACATGAACACATAGTCATAATCTAACATGATCACCTAAATAGCATCTATAGAATAAACACATACTTTCATATTACTTCACATATATGTAGATATTATCATATTTCACATAATCAACTACACAAATCATCATATTACTTCAAGGAGTTTTCGACAAGGTCATAATCATCATAATACTTAAAATAACACCGACAAGTCCACATCAATCACATAACACCGCCACCATAAGTGGACCATACAACAAAACATAATTGAAGAGATATAATACTTAAATTAAAGAGAAATAGGGCAGCGTACCACCAATCCATTCTCTCCACTTCAATCCATGTTTAAATCATCCAATTTTATACCATAAGGCCCTTACCCATGGCCACGAACATCAATTTAATGCATAAATCATAATACTCAATGAATCTACAATATAGATTTATAAATCTAAGACCAATTAGACATCAATTGAATACAATTCTTACATCATTAGATAACCCATATAAACTACATTAGAATTCATAAGCATTAAGTCAATATCAAGTAACCCATGAAGTAGTCAAAAACTAGGGTTCAACAATTACATGGGTTCATAGGTTAATTGAGTTAAAATCACCTAATTAACAACAATATAATAAATACATAATGATTTAAAACCTTTAATGCAAGAACCCATGGATAGATCATAAAATTGGACAAGTTCATCTTTGAAAACTTTAGAAAAGTTCTTTGAATTTGGGCTCCTTGATGAATAGAGTTTCAAGGATCAAAAATCATACCTCAATGAATTTAATCCTCCAATTTTATGAAGAATCTCCACTCAAATCTCCAATCCAAGCTCTTCCTTGAGTTTTGGCTTTATTGGAGTCTTAAGAAATTACTAAGGGATTTTGGGGTTTTGATTTGAAAGAATGAATTCTTCTAAGTGTTAAAGACATATATACATGTCTAAAATATCCAAAAGACCCTCAAGGAACTGCCCTTTCTCTTATTTGGAAGTGGGGTGAATTTACAACTTCACCCCTCAACTTACAGTGAAGCTGCGCAGAGATAGGCCCAATCGACGGATGGACCCTCGACGGCCCGTCCCTTGACCAACGGACCATCCTGTTGGTCCATGGTTGAGGATTGAGGGTGGTCTTTAGCCCCTCCTTCTCCATGCCTAAGTATTCACCAACGACTCCCCACCTACGGGGCGTCGACTGACCCACTGGGTGCAATTGCCTCCGTAGGTTGGGCTGTCTTGGGCAGCTTTGGCTCAATAGAAGGGTCCTTCCTCAAGGACCCTTGGATGGTCCTTGGGGATGTTTACTCGGACGTTTACAACCTGAATATGTTCGTATACGAGTTTAGGACCTCTCACATGAATTTCACCCCAAAATGAATACGTAAAACTCAACGAAACATGCTTAGACACACAAGGTCATTTCAAGGCACATCTTCCGAACGTCATGGACGTTCTTGGATGTTTAACCTTCAAACTTCACGAAGCTTGACACCCTTCATATATACACCATAATAACTCAATTAATGACCTTATTACCTCATTAATCACTCATAAACACATAAAACCATATATAAGGCACATATGTGACTTAGTCGTTGAACGTCTTAGTCGTCCCTTGACGTTTGACTTCCAATGAACTAACATCTAGACACTGCCTCAAGACCACATTGTAGACCAATTTAGGACCTTAAACCATCATGACAACCACGTTAGTCTCTAGCTTCACCTAAGTCATTTTCAGGATCTTACAATCTCCCCCACTTGGACAACATTCGTCGTCGAATGACACTTGCCACTCTCCGAACACTTCTAAGAATAGAGACTCAACTAGCAGCTCAAAACCACACCATATAAAACATTACACAATACAACATCTAGAAGAATATCAATTTCACATAATCAAGAGATTCACAACACAACAAGAAACTAGAATAAGTTCTATAACTCATCATGCTACAAAACTCGCATCCTTCATTCCAAATAGCAAAAACTTATTTTATATTCATTATCATACTCATACACATCATTTCTAACCACTTTACAACAATTTTCAACCAAAGAATTAATTAGTTAAATTTTGAAAAATGTTATAGTGAGCAGGCAGTGCATTATAGTGAATTAGGAAAATTTTTCAAAAATGCAACTTCTATGCAATTCATGATATAAACATGATAATATGCAAGGTAAAATCATATAAACACATTTTACAACATGATAATGGCTTCATAAAATACACAATGCAAGAAGTTAATGAAATTCAATTCCAACAAAACTCCTAAACACCATGCACATGCAACAAACTTCTAGGACTTTCTATCCCATATACTAACCATACTCCCCCACTTTGAAGGAACTCATAACAATAAAAATAGAATTACAAGGACTTACCAGCATCATCATCACTCTCATCCGGCTTTTCTCCTCTAGCCAGAAGTTCATAGAAACGCCTCGTTGTTGGAGTATCACCTTTTGGAACATTAGGAGCAACTTTATTACCATCTCTATTAGGACAATATCTCACTTTGTTCCCATCGTTTCCACATCCAAAAAAACTCCCGGTACCCGTTAGACACACACCATAATGTTTTTTGCCACAAGTGACACATGTACGGTTGCCATTTTGAGAACCACCTCCTTTCTCAAATTTCACCTTAGGAGCACTAGGTCCATCTTGAGTTTGAGCCCTCTCTTTGAACCTAGGTTGCCCTTGATCACTTGAACCACTTCTTTTCAAGTTTCTAGCAATCCTTACAAGTTTAGACTCCTCAATTGATTGTGCATACACCATGAGTCTAGGTAAGGTCATATCATCATGTAGCATAGTCGTACGACATTCTTCCCTCACTAAGTCGGCAACCCCGGTCACAAAACGACTCATCTCATCCCTAGGATTTCACACTAAGGACGTATCCAGACAACATTGAGAATTTCAAAGAGTAATCCTCAACACTCATATTGCCTTACTGAGATTGATAAACTCCTCTACCTTAACCTCTCTCCTTCACGGGGAAAGTACTTACCTAGAAAAGATTCCTTAAATTCTTTCTACTCAATAGGACCCAAATCAACATGCCTATTATCCTTCCATTGAGTATACCATATTTGAGAAACATCCCTCAATTGATACGAAGCTAACTCCGCCTTCTCCCTAGATGTAACCTCCATAGCACTCAACACCTTGTACACAACATCAAGGAACTCTTAAGGATCTTCTCCCACCTTAGAGACAAGAAAGATAGGAGGATTCATCCTCACAAAGTATCTCAACCTAGAGGTCACAGTGCTCTCCACAACATTCGCCCTAGGCTCAATACCCCTATACCCATGGGTAGTAAAGGCTCGTGCTAAAACAAGCAAAGCCTCTCAAATATCTCTATTACTCAACTATTGGGGATCCACCGGGACTTCATTACCTCCTTCCACAATAGGGACTTGATCACCTTTGGGAGGAACTTGAGCACCTTGAGTACCTTGGACTCCTTGCCCATCTTCAGGAACTTGCTCAACTTGAGGACGAATCTCCTTATGAACATCATTCTCCTCAACCCTCCTAGCTGGAGTCCTCCTCGTATTCATCTTTCTAGAAACACAAGGAAAACAATAATAAAAGAGTACTCATAAATTTAACTCTACGGAATGACATAGGAGTAGAAAAGAACTTTAACTCATTACCATCGATGGCCCGTCCCTTGACCAACGGACCATCCTGTTGGTCCGTGGTTGGGGACTGAGGCTGGTCTTTGGCCCCTCCTTCTCCATGCCTAAGTATGCACCAATGACTCCCCACCTACGGGGCGTCGACTGACCCACTAGGCGTCGATTGCCTCCGTAGGTTGGGCTGCCTTGGGCAGCTTTGGCTCAATGGAAGGGTCCTTTCTCAAGGACCCTTGGATGATCCTTGGGGATGTTTTCCCGGACGTTTCTAACCCGAATATGTTTGTATACGAGTTTAGGACCTATCACATTATTTCACCCCAAAACGAACACGTAAAACTCAACGAGCATGCTTAGACACACAAGGTTATTTCAAGGCACATCTTCTGAACGTCATGGACGTTCTTGGACGTTTGACCTCCAAACTTCACGAAACTTGACACGCTGCTATATACACCATAATAACTCATTTAAGGACCTTATAACCTCATGAATCACACATAAACAATAAAACCACATATGAGGAACATAAGTGACTTAGTCGCCGAACGTCTTAGTCGTCCCTTGACGTTTGACTTCTAATGCACCTAAAACTCTAGACACTGACTCAATACCACATTATAGACCAATTTAGGACCTTAGACCATCATGACAACCACGTTAGGCTGTAGATTCACCTAAGTCATTTTCGGGATCTTACATCCTCATGAAAGGAACACCATAAGCCTATCGATTCATGGATCATCTTCACATCATTATAAACATGAAAGCAATGCCAAAATCCTATAGATTCATGGTACATTAGTGATTGACTCATTATGAAAGGAATTCCTTACGTCTATCGATTCAAGAGTCATCATTAAATTAAGTCATTTATGAAAGAGTTTCCATAGGACTATTGATTCATATTTATCAAGTCACATACATTAGCAACACAAGAAAAGGATGCCTAAGCCCACCAATACAAGGTACTTTAATTACATTCATTCATTCAAGAAATAGATGCCTACGTCTATGAATTCAAGGTACTTTAATCAACATTACTTTCACTCATACAAGAATAGGGTGCATAATCCTACCAATTCAAAGATACATTCAGTCACATTACTTTAATTTATACAAGAAAAAGATGTATAAGCCTACAAATTCGAAGTGTATAAAACATAAAAAAACTTCACATTCTATCATCATTATTCATGAGTGTTAATTGAGAATAAACCTTGAATCAAAACACTATTACATTCTAAGCATGATTATTATACTTTCATTGAACTCATATGCATATACTTTTCATCATAATCATACATGAAACATTTATACTTTGCCTTTCAAGGCCATGATCACAAGTTACAAACAAAACCTAGAATACTTCAATTAGTCATCAATTGTGACATGATTCAACCAACTAGATCAAAATAAGCTTTAAGCAGTTCAATATACTTCATGATCAATCAAACCCAAATCATATTCTTCACCTTTTAAATCTGGGGG
The DNA here is from genome assembly GCA_022817965.1 of Solanum lycopersicoides. Classification (NCBI taxonomy): domain Eukaryota; kingdom Viridiplantae; phylum Streptophyta; class Magnoliopsida; order Solanales; family Solanaceae; genus Solanum; species Solanum lycopersicoides. The sequence continues at coordinate 44,898,274 of CM040625.1, read as the reverse complement.
AAAACATGGGTTCATTGGAGAAATGATATTAATTAATTATTAATTCAACATTCTATTCATAATTCATCATAGAAAAGCCTTTAAAATCGTTTTGGAATTGAACCCATGCATACATTGAAAACTAGAGTTTTTGGGGAACTTTGGAGACTTGAAATCATCTTTGATATTGGCTCCTTGAAAGAAACTAAGTGAATGATGAACTCTACCATACCTTACATGGAAGAAATCCACAAAACTTGAGTGAAAATGGTGAGGTCTTCAACTTGTAGGCTTGAATCCTTCACCTTTAATGGAGGTTTCTAGATAGAACTTTTGGAGAAGAAAGGTGGGTTCTAATTTGTGTTTTGAATAAATGACTTGAAAAAGGAGTTTAATACTTTAAGAACCCTTAAAATACATTAATAAACCAATAATAATCGTCCCTTAACTCAACTAACTTAAAAAGCAATTTACCAACTTACCCTCACTAAGACGAGAACTTTGACAAATTGCAGGGGTGACCTATGACCCCTTACCTACGGACCGTATGTGGGGTCATCACATTTTGGGCAGTTTTGTCTTTCCTTGGGGTCTTGGGGGTTTAGGGTTCCCCTCAAAGACCCTTGATTGGTCTTTGGGAGGTCGTACCTTAATGTATAACCCCTCAACCCCTCAACCTAAGCTCGGGACATCAAACAACAACATAAAACCTCAAATCAAACTCAAAACTAAACTCCTTAGGCTCTAGTTTCACTAACTCATTTTACAGGCTGTTTCACATCCACCTTTTTAAAGTGGAAAATCAATGATCCATCCACCTCATTAAAATTGCACAATCTTTGACCCATCCACCTCGTTAGAGTTGGAAAATCATCGAGTCATCCACCTTGTTAAAGTTGGACAATCATCGAGCCATCCACCTTGTTAAAGTTGGACAATCATCGAGCTATCCACCTCATTACTGTGGACAATCACTGATTCATCCACCTCGTTATGGTGGACAATCATCTAGTCATCCACCTCACTAGTTGGACAATCATCAAGCCATCCACCTCTTTACAGTGGAAAATCATAGAGTCATCCACCCCGTTACAGTGGAAAATCATTTAGTCATCCATCATTTGTATTTTTAAATGCATTTTCATTTGCCAAGAGGGTCATTGCATCTTTAGTTTTCCAAGAGGACCATTGCATTTTCATTCGCTGAGAAGGCCATTGTATTTTACGTCATATCTATTCGGAGGTGAATATGTGCACCTTATCTATCCTATGTTCAAGTCAGAGGAAACTTGCGTTGAAAGATATTTACATTTAAGTTGCATCTATTAAGAGGTAAATGATGTGCAACCTTTCTATTCCACGTTCAAGTCGAAGGAAAATTGTGTTGAAAGATATTTGCATTTAAGTAGCATCTAGTCGGAGGTAAAGGATGTGCACCGTGTCTATTCCACGTTCAAGTCGGAGGAAACTTGCGTTGAAATATTTTTACATTTAAGGCATATCTATTCGGAGGTGAAGGATGTGGACCCTAAATATTTTGCGTTCAAGTTGGAGAAAACTTGCGTTGAAAGATATCTATATTTAAGTCGCATCTATTTGGAGGTGATGGATGTACACCCAATCTATTCTGCGTTCAAGTCGAATGAAAATTGAGTTTGAAGATATTTGCATTTAAGTCGCATCTATTTGGAGGCGAAAGATGTGAACCCTATCTATTTTGCATTCAAGTCAGAGGAAATTTGCATTGAAAGATATTTGCATTGAAGTCACATATATTCGAAGGTGAAGGATGTGCACCTTATCCATTCCGCATGAATATAAGAGAAGACTTGCGTTAAATGATATTTACATTTAAGTCGTATCTATTCGGAGGTAAAGGATGTGCACCCTATCTATTCCGCGTTCGAGTTGAAGGAGACTTGCATTGAATGATTTTTATTCTTCCTACCGATGGACAAACATTCATATCCTACCTATGGACATACATTTATATCCTACCGATGAATAATTTTCATTTGTCCTACCAATTAACACATATTCATATCCTACCGATGGATCATTTTAATTCTTCGTACCGATGGACACACATTCATATCCTACCGATGGATCATTTACATTCGTCCTACCAATACAAATACATTCAGATCCTATCGATGGATCATTCTCATATCCAAATATGGACATACATTCAAATCCTTTAGATGGATCATTTTCATTTGTCCTACCTATGGAAACACATTCACATCGTGCGTACGAATCATTATCGTTCGTCCTACATATGGACATAAATTTAAATCCTTTTGTTGTATCATCTTCATTCATCCTACCAATGGACATGCATATATATCCTACCGATGAATCATCTTCATTCGTCTTGTAGTAAAGAGATGCTACATTTTTTTCTTTTAATTTTTTCTCTACAAATGAGTTTTGTCTTTATCTTTTCAAGAACATCCAAGAGGATGCATTCTCAATTATGTCATTGGTGTGGACTACGTCAACAACGATTCAACACGACGTGGAACCTCTTGGAAGCAAGTTGGGATCGACTTACACCACATTCCAACCACAATTTTATATGTATAGGGCATGTGTTCGAAATCGGGTTGGTCAATTTCATTGTCCATGATTTATTTCATCAATCATATCCAACGAAAGGGACAACTGTTGACACCCAATTTTGGGCTTACATTTTAAAAATTCATAACTTTTAAAGTTTTATTTATTTAATAGTTTAAAATATGTATATATATTTTTAAGTAAGTTTATCGATAATTATCCTTAAATGTTAAAATTTAGGATTTTTTATCAGTTAATTTTTACATTATTCTTCATCGTAGACATTTGAATACGTTCAAATATTTATTCATTTTGATAAATCATTAGTTTTGTTAAATTGCAATTATTACATGTTAGTTACGTTCATTACATTTTTCATATTCAGTTTCTTTGTTACATTTGTTAATATTTATTTCTATATTTTACATAGTCTAGAAATTTATCTGAATATGAATAAAATTTCGTACACATATATTTTATTAGCTAGTGGTTTTGGCCCATGGTTTGATGATAGTAGTATTATACCACAGGCGATTTTGATTTTCTATTTAACCTATTTCTTAGTCATTAAGTTGGGGGGGGTGGTGGATCAAATTTTAGAGATAATTTTCCGATTTTAAATTTACAAAAAGGGTCTCTTTTTCGGCGAAAGTCTGACCAGTCACCCCCCCCATCACTCTCCTGGTGATGTTAAGACACTACTATTGTAACCCTTTCTCATCCTTTTTTTTCATGGCGAAAAAATCAATTAACACCACAACTGCTCGCTCACAACCCTAATGTTTCTCCTTTCCCCACTGAGCCACCAACGAAAACAAACCCAAAACCCCAAGGCTAATCTTCTTCTTCACCAAGGAAGCAGCAACAACTAGACCAAACTAACCAACAAATAACGCCATCACTACTACACCATCCACGCTGGTAATAACTTCAACAATGAACCTAAAACAACAACCAACAACAATGCAACCATAGTGTAAAACCCCGAAAATAAAATAGGGTGAATTAGAGCTTCACATGAGTTTTATGAGTTAATAAATTGTTAAAATAATGATAAATGACTTCTAAGGGATAGTTTGAGTTATTTTATTGTCAAACGTCAAGGGACGATCAAAATGTTCGAAAACTAGTATTTTCCTTGCTAATGTGTTCTAGTGTGTTGTTCATGTTTAAGTGTGTCATTTGTAGTCTAAAATGATCGCAGGTTACCCTAGGATATATATGGTCGTGTTAAGGTTTGGAACTTCTGGGTACGATTCCCAAAGGACCAACCTATGGGTCCTTGAGGAGGACCCAAGCAATTGACCCAAAAGAAGTCAAAAGATAACAACCACTAACGCGCACCATTGACGGACCATCAATGGATTGACGGGGAGTCAATGGCCTCCGTAAGACAACTTAGAATTATGGATCCTTGGACAATTTTGAAACTCTATGAACCTAACCACGAACAGCTAGGAAGGGGCGTCAACGCATTGACGGACCGTCAATGGTGTGCGTGGTTTGGTGTCTGCAAACTAGTGTAAGACACGACCAAGATAAGGGTCATTTGGTAAATTCCACCACTGGCCATTTAAGTAAAGGAACGATTATTTTATATTATTTATGGTATTTTAACTTGGTTTAAACACTAAAACCTAGAATTAGACTTCATTCTCCAAAACTCAAAACCCTTCCCTCCTACAAGTTCTCTCAAAACTCCATGGAAGCTTAAGGTCAAATTGGACCTAGGATTGAAGATTTCCATTGCTTTCTTCTATAAATTTGTGGTCTTATCAATAAAACTGTATGGTGACTCTTTATCTAGAGTTAGATTTCATTCTAGAGCCAATTCTCAAATAGTTTTTGATTTTCCAAAAGATGATCAAAGCCCCAATTCTTCTTCAAACTCATGGGTTCTTGCATTAAATGGTTTCAAACAAATTTTTATGGTTATAAAACGGTTTAATTGATGATTTCAAGTGAAAAAATCTATGAACCCATGATCCCTCTAATTCTTTAATTTTGGCTTGTAATGTAGGTTTGATAATTGTGTTTCTCTATGGATGGAACTGTATTTAGATTGCTTTATAATATTTATTCTTATTGTTATCTATATTTATATATGATGAATTGTGGATGTAAGTATGAGTTGGTTATCTTGGCCTTATGGGCATGATGATGGGTAAGTTCTCCTGTTATATTGGAAGTATTGGAAGTTGAAAAATGGTGAATTGTGATATTGGAGAATGGCGAGTTGATTCAATTGCTTAGTATAGTAGTATTGTTTTTGTATGGTTTGATCCACTTCTAGTGGAGGGGCTTACTTCTTGTCCTTATTATTATTTTATCTTAATGGCCTATGCGGTGAATTAAAGATTGGTTATGTTGTTGTGTGGAAGATAGGCATAATGTGAAGTTGCTATGTGATGTTAAGGTGAACTTGTATAAACTATGTGATATTGTGAATGAAAGCATGTTCCTCCTAATGTTGGTATGTGATGATGATAGACTATGAAGAGTCTTTACATGTTGATATGGTGTCTTGATTAGGTAGACCTAGTTGTCCCTACTTGATACATGCATGATACATGAGGTATTCTAGAGTATGTATTGAACCGGTAGGCCCCTTCTTGATGAGTCTAGAACCCTAAGTGATGGTGAAAACCTTGAATATGAAAGGAAGGTTTATAATGAAGTGAATCGGATAGACCTAGCATGGTACCCGTTTTATGAATGAGCTATCCTAATGAACCTTGATCGATAGACCCTTGTGGATCCCTTCTTGGAAAAGGTATTATGAGTTTGCAGTCTTAGTGATGGTACCTTCTCTAATACACTTATGTGAATGAACTTACTCTATGAGAACCAAGGCAAATCATTGAGTGGATATGCTTATGGTAGTATCTCTACTTGTGTATGAGCTAGTGTACCAATAAGCCTTTTGATATCCCCTAAACCATGTGCCTACATGGGATGTGTCCTAGTTCTACTTTCTGCAAGTAGAACACCTTACACGGTGTGGGGTCTTATGACACCGGATTCCATACCTAGCTCGTATGGTCTATGGAAGTTTATGACTATTATCATCATGTGGGATGTACACTTTAGAGGTTCTACGACGTGTAGGTAGTAGTATGGGATGCTATCTAAACATGTCACGAGTAGGCTTTGATGGTACTAGAGTGGGTTCCTTAGGTCTTCCAAGACCATAATGTGAATTCTCTTAAATGCGTGAATGTCTCCTTAAGTATCTCTAGTAATGAATGTTGACTTGTTGGGTTGTGTTGGAAAGGAAATATCCTTATCTTTGGTAGTCTTAAGGAACACTTAGGTGTTTACTGAAGAGGTTGTATGGGAGGCCTCTTCATGTCTTACCTAGGTGGGTCTTAGGATAACCTTAGATAGAGGGTCCAAATGGTTAAATGAGTTTCTTAATAAATATAGCCATATCTTGTGGATTATGGGAGTGTTATCTTGTATATTGATGATTGACTTGTATGATATCTTTTATACTTGATTTGTGAAGCTTTACCAAAATACCATGAAAAGCATATTTCAACTAAAGTGTCTCTTTTTACATGATTATTGCATGGTCATCATACTTAGTGCTTAATTGTACTAATCCATAGTTTCCTCTATTTCTACAAAGTGTAGGTATTGGCAAGTGAGGTGATCCTAAGAGTTGAAGTTTGGGATTTAGCTATACTCTTAAGATTTTGATATCTCCTCATATGCTGAGGACATGACTTCTTATTTTAGTTTTCTTTATTTTTGGAAAATTGTATAAGACATTGAACATCTTTCAATGTAAGGGTCACGTACCTAGTTTGATATTCTTAAAGATTGGGTCTAAGTTTGCCACTATAAGACTGGTATTCCATTGCTTATAAAGACATCTTTTGAACTGTATTGGCTCCTACGCCATATTATTTTTATTAAAAAGGTTTTGAATTCTGCACGAATTTATTACAATTCGATGAATGAATGCTAAGGGCTTGTATAATACCTCTAAGAAGTCGAATATGCCATGTCGCAACTTGGGGGTGCTCTCAGGTTGTGACAAACCTTGTATGAGAGTATAAGGTTATGAGATGTTCAATATAATTCAAAAGTCTCTTGAGATCGTCTAGTAGAGTCTTGTTCATCAGTGTGATTCGCAACACATCTATGAGCGAGAGGCTATAGGACGATAGAAGTTTCACTTTCTTCATTACTCTTGAAGTCGTGCCATAGAGTTGAGTTCTATAAGTGTCTCTTCCCTAATCCCTTCTCTTGTGTTTATAGGATATGAATACAAGAAGGACGCCCGCAAAAAGTGTGTACGATGAAGTAGTGAATGAGGGAGTTGTAACATTCCAGAAAATATACTTTTCTAGTGAAGAGTCTATTAGGTTTTAAGAATATGTATTGGGGTACATAGGCATCCCAATGTAATATTGGCTTAAGGGTGTTAGCTAATTTCTATGTATTAACAAGTAACTTAAACCAAGCTTGTTTAGGAATTGTACCTGCAATGAAGACCCTAAGCTAAAATTCTTATTTTCATCGCTTCCACACATTAGGTACGAGGCATCCAAGTGTCAAGCCTAGGTACCATAACACATGATCATTTAAAATGATAATGTAGATTAAGCAGTGCCCAAGGACATAGTGAGGATCCTTGGGACAAGAAGTGAACTTTTCAAGAGCAACTACAGAGTGCACGGTTAGGAAAGTGCACGGCTACACTTGTGCAAGCACATGTGCAAGCAGATGTGCTACCGACCAAGAGACCAAGCGGCCAAGCCCAACCGATTCGGTTAGGGAGGTTAGGGGGCAGGCACGCGTTGGGTCAAGCCATGTGGGGCCGAGCTTCCTAAAAAATCCTAGGCTCTAACTAACTTACATAACTAGCTAACTAACCTAGGACTAACTAAAATGAACTAACTAGTGTGCCCAAAATCCTAAGACCTAACCGGGTGACACTAGCCGAGTAAGTAACTAAAGAAACATCCTAGTACCTAACTTAGGATGGTCCAAAGGGGTTGGTTATGGTCCTAGTGACTGAGGGGTACTTTAGTAATTACCCTAGGTCACTTATTTAATTAAATTAGCAACTTAATTAATTAATTTAATTTCATGGTCAAACCCGAGACCCTTAGCAAATTTTCATAATTTGGCTAAGTCAAATGCTCTCCTACTTTTAGTCAATTTAGGAGGGGCGTTTTGGTAATTAGATAATTGATTTATTTAATTAAGTTAATTAGCCTAAGTTGAATTAGTCAACATTAAGGTCCTAAGACCTAGACTCACGTTTATCTAGTAGAAACCCACGACTGAAAAACAGTGAACAACATAAGAAAAACAGAAAAATACTCTCGTTCTCCTTAGGCTATTTCAAGGCAATTTTTCAAGATTTTTGTGCAAAGAACAAGGTGATCTTCATAGATTCAATTATACAGTAAGGTATGAGTTTACTCTCTTGGATTCCTTTCCGTAGTAGGCTTTTCAAACGTTTTGAATTTAAGAAAACCGAAACTAGGGTTGTTCCCAATGAAATTGTCCAATGTTCATCTCCCTAGTTCTCCCTATTTCCGATTCTAGTAGTATGTATAATGCAAATCTCGAGCATGTTATTGGTATATGGTGCTAACTTATCATTATGTGTAGGTTTCTGTAATTTGATAATGTTGAATGAGACCTATAGGTTAGATCCGTATGATTCGAGTATTATTTACGTGAGATAAGGAATGTTGTAATGCCTAATTGTGTTCGAGAAAATGAAATTGTTATAAGTCGTTTATGAAATTCAGTTTATTGTTGAAATGAACGAAGATTTCGATTACTGTGTGTGCTTACAGTAGATATGTTTGTAAGTGTTTGGAATGCAATGTTTCCAAGAAGAAATAAGAATGAGAATCAAATCTAGTTAATGAATCTTCAATGCCAAATCAACTTTATAGCTTGGCCAAACTAAGCACTGAATTGTTCTTATAGGCTAATCAAAGGTTAAAAGTTGGCTTTCTTAAAATGATGAGATTACTATAGTATATACATGAAGTTAATTGAATTGGCTAATGATAATCTCATGAAAAATGTTTAGTGAAAGTTTGGTTTATGACAATAAATTAGCCAGCAATATTATATCCAAAATATGTAATATAATTGGCCAATGACTAAGTCATACCAATCTTATATGGCCAATGTAAATTATGATATTTCTTTTAAGGATAAATACATGTTAAATATTGACTTGACAAGATGTAACTTAATGAACTCATAACCTAGGGTATGCCAATGATTTGAACAAGTCCCAACATACCCTATCTAAATGAACTTGTGAACATAGTAGCACATTGAATAAGTCCTTATAACTTTCATAAAGAATGGTACAAGACTACCAAATAACATTGAACAAGATAAGGTGAGTAATGAAAGAACTAAAAGCTTATGAGTTATGAAATTGACCTAGAATGGGGTGTTAAAGGAAGTGAGACAAGTCTAACTTGCACCTAAACAATTATGTCAAAGATACTCACATAAGAGGGTGTTAGAAATTGTGAGACAAGTCTCATTCACACCATGATGATAATGTAGGATTTAAGTTCACATTCATCAAGTATAGAAAGGGATGAAAAGTCATCCATTGAGCTAAGCATACCTCATACTAGAAGCAAGCTTCCACAATGTATGAGTCAACTCTAAAAGTTGTAAAGTATAATAAATCTAAGCTAAGTACCGATAGACTAGCAATGAGCTTGAGCAAGCACATATAAGCCTCATGAGATGAGACCACCACCAAGGTGGATAAGGGTCTCCAAGGTCTCCTAGTCTTTGAACTATGTCGCCAGCATAGGTTACTAGCTAGAGGATCCACCTAAGAAAGCTAGGGAGTATTCGGTTTCACTTTGGCCGGTGAACCACCTCTTTTTGGTGTAGGGGAGACACTGAATTTCATGTTAGCTCACATGATCTATGTCGGTTAATGCTAAAGATTTCTTTAAGAAAGTAAGTAAGAAAGAAAGAAAGAAGTATGAAGATAAGGGGTGTTCGGATAGGATGACCGAAGGGTGAGGTTAGACTAAGTAATGATGTAAGCCATTCTTGGTCATTGCACAGAAAGATCCAAATGGAAGTCTTAAAAGAATATCATAAGTCAACCTAGAATGTTCAAAGTAAACGTGAGATCAAAGAAGAAGATATGTAAGTTCAAAGTGAACTAAATAAGCAAAAGCATAAGGATATCAAATCATTAGTGTTTGATAATAATGAAGTTTTAACAGTTATTGGTTTATGCCAATAAAGATAGCAAAACATAATGACTCATCAATTGAAGTATGAATATATACCCCAGTATCTATATATTATGCAAATAATCAAAGAATGGGCATAGCCAATAAAGATTGGCTTATAAAGACTTCACGCCCAATTTAACAAGAATGGAAAGAATAACTTGTGAGTAGGGTAGTCAAATCGTTTCCTTAGTCTTTTGGATTATTACTTGATTCATTGTGGGTATTGGCCTACAATGAATCATTGCACTCGTAAGTAAAACATAGGATCAAAGGAGAGCATTGAAATACACAACAGAAAGAAGAAAATACTGAAAAATAAACTAAGTCCGGGAGATGGAGCTCTCGGTCTAATGGGAGCAAAAATACTAAATTTTGCTTGAGTTGTTCAAAAATTATGTTCATGATTCCAAGGTCTTATGTTCATATAGAAAATGATTTGTGTCTTTAAATGCATAAAAATATGTCATATTCATAGCATAATTCATAAATAACGAATTAGGAAAGTGAAGTGAATTCACTTTCCAAAGATGGCATGTTGCTATAGGAAGAACTTTCCTTGATCATACATAGTCTTTATGTGTTTATGTGCATACACCCATAATTAGTAAAAGTGTGTACTAACCCATATACAATTACTATTTCTATAGTTTCAGGTCCTTGAAGAAGATTGAAGATCAGTTGAAACTGTTTGGACTAGTACCTCCAGACTTTGGTAGGTCCTCTTGAGTTCGAGGATGCCTACGCTTTATATTCTAGATTTAGTAGATTAGACATAGCTAGCGGATGTTGTCCCTAGCGTTTCCTTTCAAACATTTGTTCAAGCTTTTATATTAAGGCCAGTTTGGAAACTATTGATGATATTATGAATTCTTCATTTCAATTGTTCAATCTGTTAATAGATGGTTGTTTATTTTGAGCTATTAGTATATCACTCTTATGCAAGAATTATATGAAGTCTAAGTACACTTCAGTAAACTTAAAAAGTTTTAAATTTTCCGCTAAATTTAACTGTATGATTGTGATTAAACTAAGAAGAGGCTTGTCTGCAACCTCTGAGAGGTTAACGATGCCGGTCTCATCTAGGGTCTAGGACCCGGGTGTGACAAACTTGGTATCAGAGCATGAGGTTAATTACCTAGGAACTAAGGCTCAAATCAAGCACGTTGCGTAGTTTCTAGCTTATGGTTGTGAAGTGCACCACAACCATGACTTAGAGACTTAGTGATGTTAAGAATCTTTCCTTCTTCTACTCTTTATCGTGCTGTGTAGAGTTTTGACATTTTGTGTCATTCTAGCATCAAACTTGCTTCTTGTGTGTGCATTTAGAAAAATGAACACAAGAAGAAACACAGGTAGAAGAGTTGGAGAAGCAGCTACCGGGGGAAACCAAGCTCCTCCTCAAGCCCAGCTGCTGGAGTTTAAGTGCATGTCAACCCAGCTTCGTTGACGGATGGAGAAGTGAGAGCAGCACTGGTTCAGATGGCCCAATCCATCACTGCTCAGGCATAGGCTATCACAGCCCAGGACACTAGGGAGGGTGCTCCCAGGGAGAACCCACATGCTAGCACCATGGCTAGAAGACTGAGAGATTTCACGAGGATGAATCCTCCAGTCTACTTTGGGTCCAGAACCAATGAGGATTCACAGGAGTTTGTGAACGAGGTCCACAAGATTCTCTGTGCTATGGGTGTTAATGAAGAGTAGAAGGCTGAGTTGGATGCATACCAGCTCAAGGATGTGGCTCAGGTATGGTACAAGATGTGGGTAGATGGCCGAGCACCAGGAGTAGTCCCCATCACTTGGGAAATTCTCAAGACTGCATTCCTGGAGAGGTTCTTTCCCAGAGAGCAGATATAGGATAAGGTTGAAGAGTTCATTAACCTACGTCAGGGAGGTATGTTAGTCAAGGAATACTCCTTGAAGTTTGTTAAGCTTTCCACATATGCTTCTTCCCTGGTGTCCAGTAGCAGGGATGAGATGAGAAGGTTTATGACTGGTGTATCGGAGGATCTGGAGGAGGAATGTCGGGCAGTCATGTTGCATGATAACATGGAGCTTTCTAGGTTGATGGTACATGCACAGTAGGTGGATGTAACAACCCTAAAAAAATAGATATGCTAAGTAATTCTTAATGTGCCAAGAATGCCTACGATTAGACCAGGGTTCACACAGATTGATGCGCGTAGAACCAGACCTCGGAACCCTTGGTATAGCCAAGCCAACTAACTTTGGGAGTTAGTTGAGCTAGGAAAGGTTGGGACCAACCATGTAGGGCTCTCGAATACAAAGATTTACTCGAAGGAGTTTTTACCGGACTTAAAAAGAAGGAATTTTATGTTTTGAGGGTCTAGGGGTAAAATGGTCTTTTACCAGGCTAAGGGTAATATCATAATTACCCTAAATATATATATATTTAATTATTTAATAATATGGAGGGGCAATTGTGGGAGAGAGAGCCGAATTTGAGCTCTAGGAGTGGAGTCTTGCTCCACCCGGGTTCGAACCTAGGTGGAAGCAATGATTTAACTTATTTTTAATTAAATTAATAAATTATTTAATTAATTAATAATTATTATCTGATTTAATAAAAATGAAAATCAGATTTTTATTATTAATTATTTATTAATTAACATGTCTTATTTTGACTAAGTCTCAACTAGAGTCCTAATCCTAAGGAACCTCTCTCTCTCTTTCACGTTTCATCCACTTCTCCCATTTTGTTTTTTTTCCCACGTTTTTCTATTAACAAAGCAGCAACAAAAAAATTAGAAATAACAACAAAACACTTGAAGAACTCATAAGAATTCAAACGACAAAAACAATCCATAAAAGTAAAGCAAAACGTGACATTCTCGACGGGTAAGGTGGGAATTTCTGTGTTGGACGTTGGGTTGGTGGTGATTCTGGGCAGCAACTTTGTGTGTTGAACAACACCAAGAACATGTATGGGTTTTCTTACTCTTGGTCCCTTTCCCAAGAGACCCCTAGGATTCAGTCGATTCTAATCCGAAAACTAGGATTGTTTCCCCGTTTCATGTCCCTGTCACTAGCTCCTATTGATGATTGTAGGTTGGTATGTCTGCTGGTAGATATTAGGCATGTAATATGTTTTTTCGTGATGAATATGTTCATGAATGTGTATTTGGAATCGTACAAATGATAACCTATGCTTTCCGAAATATGTGTTTATGTGTGTGCAATGTGTAGTTGTGACTTTGAACACGGATTGAAGTATGAAAATGACTTGTTTTATGGTTGTATTTCACGTGCACAAACTTGTATTAATCGTGATGTTCATATGAAGTATAAAGTGGCTGATTTGAGTGAAAAACTATTAGCTAAATGATTCACGAAATGCCCTAAGAATTAACTCTAAATATTGATGAAAAGAAGCTGAAAAATGTATCTCAAATTTCCAGCACATTGTTGGTTAATTTCAGCCAAGTAAAGTTCTTTAATAAGCTATGAAAAATGAATAAAAATAAGTGAGGTAATTGAGGATCGAACCCGTGACCTCACCATGTTAAAAATCAGTGAAATAAGGTGAGAAAAAGGAAATGTGGAGAGTGGAAATTGAACCCCCAACCTCTTGAATGGATGAGAAAGTTAGGAGAAAAATAAAGGAGAAAATTAAATGTGGAGAATGGGGATTGAACCCCCAACCTCTTGAATGGATGAGAAAGTTAGGAGAAAAATAAAGGAGAAAAATAAATGAGGAGAGTGGGGATTGAACCCCAACCTCTTGAATGGATGAGAAAGTTAGGAGAAAAATAAAGGAGAAAAATAAATGAGGAGAGTGGGGATTGAACCCCCAACCTCTTGAATGGATGAGAGAGTTAGGAGAAAAATAAAGGAGAAAATAAATGTGGAGAGTGGGGATTGAACCCACAACCTCTTGGATAGGTGAGAAAGTTAAGAGATAAATTAAAATAAAAATAATGAGCTTGTGGGGGTTGAACCCACAACCTCCTTAACTTAAACGAAAAAAAAGAGGAGAAAAAAAAATGAAATATTATGGGGTTGATGGGAATCGAACTAGGGTCTCCCAAATCTGAAAAATGTAATTATCAAGTTTAAAATAAGATTAAGTGTTGTCCACAGGATTCGAAATAGGATTCCCTTGCCCAAATTCCGTATTGATACATAAGTCATACGTGAATTAAATGTTCAAGAATAATGCCACCTACTTAGATCGAAATCGAGATCTTGGCATACATACAAGATGCATAAGTCTTGTATGACATAATCGTAGGAAGATATGAATCACTTAGACGTATATGAATGAAGCCTCATGGCTTGTATGTATGGACACATAAGTCTAACATACGTTTAAAAGTAAGTGATGCTAAGATGTATGTAATGAAATGATGAAACCCTAGAAGGGTTAAGTATGAGTGTAAATACACTAAATGGCCAAGTGCATTGGCATATGATGAAATGAACAATGAAATGATGAAATGAACAATGATATGATGAAATGAACAATGATATGATGAAATGAACAATAAATGATGAAATGAACAATGAAATGATGAAATGAACAATGATAAGATGAAATGAACAATGATATGATGAAATGAACAATGAAATGACGAAATGAACAATGAAATGATGAAATGAACAATGAAATGATGAAATGAGAAATGAAATGATGACACCCTATAAGGGTTAAGTAAGGGTGTGAAACACACCAAATGGCCAAGTGCATTGGCATATGATGAAATGAACATTTACGTAATAAGAGGTGAATAAGTATGAAAAGCAAAGGTGCTAATGATGATGAATGTGGTGACAACATGATATGAGGCTAATGTAAATGATGAGAGAAATCTCAAATGAGCCTAAGTAAATGTTACCAATACCTACTCACCTAAGAGAGTGTAAGATAATGAAGAGACCAGTCTCTATGAACACTCTAATGAGAGTATTGAGATTAACACACTCAATACGAATGATGAGATGAGAAATCATCTAATGAGCTATGATGTCCTCATACTAGAAGCCAGCTTCCATGACGTATGAGATGAATGTAATGGAACTTTATACTAAGCACCGATAGACTAACTATGAGCGGTGATGCCTTCTTTCGGGAAGGGCGGAGGTTCACGTAACTCTCATGAGATGAGACTGTCCGGCTTGCCGGGTATGGGTCTCCTTATATCTCCTAGTCTTCGAACCTATACTGCCAATATAGGGATCTGGCGGGGTTAAATTCCCATGTACGCTAGCATGTTTTTGGGTCACTTTGTCCGGTGATTCCACCTCTTTTCAGTGTGGGGGAGACACTGGATTTCATGATGCTCACATGATCTATGTCTGTTAAAGTTAAAGTTCCCAATGAATGAATGAGGCCAGCCTCAAATGATGCACATAATGAAATGAATGATACCAAAGGTGTTATAATAGGATAATGAAAAGGTGAGTTAGATTTAAGTAATGACATTAGGTCATTCTTGGTCATTGCACAACGAACCTAATGAAAGTCTTAAACTGCATCCTAGGTATAACTGGTGTTTACACTGGTCTATGAATGAAATGAACTGGAGTACGTATGAATGAACAAAGCAGACTCTGTGTTTGCTAATGAAGACTCCCCAGTTGAGGTCCCATATGTTGAGCCTTCATTTCTGGGATGTCTTAATGTCAAGTCCATGATTCCAAGGTCTCATGGGATATGAATGAATGATATGAACGAAGTTATGTGCTATGTGTAAATGTTATGTGCTGTGTGAAAATGTGAAAAGTATGATTATGTATGTTATTCTCATGGCATAACTTTCCTATTCCAAATTTGGAAAGCTCACTGACTTTCCTAATCCAAATTTGGAAAGATCATTTACTTTCCTAATCCAAATTAGGAAACTTTCCTAATCTCAATTTGGCAAGTCCAATGACTTGACTTCCAAAAATCATGTTGTTAGGAAAGAGCTATTCTTTCTCATGCATGTCCTTGGTGTGTGCTTGCATATACCCATACTTAGTACAAGTGTGTACTAACCCTATACAAACTCTACTATTTTAGGTGCAGGCACAGGTGGACGGTAGATCTACAGGATCATCGCTGCAGTTATCCGGACGTCCAGCATTCATCCGGTTTTGGTAGGTCCTCATGCTTTCGAGGATGCTACTGTTTATGTTCTAGCTTAGTTTAGGAGTTGAGCTAGTGGAGCATGTTCCACTAGCGTTTCTTTCTTATTTTATTCAGACTATGTATGGGTTCCATTTTGGCAATTATACAATTATGTTAATTGAACTATTTCTTTCAGTTGCTTATCTCTTAATGTTAGATGGTTGATGGTGAACAATTACGTATTAATGAGAATGTTTTTATAAGTATGTTAGGAAACAAAAAGTTTCAAATTTTCCGCTAAAATTAACCTATGTAAAGTAAGAATAAACTAAGTAGGCTTGTCTGCGACCTCGTGAGGTTAACGACGCCGGTCTCGTCTGGGGTCTAGATTCCAGTCGTGACAGTGGAGGAGAGTCATCGGAGGAAGAGAGGCCGAGAAGCCAAGAAGCCTAGGCCCTCGGATCAAGAGTCCAGGACAGGCCCAAGTTAAAGAAGGCGCACCAGCTCTCAGGTAACCCTACTCCTTCCAGGAATACTAATGTCAAAGGGGACAAGTCTGGCCCCAAGAAGGGCAATGATAGAAATGCCCAGCGTGACAAAAAGTCGTGTGGTAGGTGTGGCCGTTCACAATGAGGTGAGTGCATGATAGGTTCTAATGCCTACTATAGGTGCGGCAAGAGTGGGAATATGATCAGAGACTGCCCACATGTGAAGAATCAGGCCAAGGCAGATACTCAGCCTCGGCCTAATCCTACTGCTGTAGCCAAGCCTCACAAGAGGAAAAGGTTCTATGCTTTGAAAGGTAGAGAGGAGCAGGATAAGTCAGCTAATGTGGTCACAGGTACCTTGCATGTCTTTTATTTTCCTGTGTATGCATTGTCAGATCCAGGATCCACATTGTCTTTTGTTGCTCCTTTAGTAGCTAGTAAATTTGAATTGCTTCCTGAGATCTTGCGTGAACATTTTCTAGTTAGTACTCCCATAGGAGATAGCATTAGAGCTAAAAGAGTATATAGAAATTGCCCAATAATTATTCTTGATAGAGTTACCTATGTTGACCTAATTGAATTAACCATGCTTGAATTTGATATAATTTTGTGTATGGATTGGCTCCATAAATGCTATGCTACCATGGACTGTCGAAACAGGGTAGTAAGGTTTCAGTTTCCTAATGAGTTAGAGCTAGAATGGGAAGGGCGTAGTTCAGATCCAGCAGGCCAAATAGTTTCCCATCTTAAGGCCAATAAGATGTTATCTAAGGGGTATTTATACCACTTAGTCAGAGTCAATGACTTAGAACATGAAGTTCCTTCCATAGACTCTGTGTCCATAGTGAATGAGTTTCAAGATGTCTTTACAGAGGATTTACCAGGAATCCCTCCTGAACGCGAAATTGACATTGGTGTTGACTTAGATCCCAACACCAAACCAATTTCCATTCCTCCCTATAAAATGGATCTAGCTAAACTCAAAGAGTTGAAGTTGCAGTTAAAAGATCTACTTGATAAGGGCTTCATCCAGCCGAGCATATCCCCATGGGGTGCTCGAGTGTTGTTCATTAAGAAAAATGATGGAATCCTTAGAATGTGTATCGATTATCGGCAACTCAACAAAGTCACTATAAAGAACAAATACCCTCTTCCCAGAATTGATGATCTATTTGATCAGCTCCAAGGTTCAAGTTTCTTTTCTAAAATAGATCTCCGGTCAGGGTATCACCAGCTTAGAGTGAGACAAGAGGACATTCCTAAGACTGCCGCCCGTACTAGCTATGGTCATTACGAGTTTCTTGTTATGTCATTTGGTATCACTAACGCACCATCCGCATTTGTGGACCTTATGAATAGGGTCTTTCATGAATACCTTGATTCTTTTGTCATAGAATTCATAGATGACATCCTCATATACTCTAAGACCAGAGAAGATCATGAACAACATTTGAGAATGACATTGCAAGTACTATGGGAACATCAGTTGTATGCAAAATTCAGCAAATGTGAGTTTTGGCTGAGATCAGTGACCTTCCTTGGTCATGTTGTGTCCGACCAGGGTGTAGAGGTTGATACGAAAAAAGATTGAGTCAATAAAGAACTGGTCGAGACCCCTCACTCCTACAGACATCCGGAGTTTCTTGGGTTTGGTTGTCTACTATCGCAGGTTTGTTGAGGGCTTTTCCGCTATTGCTGCTCCATTGACAGCTTTAACAAAGAAGAAGGCGAAGTTTGAGTGGTCTGAAACTTGGGAAAAGATCTTCCAAGAGCTCAAAGACCGACTCCCTTCATCCCAGTTCTCACATTGCCGAGGAGTGGTGAAGGGTATGTGGTGTACTGTGATGCTTCCCGAGTAGGGTTAGGATGTGTTCTTATGCTGGATGGCAAGGTGATTGCATATGCATCAAGACAGTTGAAAATCTACGAGAAGAATTTCCCTACCCATGATCTTGAGTTAGCTGTTGTAGTATTTGCGTTAAAACTTTGGAGACATTACTTATATGGGGTACATGTTGATGTATTTACTGACCATAAAAGTGTTCAGTATGTTTTTACACAGAGGGAATTGAATCTTTGTCAGAGAAGATGGCTACAGCTGCTCAACGATTATGACATGAGTGCCCACTATCACCCCAGTAAGGCCAATGTAGTGTCCGATTGAGCATGGGTAGTGTGTCTCATATTGATGATGAGAAGAATGATCTAGTTAAAGAGGTACACTAATTGGATAGGTTAGGTGTACGGCTGGTAGATACACCAAGTAGGGGTGTTTCAGCTCATTCCAATTCTGAATCCCCATTTGTTGTAGATTGTGTGTACCCAATATTGATAATCTGAGACCTCATATTATTGCAAAGGCTCATGGTTCCAGGTATTCCATTCACCCAGGTTCTACCAAGATGTCTCATGATCTCAAGGAGATCTATTGATGGGAAGGTATGAAGCGACATATTTCTAAGTTTGTGGAGGAGTGCCCCAATTGGCAACAGGTTAAGCCCGAACATCTTAAGCCTGGAGGTCTTACCCAGTCGATTGAGATCCCAACATGGAAGTAGAAGGCTATTATTATGGACTTTGTGGTTGGTCTGCCCAGGACCAGGAAACTGCATGATTCCATTTGGCTCATTGTTGACAGGATGACTAAAATTTGCTCACTTCATTCCTGTGAAGTCTACTTATAGAGCTGAAGATTATGCCAAGTTGTATATTGATGATATACTGAGGTGGCATGGGATCCCTTTATCTATCATTTCGGATAGGGGAGCGCAGTTCACTTCTCACTTTTGGAGATATTTTCAAATGAGCTTGGGTACACAGGTGGAGCTTAGTACTGCTTTTCATCCTAAGACGGATGAACAAGTAGAGCGTACCATTAAAATCCTTGAAGACATGCTGAGAGCATGTGTTATTGACTTCAAGGGGAGTTGGGATGATCATTTGCCACGGATCGAGTTCTCTTATAATAATAGCTATCATTCCAGTATTTGGATGGCACCTTTTGAAGCACTGTATGGCAGAAGATGTAGGTCCCCAGTTGGGTCGTTTGAGGTAGGATAGTCTTTTATCCTTGGCCTTGAGATCATACATAAGGCTATGGAAAAGGTGAGAATGATCACGGATAGATTGGTTACTGCTTACAGTCGTCAAAAATCCTATGCTGATAACAGGAAGAGGGCTCTTGAATTCGAGGTAGGTGATCAAGTCTACTTGAAGATATCACCCAAGGGTGATGAGGTTTGGTAAGAAAGGGAAGTTGAGTCCGAGGTATATTGGTCCTTATGAGGTCTTACAGCGAGTAGGGAATATTGCCTATAAACTGAAGTTACCAAATGATTTGACTTCTGTTCATTCAGTGTTTCATGTTTCGATGCTTAAAAAGTGTCTAGGTGATCCAGCATCCATCCTTACTGTTGAGGGGTTAGGAGTCGGTGAGAAACTTTCTAATGAAGAGGTTCCGGTTGAAATTTTAGATCGCCAAGTGAGGCAGCAGAGGAACAAGGAGGTTGCCACCGTAAAGCTGTTATGGAGGAACCACCTTGTTGAGGGAGCAACATGGGAGGCCGAGGCCGATATGAGATCCCGTTACCCTCACTTGTTCAGTTCTTGAGGTTGAATATACTCTTCCTAAGTCTGATTTTTTTTATGAAACTCTAAATTTTAGTGCAATAGTCATTTTTGGTGTTTTAAGTCCATGACTGTGTGTTTTATACTTGCACTATATGAGTTAATAGGATTTCATTCTTGCATTCATGTTGCTGTTTTTGTATAGCGTTGACATGATTTTTGGGTCGCATGAGTTGTGATGTGCATTGAGTTAAAGTGAGATTGAGAAGAAAGTTCCTCAATCTCAGATATGAAGCTTCACATAAGCTTTGAGTAAAGTTCATCATCCAGAGTAAGTTGTGAATCAGATATTCACAAAGAGTAAAGTTTCAAGTATGTTGATGTGTTTTTCGAAAATACCCTCTTTGATTCAAAATGATGTGTAGTGTCATTCGGGGACGAATGTTCCTAAGGTGGGGGGATACTGTAACATTCTAGAAAATGTACTTGTCTAGTGAAGAGTCTATTAGGTTTTAAGAATATGTATTTGGGTACATAGGCATCCCAATGCCCAATATTGAGTAATACTAGGGATGTTAGAGAATATTTGCTTAAGGGTGTTAGCCAATTTCTATGTATTAACAAGTAACTTAAACCAAGCTTGTTTACAAATTGTACCTGCAATTAAGATACTAAGCTAAAATTCTTATTTTCATCGCTTACATACATTAGGTACGAGGCATCCAAGTGTCAAACCTAGGTACCATAGCACATGATCATTTAAAATGATCATGTAGATTAAGCAGTGCCCAAGGACATAATGAGGATCCTTGGGACAAGAAGTGAACTTTCCAAGTGCAACTACAGAGTGCACGGTTAGGAAAGTGCACGGCAACACATGTGCAAGCACATGTGCTACCGGCCAAGAGACCAAGCGACCAAGCCCAACCGATTCGGTTAGGGCGGTTAGGGGAAGGCACGCGTTGGGTCAAGCAACGTGGGGTCGAGCTTCCTAACCAATCCTAGGCTCCAACTAACTTACCTAACTAGATAACTAACCTAGGACTAACTAAAATGAACTAACTAGTGTGCCCGAAATCCTAAGACCTAATCGGGTGACACTAGCCGAGTAACTAACTAAAGAAACGTCCTAGTACCTAACCTAGGATGGTCCGAAGGGGTTGGTTATGGTCCTAGTGACTTAGGGTTACTTTAGTAATTACCCTAGGTCACTTAATTAATTAAATTAGCAACTTAATTAATTAATTTAATTTAATGGTCAAACCCGAGACCCTTAGCAAATTTTCAAAATTTGGCTAAGTCAAATGCTTTCCTATTTTTAGTCAATTTAGGAGGGGCATTTTGGTAATTAGCTAATTGATTTATTAAATTAAGTTAATTAGCCTAAGTTGAACTAGTCAATATTCAGTTCCTAAGACCTAGACTCACGTTTATCTAGTAGAAACCCACGACTGAAAAAGAGTGAACAACGTAAGAAAAACAGAAAAGTACTCTCGTTCTCCTTAGGTGATTTCAAGGCAATTTTTCAAGATTTTCGTGCAAATAACAGGGTGATCTTCGTAGATTCAATTCTACAGAAGGTATGGGTTTTCTCTCTTGGATTCCTTTCCCCACGAGGATTTTCAAACGTTTTTAATTCAAGAAAACCAAAACAAGGGTTGTTCACGATGAAATTGTCTAATATTCATCTCCCTAGTTCTCCCTATTTCCGATTCTAGTAGTATGTACAATAAAAATCTTGAGCATGTTGTCGGTAAGTGGTGCTAACTGATCATTATGTGTAGGTTCTGTGATTTGATAATGTTGAATGACACCTATAGGTTAGATCCGTATGATCAGAGTATTATTTATGTGAGATAAGGAATGTTGTAATGCCTAATTGTGCTCGAGAAGATAAAATTACTATAAGTCGTTTATGAAATGCAGTTTACGGTTGAAAGGAATGAAGGTTTTGATTATTGTGTGTGTTTACAGTAGATATGTTTGTAAGTGTTTGGAATGCAATGTTTCCAAGAAGAAATAAGAATGAGAATCAAAGTTAGTTAATGAATCTTCAATGCCAAATCAACTTTATAGCTTGGCCAACTAAGCACTGAATTTTTCATATAGGCTAATCAAAGGTTAAAAGTTGGCTTGCTTAAAATGATGAGATTTTTATTGTATATACATGAAGTTAATTGAATCGGCTAATGATAATCTCATAAAAAATATTTAGTGAAAGTTTGGTTTATGCCAATAAATTGGCCAGCAATATTATTTCCAAAATATGTAATAGAATTGGCCAATGACTAAGTCATACCAATCTTACATGGCCAATGCAAATTATGATGTTTCTTGTAACTACAAATAATGTTAAAGATTGACTTGACAAGATATAACTCAATGAACTCATAACCTAGGTTATGCCAATGATTTGGACAAGTCCAACATACTCTATCTAAATGAACTTGTGAACATAGTAGCACATTGAATAAGTCCTTATAACTTTCATAAAGAATGGTACAAGACTACCAAATAACATTGAACAAGATAAGGTGAGTAATGAAATAACTAAAAGCTTATGAGTTATTAAATTGACCTAGAATGGGGTGTTAAAGGAAGTGAGACAAGAGTCACTTGCACCTAAAAAATTATGTCAAAGATACTCACATAAGAGGATGTTAGAAATTGTGAGACAAGTCTCATTTACACCATGATGATAATCTAAGATTTAAGTTCACATTCATCAAGTATATAAAGGGATGACAATTCATCCATTGAGCTAAGCATACCTCATACTAGAAGCAAGCTTCCACAATGTATGAGTCAACTCTAAAAGTTGTAAAGTATAATAAATCTGAGCTAAGCACCGATAGACTAGCAATGAGCTTGTGCAAGCACATGTAAGTCTGATGAGATGAGACAACCACCAAGGTGGATAAGGGTATCCAAAGTCTCCTAGTCTTTGAACTATGTCGCCATCATAGGTTACTAGCTAGTGGATCAACCTAAGAAAGCTAGGGAGTATTCGGTTTCACTTTGACCAGTGAACCACCTCTTTTTGGTGTGGGGAAGACACTGGATTTCATGTTAGCTCACATGATCTATGTCGGTTAATGCAAAACATTTATTTAAGAAATAAATAAAGAAGTAGGAAGATGAGGGGCGTTCGGATAAGATGACCGAAGGGTGAGGTTAGAATAAGTAATGATGTAAGCCATTCTTGGTCATTGCACAGAAAGATCTTAATGGAAGTCTTAAAAGAATATCCTAAGTCAACCTAGCATGTTCAAAGTTAACGTGAGATCAAATAAGAAGAAATGTAAGTTCAAAGTGAACTAAATAAGCAAAAGCAAAAGAAATATCAAATCATCAGTGTTTGATAAGAATGAAGTTTTAACAGTTATTGGTTTATGCCAATAAAGAGAGCAAAACATAATGACTCATCAATTGGAGTATGAATATATACCCCAGTATCTATATATTATGCAAATAATCAAAGAATGGGCATATCCAATAAATATTGGCTTATAAAGACTTCATGCCCAATTTAACAAGAATGGAAAGAATAACTTGTGAGTAGGGTAGTCAAATCGTTTCCTTAGTCTTTTGGATTACTTACTTGATTCATTGTAGGTATGGGACTACAATGAATCATTGCAATCGTAAGTAAAACATAGGATCAAAGGAGATGATTGAACTACACAATATAAAAAACAAAAGACTGAAAAATAAACTATGTCCGGGAGAGGGAGCTCTCGGCCTAAGGGGAGCAAAAATACTAAATTTTGCTTGAGTTGTTCTAAAATTATGTTCATGATTCCAAGGTCTTATGTTCATATATAAAATGAGTTGTGTGCTTTAAATTCATAAAAATATGCCATATTCATAGCATGATTCATAAATAACGAATTAGGAAAGTGAAGTGAATTCACTTTCCAAAGATGTCATGTTGCTATATGAAGAGCTTTCCTTGATCATGCATAGTCCTTATATGTTTATGTGAATACACCCATACTTAGTACGAGTGTGTACTAACCCATATACAATTACTATTTCTATAGTTTCAGGTCCTTGAAGAAGATTGAAGATCAGTTGAAGTTGTTTGGACTAGTACCTCCAGACTTTGGTAGGTCCTCTTGAGTTCGAGGATGCCTACGCTTTATATTCTAGCTTTAGTAGATTAGACATAGATAGAGGATGTTGTCCCTAGTGTTTCCTTTTAAACATTTGTTCAAGATTTTATATTAAGGCCAGTTTGGCAACTATTAATGATATTATGAATTCTTCATTTCAATTGTTCAATCTGTTAATAGATGGTTGTTTATTTTGGACTGTTAGTATATCACTCTTATGCAAGAATTATATGAAGTCTAAGTACACTTCAGTAAACTTAAAAAGTTTTAAATTTTCCACTAAATTTAACAGTATGATTGTGATGAAAGCTAACAAGAGGCTTGTCTGCGACCTCTGAGAGATTAATGACGCCGGTCTCATCTAGGGTCTAGGACCCGAGTGTGACAGGAGTTCCTCCTCGAGGTAATCAAGTCCCTCAAGGTGAACAAGTTCCTATAGTTAATTAAAAGAATGAGGTTCTGGTGGTTCAATTGCACATGAATAATGAGGAGGTTAGAGGGGATCTTCTTACCCTAGTGGTCTAGCCCTAGCCATGACGGCTAAAGAAAATAGAGATGTGGGGCCTAGGGTGAATGCTCTTGAGAGTACTATGGCCTTTGGGTTGAAAGACTTTGTGAGGATCCATACTCTTACCTTTCTTGGCTCTAAGGTGGGAGAAAATTCCCAAGAATTCTAGGATGAGGTCTATAATATAGCATACGCTATGGGTGTCTCTTCTAGGGATAAGTTGGAGTTGGCTTCATACCAATGGAAATAGGTTGCCCAAGTGTGGTACACACAATGGAAAGAAAATAGGCCGGTTGAATCGGGTCCTATAGAGCTGGAAGAGCTTAAAATAGCATTCTATAACGCCCCAAGGGTACACCCTAGAAATTACACGATGTACTTGACCTCACGGAGGTCCTGTACAAGCCTCTTAGCTATAATTCATTACATTGGTATGAAAAGTAGTGCGGAATTACAACTTTTCACAGCGTAACTAAAAGAAACTCTTTCATAAAAGGAAACGAACAAGTCTCATCATCACAAGCCAACTTTGACACGTCTTAAAATCATAGGATCATGTCCCTTTACATTGAAAGAAGCATACTAAGTCTTATACAAGTCTTTAAAGAAATAAACTAAAAGAAACATATTCTATGTCCTCAAACATACGAGGACATACCAATCTTGATAGAACACAACTTATCAAGCTTTGCCTTCTAAAAACTTCACTTGCCTTCCACCTAAGTATAGAATTGTATGCAGTTAGTACAAACATTGTACTAAGTATGACATTATGCAAAAACATGCTAAAATAGGACATTTTAGTTGAAACATACTTTTCATGTTATTTTGATAAAACCTTCATGAATCAAGTGTATAAGGCATCATATAAGTCATCATTTAACATACAAGGTAAAACTTCCATAACTCTCAACATATAGTCACATTAATCAAGTAACCCCTTAATCATTTAGACCTTCCAATCCAAAGTTATCCTAAGACTCACCCAGGTAAAACATGAAGAGACCGACCATACAGCCTCTTCAATACACACCTAAGTGATCCTTAAGACAATAAAGGATAAACATACTTCACTTCAACTCAACAAGTCAACATTCATTACTAGAGACACTAGAGGAACCATACATGCATTTAAGAACTTCACATAAAGACCAACCTCTAAGACAACCCCCACGTTACACTAGTGCAATGTGAAAGTAGCATCCCATACTACTACTTCCACCTAGTACATCTTATGAATCACCCTAGACTAGGAACATTACATTCATCATTCATATAGCTTTTATAAACTTTAGACATAATACCATCATGCTTCATGAATCTTAAACATAGAATCAACATACTTCATAAACATTAGACATATGACCAATATGTTTCATAAACATTAGACTTAAATTCAACTTACTTTATTAACATCATATAGTAACCCATTCATTCATTTTCATACAAGGACACACCAAGACTCCCTCCAAATGTCTACTCGTGTAATGGATAGATGACGTCTCATTCCACTACCTACCCTAAGTAGTACACCATTAGGAAGACCTAGCTCATTACATTTATTTGTGGGGGCTAGCTTTAACCGACATAGACCATAAAAGCTTGACATGGAATCCTGGTATTAATCCCTACCGGATGAGGGATCCCCACTTGCCTAAGGTAGGGTCATACTTTACCCTTTACATGTATCTCCAATAGCTACACCCATGAGGGCGCATAGTTAAAGGATAAGGGGATTGCTTCTAAGTAACTAATCTCAACTAAAGAAGAGCACTCATCTCAAGAGGTACATTGGATACAACATCTATACTCACGAAGAGTATCCACCTTTTATTAATATCTTCTCGGTGCTATGCATAACTCCCCTACAGAGTCTTAAACATTCTTTACATTAATTACTATAGGTTAAGGGATAGATACTGTCACATCCCAAGACAACACCCTAGAAGTTAAGGCACAATCTCGGATAGTAACCGGCATACTCGACCTCTCAGAGTTCTTATACAAGCCGTTTCATATCATTCATTGCATATACATAGTGAAAAGTAGTGAGGAATTAAAACTTTTCACAAAAACATATCATAGTCTTTGAAAACTCCTTCATATAAAAGTAATAGGAAATACTAAGTCTCAATCTCATCAATCTAGACATAAGAGTACTTGGGACACGGCCCATACGAATTAGAAAACATAGTACTACTAAATCTATTACAATACTTCAATAAAAAACATAAAAGACATATATGCCCTCGAGTCAAATGAGGACATACTTCAACTTCTCTTGAACGATGCTATGGTCCAAGTCTTTCTTCCCAAATGTTCCTCACCTACCAAGAACTATATATATATAAATAAAAGCATGGAATTAGTACAACTACATGTACTAAGTATGACATTATGCATAAATATCATGAAAATGGATATTTATTGGAAATATGCATCCTTTCATTTAAATATCGTAATATCATCATAAGAACAACATTTAACAATTTATAATCACATAAGAAAATATTTAAAACCAATTAACACAATTTAGAACTCACTTTACGGTGAACTCAATTCACTGTACAGTGAAGTACCTCACTGTTACAGTGAATTCCTCTACTTTCGTACTAAGCATCTTCTAGCATGTAGTCTTCTCACTAAAGCTATCCTAAGATTCACGTAAGTCACACAAAGAGAGACCGATCATACACCCTCTCTAGATGTGCCTAAACGATCCTTAAGATTACTCATAATGAGACACATACACACCTACAATACATCAATATACAAGACATACATAATATGACAATATCCCCTACCAAGGCTATCAAAAGACTTACTTAAGTACTACTAGAAGAGAACTCCCATACACCCTCCTCAAGGTTACCTAAATAATCCTTAAGACTTCCTAAGTTTAGATCATATCAAACATAACAAGCAACTTCCCTAACTAGAGTCATTCTCAAGACTTCCATAGGTAAGACATGAAGAGATCATCCTTTATGCCCTCTTCACACTTTAACTAAGGAATCCTTAAGTCACTTTAGATTAGGTACTTATCTATTACATATTTTATATCATTAAGTCATTAGTTCATTAGTTCATTTAAGAGACATACATCACATAAAGGACATTCAAATAATGGTCTTGGAGAAGACCTAGGGACTCTTACTAACATCTTCAAAGCCTATTGTGCAATGTCTAGATAGTGTCCCATACCACCACCTAAACCTCATAAAACTTCTCTAATGCTAATATGTATTCCATATGAAGAGAATAGGCAATAACTGACATAGACCATGGTAGCAAAACATGGAATCCGGAGTTCTATCCTACTCTGATGAGGTTGTTTTACATGCCAATAGTAGAACTTAGACACATCCCATGTAGGCACATGGTTAAGGAAATATGATGGGCATGCTTTGTAATCTAGTCTCATTCATTGACTAGAACTGCTTCCCTTACATACTCACTCGGTGCTAACCTTCGTTCTCATAGATTAATTAACATTAAGGTTCATACAAATGGGTCCCATATCAAGTTCATGACCGAATTACATTTACCCTAACAAAGCAAGGTCCACTAGGGCTACCTCCCTAAGGCGATAAGGAGCTCATCATAACTTTCCTAAGAATTGATATGATTCCATTCCAGTCAATCAACCTTAAGTCCATCATTCATTACATGAAGGATACCATTACGGCTTTCGACTTCAAGTTTCATAATCTTACCACTTGGTTCAAGGTATCACATAAAGGACCCTCTTATCATCATTCAAGGTCTCACCCAACATTCATTCATTCAAGACTAAGACTCTTTAGGTTCCTAAGTAAAGATATCACATATTCATATTTATACAAGCATCAAGTAAGGGACACAAGTCTACCTAAACAAGACACAACATTACATCAATTTAGCACATATAGCATATCATCTTTTAGACACTTAGGAATGACCCTTGACATCATTTATTCAAACTATTCATTACCTTAACATCATCAACATAATTATTATTGACTCATATAGCCAAGTTAGGAAACAACCATATATCAACCCTAAGACTACACACTTAACATATAGTCATAGCATAACATGATTACCTAAATAGTATTCATAGAATAACACATACTTTCACATTACTTCACATATAGGTAGATATGATCATACATCACATAATCAACTCCACAAATAATCATATTACTTGAAGTAGTTGCCGACAAGGCCATGATCATCAATATACTTAAAATAACGCCGACAAGGCCACATCAACTTATATAACACAACCACCATAAGTGGACCAAACCAATAACAGCATAATTGAAGTCTAATTAACATTAATTAAAGAAAAATAGGGCAGCGTACCACCACTTCATCATCAACACTTCAAGCCAATGCCAAATCATCCAATTCAATATCATAAGGCCCTTACCCATGGCCATGAACATCAATTTAATACATAAATCATAAAACTAGATGAAGCTAGGTTAATTCATTATAGATTCAACAATATAAGATCAATTAGATATAAATTGAATACAATTCTTATATCATTAGAAAGCCCATAAGAAACTACACATGAATTCATAAACATTAGACCAATATCAAGTAACCCATAAATTAGTCAAAAACTAGGGTTCATCAATTACATGGGTTCATAAGTTCATTGAGTTAAAATAATTTTAATAACCACAATTCAATCACTAAACAATGATTAAAAAACCATTAATGCAAGAACCCATGGTAGATCATGATATAGGTCAATTCATCTTTACAAAACTTTAGAAAACATCTTTGAAAGTTGGGCTCCTTGATGAAACGAGTTTCAGGGATCAAAAACCATACCTTAAAAATTCTAATCCTTCAATTTTATGAAGAATCTTCACTCAAATAACCAATCCAATCTCTTCCTTGAGTTTTAGCTTAATGGAGTCTTGGGGAAGTTCTAAAGGATTTTGGGGTTTTGATTTTGAAGAATGAAATCTTCTAAGTGTTAAAGACTTAAATACACATTTAAAATACCCAAAACACCCCTTAGGAACCTCCAATGCTCTTATTTGGAACTGGGGTGAAATTACAAGTTCACCCCTCACTTACAGTGAACTGCACGCAGGGAGGCAGTCCACCAACGGTTGGCAGTCGATGGACCGTTTGTCCACAAACGGACCGTCCTGTCCTTCCGTTGGTTGGTTCAGAGACTTTAAATGGTTCTACTCCCTCCCAAGACTAAGTCCACACCAACATCACCCATCCATGGGGCGTCGATTGGCCCACGAGACGTTAATGCCTCCGTTGTATAGGGCTGCCTTGGACAGTCTTGACACCAAGTTTTGGGTCCTTCCTCAAGGACCCTTGGATGGTCCTTGGGGATAATTTCCCGGACGTTTCCAACCAAAACATGATTGTACACAAGTTTAGGACCTATCACATGAATTTCACCCAAAACGAACACGTAAAACTCAACGAAACATGCCTAGACACACAAGGTCATTCCAAGGCACATCTTTCGAACGCCATGGACGTTCTTGGCCGTTTGACCTCCAAACGTCACAAAACTTGACACACTGCCTATATACCATAATAACTCATTTAAGTACTTCACAAAATCATTAATCACACATAAACACATAGAACCACATACGAGGCACATAGGTGACTTAGTCGTCGAACGTCATGGTCGTCCCTTGACGTTTGACTTCCAATGCACCTAAACTCTTAGATACTGCCTTAATACCATATAATAGATATATTTAGGACCTTATACAACCTTGACCACAATCTTGGGCTCTAGTTCACCTATGTCATTTTCGGGATCTTACATTCTCCCCTACTTGGACAACATTCGTCCTCGAATGACACTTGCCACTCTCCGAATACTTCCAAGAATAGAGAATTCAAATAGAAAAACATAACCAAACCATAAACTCACATTATCAAGGAGGAAACATCAATTTCACATAATAAAGAGAATCACAACACAACAAGAACTAGAATAACTTCTATAACTCATTATGCTATAAAACTCACATGCTTCATTCCAAATAGCAAAAACTCATTTTATATTCGATATCATACTCATATACATCAGTTTAAACCACGTTACAACAATTTTAGACCAAAGAATCAATTATTCATATTTTAAAAAAAAATACAGTGAGCAGTTTTCTAGGCTACAGTGATTTTGTGCAATTTTTCTAAAAATGCCATTTCTTGGCAATTCATGATATAGACATGCTAATATGTAAGGTAACACCATATGAACAACTTTTACAACATTCTCATAGCTCAAAAAAACAGACAATGCAGGAAGTTGATGAAATTCAATTTCAACCAAACTCCTAAACATCATGCACATGCAACAACTAGCACATCTATCTAGCCATACTCCCCCACTTACAGGGAACTCATATCACAACAAGAGATAAGACTTACCAATATTATCATCACTCTCATCCGACTTCTCTCCTCTAGTACGGAGTGCATAGAAACGCCTCCTTGTTGAAAAATCATCCTTTGGAACACTAGGATCAACTTTCTTACCCTTTTTTCCTCTAGAAGCAATGTTAGGACAATCTCTCACTTTGTGTCCATCTTTTCCACATCCAAAGCAAATACCGGTTCCCACTAGACACTTACCATAAGTGGCACATGTAGGTTTGTCATATTTGTAACTACCTCCTTTCTCAATCTTGAACTTAGCACCCCTAGATTCTTCTTGAGTTTGAGCCCTCTTTTTGAACCTAGGTTGCACTTGATCACTAGCACCACTCCTTTTCAAGTTTATTGACATCCTCCTAAGTTTAGACTCTTCAATTGATTGTGCATACACCATGATTCTATCTAAGGTCATATCATCATGTAGCATAGCCGTACGGCATTCTTCCCTCACTAAGTCGGCGACACCCGTCACAAAGCGACTCATTTCATCCCTTGGATTAGACACTAGAGATGGTGCATATCTAGACAAAGTTGAGAACTTCAAAGAGTATTCCTCAACACTCATATTGTCTTGCTTGAGATTGATAAACTCCTCTACCTTAACCTCTCTCCTCTCACGGGGAAAGTACTTGCCTAGAAAAGCTTCCTTAAATTCTTCCCACTCAATAGGATCTGACTCCACTGGCCTATTATCCTTCCATTGAGTGAACCATATTTGAGAAAAATCCCTCAATTGATACGAATCCAACTCCGCCTTCTCCCTAGATGTAACCCCCATAGCACTCAATACCTTGTACACACCATCAAGGAACTCTTGGGGATCCTCATCTACCTTAGAGCCAAGAAAGATCGGAGGATTCATCCTCACAAAGTCTCTCAACCTAGAG
Source organism: Solanum lycopersicoides (assembly GCA_022817965.1). Classification (NCBI taxonomy): domain Eukaryota; kingdom Viridiplantae; phylum Streptophyta; class Magnoliopsida; order Solanales; family Solanaceae; genus Solanum; species Solanum lycopersicoides. Next base: position 44,866,425 of record CM040625.1, on the reverse strand, counting down.
GTCATAGAGCTCTCCACCACCCTAGGCACCATACTCAAATTCACTTGAGTAGTTACGGCTCGGGCTAAAGGAAGCAAAACCTCTCAATCTCTTGATTAGTCAATTCCGGGGGAACCACCGGAATCTCATTACCTCCTCCCACATTGGGGGCATGATCACCTTGGGGAGTCACTTGAGAACCTTGAGCACCTTGAGCATCTTGGACTCCTTGCCTACCTTGAGGAACTTGCTCAACTTGCTCAACTTGAGGAGGAATCTCCTCATTCACTCTTCCCTCTTCCAACCTTCTAGCGGCCATCCTTCTAGTATTCATCTCCTAGAAACACAAGGAAACACATTAAGAAGGATACTCATAACATTTACTCTACCGCACGACATAGTAGTAGAAAAGAAGAAAAACTCTATCGTCCTATAGCCTCTCGCCCATAGATGTGTCGCGACTCACACCGATGATCAATACTCTACTAGACGTGACTTGATGAGACTTTTGATTCTTAAGACTACTTTCACCAACCTATGCTCTGATAACAAGCTTTTCACATACCAAGACCACACACTAGAAGTTAGGGCACAATCTCGGATTGTAACCGATGTACTCAACCTCTCGGAGGTCTTATACAAGCCCTTTCATATCATTCATTGCATATACATAGTGAAAAGTAGTGCGGAATTAAAACTTTTCACAAAAATATATCATAGTCTTTAAAAACTCCTTCATATAAAAGTAATAGGAAATACTAAGTCTCAATCGATCAATCTTAGACATAAGAGTACTTGGTACACGGCCCATACGAATTAGAAAATATAGTACTACTAAATCTATTACAATACTTCAATAAGAAACATAAAAGATATATATGCCCCCGAGTCAAATGAGGACATACTTCAACTTCTCTTGAACGATGCTATTGTCCAAGTCTTGCTTCCCAAATGATCCACCTACCAAGAACTATATGGATAGATAAAAGCATGGAATTAGTACAACCACATGTACTAAGTATGATATTATGCATAAAAATAATGAAAACGAACATTTATTGGAAATATGTATCTTTTCATTTAAATATCGTAATATCATCATAAAAACAACATTTAACAACTTAGAATCACATAAGAAAATATTTAAAACCAATTAACACAATTTACAACTCACTTTACAGTGAACTCAATTCACTGTACAGTGAAGTACTTCACTGTACAGTGAATTCCTCTACTTTCATACTAAGCATCTTCTAGCATGTAGTCTTCTCACTAAAGCTATCCTAAGATTCACTTATGTCACACAAAGAGAGACCACCCATACACCCTCTCTAGATGTGCCTAAACGACCCTTAAGATTACTCATAATGAGACACATACACTCCTACAATACCTCAACATACAAGACATACATAATATGACAATATCCCCTAACAAGGCTATCAAAAGACTTACTTAAGTACTCCTAGAAGATAACGACCATACACCCTCCTCAAGGTTACCTAAATAATTCTTAAGACTTTCTAAGTTTATATTCTGTCAAACATAATAAGCAACTTACCTAACTAGAGTCATTCTCAAGACTTTCATAGGTAAGACATGAAGAGATCATCCTTTATGCCCTCTTCACACTTTAACTAAGGAATCCTTAAGTCACTTTAGATTAGGTACTTATCTATTTACATATTTTATATCATTAATTCATTAGTTCATTAGTTCATTTAAGAGACATACATCACATAAAGCACATTCAAATAATTGTCTTGGAGAACACCTAGGGACTCTTACTAACATCTTCAAAGCCTATTGTGCATTGTCTAGATAGCGTATCATACCACCACCTAACCCTCATAGAACTTCTCTAATGCTAATATGTATCCCATATGATGAGAATAGGCAATAACCGACATCGAACATGGTAGCAAAACATGGAACCCGGAGTTCTATCCTACTCCGATGAGGTTGTTCTACTTGCCAATGGTAGAACTTAGACACATCCCATGTAGGCACATGGTTAAGTAAATATGAAGGGTTTGTAATCTAGTCTCATTCTTTAACTATAACTACTTCCCTTACAATACTCACTCGATGCTAGCCTTCGTTCTCATAGACTAATTCACATTAAGGTTCATACAAATGGGTCCCATATGAAGTTCATGACCCAATTAGATTTACCCTACCAAAGCAAGGTCCACTAGGGCTACCTCCCTAAGGCAAAAATAAGCTCATCATGACTTCCTAAGGATTAATATGATGTCGTTCCAGCCAATCAATCATAAGTCCATCATTCATTACATGAAGTATACCATTACGGCTTTCGACTTCAAGTTTCATAATCTTACCACTTGGTTCAAGGTTTCACATAAAGGACCCTCTTATCATCATTCAAGGTCTCACCTAACATTCATTCATTCAAGACTAAGACTTTTTAGGTTCCTAAGTAAAGATATCACATATATATTCATACAAGCATCAAGTAAGGGACACAAGTCTACCTAAACAAGACACAATATTACATCAATTAGCACATATAGCATATCATCTTTTAGACACTTAGGATGACCGTTAACACCATTTAGTCAAACTATTATTACCTTAAAATCATCACATAATTATTAGATCTCATATATCCAAGTTAGGAAACAACCATATATCAACCCTAAGACTACACACTTAACATATAGTCATAGCATAACATGATTAATAAATATTCATAGAATAAAATATACTTTCACTGTAATACCTCGAAAATAGCTTAGCTGCTCTAGAGACTAATATGTTTGTATTGGTGTTATAATGTCCTAAATATGCCTAAAATATAGAATATAGGAAGTAGCTAATATATTAGAGGTGTTGGAAGTCAAACGTTAAGGGACGACTAAGAGTGTTACGACTAAGTCACCAAAATGTCTAAAATGTGGTTATATGTGTTTATGTGTGTTTGATGGTGTTTTAAGGTTCTTAATAGAGTTAATATAGCATGTATAGGCAGTGGTTAAAGTTTCGTGAAGCTTTGGAGGTCAAACGACCAAGAACGTCAAGCCGTTCGAAAGATATGCCTTGAGTCGACCTTGTACGTCTAGGCGGAGTTTGTTGAGTTTAACTGTTCGTTTTCTATGAATTTCATGTGAGAGGTGTTAACTTATAGAAAATAATTTTTGGGTTGGAAACTTCCGGGAAATTATCCCCAAGGACCATCAAAGGTTCTTGATAAAGGACCCCAAAATCAGTGTGCAGGCTGTCCAGGCAGCCTTGGCGACGGAGCAGTCAACGGTCAGTCGTGGCTGTAACGCCCCGTCACAGGGTTCCGTCGTGGGGGAATTAGAAAAGGGTGAATATTGGAACCTTGTAAAGCCACTTTAGCCACCACGGAGGGCTGCGACGCCCCGTTGTGGCCGTGACGCCGTCAAGGGCAGGCGTCGCAAGCACCTTTCCTGTGCGCAGAGTTGCTGCATTAAGGGGTGAATTGTAAATTCACCCCACTTATAAATTAAGTGTTGGACAGTTATTTTAGGGTCTTATGGGTATTTTAATTAACTATATAAGTAGTTACAACGTAGAGACTTCATTCTTCCAAATTGAAAACCCAAAACACTTGAGAAATATCCCAAAGACTCCATTGAAGTCCAAATTGAAGAGGAAGCTTGGTGAGGGTGTTTTGGTGGAAATTCTCATAAAATTGAAGAATTCATCCTTGATGTATGGCTTTTGATCCTTGAAACTTATTTCATCAAGGATCCCAACTCTCAAGATGTTTCAAAGTTTTCTAAAGTGAATTGTCCAATTTCGGGATTCTACCATGGGTTCTTGCATAAATGATTTCTAAACATTTAATTATGATCTAATTGATATTGTATTGATGATTTTAACATAAATTACCTATGAACCTGTAAATTGATGAACCCTATTTTTGACTACTTATTGGGTTACTTGATATTAAGCTAATATTGGAATTGTTGTGTAGTTTCTTATGGGCTTTATAATGATATACAAATTGTATTCAATTGATATAATTGATCTTATATTGTTAAACCTAGATTGAATTGATGTAGATTAATTGAATCTTATGGTTATTGCTTTGAATTATTGTTCATGGCCATGGGTAAGGGCCTTGTGATGTTGAATTGGTTGATTTGGCATTGAATTGAAGTGTGGATGAGGGAATGAAGGTATGCTGCCCCATTTTCTTTAATTTGATATTAATTATACTTCGATTCTATTGTTCTTGGTATGGTCACTTATGGTGGCGGTGTTTTGTGTTTTACTTGCAATTGACGTGGCCTTGTCGGCGTTACTTTATGCAATATTAGAGCATGGCCTTATTGGCAATTACTTGAAGTTATGTGTCTATTTGTGTAGTTTGATTATGTGAAGCATGACATTACTATCTACATGTTAAGTTATATATCATGTATGTATTCTTCTAGTTATGTTGCTTTGTGATCATGTTAGACTTTGACTTGACATTATAGAAGAGTGTTAGGTTAAGTCTTGGTTATTCCTACTTGACTTTATGAGTCTATGTGGAGTATATTACTGATGTTATGATGATTATAGGGTGACTTGAAGAGTGTTAGGTTGTTTATAGAGGTGTTTCTAGAATGACTTGTATTATGTGTTAAAAGTGAAGTATGTGATGTCTTGTTTTGGTTGACTTGTATCTCTTGCTTGATGTATATAGGATTATGGATATGTTTGTCTTATTTAGGGTGTTATAACTCTTAGTATTGAATGTATGAATGAACATGTGACTTTAAATGATGTTATGAGAGTTTCTTTATGTGCAAACCTTGACTTAAGGGGAAGGTTAAGAATTGATTGAAGTGTAAGCCGTAATGGTATCCTTCAAGGTAAAGGAATGATGGACTTAAGGTTAGTTGGCTGGAACGGCTCATATTAACATCTTAGGGAAAGTCATCATGAGCTTATTATCGCAATGTGAGGTAGCCCTAGTGGACCTTCTTGGTAGGGTAAATGTAATTGGGTTATGAACTAAATATGGAACCCTTTTATGTAAACCTAATGTATGAAATACTCTATGAGAAGAAGGCTAACACCGAGTGAGTATGTAAGGGAAGAGTTTAGTTAAGTATGAGACTAGAATTACAAAGAGCCTTCATATCTTAACCATGTGCCTACATGGGATGTGTCCAAGTTCTACTATTGGAAGTAGAACAACCTCATCAGGAGTAGATAGAACTGGATTCCATGTCTTGATATCATGGTCTATGTCGGTTATTGCCTATTCTCATATTATGGAATACCTATTAGCATTAGGATTAAGTTATGAGGTTTAGGTGGTGGTATGGACTATCTAGACATTGCACAATAGGCTTTGAGGTGTTATGTGGAATTTCCTAGGTCTTGTCCAAGACCATTATGTAAGTGTCTTATGGTGATGTATTATGTGAGTGTGTTATGTGATGCTGATGTCTATGAAAATGAACGATGACATATATAGTAATATGTAAATGATGATTTACTAAAGTGTTTAATCATTCTTAGCTAAAGTGTGAGGAGGGCATGGAAGGATGATTCTTCATGTTATCTTTTGGAAGTCTTGAGGATGACTCTAGTTAGGGAAGTTGGTGTAATCTTGTTGAATGATCTAACTTTAGGTAGTCTTAAGGACTATTTAGGTAATCTTGAAGAGGTCACTAATGGACGTTATCTTCTTGATTTATTAAGTAGGTTTTTGATAGCTTGTGGTAGAGAATGGTCATATCACTATGGTTGTGATTTAGTGAGAATGACTCTACTATAAGGAGTCATAGGATACTGAGTGTGTGTGTAAGGGATTGTATGGGGGTTCTTCACATTTTACTTATGGGAGACTTAGGATCATGATGGTAGAGAATTCCAATGATGTTTATGATTGTTTGAGTAGTTGATGTACTCATGTAGGTAATTTAAGGGTCGTTAGGCACATCTAGAGAGGGTGTATGGGCGTTCTTCTTTGTGTGACTTAATGAATCTAGGATGACTTTAAGTGACGTAATACATGCTAGAATTGAGTTTTAAGAGGATTTAGCAATTGAATTAATTCACTGTACAGTGAATATAGTCACTGTAAAGTGATGCTTAAAATGGTATTTTTGGTTAATTATTATCTTATGTGTTTCTTAATTGCTAAATGATGTTCTTATGATATAAAATATGATTTATAAAATGAAAAGATGCATATTTCCAATAAAGTCCATTTTCATGATTTTTTATTAATATGCATACTTAGTACATGTGGTTGTACTAATTTCATGCTTTATTTTCTATTTATAGTTCTTAATAGGTGCAGATCTTTGAGAAGTGAAGACTTGGACTTAGAAGATCGTTCAAGAAGAAGTTGAAGTATGTCCTCACTTGACTCGAGGGCATATGTCTTTTATGTTTTCTTTGAAGTATTGTAATAAACTATGTCTTTCTTTTTTTGTATTGAAGTATGGGTCGTGTCCCAAGTATTCTTGTGTCTTAAGATGATGAGATTGAGACTTAGTGTTTTTTCTAATTTCTACTTATATGAAAGAGTTTAAAGACTTCTATATTGTTTTACGAAAAGTTTTAATTCCGCACTACTTTTCACTATGTATATGCAATGAATGATTTGAAAGAGGCTTGTCTTAGAACTCCGAGAGTTCGACGACGCCGGTTACAATCCAAGATTGTACTCTAACTTCTAGGGTATTGCTTTTGGATGTGACAAGCTTGGTATCAGAGCATAGGTTGGTGAAAGTGGTCTTAGGAATCAAAAAGTCTCATCAAGTCACGTCTAGTATAGTCTTGACCATCGGTGTGAGTCGCGACACATCTATGGGCGAGAGGCTATAAGACGATAGAGTTTCCCATCTTTTCTACTCCTATGTCGTGCGGTAGAGTAAATGTTATGATTATCCTTATTATGTGTTTCCTTGTGTTTCTAGGAGATGAATACTAGAAGGACGGCCGCTAGAAGGTTGGAAGAGGAGAGGGTGAATGAGGAGATTCCTTCTCAAGTTGAGCAAGTTGAGCAAGTTCCTCAAGGTGCTCAAGTGCCTCCCCAAGGTGATCATGTTCCTAATGTGGGTGGAGGTAATGAGGTTCCGGTGGTTCATCCGGAGTTGACTACTCAAGATATTAGAGAGGCTTTGATGGCTTTAGCTCAAGCCGTAACTACTCAAATCAATTTGAGTATGATGCCTAGGGTTGTGGAGAGCACTATGACTTCTAGGTTGAGAGACTTTGTGAGGATGAATCCTCCTATCATTCTTGTCTCTAAGGTAAATGAGGATCCCCAAGAGTTTATTGATGAAGTGTACAAGGTGTTGAGTGCTATGGGGGTTACATCTAGAGAGAAGGCGGAATTGGCTTCATACCAATTGAGGGATGTTTCTCAAATTTGGTATACTCAATGGAAGGACAATAGGCCAGAGGATTCGGGTCCTATTGAGTGGGAAGAGTTTAAGGGAGCTTTTCTTGGCAAGTACTTTCCCCGAGAGAGGAGAGAAGTCAAGGTGGAGGAGTTTATTAATCTCAAGCAAGGCAATATGAGTGTTGAGGAGTACTCTTTGAAATTCTCAACATTGTCTAGGTATGCTCCTTCTCTTGTGTCCAATCCAACAGATGAAATGAGTCGCTTTTGTACCGGAGTAGCCGACTTGGTGAATGAAGAATGTCGTACCGCTATGCTTCATGATGATATGACACTATCTAGACTCATGGTGTATGCACAATCTATTGAGGTGTATAAACTTAGGAGGATGGGTAGAAGTTTGAAAAGGAGTGTTGCTAGTGATCAAGAGCAACCTAGGTTCAAGAAAAGAGTTCAATCTCAAGAAGAGCCTAGGAGGGCTAAGATGAGGTTTGAGAAATGAGGTAGTTCCAAGGATGGCAAACCTACTTGTGCCAATTGTGGCAAGAAACACTTTGGTGAGTGTCTATTGGGTACCGGAATTGCTTTGGTTGTGGTAAGGAAGGACATAAAGCTAGGGATTGTCATACGATTGCTTCTAGAGGTAGAGAAGGTAATCAAGTTGCTCCTAGTGTTCCAAAGGAAGATGCTCCAACTAAGAGACGTTTCTATGCACTCTGTACTAGAGTTGAGAAGCCGGATGAGAATGAGGGTGATGATGATGTTGGTAAGTTCTCTTTCGTTTTTTAAGATTTGAGTTCCTTCTAAGTGGGGGAGTGTGGTTTGTAGATGAGATAGAAGTTCTTGAATTTGTTACTTGTGCATGATGTTTAGGAGTTTGATTGAAATTGAATTTCATTAACTTCTTGCATTGTGTGTTTTATTGAGTTATGAGCATGTTGTAAGATGTGTTTATATGATGTTACTTTTTCTTTCCTATCAGAAATCTATGATTTCCCATCAAGGTTCAGCTGTGAATTCGCAAAGAGGTTCAGGGTAAGAAGGCCTATCTCAAGTGAAATAAATAACAATAGCATTAAGTTGTCTTCACAACGGGGCAACAACCTGATTTTGCCAACTGAGGCCCCTTCTTAGAATTAGAACCCATTGAGGGGGGCCTCGGCCCGGGAAGGTGAGAGTGGCCGAGTGGTCAAAAATGGATGAACCCACGAAACCAACTTTCTTTTATGACAAAATAAACCAAGCCTAAGCGGTCACTTCTTGCAAGCTTTGGATTCTTTCCTATCTCTGACCGGGAAAGAGGTTACCAAGCAAGTGAAACTGAAGTGAAACTATACTCGCCCCAACTTCGAAGCTCAGCTTAGCCCAGGACTTGGGAATAGAGCAAAGGAAAGGCGAGCCCCCAGGGGTAGCAAATCTAGCTCTTCGTATTATTGGCATTGAGCAGGTGAACCTGGCCGAGGACTCTTTTATAATAGCTTGATGAGCCGAACCAACAAGATATATTACGTTCTACCCTCTGCTTCGAGCCTGGCCGTATTAGCATGTTCATATCATGAATTGCCAAAAAGTTGCATTTTTGAAAATTTGGCAAAATCATTGTAGCTTGTTAAACTGCTCACTGTAAAATTTTGGTTAAAATGACTATTTGATTCGTTGGTCTAAAATTTGGTAATGTGGTTAGAATTGATTTATATGAGTAGGGTATTGAGTATAAAATGAGTTTTTACAATTTGGAATAAAGCATGTGAGTTTTGTAGCTTAACGAGTTATAGAATTGTCTTCTAGTTTCTTGTTGTGTTGCGAATATCTTGACTATGTGAAGTTGATGTTTTCCTCTTGGATATGTGTTGTATGGTTTGGTTATGTTCTTCTTGTTGAGTCTCTTATCTTGGAAGTGTTCGGAGAGTGGCAAGTGTCATTCGAGGACGAATGCTGTCCAAGTGGGGGAGATTGTTATACCTCGAAAATAGCTTAGGTGATCTAGAGACTAATATGTTGGTCTTGGTGTTATAATGTCCTAAATATGCCTAAAATATAGAATATAGGCAGTAGCTAAAATATTAGAGGTGTTGGAAGTCAAACGTCAAGGGACGACTAAGACGTTTGACGACTAAGTCACCAAAATGTCTAAAATGTGGTTATATGTGTTTATATGTGTTTAATGGTGTTTTAAGGTTCTTAATAGAGTTAATATAGCATTTATAGGCAGTAGTTAAAGTTTCGTGAAGTTTGGAGGTCAAACGACCAAGAACGTCCAAGGCGTTCGAAAGATATGCGTTGAGTCGACCTTGTACGTCTAGGCGAGTTTCGTTGAGTTTTACGTGTTCGGTTTTGGATGAATTTCATGTGAGAGGTGTTAAACTTATAGACGATCATTTTTGGGTTGGAAACGTCCGGGAAATTATCCCCAACGACCATCAAAGGCTCCTTGAGGAAGGACCCCAAAATCAGTGTGCAGGCTGTCCCAGGCAGCCTTGGCGACGAAGCAGTCAACGGCCAGTCGTGGCTATGACGCCCCATCACAGGGTTACGTACTGGGGGCCTTAGAAAAGGGTGAAGATTGGAACCTTGGAAATCCACTGTAGACACCAACGGAGGGCTGCGACGCCCCGTTGTGGCCGTGACGCCCCGTCAAGGGCAGGGGTCGCAAGCACCTGTTCCTGCGCGCAGAGTTGCTGCCAATTAAGGGGTGAATTGTAAATTCACCCCACTTATAAATTAAGTGTTGGACGGTTATTTGAGGGTCTTATGGATATTTTAATTAACTATATAAACAACGTAGATACTTCATTCTTCCAAATTGAAAACCCAAAACACTTAGAAAATATCCCAAAGACTCCATTGAAGTCCAAATTGAAGAGGCAGCTTGGTGAGGGGTTTTTGAGTGGAAATTCTTCATCAAAGTGAATAATTATCATCCTTGAGGTATGGATTTTGATACTTGAAACTTATTTCATCAAGGAGCCCAACTCTCAAGATGTTTTTCAATGTTTTCTAAAGTGAATTGTCCAATTTCGGGATTCTACCATGGGTTCTTGCATAAATGATTTCTAAACATTGAATTATGATCTAATTGATATTGTATTGATGATTTTAACATAAATTACCTATGAACCCATGTAAATTGATGAACCCTAGTTTTGACTACTTATTGGGTTACTTGATATTAAGCTAATATTGATGAATTATTGTGTAGTTTCTTATGGGCTTTATAATGATATAAGAATTGTATTCAATTGATATATAATTGATCTTAGATTGTTAAACCTAGATTGAATTGATTTATATTTATTGAGTCTTATGGTTATTGCTTTGAATTATTGTTCATGGCCATGGGTAAGGGCCTTGTGATGTTGAATTGGTTGATTTGGCATTGAATTGAAGTGTGGATGAGGGGATGAAGGTATGCTGCCCCATTTTCTTTAATTTGATATTAATTATACTTCGATTCTATTGTGCTTGGTATGGTCCACTTATGGTGGCGGTGTTATGTGTTTTACTTGCAATTGACGTGGCCTTGTCGGCGTTACTTTACGCAATATTATGAGCATGGCCTTATTGGCAATTACTTGAAGTTATGTGTCTATTTGTGTAGTTTGATTATGTGAAGCATGACAATACCTATCTACATGTGAAGTTATATAGTCATGTATGTATTCTTCTAGTTATGTTGCCTTAAGTAATCATGTTAGACTTTGACTTGACAGTATGAGAGTAGTGTTAGGTTAAGTCTTGGTTATTCCTACTTGACTTTATGAGTCTATGTGGAGTATATTACTGATGTTATGATGATATATAGGGTGACTTGAAGATGTTAGGTTGTTTTAGAGGTGTTTCTAGAATGACTTGTATTATGTGTTAAAAGTGAAGTATGTGATGTCTTGTCTTGGTTGACTTGTATCTCTTGCTTGATGTATATAGGATTATGGATATGTGATGTCTTTATTTAGGGTGTTATAACTCTTAGTATTGAATGTATGAATAACATTTGACTTTAAATGATGTTATGAGAGTTTCTTATGTGCAAACCTTGACTTAAGGGGAAGGTTAAAATTGATTGAAGTGTAAGCCGTAATGGTATCCTTCAAAGTAAAGGAATGATGGACTTAAGGTTAGTTGGCTGGAACGGCATCATATTAACACTTAGGAAAGTCATCATGAGCTTCTTATCGCCATTGTGAGGTAGCCCTAGTGGACCTTTCTTGGTAGGGTAAATGTAATTGGGTTATGAACTAAATATGGAACCCTTTTATGTAAACCTAATGTATGAAATACTCTATGAGAAAGAAGGCTAGCACCGAGTGAGTATGGCAAGGGAAGTAGTTCTAGTTAAGTATGAGACTAGAATACAAAGAAGCCCTTCATATTCCTTAACCATGTGCCTACATGGGATGTGTCCAAGTTCTACCATTGGCAAGTAGAACAACCTCATCGGAGTAGGATAGAACTCCGGATTCCATGTCTTGCTACCATGGTCTATGTCGGTTATTGCCTATTCTCATCATGTGGAATACCTATTAGCATTAGATAAGTTTATGAGGTTTAGGTGGTGGTATGGGACGCTATCTAGACATTGCACAATAGGCTTTGAAGGTGTTATGTGGAATTTCCTAGGTCTTGTCCAAGACCATTATGTGAGTGTCTTATGTGATGTATTATGTGAGTGTCTTATGTGATGTATGAGTCTTAATGAACTAATAAACTAATGACCTATGTTAGTAACTATGTAAATGAATGATTACCTAATCTAAAGTGGCTTAAGCATTCCTTAGCTAAAGTGTGAGGAGGGCATGGAAGGATGATCTCTTCATGTCTTATCTTTGGAAGTCTTGAGGATGACTCTAGTTAGGGAAGTTGGTTAATCTTGTTGACATGATCTAAACTTTAGGTAGTCTTAAGGACTATTTAGGTAATCTTGAAGAGGTCACTATGGACGTTATCTTCTTGATTTACTTAAGTAGGTCTTTTGATAGCCTTTGGGTAGAGAATGTCATATCACCTATGGTTGGTGATTTAGTGAGAATGATTCTACTATAAGGAGTCCATAGGATCACTTGAGTGTGTGTGTAAGGGATTGTATGGGAGGTTCCTTCACATTTTACTTATGGGAGACTTAGGATTCATGATTGGTAGAGAAATCTCACAATGATGTTTATGATTGCTTTGTAAGTATGTATGTAACTCATTGTAGGTAATCTTAAGGGTCGTTTAGGCACATCTAGAGAGGGTGTATGGGCGGTCTCTCTTTGTGTGACTTAAGTGAATCTTAGGATGACTTTAAGTGAGGGAATTACATGCTAGAAGTTGAGTTTTAAGAGGATTTAGCAATTCACTCTAACAGTGAATTAATTCACTGTACAGTGAATATAGCTCACTGTAAAGTGATGCTTAAAAATGGTATTTTTGGTTAATTGTTATCTTATGTGTTTCTTAATTGCTAAATGATGTTCTTATGATATAAAATATGATTTATAAAACGAAAAGATGCATATTTCCAATAAAGTCCATTTTCATGATTTTTTATGCATATGCATACTTAGTACATGTGGTTGTACTAATTTCATGCTTTATTTTCTATCTATAGTTCTTAATAGGTGAAGAGCTTTGAGAAGTGAAGACTTGGACTTAGAAGATCGTTCAAGAAGAAGTTGAAGTATGTCCTCACTTGACTCGAGGGCATATGTCTTTTATGTTTTCTTTGAAGTATTGTAATAGACTATGTCTTTCTATTTTCGTATTGAAGTATGTGCCGTGTCCCAAGTATTCTTGTGTCTTAAGATGATGAGATTGAGACTTAGTGTTTTTTCTAATTTCTACTTATATGAAAGAGTTTAAAGACTTCTATATTGTTTTACGAAAAGTTTTAATTCCGCACTACTTTTCACTATGTATATGCAATGAATGATATGAAAGAGGCTTGTCTTAGAACTCTGAGAGTTCGACGACGCCGGTTACAATCCAAGATTGTACTCTAACTTCTAGGGTATGGTTTTGGGATGTGACATTCACATTACCTAACATATATGTAGATATGACCATACATCACATAATCAACTACACAAATAGTCATATTACTTCAAGTAGTTGCCGACAAGTCCATGATCATCTATATACTTAAAATAACTGTCACGACCGGAATCTAGACCCCAGACGAGACCGGCGTCGTTGACCTCTCAGAGGTCGCAGACTAGCCTACATACGTCATTCTTACTTCATCTAGGTTAATTTTAGCGGAAAATTTGAAATTTTTTATTTCTTAACTTACTTATTAAACATTCTCATTAATGCATAATTGTTCACCATCAACCATCTAATATTAAGATCATCAAATGAAAGAAATACTGTAATATAGTAATAATGATGTACTTGCCAAAATGGCACCAATACAATGTCTGAATAAAACAGGAAAGAAACGCTAGTGGAACATGCTCCACTAGCTCAACTCTAAAAGTAAGCTAGAATATAAATGGCAGCATCCTCGAAATACATGAGGACCTACCAAGTCCGGATGAATGCTCGACGTCCGGATAGCTTCAGCGTCAACCTGTAGCTCTAGCGTCCACCTGTGCCTGCACCTAAAATTGTAGAGTTGTATAGGGTTAGTACACACATGTACTAAGTATGGGTATATGCAAGCACACACCAAGGACATGCATGAGAAAAGATAGCTCTTTCCTAACAACATGATCATGGAAAGTCAAGTCAGTGGACTTGCCAAATTGAGATTAGGAAAGATAGTGAACCTTCCAAATTTGGATTAGGAAAGTCAGTGAGCTTTCCAAATTTGGATTAGGAAAGTCATGCCATGAGAGTAACATGCATCATCATAATTATCATATTGCACACAACACATAACATCTTACACATAGCTCATATCATATTGCATATAGCACATAACATCTTTTATACATTCTTTCATATGCCATGAGACCTTGGAATTATGGACTTAACACTAAGACTTTCCAAAATGAGGGCTCAACATATGGAACCTCAACTAGGGAGTCTTCATTAGCAAACACAGAGTCTGCTTCATTCGTTCATACGTACTTCATTTCATTTCATTCATAGGCCAGTGTAAACACCAGCTATACCTAGGGTGTAGTTTAAGACTTTCATCGGGTTTGTTGTGCAATGATCAAGAATAACCTAGTGTCATTACCTGAGTCTAGCTCACCTCTTGATTATCCTATCCTAACACCTTTGGTATCATTCATTTCGTTATGTGCTTCATTTGAGGCTGGCCTCATTCATTCATTGGGAACTTTAACTTTAACCGACATAGATCATGTAAGCATCATGAAATCCATTGTCTCCCACACACCGAAAAGAGGTGGAATCACCGGCCAAAGTGACCCAAAAACATGCTAGCGTACATGGGAATTTAACCCCGCCATATCCCTATATTGGCAGTATAGGTTCGAAGACCAGGAGATATAAGGAGACCCATACCCGGCAAGCGGACAGTCTCATCTCATGAGTGTTACGTGAACCTCCGCCCTTCCCTAAAGAAGGCATCACCGCTCATAGCTAGTCTATCGGTGCTCAGTATAAAGTTCCATTACATTCAACTCATACGTCATGGAAGCTGGCTTCTAGTATGAGGACATCATAGCTCATTAGATGATTTCTCATCTCATCATTAGTATTAAGTGTGTTAATCTCAATACTTTCATTAGAGTGTTCATAGAGACTGGTCTCTTCATTATCTTACACTCTCATAGGTGAGTACATTTTGGTAACATTTACTTAGGCTCATTTGAGATTGTTCTCATCTTTTACATTAGCCTCACATCATGTTGTCACCACATTCATTAACATTAGCACATTTGCTCTTCATAATTACTCACCCCTTTTTACGTGAATGTTCATTTCATCATATGCCAATATATTTGGTGAGTTTTTGGCCAAAAACATCCTTTAATTATACCCAAAACTTAAACTACATCCTTAAAGTATAATTTCTAGCAGAAAACATCCTTTAACTATGTCCTAAACTTAAACTACATCCTTAAAGTATCATTTTTAGCAGAAAACATCCTTTAAGTATTTATAAATGAACACTTTCATCCTTTTGTTAGATATTGTCAAAAAAACTAATGGATCTTACGAAAACATGAACAGTTAACGTGACTATCAACAAAAGTTATTCTGCATAATTTCATTATTTGCTACAAGAAGTTCTTGGAAAATATGAAAAATCTTAGACATTGTTGCTTATGGAAACTAAAAATGATTTGAAGATGTGCGCATACATAATTTGCCTTTTTCGTAACCGAATGAAGTTGGAGATTAATTATTTTTATCTTTTTCTTAACCAAATAATTCAATAGATTTTTAGGTCAATCTAATATTGAAGTGACCAAAATATTGATTATGTCTCGTTTTTTAGCTTCATTCTACATTATTAGAAGCGGAAGTCTCCAAAAATGTCGCTTCTAGCATATTCAATTGAGAAAAAACATATTTAAACTAATAATATTTTTAATTAAAATTACATGAAAAGTAAATTAAAAAAATGGTCAAATTAAAAGTTTTGCATAATTCTTAACTCAATTACGAAAAAGTTCACGATAATATTCTTGACATATCTAAGAATAATAATTAGGAAGGGACGACTTAATTTTTGTGGGATATATCGGTTAGTTTTATGAGATATTCAAGTAGAAGGATGAAAATTGCTCACTTTAAAATACTTGAAGGATGTTTTATGGTAAGAATGATACTTTAAGGATGTAGTTTAAGTTTGGGGTATAGTTAAAGGATGTTTTCTGCTAGAAATGATACTTTAAGGATGTAGTTTAAGTTTGGGGTATAGTTAAAGGATGTTTTTGGCCAAAAACTCTATATTTGGTCATTTGTGTATTTCACACTCTTACTTAATCCTTCTAGGGTTTCGTCATTTCATTATATAATAATTATTTCATCGTATGCCAATGCATTAGGCCACTTAGTGTGTTTTACACTCATACTTAACCCTTCTAGGGTTACATCCTTTCATTACATACATCTTAGGTTCACTTCTTTAAAACGTATGCTAGACTTATGAGTCTATACACACAAGCCATGAGGCTTCATTCATAATTCGTTAAGTGATTCATACATTCCTAAGATTATGTAGTACAAGACTTATGTATCTTGTATATATGCCAAGATCTTGATTTCGATCTAAGTAGGTGGCATTATTCTTGAGTATTTAATTCATGTATGACTTATGTATCAATACGGAAGTTTGGGTAAGGAAAGCCAAGTTCGAATCACTTGGATAACATTTACATTTTCATTGATTTTATTTTTAATCTCCATGACATTGGGACTCTAAATTGAACCCCAACATTAACATTCTATCTTTAATTTTCTCCTTAGTTTTCCTCTTAATTTGGCCGAAGGGTTGTGGGTTCGAACCCCCACAACCCCTTTTTATTTTTCATTAACATCTCATTGCCCCTTTTCGCCCAAACCAAGAGGTTGTGGGATCAAACCCCCACATCCTCTTTTATTTTATCCTTATATTCGCTGGGAATTGGGAGGTTGTGGAACCCCCACAGCATCCTTATTTAAATTTTATATTCGCTGAGGCTGTGAGGTTGTGGGTTCGAACCCCCACAGCCTCCTATTTTTATTTTTAATTAATGTTTGCTTAACTAGGCTTTTAGGCAGTGAGGTTGTGGGATCGAGCCCCCACAGCCTCACTTTATTTTCTTAATTATTTCGCTCCTCTCCTTTCCAGCCTTGAGGTCGTGGGTTCGATTCCCACGCCTCACATTTTCTTTTCTTTATTTTCTCTTCTTTCACTCGCTGCCTGGAGGTCGTGGGTTTGATTTCCACGCCTCCCATTTATTTACTTAAATTATTTGTTCTCTTCTTACCCAACCAGTAGCCGATTTCGATTCCCCCCCGCCCCATTTTTCATTTCCTTTTTTCGCGAATTACAGTAGCTGCACGGGTGAGGTCACAGGTTCGAATCCTTGTGGCCTCACCCTTTTAAAACTCATTAAATTTCCAGATTTCTCTATTAAACTTTACCCTAAATTAACATTGCATAGTTGCTGGAAATATTGGTCATTTTTCAATTCATTTTTATCAACGTTTTCACTTGATTCATAGGGTGAATTCATATACCATTTTAACACATTTTTAGGCGCATCTTTCATAGGTTTATTTGGCTAAAAGATTGTTATTCAATCAGCCACGTTTCCTTAAATGAACATCACGTTTTTTTTATAAATTTATGTACTTAAAATAACAACTACAACCTTATCAAATTTTGAGCATCAAGTCGAGACCCTTGTCACAGTAACATGCTTGCACACACTTGCACATAATTTTGATCACACATTGGTTGTCATTTTCATGATTTCACGTACATAAACATATTCACATTCAACACAAACACATCACACATACCTAAATCTACCAGCAAACAAACCCAACCTATGAATCATTGGGAGCTAGTGACAGGGACATGCAACGGGGAAAACACCCTAGTTTTCGGAGTGAATATCTTGAATCTTAAGGTGTCTCTTGGGAAAGGGACCAAGAGAGAAGAAACCCATACCTTAATCGATGTTCAAACTTTGAACTTGCTGCCCAAAACCCTCTCCAAAATCAGTCCAAGCCTCCTCAACGTCCACACCACTCGACGGACAACTTCTCTTTGCCTTAACGTTTTTGGTTACTTTGTTTTTCTTAAAATTTCATGTGAGTTCTTCAAGTGTGAAGAACTCTTGATATATTTTCCGTTTTTGTAGTTGTTTAGGCAGAGAGAAACATGAAAGAGATGGTGAAACGTGAGAGAGAGATCGTGAGAGAGTGAAACGTGTGAAGTTGTTTAGGATTAGATGATGACTTAGTCAATTTAGGACTCTCCTTAATACTTAAAATCTGATTTAATTAATTATACATGAAAGGACCATTTTGCCCTTACAAAAAATCAGATTTTAAATAATAAGTAAATCATCAATTTGTTGCTTCCAATGGGGCTCGAACTCGAGTGACACCATTTCGCGAAAACGGGTCAGTTCGGGTCGACCCAACCCAAACCGGTTCTTTAATTAAATTAATTAATTAATTAATTAATTCCTTAGGGTAATTACGATATTACCCTTTCCCTAGAAAAGACCATTTTACCCCTGGACCCTCAAAACTTAAAATTTCCTCTTTTTAAGTCCGGTAAAGACTCCTCCGATTAAATCTTCATTTCGAGAGCCCCACATGGTTGGTTCCAACCTTTCCAAGCTCAAATAACTCCCCAAGTTAGTTGGCTTGACCGTAGTAAGGGTTCTGAGGTCTGGTTCTACGCGTATCAATCCGTGTGAACCTTGGTCTAATCGCAAGCATTCTTGACACCTTAAGCATTTATCTTATTCATTTTCAGTGTTGTTACAATAACGCAGACAAGGCCACGTCAATTTACATAACACCGCCACCATAAGTGGACCAAACCAATAACAACATAATTGAAGTCTAATTAACATTAATTAAAGTAAAATGGGGCAGCGTACCACCACTTCATCATCAACACTTAAAGCCAATGCCAAATCATCCAAATCAATATCATAAGGCCCTTACCCATGGCCATGAACATCAATTTAATACATAAATCATAAAACTAGATGAAGCTAGGTTAATTCATTATAGATTCAACAATCTAAGACCAATTAGATATCAATTGAATACAATTCTTATATCATTATAAATCCTATAAGAAATTACACATGAATTCATAATCATTAGACCAATATCAAGTAACACATAAATTAGTCAAAAACTAGGTTTCATCAATTACATGGGTTCATAGGTTAATTGAGTTAAAATCACCTTAATAACCACAACTAAATCACTAAAAATGATTAAATAACCATTAATGCAAGAACTCATGGTAGATCATGAAATAGGTCAATTCATCTTTAAAAAACTTTAGAAAACATCTTCGAAAGTTGGGCTCCTTGATGAAACGAGTTTCAAGGATCAAAAACCATATCTTAACAATGATAATCCTTCAATTTGATGAAGAATCTTCACTCAAATAACCAATCCGAGCTCTTCCTTGAGTTTTAGCTTTAATGGAGTCTTGGGGAAGTTCTAAGGGATTTTGGGGTTTTGATTTTAAAAAATAAAATCTACTAAGTGTTAAAGACTTAAATACATATTTAAAATACCCAAAACACCCCTTAGGAACCTCAAATACTCTTATTTTGGAAGTGGGGTGAAATTACAAGTTCACCCCTCACTTACAGTGAACTGCACGTAGGGAGGCAGTCCACCAACAGTTGGCAGTCGACGGACCGTTTGTCCACAAACGGACCTGTAAGACCCCCAAAAGGAGATAGTGTGTCTAGAGCATAACATGTTTGTATTAACGTTATAAAGTCCTAAAATGGCTCATAATATGTTTAAGAGGAAGTGTGAAAAGTTTGAGGTGATTTGAAAGTCAAACGTCAAGGGTCGACCAAAACGTTCGACGACTAGTCACCTATGTGCCTCATGTGTATATGCATACTTAAAATTGTATGAAATGAGCATAAAGAGTCTTAAAATGAGTTATAATGATTTTAAATGGTATTATATGGAGTTTCGATAAGTTTGGAGGTGAAACGTCCAAAAACATCCAAGACGTTCGAAAGATAGCCTCGAGACATGCATGTGTGTGTCTTGATGAGGCCTTGCATGTTTGGACGTGTTGCAGGTGTTTGTTTTGGGTGAAACTTATGTGGAATGTCTAAAACTTGTTTAATTTTGTATTTAAGTTGGAAACGTCCGGGTACGACTTCTAATGTCCCCCGCAAAAGGGACCACAAGAAGGACCCAAGGCTTGTCGAGACACTGCCTTGGCAGTGTCAATCGACGGACCAAACGACGGCCAGTTGGTAAACCAATGGCCCGTAGGTTATGTCTCATCGATTTATACTTATCTTGGTCAGGTATCAACCCAAAAAATTTGTCAAGGACCAATCGACGGAAGCCAATGCACGGCCGGTCGATTGACCAACGGCCAATAGATGGTTCCGTCGATGGTGGCCTGCAGCCTGCTGCCTGTGCACTGTTTCATTAAAGGGGTGAATGGTAAATTCACCCCACGTGCTAACCTGACCCCACATGATTTATTTGGTTATTTTTGGGTGTATTTAAGTGATCAAAAACATGATCAACCCATTCCCAAACCAACTCACACAAATTGAACCTTTCCCTCCAAAAACAATATTCTCTCTAAAACCACCATTGTTGGTGAACCCAAGAAATTCTTGGAGCTGAGATTTCTATGGGTTATTTATCAAGTTCTATAGGTCTTCATGTAGACAAAGGTATGGTGATCTTCATCTCTAGTTATCCTTCCATCTAGAGAGTTAATCTCAAAGATTTCAAAGAGAAAAATATGATCAAACACCTTCTCCTTCAATCTATCCATGGGTTCCTTCTAAAAATGTTTTGAACGATTAAATCATGATGAATTGAAGTTAATACAGTGTTTTTAACGTGAATTTGACTCAAATTGCATGATGAACCCATATCCCTTCCAAACTTGATTTAGTCCTTGCATGGGCTTTGTGATCTTGACTTGTTATCGAGTGAATTGTGATTCTATTACGTTGAAGTGGTTATATCTACTGTTATTGACGTGGATTAATGTTGAATTGAGGATGAACTATCCATGTGGATCAATGTATGAAGATTTGAACATGTTTTGCTTAGGTTTCTATAATTCACTGTAACATTGGCCTTTTAATGAATAAAAGTGAATTTCGATTATGTTGTGTTTCTTGTAGATACTGACTTAGGATGATCAGTTGGTTGAATTGTGAATACAAATATGGTATGATCAAATTAAAGAAAGTTTGGTACTAATTGATCTAAGTGCTTCTAAGGTATTAAGGGGTAACTTATGATTCACTGTAACGTTGCCTTTTTAATTATTTAATGTTGAAATCAATTAGGTGAAGATTGTTATAGCTACTGTTTTAGGTGGATGTTATGAATTAATTATGGGTATAAACCCTTAATGATCAAATCAAAGGAACCTTGATAAGGATTGATCTACATGTTTAAACCTTAAAGTTGTTAATGCTATGAACATAATGTGATATCGATTTAGGGTAGATGAAGCATGATTTAGTCTTGATTTCTATGGCTATAGCTACTGCTCTAGGTTGGTATTATTGGTATATTATTAATTTTAATCATGATAAACAAAGTAAAGTGTATTAATGAGTGATCTATGACTCTCTACTTTCTACCATATATGGGATATAGTGCACTTGTTGAATCATGCTCTTGTGACGACTTGTACATGGTTTCTTTGATGATTAAAGTACATTTAGCTACTGCCCTATATATGAATTGTTGATAAACAAGGTGTATTGGTCAATGATGATCAAAGGGTGAGAAAATGGTAAGAATGCTTATATCCTCTACTTTTCTATATTAATGTAGTTGATAAAGCCTTGTATGGCATTGTGTGGTATGGTCCACTTATAGTGGTGGTGTTTACTTTATTGTCATTAAATATGTGTTGACCATGGCCTTGAAGGCAAATTGATGATCACATGAACATGTGCTTGAGATGATACTATGAGAAGTTTATACCTATTTTCCTATTCTAGTTGTGATCTAGGTTGTATGGCTATGGTATAAGCATTTGTATATTCATGTTAGGGTAAAGTATAGGTGCTTCCATTGATGTGTTAAAAGGGTTAATAATCTCTTAACTATGTACCCCTATGTGAATGCATGAATAGCACAAGTTAGGAGTCTTAAGAGTATTATGAAGTTGGCTTGTCTCCTATGTTATTGTGTGTTGTGTGGTCTATGCTTGATGAAGTATTATGATCTAAGAGGGTGGATGCCTCAATGTGTTTTGATAGACATTATGTGATCATGTTGACCAATATACACACACACTCACTTTACATGCATGTTACAAGCAAGTATAGGTCATGGTGTCTAAATGAAAGGTAGTTCTCATATTCACTAGTGTCTACTACTATGCATGTTAAGGTGATGTTCATGAAAATATGTTATGTGTTTTTTATCTATGACTTTATAGGTTTACTAGTATGGGCAAGGGTATGGGACCTTGTCTATGCATTGCACATGTCTACCTAGATAGGATAGTTCCTAGGTTTGGTTTCTATGTGCATGAATATGAATGTATGGTCATGTGTGGTTTTAATGTGTTATGTGAAGGGTTTGATCACATATGTTTATACACACACACACATGGATGATGATCTAGTAAATGAGAGGGGCCTTTATAGGGATGCCCAAGAATACTCTATAACTAGATAGGTGCTTGAATATGCTATAAGCATATATATACATATGAATATCTTAAGCCTATGTTTTATGAAAATATAATTAAAGGATTTTCAATAAAGGGAACTTAGCTTAGCACCGAGTGAACTTGACATTGAGAGGTGTTGACTTTCCCTTGAGGAAAGATTTACCATTTGTCCCTTGTAGAGTGTTGACTTCCCTTTGAGGAATTTTCATCTATGGACCCACATGAGGTGTTGACTTTCCTTTGAGGAAGATTCACCCATGTTTCCTCATGAGATGAGGCCCCAATTACCAAATGGTATGTAGAGGGAATACCTATCTCTTAGTTCCATAAACTATGCTTGCCACATAGGATCTAGCAAGTGATATCACCTAATATGCTAGGATATATGTTAATGTTCTACCTTGGCTAGGTAGGAGCACCTTCCATTGGTTTAAGTCTCTACAATATCAAATTCCATGTTTAGCACCCATGGTCTTAGTGTCGGTTAAGGCTATACTTTCCCTAAAGTAAAATGGACAATGGAAGAAATGGAATAGGATCCTAACTAGGATGACTTAAGGAAGGTTACTTAGTATAGGTAGAAGTAATTAACCCATCTAGACATTGCACAAGTAGCTCCTTATGAAGTCTTAGGAAGGTGACCTAATGTATATGATTAAGTTTATGTCCATATGCATGACTTAGTGGTATTTGTCTACTTGTTATGAAGATGTACTTGATACGAATCTATATGATGTGATCTATCCTTATGTGCACTATGTTGGTCTAAATGACTATATAATGAAGGTATTGTATTGACACGAATGAAGTTGTCCTTACTTGTGATGTTGATGTGTGAAGTGGTAAGGGTTGTGGTCTCATGAAGGGTCTACTAAGTATATGTGAGGTTATGGGGCTTCACATGTATATTGCACTAGTAGATTAAGATTGGTATTATGAGTAAGGTCCTATAAGGTACCATGTGAAGTAAAATAAGTATATGTGCATAATGACTAAGAGTTCACTGTAATGTTCTTTATAGTTTGGCTTAAATGTGTATATGTTGTACTATACTTCTATGATGGTATGTGTTGTCTTGTACAGAGGGTATGTATGTTTCCTTGTGTCCTTAAGGTGATGCATTGCACCAAGTATCACTAGAGGGTTACTTGGGAAGTTAATGAATAAAAGGTAAATTAGCTCACTGTTAAGGTAAAGGTGGCTCACTGTAATGTGACTTAAAAATGTAATAAATCCTATGTGTGATCCTATGAAATATTTGGCATTTGAATATGTTTATATGATGTGTGTGAATGATATAAATGCTATTGGTTAAAGGTTTTATGATGATTTACTCAAAATTGCATGAAGTATGATTTCAAGGAAAATGTCCCTTTTAAATGCATATTTTTGCATGGTTGTCATACTTAGTACATTCTTGTGCTAATCCCATTCTTCTCTACTTTGTACACAAAGTGTAGGTCATGGATGCTTAAATGATGTCTTGAATGGTGAAGAGCTTGCTAGATGATTCCCAAGCTCAATGAAAGGAATCCTTAAAGTTCAAGGATGTCCTACTTATGTCTTTAATGTAAAGTCGTTAAATATTGTATAGTTATGTATTGTGTCTTATGGGACGTGTCCCTAATGTACTCTAAAGTTATTGATTCTAACCTGGCAAAGAGACTTAAGGTCTAAATAGGTATTACGACTTATGTTTTATACTTATATGAAGTAAGTTTCTAGCATATGATGTGCTATGAAAAGTTTTACAATTTCCGCTAAATTTACTACGCCAATGCGATGAATGATAACTATGGGCTTGTATAAGACCTCCGAGAGGTCAAGTACGCCATGTTACTTCTAGGGGGTTCTCCCCGGTTGTGACAAACGTGGTATCAGAGCATAAGGTTTATAAAGTGGTTTTAGGTTCTAAAAGTCTCATATTGCCACGTCTAGTAGAGTCTCGTAGCATTGGTGGTGAGTCGCGACATATCAAATAGTACGAGAGGCTATAGGACGATAGAGTTTCCCTTCTTCATCATTCTCATATCGTTCCATAGAGCTTAACTCTATAAGATCTCTCTCTTATGTGTTCTTGTCCGGTGGTCTTTTAGATTTGATTGCTTTGATGAGATTGTATCTCTATGCTTGAGGGAGAAAAGGGTGAGTGCTTATCTTGGTATTATGGTTGGATGAGTATGTGTAAAGGTGAATTTTGGCATGTTTTGATGATGTGATGCCAATTATGTCTATGGATGAGATTTATGTGAATAAGCATGTTATGTCGAAGAATGTATATCATGATATAGTTAAAGCATGTTAGAAGTTATTATCGTTGACATGAGTTTCTTTTGAAATGGTGTGTTACTATATGGTTTTACATGTTGATGGCTTACTATTATGATTTGAACTTGAAATGCTTAGTGACTACCTATGAAAGCATGCTACCCTAGGAATATGTGCGTAAAGGTGTTCAATATGTCCCTTTGAATATATGCATGATGTTTCAAATGTTTCCTTAGTTGGGATGTGTGAACATTCATGATTACCTAGTATGGATTGGAGTTCTTTGTATATACTTGATCCTAAGTGTAAAAGTAGTATGCATGACTTGATAGGGTGATGATGTGGGTTTTAGTGACCTAGAAGTCACCTTACTGTAATATTCTAGGAAAAAAAAAAGAAGAAACTTTATGGATAAGTCTCCTTGTTGTTTTCCCTAATATTGTGTGACCTTGGTGTCTATTGAAAGTATGAAAACCGTATGTGGTTGAATGGTATGATCTAACTTGATGATTTGCTTAAAACAATAAGGTTTAGAATACCTTGGTGTTACTAAGTTGACTTAGTGTAAATTCCTTCTAAATAGTCATCACTTGTAATTGTTGAGATATGAATGTCGTTAAGTTAAGATTCTCTTAAGGTTGGGTTAAGTTGCTCTTAATTGGTTTTACCCTAAGTGGGGGATGGTGATGAATAGTAAGGTTATAGGTATTGTTTACCTTGACCTTCTATTTTTGCTTGATCTTGAATTTAATGAAGTCTTGATGAGCTTGTTCATGAATAAAGTCTTGCATAAGGTATGAATTGCATGAACTTTATATGTTTGGTATGTATTGATTGACATTACCTTAAAGGTATTTTTAGATTCCAAAGTGCATGAATGGAAATTTTGATTAAATACATGTTTTCTCATGAGTATTGTACATCCTAACATGCCAATGGTACATTTGACTTCATGAGATAAGATAAGAACTTTGTTGTAATCACTTGTGAGGTGTAATGTTTAGTCTTATAATGAATAGTTGATTCTCTTTAAAATGAAATATGTTGAGTCTCTTGAAAATTTTGTGACTTGTATGGTTTGTAAAGCATGATTGTAGGCTCACTCTTTAAAAGTGAAAGCATGTTTAGCTAAGTGTTCATGTGTGTGCCTATAATTTGTATTGTTTTTCCCAAATGAGGCTTACTGTAAAGGCTAGTGCTATGTTAGAATTTGAAATTTTGTGAAGTGGCTTCCTATTTGTTGTGATGTATTTGGTGTGACTTACCATTTGGACTTCACTAGGAAGGAAACATGAGCATGTCTTGGTTTAAAAGTTGAGAATTTCTCATTCTAAAGGAAATCGACATTGTACTTTGCTAAGGTGTGAACTAATGATACATGTAAGTGTGTTGAGGAAATGGACATTCCTCCATGGACACAACTAAGCATGGTATGGTTGAGTATTACCTTCATGGCACTAGGTATAACTAATAAAGATCTTTGTTGATTCAATTAACTCAAGACTATGTGCATGGAAGTATGAGTGCCTACTTGCTTTTGAGTATTGTTGAAATCTGCCTAAGTGCTACTTAGAAATGGTTGTAAGATGTACTCTTAATAAAATGGAGTGTGATTACCATGTTATGATTAGGAGAAGGATGTTCCTCCTATGAACATGATAAGAGCCTTTTGATTGATGCATTAGAGAGTGAGTGAGTTAAAGTTTTGCTTGCTTGTGTGCATTGAGTGCTAAATAATGAGAAGTTGTGTTCCTCGTAATTTTGGTGCATTAACTTCTATGTGATGATTTTATAAATGTTATGAACTGATCTATGAAGCATTGATGTTCTTGTTGTGACTAAAATGTTCTAAGTGTCATTCGAGGACGAATGTTCCCAAGTGGGAGATATTGTAAGACCCCCAAAAGGAGATAGTTTGTCTAGATCAAAACATGTTTGTCTTAACGTTATAAAGTACTAAAATGGCTCATAATATGGTTAAGAGGTAGTGTGCAAAGTTTTAGGTGATTTGGAAGTCAAACGTCAAGGGTCGACCAAAATGTTCGACGACTAGTCACCTATGTGCCTCATATGTCTATGCATGCTTAAAATTGTATAAAATGAGCCTAAAGAGTATTAAAATGAGTTATAATGATGTTAAATGGAATTATGTGGAGTTTAGATAAGTTTGGAGGTCAAACGTCCAAGAACGTCCAAGACGTTCGAAAGATAGCCTCGAGACATGCATGTGTGTGTCTTGATGGGGCCTTGCATGTTTGGATATGTTACAGGTGTTTGTTTTTGGTGAAACTTATGTGGAATGTCTAAAACTTCTTAAGGTTTGTATTTAAGTTGGAAACGTCCGGGTACGACTTCTAAAGGGCCCCTCAAAAGGGCCCACAAGAAGGACCCAAGGCTGGTCGAGACACTGCCTTAGCAGTGTCAATCGACGGACCAAACGACGGCCAGTTGGTCAACCAACGTCGCGTAGGTGAGGTCTCGTTGATTGGTACTTAGATTGGTAAGGTATAAAGCCAAAAAAAATGCCAAGGACCAATCGACGGAAGCCAATGCACGGCCCGTCGACTGACCAACGGCCAGTAGACGGTTCCGTCGATGGTGGCATGTTGCCTGTGCACTGTTTCATTAAAGGGGTGAATGGGAAATTCATCCCACGTGCTAACCTTACCCCACATGATTTATTTGGTTATTTTTGGGTGTATTTAAGTGATCAAAAGCGTAATCAACCCATTCCCAAACCAACTCACACAAATTGAATCTTTCCCTCCAAAAGAATGTTCTCTCTAAAACCACCATTGTTGGTGAAGCTCAAGAACTTCTTGGAGCTCAGATTTCTATGGGTGATTCATCAAATTTTAGAGGTCTTCATGTACACAAAGGTATGGTGATCTTCATCTCTAGTTATCCTTCCATCTAGAGAGTTAATCTCAAAGATTTCAAAGAGAAAAATATGATCAAACACCTTCTCCTTCAATCTATCCATGGGTTCCTTATAAAAATGTTTTGAACGATTAAATCATGATGAATTGAAGTTAATACAGTGGTTTTAACGTGAATTTGACTTCAATTGCATGATGAACCCATGTCCCTTCCAAACTTGATTTAGTCCTTACGTGGGCTTTGTGATCTTGACTTGTTATCGATTGAATTGTGATTCTATTACGTTGAAGTGGTTATATCTACTGTTATTGACGTGGATTAATGTTGAATTGAGGATGAAGTATCCATGTGGATCAATGTATGAAGATTTGAACATGTTTAGCTTAGGTTTCTATGATTCACTGTAACATTGGCCTTTTAATGAATAAAAGTGAATTTCGATTATGTTGTGTTTCTTGTAGATACTGACTTAGGATGATCAGTTGGTTGAATTGTGAATACAAATATGGTATGATCAAATTAAATAAAGCTTGGTACTAATTGATCTAAGTGCTTCTAAGCTATTAAGGGGTAACTTATGATTCACTGTAACGTTGCCTTTTTAATGATTTAATGTTTAAATCGATTAGGGGAAGATTGTTATAGCTACTGTTTTAGGTGGATGTTATGAATTAATTATGGGTATAAACCCTTAATCATCAAATCAAAGGAACCTTGATAAGGATTAATCTTCATGTTTTAACCTTATAGTTGCTAATGCTATGAACATAATGTGATATTGATTTAGGGTAGATGAAGCATGATTTAGTCTTGATTTCTATGGCTATAGCTACTGCTCTAGGTTGGTATTATTGGTATATTATTAATGTTAATCATGATAAACAAAGTAAAGTATATTAATGAGTGATCTATGACTCTCTACTTTCTACCATATATGGGATATAGTGCACTAGTTGAGTCATGCTATTGTGACGACTTGTACATGGTTTCTTTGATGATTAAAGTACATTTAGATACTGCCCTATATATGAATTGTTGATAAACAAGTGTATTGGTCAATGTTGATCAAAGGGTGAGAAATTGGTAAGAACGCTTATCTCCTCTTCTTTTCTATATTAATGTAGTTGATAAAGCCTTGCATGGCATTGTGTGGTATGGTCCACTTATGGTGGCGGTGTTTACTTTATTGTCATTATATATGTGTTGACCATGGCCTTGAAGGCAAATTGATGATCACATGAACATGTGCTTGAGATGATACTATGAGAAGTTTATACCTACTTTCCTATTCTAGTTGTGATCTAGGTTGTATGGCTATTGTATAAGCATGTGTATATTCATGTTAGGGTGAAGTATAGGTGCAGACATTGATGTGTTAAAAGGGTTAATAATCCCTTACCTATGTACCCCTATGTGAATGCATGAATAGCACAAGTTAGGAGTCTTAAGTGTATTATGAAGTTGGCTTGTCTCCTATGTTATTGTGTGTTGTGTGGTCTATGCTTGATGAAGTATTATGATATAAGAGGGTGGATGCCTCAATGTGTTTTGATAGACATTATGTGATCATGTTGACCAATGTACACACACACTCACTTTACATGCATGTTACAAGCAAGTATAGGTCATGGTATCTAAATGAAAGGTAGTTCTCATATTCAGTAGTGTCTACTACTATGCATGTTAAGGTGATGTTCATGAAATTATGTTATGTGTTTCCTTATCTAGGATGACTTGATAGGTGTACTAGTATGGGCAAGGGTATGGGACCTTGTCTATGCATTGCACATGTCTACCTAGATAGGATAGTTCCTAGGTTTTATTTCTATGTGCATGAATATGAATGTATGGTCATGTGAGGTTTTAATGTGTTATGCGAAGGGTTTGTTCACATATGTTTATGCACACACACATGGATGATGATCTAGTAAATGAGAGGGGCCTTGATAGGGGTGCCCAATAATACTCTATAACTAGATAGGTGCTTGAATATGCTATAAGCATATATATACATATGAATATCTTAAGCCTATGTTTTATAAAAATATAATTAAAGGATTTTCAATAAAGGGAACTTAGCTTAGCACCGAGTGAACTTGACATTGAGAGGTGTTGACTTTCCCTTGAGGAAAGATTTATCATTTGTCCCTTGTAGAGTGTTGACTTCTCTTTGAGGAATTATCATCTATGGACCCACATGAGGTGTTGACTTTTCTTTGAGGAAGATTCACCCATGTTTTCTCATGAGATGAGGCCCCAATTACCAAATGGTATGTAGAGGGAATACCTATCTCTTAGTTCCATAGACTATGCTTGCCACATAAGATCTAGCAAGTGATATCACCTAATATGCTAGGATATATGTTAATGTTCTACCTTGGCTAGGTAGGAACACCTTCCATTGGTGTAAGGATCTACAACATCAAATTCCATGTTTAGCACCCATGGTCTTAATGTCGGTTAAGGCTATAGTTTCCCTAAAGTAAAATGGACAATGGAAGAAATGGAATAGGATCCTAACTAGGATGACTTAAGGAAGGTTACTTAGTATAGGTGGAAGTAATGAACCCATCTAGACATTGCACAAGTAGCTCCTTAGGAAGTCTTAGGAAGGTGATCTAATGTATATGATTATGTTTATGTCCATATGCATGACTTAGTGGTATTTGCCTACTTGTTATGAAGATGTACTTGATACGAATCTATATGATGTGATCTATCCTTATGTGTACTTGATACGAATCTATATGATGTGATCTATCCTTATGTGAACTATGTTGGTCTAAATGACTATATAATGAAGGTATTGTATTGACAGGAATGAAGTTGGCTTTACTTGTGATGTTGATGTGTGAAGTCGTAAGGCTTGTGGTCTCTGAAGGGTCTACTAAGAATATGTGAGGTTATGGGGCTTCACATGTATATTGCACTAGTATATTAATATTGGGATTATGAGTAAGGTCCTATAAGGTACCATGTGAAGTAAAATAAGTATATGTGCATAATGACTAAGAATTCACTGTAACGTTCTTTATAGTTTGGCTTAAATGTGTATATGTTGTACTATACTTCTATGATGGTATGTGTTGTCTTGTATAGATGGTATGCATGTTTCCTTGTGGCCTTAAGGTGATGCATTGCACCAAGTATCACTAGAGGGTTACTTGGGAAGTTAATGAATAAAAGGTAAATTAGCTCACTGTTAAGGTAAAGGTGGCTCACTGTAATGTGACTTAAAAATGTAATAAATCCTATATGTGATCCTATGAAATATTTGGCATTTGAATATGTTTATATGATGTGTGTGAATGATATAAATGCTATTGGTTAAAGGTTTATGATGATTTACTCAAACTGACATGAAGTATGATTTCAAGGAAAATGTCCTTTTTAAATGCATGTTTTTGCATGGTTGTCATAGTGCATTCTTGTGCTAATACCATTCTTCTCTATTTTTTACACAAAGTGTAGGTCATGGATAATTAAAGGATGTCTTGAATGGTGAAGAGCTTGCTAGATGATTCTCAAGCTCAATGAAAGGAATTCTTAAAGTTCAAGGATATCCTACTTATGTCTTTAATGTAAAGTCTTTAAATATTGTATAGTTATGTAATGTGTCTTATGGGACGTGTCCCTAATGTACTCTAAAGTTATTGATTCTAACCTGGCAAAGAGACTTAAGGTCTAAATAGGTATTACGACTTATGTTTTATATTTATATGAAGTAAGTTTCTAGCATATGATGTGCTATGAAAAGTTGTAAATTTTCCGCTAAATTTACTATGCCAATGCGATGAATGATAACTATGGGCTTGTATAAGACCTCCGAGAGGTCAATTACGCCATGTTACTTCTAGGGGGTGCTCCCCGGTTGTTACAAGACCATCATGTCCTTCCGTTAGTTTGTTAAGAGACATGCCATGGTTATACTCCCTCCCAAGACTATGTCCCCACCAACAACACCCATAGAAGGGGCGTCGATTGGCCCACGAGACGTTGATGCCTCCGTCGTTTGGGGCTGCCTTGGACAGTCTTGACACCAAGTTTTGGGTCCTTCCTCAAGGACCCTTGGATGGTCCTTGGGGATAATTTACCGGACGTTTCCAAACCAAACATTATCGTATACGAGTTTAGGACCTCTCACATGACTTTAACCCAAAACTAACACGTAAAACTCAACGAAACATGCCTAGACACATAAGGTCATTTCAAGACACATCTTTTGAACACCATGGACGTTCTTGGACGTTTGACCTCCAAACTTCACAAAACTTGACACACTGCCTATATATACCATAATAAATCATTTAAGAACATCTCAACATCATGAATCACACATAAACACATAGAACCACATACGAGGCACATAGGTGATTTAGTCGTCGAACGTCTTGGTCGTCCCTTGACGTTTGACTTCCAATGCACCTAAACTCTTAGATACTGCCTCAATACCATATAATAGACATATTTAGTACCTTATACCACCTTGACCACAATGTTGGGCTCTAGTTCACCTATGTCATTTTTGGGATCTTACAGCTACTTAGTACCACATGTCAACTAACGAAGAGTACTTATCCCTAGAGGTAAACTTCGAATGCTACATCTCAACTAACAAAGAGACCCAACCTCCAACCTATATTTGTAAATCTCTTGTGATTATTGAGGTTGCTACTAGACACTTCATCTCAACTCACGAATAGTGTCCACCCCAAAATCCACTTTTTTCATACTCTAGAGTTCTTAGGAATATTAGGTATTATACAAGACACTATATCTCTACTCACGTATAGTGCACACCCCAAAATCCCACATTCATTCATTAGAGTCCTATTGAGATAACCTTTCAGAGACTCTCATTCATACATAGTCATTAACTTCATTCATTCTAGGTGTGTGTGAGTACATCTGAGAACACCTTTCACATAACTCCTATCATTCATAACATAGAAATTCTAGACATGATCATGCTACATTTATCATAATTCACACACTATCATGCTTCACACATACATATTTTTCATATAGACATAGTATCTTCAAGACACACATTATCAACTTCATGAGACATTACATGCATATTCAACATATCATCACTTTACTTCACATTCAATGCCCTTCAAGGCCATAAACATAATTGACATATAACTTCATATAAATCAAGTAAGCACCGCCACCATAAGTGTTACGACCCAAGGGTATACCCTAGAAGTTATGGTATCCTAAAATCTTAACAGGGCGTCGTCGACCTCTCGGAGGTCTAAGACAAGCCCTTAGACATCTTTCATTGCATAATCGTGAAAATAACAAAAAATTTAAAACTTTTCATAGCACATCATATGCTAGAACATTACTTCATATATATATTAAGACTTTGTAATACATAGCTAGACTCTAAGTCTCTTTTCCATCTTAGACTCAACACCAATAGAGTAGAATAAGGACACGACCCTTAACAACATAAAATAATATCTAAGATATTACATAATTGAATAGGAACTTAATATAGGGAAATCCTTGAATCATAAGGACATCTCTTCTTGAACTTGGAAGATCTATCCAAGCTCTTCAACTAGAAGACATCCTCTAGCCATCACCACCTACACTTTGTGTAAAAAGATTAAGAAGAATGGTATTATTACAAGAATGCACTAAGTTTGGCAACCATGAAAAAATATGCATTTAAAGAGAACATTTAGTTAGAAATCATGCATCATGTATTTTTAGTAAACTTCATGAACATAGGCACATATAAGCTCAATATAGTTCGCATACATCATATAGACATGGATACTACTCATAATAGAACATAAAACATTTATCATACTTTTGAGGCATATTTAATACATACAATACATTACCTCATCTTTTATCTTACTTTTTTCCTTAAGTATCCCTCAAGTGTACTTAGTACAATGTATCACCTTGAGTTCACCTTACAATAGTCCTTCATAAAATGAATCATAACACAACCACATATATTCATAAATCTTAAGCACCTCATAGACATCAACTTCACATAAGGATCATCACCTAAGACAACTCCTAAGTCACACTAGTGCAATGTGTACGTAGCATCCCATAATACTACTTCCACCAAGTTTATCTAAAAAGTCACCCTGGACTAGGCATAACATACTTAACAAGTCATAACTCTTTCATTCATAACTAGACATAAGGCCACATACTTCATAGCATCATATAAGGACTCTTTCCTTTACTACAACCTTAGTCATAACTCATTTAGTTCATATCATAGGTAAACCACCCTCATAACCCCTTCACAAGCTTACTTGTGCAATGTACACATGGAGTCCCATACCCCCACATGTACTAAGTAAACCCATCTAGAAGCCATAAGTGTAATTCACACACATACACATAATTCATGTCTTAATCATAGCAAAGTAACTTAACAATGCATTCATACAATTCATACATAACATCACATAAGTCTTACTTGTATACATGTACTAATCTTGTCCTTTCTTGAAGTTCACTTGTGCAATGCATGGGTAGGGGCCATAATCCTACCTATACTAAGTAATCCTCTCAAGGATTTGTGATTAGAGTCCATAATCTTATCCTAGTTCATTATTTACTTTGGGAGATTTAGCCATAACCTACATAGACCATGTGAGCTACATGGAATTCGGTGTTCTACTCCCACACCGAAAAGAGAGGGTTAACACTTTCCTTAGGTGTAATCAATCGTACATAGCTATATAAGTAGTATCCACAAGCTATAACCTACGGTGGCACGAGTTATGGAACATGGAGATTGCTTCTAGAAATCTTGACTTAATAGCGTGGAGGTTTCAATCTCATAAGACAACATCTATGTTGGGAACCCGAACTTGCTAAACGTGAAGGTTCTCTTTGTGGTAAGCTAGACTTACTAACGTGAAGCTCTCACTCTCATTTGTCATGTTCACTCGGTGCTAAGCTCAAACTCCCTTTGTAAACATATTTAAGCCTTTAGTACATTAATTCATATAGATTAGGTCTTAGGTACTTACTTCCTCATACATCATATAGCTCAAAAGTATCTAGGATGAGAATTCTACATTCAATGTAGAACATACATTATGTGAGAATGTCCTTTCAAATAATCATATCACATTCATACCATAGTCTAGTTTAGAGTACAATTGACTAATACCTTTCAAGAGACTCACTTATTCATTAGACTACCATTAACATACTTCATTCATACATGCATGTGTGTATGTGTACATATATGTGAGATCTACCTTCACATAAACACCATTAGGCACACATCTTCATAGCTTCATTAATCATATAATTTATGTACATAGAAATAGGTAATGATGCATAGGAGAACTATCCTTTCCTTAGTCATCATGAATCTACCCTACTCATAGATATGTATGAAGGGTGTGTGTGTACATTGGTCAACATGATCACATAATGGCTATCATACAGTATTGAGGAAACCACCCTCCAAGGATCACAACACATGTACAACATTCTTCAAGTCTTGAGTCAAACATATCTAGAGTATTAAATACTATTGACTACACACACTCACATTACATCCTAGGAGGCAAGTACATATTCAACAATAGAATAGAAAACTCCTAGCATACTTTGATTTCACATTCATATAGGGTTCATACAAGTAGGGGTCATGCTACAATAATGTTCATCATCATTAGCCATATAGACCACACTTAACCTTAACATGATCATCACACATATACATATAACATCATCTCCACACCTAGGTCATGCAACTAGTTTTCAGGGCTATTCATATACTTCACATAACATCAATTCATTTAGAACATGATATTAGAATCAAGGCTAAATCCTTCAAATTCCTAATCATACAAATCAGAATATCAATTCATCTTGCATATAATGCCTTCAAGGCCATGATCATATCACATAAACATGTACAAAGAATGTAAACACCGCCACTATAAGTGGAACAAACCAATCAACACAATTCAATGTACATTCTAGGCTAATTAGAAGAAATAGGTGAACTTACCAAATCTCTAAGCCAATGATCATGTTTGATCATTCCTCTACAATTCATATTCAATTGATATAGAAAGTAATAGCAATAAGCAATTCAATACAATCTAATCACAATTCTATAAACATAAAATCAAGATCACAAGACCCACATTATAGGCCAATTTGTGAAATTAGGAGGATCATGGGTTCTTCATAAAATTGGATAGAAATTCATCATAAAATCAATAGATAAACATATATTCGTCATTAGAATGCTTTTGAAATCAATTTGAGAATGAACCCATGGCTAGATTGGAAGATAGGATTTTTAACTTAGCATCATGTTTTAAAAACATTTGAAAGGACTCCATAGATGAATGGTTATCTAGGGATTAAGTATCGCCATACCTTATACATTAGAAAAACCATGAAAATCTGAGATGAAAGCTCCAAGAATCCATCTCCATAGCTTGTTCTTGAGTTTGGTCTTCAATGGAGGTTTTGGGGGTTTTGGAAGAGAAGAAAGTTTTGGGAATTTGATTTCTTAATGGGTGTTGGGGTTTTGACTTGGAAAAGGGTTTAAAAAGGTCCTAAAATCAGTTAATAAACGTCCCCTAAGTTACCAAAACACCTCCATTCGAATTGGGACTTTTAGACATGTCAAAAATGACTTAAAACGACGCAACCGGATCTGGGAGTGGGCTGCGCTTCGCGGGGAAGCCTCCCAATTCTGCCCTAAATAATTTTTGAGGCATTGCGGTGCGTTCTAGGTGCGCGTCGCGAGGTTGGATCTTCACTACAGCTATTGTATGCTGCCTTGGGCAGCCTCTTGTCCAATGTTTGGGTCCTCCTTGGATGCCCTTCGGGTGGTCCGCGGGGAGTCGTTCCCAGATATTTTGACCCTTAATATGTCTATTAAGATACTAGGGTCAAATACACTGCTTCTCAACTCCAAACAACACATAAAAACAGGGCAAACATACAAGGACTCGCTAGCACGTCTAAAGACCAACTTTCGAACGTCTTAGACGTTCTTGGACGTTTGACCTCCAAATGACTTCAAATCAATTATGCAAGTTATAAAACACATTTTTAACATGTTATTAACCTTTTTAGTCTCATGTGAGGCTCTAAATACCTTAGTTAATTTTGAGGGTGTAACAATAAGTGGACGATACCACTCAAGATCAATTCAATAAGAATTAGGCAATACAGATCAACTTACCCTTCATCCAAATCTTTACCACCTTTTCTCAATTCCCCATTAATTCATAATAATTTGGTATCAATGGCATTATATAATCACAATATAACATAAGAGAAATACAATTCTAACATTGTCTAATTATATTCATCAAACCCAATTCATACGTCAAAATTTGAGAATTTGCATGGGCATGGTTTCATTGAGTTTTGGCCTTAAAACCATCAACTAACATTGATAGTATCATATTTCATCCATTAAAACGTCATGCAAGAACCCATACTTAGATTTTGAAAAAGAAGAATTTAGTATTTTGAAACCCTTTTCAAAAGCCTTTGGATTTGCTCCTTGAATGAGAGAAGAATCAAGGATGAACTACCATATCTTATTTGATAGAAATCCCACTAAATTCGGGTTGTAACTTGAAGAACTTTGACCTTTTTCCTTAGAGCTTCAAAGCTTCAGTTTTTGGAAAGGGGTTTTGCATAACTTTTGTTTTGATAGTTGAATTGGGGTTTAAAGTTACTCAATAAATGTCCATAAATAATCCCCAAAGTATCCAAAAGACCCTACATTTATTGGACCCTTTAACCAAATCTAATTTGACTTAAAACAACGCGACCATATCTGGGAAATGGCTGCGCGTCGCGGGGACACCTCCACATCTTGGTTATGGAATTAATTTCGAGAAAGAATGGTTCGTGACAAGCCCGCATTGCAAGGCAAAAAATTTTCCTTTAAGTTCTAGTTGTGCGACGCGCAGGCATTGCCACTAACAGGCTGTTTTAGCAGTCTTCATGCCACACCTTGAGTCCTCCTCAAGGACCTTTGGTTGGCGCTTGGGGAGTCGTTCCCAGAATTTTGGACCCTAGGTGTGTCCCTATAGGTGCTAGGGTCATCCCCACTGATTTTAGACTCCAAAAACCACCTAAAAACATGCACAACAAACAAGCACACACTAGCCAATACAGAAGGATAGTTTTCGAATGTCTTGGTCGCCCTTTGACGTTTGACTTTCAAACTTACTTCCAAGAATTTTATTCATCTTTTTAACACCTTATTAAATCATAATAGGCTCTAGCTTTTCCTATTTCATTTTGAGGGTCGTTACAATCTCCCCTGGCACGACCCGGATTCTGGAATCCGAATTGTAACCGGCGTTGTTGACCTCTCAGAGGTCGCAGACAAGCCTCTTCTTGCATTCATCACATTCATACGGTTAATTTTAGCGAAAAATTTGAAACTTTTTGTTTATAGTTGAAGTATACATAGACTTCATATAAACGCATATTTGTAAGAAGGTTCATTGCTCATACATCAACCATCTAATTATAAGATCATGCAAATCGAAAGAGATGGAATCTCATGTCATAAGTAATACTTGCCAAAACGACATCATTACAAGCGTCTGAATAAAATAGGAAAGAAACACTAGTGGAACCTACCCCACTAGTTCAAACCTACTACTAAGCAAGAAATATAAAGGCAGGCATCCTCGAATGCATGAGGAACTACCAAGTCCGGATGAAATCTCTGAGTCCGAACAACTGCAATGATACCCTCAACGTCCACCTGAGCCTGCCCCTAAAATACTAATATTGTATGGAATTAGTACACACTTGTACTAAGTATGGGTACATGCAACAATTCATAACGGTAATGCATGAACAAGGATGGCTCTTCCTAATCAACATACTTTCTTAAAAGGTCAAGTCTCTTGACTTTGACTATTTCGTAATAGGAAGGTCATGCCATGAATATGTCACACATCATACACATAGGTTCACATAATATACATTTCATGTTTCTTATAGTATACATTTCATATCCATGAGACCTTGGAATTATGGACGTAGCATTAAGACATCTCAAGTGAGGGCCCAACATATGGGATCTCAATCCGAGGGTCTCCTTTAGCAAACACAGAGCCTGCTTCATTCATTCATTTGTACTTCACATTATTCATTTCATTCATTCATAGGCTAATATGAACACCAGCTATACCTAGGATGAAGTTTAAGACTCTCATCGGGATCATGAAGTGCAATGACCAAGAATGACCTAATGTTAGTACTTGAGTCCGGTCTCACCTCCTGATTGTCTTGCACAAACACCTTCGGTATCGTTCATTTCATTATCTTTCATACTTTGAGAAACTTCAACTTTAACCGACATAGATCATGTGAGCTCATGAAATCCGGTGTCTTCCCCACACCAAAAAGAGGTGGAGTCACTGGCCAAGGTGAACCCACCTTGGTGGACAGTCTTATCTAATGAGATTTATGTGAACCTCCGCCCTTCCCGAAAGAAGGCATCACCACTCATAACTAGCCTATCGGTGCTCCGTTTAAAGTTTCTTTTTATATTCAACTCATACATCATCGAAGCTTGCTTCTAGCATGAGGTAGTCATATCTCATTAGATGATTCTCATCTCTTCTTTATGTATTAAGTGTGAATTGTCCTTACACTTACATATGGAGTGTGATTGAGACTTGTCTCTTAATATTCAACACTCTCTTAGGTGAGTACTTTTTGGTGACCTTATATTGGCGTAGGTACAACTTGTATCACTTGCACTAGCCTCATATTGTAGTGACACCCTGTTCTTTCTTAACATCTTCTCATTTCATCTTTACTCACCTTTCATTATCTGTTCATCGGCTAACATAGATATGCTCTCTTAGAAATTGTATTTAGTGACATTGGTTTTTAGGCGTAGATGCAGTTTGTCTCACTTGCACTAGCCTATCATCATGTAGTCACTCTTTTCTTTAAATATTAACTATGAATTCATTCTTAAAACTTTCTTTTGGAATATGCTTGAGACTTGACTCCTACATCATTCTACACTCCCATAGGTGAGTACGTTTGGTAACATTTACTTAGGCTTGGTTGAGACTTGTCTCACCATTCATCTTAGCCTCTTATCATGTTGTCACTGTTTTCATTAGCATCATAGTATAATATAATTACTCACCTCATTACGTGAATGTTCATTTAATAATCTTACCATTAACTCATGTTCTTACCCAATTCGGGTTACTCATAATTGACTAAGTGTTTCATGACCATCTAAGTATATGTTGTGTAAGACTTATGCATTTTACACATGAAGCCAAGGGACCCAAGTTCAATCCCTAGTGGCTGCATTTTATTTCATTATATGTGAGACTTATGTGTCTCCCAATTTCGGCCAATAGGACCCATGTTCGAATCCCTTGGGCAGCACTTTATTTTTAATTATTTAAAGTTTTAAGTGTCTCCATAAATTCGGCCAAGAGGACCCATGTTCGAATCCCTTGGGCAGCACCTTACTTTTAATTATTTAGAGTGCTAAGTGTCTTCCTAAATTCGGCCAAGAGGATCTGGGATCGAATGTCAGTGGCCTCATCTTTTATTACTTTATTTTGGTGTGAGATTTATGTATCTCACACCCTTGGCCAAGGAGCCAAGTTCGAATCCCCCTTCCCTCACTATTTTCTTTTTCTTTTAATTTCAAGCTTCTTTCAACCTGCCCAAGTTTGAATCCCCTCTCTCACCCTATTTTCTTTTCTTTTATTTTAAGGCTTAATCTCTTAGTATTAGGACCTTAAGAATTTCGAGATTTACTCTAAATGGAAGCAACTATTCCTCTTCATATATATTAGTGACTAGCCGAAACCATGTTCATTTAACATAAAGGTTTAATTCACTTTCTTACATTTAGCCTAGGCGTTTAACCCATAGTTTTACATATACTTTTGACCAATTTATTAAGAACTTTACTTTCACTTTCTTATTCATGAGCATCACAATTTCTTTTCCATGTTAAACACACAACATTGCATAACACATGATTCACCATTTTCTTCAAGTTAACAGTAAAAGTACAATTACGAAAAACAACATGTTTTGTGCACATATGACATTAAACATTCGGACGTTCATAACCAATCATAAACATCCCGTAACATACATTACACACAACCACAATCATTCCTAAAATCATCTACCAGAAGTCATACCAACGCATGCATCAATTCGTTCATAGGATCTAATGACAGGGTCATGCAACGGGGGACAACCTTAGTTTTTCGATTGGATTTAAACTGAACCTTAGGGGACTCTTGGTAAAGGGGCCAAGAGAGAAGAAAACCCATACCTTTTCAGCCTTGAAAACCAGCCACAACCACACACCCTAGCCCACACACAAACCTTTCTTCCGAGCTTTGATTCTTGTTTGCAAGTGAAGTTCTTTACTTAAAACACTTAGGCATACGAATTCTCCCTTTTGTTTTTTGATGGAAGCAGCAAAGAAAACTTTTAGAATAGTGATTTTTACGTTTATATTCTGTTTTTGAAGTGTGGGATAAGGCTGAAAACGTTTTTAGGAGTAAATTAAAGAATTAAGAGTGGGCATAAAGCACACTCCTAGTGGGAGTCATGCGCCCCTTTTGTGGGAATTGTTGTTGACTTATTCAACACAATTAAAATGGTAAAATAAAATTATAAAATATATATTAAGTTATTATAATGCCCCTCCTTATTTTAATTAATTTTAAATCAATTAATTCATGCCCCATTATGCCTCCAACTCGGCTCGAACTCGAGTGTGGAGGTAAGGTCAATCTCGGGTTTGACCACCGAGATTTGACTTATTTTTACTAATTAATATCTTTATTTAATTAATTAAATATCAAACTAGAGTAATTACTATACTACCCCTAGCCCCAAAATTACCTTTATACCCCTAGAACCCTTAAAATCTAGGACTAAACCTCTAAGTCTGGTTAAGACTCATCCGGGTGAATCCTAGTATTCGGGTACACTACATGGCTGGAACCAACTCTGCCTAGCTCAACTAACTCACCAAGTTGGTTGGCTTGGCTGGTGCATAGGTTCAGAGGTCAAGTTCCACGCGCATCAATCCGTGTGAACCAGGTCTAACCTAGGCATTCTATGTACGTTTAGGGCTTACTTAGCATAGTCATTTTTGGGTTGTCACATCCCCCACTTAGAAAAATATTCGTCCTCGAATGACACTAAACACCTTCAAGGACTAAAAGACTCAACTAGCAGCTTACAACACACATCATCATGGATATAACATTCATAGCCAATGAACCAAACTTACAAGGAACAACAACTTCACATCATTATGCACTTTTAGTACCACAAGCAATTTGGAACTATTTCCACAATTCAGAGTGCACACATACTTCATCATTTTCATTGCATTTATGGAGGAACTACCTTCTCCAACTTTAGACATGCTCATCATATAATCATAATGCTCAACATGTAATAAATTTCAAATCACACATTGGCACATAACATAACAATCTTTGAAGCAATTAAGCAAATATCATTAGATACACATTGTCTTCAGAAATATAGATTAACTACCAACCTTCCAATGTAACAAATGATATTATCAAGAGCATTAAAAACATATTACCACAACAAGGTACTCATGACATAAAGAGACATGCAACTCATACTAATATGCAAGACTCCATAACATAACCAAACTACTAAGAATTTTGGTCTCAAGCTTGAGTAAGAATAGAAGGAAAGGATAAGGATATCAACTTCCTTACTACTCAAATCTTTCTCCCCCACATAGGGTAAACCATCTAAAGCAAATCAAAACAACCATAAGGAACTATAACTTACCGAGGCCTTTATTCTGGATTATCTCTTTAGCCCATTCTCATCAATTCTTGTTAAGACCCTTACCAAGCCTCTTCAATGTCTCATATTTCATAACCCACTATGCCTCTCATACAAACCTATCCCAAGAACATCAAGACTATCAATCAACCTTACTAACTAGGCATAACCTCCTTCTCTTAGGATTCAAGCTTAGACAAGCCCTCTTCAACATCACCTTATTCAACTCTTAGGCACCACATAATTCAAACTCATGAAATAAAAACTCCATCTTAGGAATAAACCTAATCAAGAACTTCAATCCAACACAAGGAAAACTATGAAAATTACCCACACAAGAGGGCAACCTTCAACTCTATTTGTCACATCCTTCAACACTCCTCAAATCTATACCATAACTTTCTACTATCATTGCACATAACTACAAGATAACTCATTGTCCCAAAAAGGACTTCATTCAACCAATATAACTCTTATCATGCTAGAACTAGTTCACAATACAACTTCCCATCATAATACCTCCAATCTCATAGATCACACGTAGCCATAAATGGCATCACATCACAATCTTCCAACTCCACCTTCACAATACTCATCTAGTCACAAAACCATAATAAGCATCAAAACTCACTTTCTCTCCCTCAAAACTTGAGACATCACCCCTTCGAAGCAATCATATCTTAAAGACCACCAGACAAGGGAATGCAAGAGAGAGATCTTATGGAGTTAAGCTATATGGTACGATACAAGAGTAATGAAGAAAGTGAAACTTCTATCGTCCTATAGCCTCTCACTCATAGATGTGTCACGACTCACACCGATGAACAAGACTCTAATAGACGTGGTTTGTGACACATTTTACCCTAAACTATTTCCCAAAACCTTATGCTCTAATACCAAGTTTGTAACGCCCCAAGGGTACACCATAGAAGTTACATGGCGTACTTGACCTCACGGAGGTCTTGTACAAGCCTCTTATCTATCATTCATTACATAGGTATGAAAACTATGAGGAATTAAAACTTTTCACTATATAACTAAAATAAACTCTTTCATAAAATAAAAGGAACAAGTCTCATCACCACAAACTAACTTAGACAGGTCTTAAAATCATGCCCCCTTCACACTTTAACTAGAAAATCCTTAAAGTTACTCTAGACTAGGTGCTCATTCATTTACATGCTTACTAATTTAAGTCATTACTTCATTAGTTCATTAAGAGACATTATCACATAAGGACATTCAAGTAATGGTCTTGGAGAAGACCTAGGGACTCAGTCACTAACATCTTCAAAGCCTATTGTGCAATGTCTAGATAGTGTCTCATACCACCACCTAAACTTCATAGAACTTCTCCGACACTAGTGGGTACTCCATATGATGAGAATAGGCGATAACCTATATATACCATGGTAGCGAAGCATGCAATCCGAAGTTGTAACCTACTCCGATAAGAGGTTCTACTTGCTAATGGTAGAACTTGGACACATCACATGTACGCACATGGTTAAGGAATATGAAGGGTTTATTTGCACTCTAGCCTCATTCTTAACTAGAGCTACTTCAATTACCATACTCACTCGGTGCTAGCCTTTGTTCTCATAGAGTAATTCACATAAAGGATCACATGACGAGGTTCCATATCTAAATCGTGACCCAATCACATTCACCTTACCAAAGAGGTCCCCTAGGGTTGCCTTTCAATGTTATGAGAATAGCTTAGTGACTTTCCTAAGGATGAGTTCATGACATTCCAGCCAACCAATCTTAAATCCACCATTCACACAAGAAGGATACCAATACGGCTTTCGACTTCAAGGATATCATAACTTTTCACATAATTTGACCTTCCCACTATGTTCAAGGCCACGTATCATTCAAACATAAAATACTAAGAGGCTTTATCATCCTAAGTCAAGAATATCATATACACAGTGTACATTTATCAAGTAAGGGACACAAGTCTACCAAACAAGACATATCAATATTTCACTTTATCAGATATAGCACATTACTAAAGAAGCACATAGGCACAACCAAGTCAACTATAGGTCATCCTATATACTACTATAGAATCATCAATATAGCGATCATAAGACTCATATAACCAAGTAGGAAGAATCATGCATCAACTCT
This sequence comes from Solanum lycopersicoides, assembly GCA_022817965.1. Taxonomy (NCBI): domain Eukaryota; kingdom Viridiplantae; phylum Streptophyta; class Magnoliopsida; order Solanales; family Solanaceae; genus Solanum; species Solanum lycopersicoides. Next base: position 44,821,696 of record CM040625.1, on the reverse strand, counting down.
AAGACTACACACATAAGGCCATATTCATAGTCTAATATGATCACCTAACAACATCAATAGAAGAACACATGCTATCACCTTAATCACAAGTAGATAAATATGATCATACTTAACATAAGTCAACTACATCAATCATCATAATATATCAAGTAGTTTGCCGACAAGGCCATGATCATCATAATACATAAAGTAACGCCGACGAGGCCACATAATTCACAAGTAAAATACATAGCATTACCACCATAAGTGGACCATTCAAATCACAATATAATTCAAGACCTACATTACATAAAATAAGAGAATTAGGGCAGCGTACCACCAATCCATTCTCACCACTTCAATCCATAGCTAAATCATCCAATTCAATACCGAAAGGCCCTTACCCATGGCCATGAACATCAATTCAATACAAAAATCACAATAATCAATGAATCTAGATCAATTAAATATAGATTTATCAATGTAAGACATCCTATACATTAATCCAATACAATTATTACATCATTCAATATCCCATAGAAAACTACACTAGAATTCATAATAATTGAGACAAGATCATAACATCCATAATATACCCAATTTGAAGAGATTATGTTTTGCATGGGTTCATGAATATTTTAGGTTAGAATCACCTAATTAACATCAATTCAATCAATATTGAATTATTCAAAACATTTTATGCAATAACCCATGGCTAGATCACAAAATTGGACAAGTTCATCTTTAGAAGACTTCAGAAAATCACTTTGAAGTTTGGATCCTTGATGAAGAGAGTTTCAAGGATGAAGAAACCATACCTCTCTGATGTTAATCCACAAAATTGATGAATAATCACCAATACCAACTCTAATTCAAGATCTTCCTTGAGTTTTGGCTCCAATGGAGTTTTAGAGAATTTCTTATAGATTTTGGGTTTTGATTTTGAAGAATGAATTCATCTAGATGTTTAGGACTTATTAATCCATTAAAATACCTAAAATGCCCCCAAGTAACCTCCCATTCAGTTATTTGTACGCTGGGTTAATTTACCAATTCACTTATGCATTTAACAGTGAGATGCACAATTGCAGACACCATCGACGCCTGCCCATCGACGGACCATCTCCCAACCACCGGACGTCCTGCTGGTCCGTGGTTTTGGTCAGAGACTGGTCCTTGGAATATCTTACTCCCACGCCTAGGTCCTGACCAACGACCTCCACCTACGGGGCGTCGTCCAGGCTACGGGCCGTCGATTGCCATCCGTAAGTGGGATTGCTTTTGGCAGTTTTGGCCACCAACATGGGTATTTCATCAAGGACCCTTGGTTGGTCCTTGGGGATGTTTTCCCGGACGTTTCCAACAATAATATAATCGTATACGATTTTAGGACCTCCCATATAAAATTTATCCAAAATGAACACATAAAACTCAACGAACATGCTAAGACACACAAGGTAATTTCAAGGCAAACCTTTCGAACGTCATGGACGTTTGACCTCCAAACTTCATGAAACTTGAAACACTGCCATAAACACTATAATAACTCATATAAGGACCTCATAAGATCATTACACACACATATGGCCACATAAAAACACATGAGGCATATAGGTGACTAGTCGTCGAACGTTTTGGTCGTCCCTTGACATTTGACTTCCAATGATACTAAATCTTTAGAAACTGCCTCATTACAACATTATAAACCATTTTAGGACCTTATACTCTCATGACAAACATGTTAGGCTCTATATTCACCTAAGTCGTTTTAGAGGTTTTACATTCTCCCCCACTTGGACAACATTCGTCCTCGAATGACACTTGCCACTCTCAGAACACTTCCAAGATTATAGATTCATCTAATAGCTCTCAATCATACCACGTAACACATTATACAATACACAATCTAAGAGAAACATCAATTTCACATAGTCAAGAGACTCACAACACAACAAGAAGATAGAAACTCATTCTACAACTCATTATGCAATAAGACTCGCATTCTTCATTCCAAATAGCATGAAACCTTTTTAATTCATTTTCATACTCATATACATCAGTTCTATCCATATTACAATAATTTTCAACCAAAGAAGAAATTATTCAATTTTTCAAAAATGTTACAGTAAGCTAAATTCCCTGGCAGTGAACATACTTCAATTTTTTTAAAATGCAACATTTAGGCAATTGATGATAAAAAAACATGCTAATATGAAAGATAAAACCATATAAACACACTTTACAACATAATAAATTCACAATGCAAGGAATCAATGAAATTCAATTCCAATAAGATTCCTAAACAAAATGCAACATTCAACATACTAATATGATCAACTAGCTCTTCTACTAACCATACTCCCCCACTTAGAAGAAACTCATAAGACAAGAGAGAATACTAGAACTTACCATCATCATCATCATCATCCGGTTTTGCTCCTCTAGTCCAGAGTGCATAGAAACGATTCTTCTTTGGAACATGACAACCCGGAGCACTTGGCGGAACTTACTTACCTTCCTTTCCTCTAGAAGCAATACTAGGATAATCTCTCACTTTGTGTCCATCTTTACCACAGCCAAAACAACTCCCGGTACCCAAAGACATTTCCCATAGTGTCCCTTTCCACAAGAAACACATGTAGGTTTGCCATCTTGAGAACCATACCCTTCTCAAGTTTCACCTTAGCACCCCTAGATTCATCTTGACTTGAAATCTTCTTCTTGAACCTGGGTTAGCTTTGATCACTAGATCCACTCCTCTTCAAGTTTCTAGAAATTCTACCAAGTTTAGAATCCTCAATGGATTGAGCATACACCGTGAGTCTAGACAAAGTCATATCATCATGGAGCATGGCCGTACGGCATTCTTCTTTCACTAGGTCGGCGACCCCGGTCACAAATCTACTCATCTCATCCCTAGGGTTAGACACTAAGGATGGTGCATATCTAGACAACATAGAGAACTTCAAAGAGTACTCCTCAACACTCATATTTCATTGCTTGAGATTGATAAACTCTTCTACCTTCACCTCCCTCCTCTCACGGGAAAGTACTTTCCTAGAAAAGCCTCTTTAATTTCCTCCCACTAAATAGGACCCGACTCAACCGGCCTATTATTTTGTATTGAGTGTACCACACTTGAGCAACCTCCATCAATTTGTACGAACCTAACTCCGCCTTCTTCCTAGAAGTCACCCCCATGGCACTCAACACCTTGTAAACACAAATAAGGAACTTAGGGAACTTCTCCCACCTTAGAGACAAGAAAGATAGGAGGATTCATCCTCACAAAATCTCTCAATCTAGATGTGATAGTTCTCTCCACAACATTCATTATAGGTTCAATACCCCTATTCCCATGGGTAGTCAAGGCTCGTGCTAAAACAAGTAAAGCCTCTCTAATCTCCCCATTATTCATTTCCGGAGGAACCACCGGAACATCATTACCTCTTTCAACAATAGGGACTTGATCATCTCTAGTACCTTGAGACCCTTGAGCACCTTGAAGAACTTTCTCAACTTGTTCAACTTGAGGAGTGTTTACATCCCCACTCTATTCAAATAGGGCGAAACATCGCGGCAACTCGAAAATAATGAATTGATTCAATTTTAAAAGAGTTTTAAAAATAAACAAGTTTTAAAAAGAGTCGCCACCTAATTTTAGGAAAAAACTAGGAAAACCATTATGTGATCTACGAAACCAATTTGATTCTAGGTAAGGGGTTCAAATTATTCCGAAGGGAAGGGGTTAGGCATCCTTCGGAATCCACAAATGTGGGTCCCGACTGAATTCACTTTTTTTCAAACTGAGGAAGAATATAAAATAATGTACAAGTATAATAAACATTCAATATGCACAAATAATAAAATAAAAAAATATAAGAAACGGCCTAAATTTTGCCTAACGTTAATATATACAAAATAATGAATAAAAAGTATGATTCGAACTACATTCGAATAATTTCAAGGAGTAGCACCTCCGGGTACCTGTAAACACACTTAGTAAAAGTGTTAGTAATAAATAAATATGAATAAAATTGAATATATGAAATAATAACTTAAAAATAAAAACCCGTCTTATTAACATTGGAGGCCTTGAAAATCGACGGTAATTTCTTCATTGGCCAATTTCAACATAAAAAATATATAAACTTAAAATTAGATTTCCGTCTTTTAAAATGGAAAGGCCTCTAAACCCGACGGATAGCTTTTTCATTGGCCAGATTTAACTGTATTTAAAGTTAGCAACAAGAAGATTAACAAAATAATTTTAAGGAAATATTTAAAGATAGAATAAAACAATACATGATAAGAGATAGTCAAATACATAACGAGGGAATCAACCGAAAACTTATTTGAGAATTAAAACTTTAGTAGATCAATAAGTAAGTAAATAACAGTGGAAAAAATATAATGTAATCAATGGCAATTATCATAATGACACATGAATAAACTAAGAATGATATCACAGTTGAATTTTTTTTTCTTTTATATTAGCCACTAAACATTTTAATTTACTAAAAAAAATAGGCGCCCTTAAAGTTAAAACAAACAGCAAATCAATATAATATTGGTGAATAAACAATCAAAGAGAAATAACACAATAAAAAATATCAACACAATCAATTGGGGAAGAAAAATTTATCAAAAATTAATAAATAAATGAAATGAAAATAACAATCACCGGATTTTGAACCCCTTAATCAACAAATTATGTATAACATTAATGTAAATAAAAAATAACGACAAAAACAGTAATAACAATCAACAAATAATAAGAAATAAAAAAAATCCAAGCACTGCCTAGCTCATTTGATGATTTAGATAATGGTAACATAAAAAATATATATATATTAAAATAATAATGAATAAAGTTAAATACACTAAATGCAACCAACCAAGATTAAAGCACTATAAACATACTTTTTTTTTTACAACAAATGTAGTAATAATGAATAACAAAATAACAATAACAATCAGGATCCCAACAATCAGTCACCTTCAAAATAATAAAATAACGGTAACACTAAATAAGCACAACGAATCAAACAAAATAAAAAATCACAAAAATCTAAATGTAACATCCAATCAACTGATATTTTGAACAAGAAATGGAGTAACAATATAAATAAATTGTACTAAAAAAATTAAGGTTACCAGAGTTGTGTGTTTTCTAGCCAGATCTGGCGATTCAACCATGAATGAGAGCGGAGTTTGCATTGCTGTTTTGAGTGGAGAAAGATTGAGCTTGGGTTTTGGTCACTGGAACTGGAGCTTCGAGTTTTGTTTACCGTCGTTCAGGCGTGGTCGGCGATAGCTGGAGCTTGGAGCTTCGAGCTTGCTGGTTCGCATGAAAGCTGCAACAACAATCAAAAATAAATCGTGAAAGGGAAAGGAGAGGGGTCTGGTTCGTCGGAGTTTTGTGAGTGTGGTCCTTCGCCGAAGAAAATGGTGTGTGTTTGGGGTAGGAAAAATGGAGAGAAATGGGGGTTGTTGGTCTAGGAGAGTTGCTGCCATCAGTAGCGAATAGGAGAGGTGTTGGGGTTGGAGAAGAAAGGGAAAATGGGGGGGGGGTTGTTGTTTTTCCAGTTGGGTATGGGGTGGTTTATTCAACAAGGATGGTGATTTGGAGGTGGTCCTCCCTGGCGTGGCTGTGTTATTCATTGTTTCCGCTCAGTTCACTAGCATTTGGGGACTGCCTTGTAGGCAGTAAAGAATAAAAAGGAAGACAGGTTGTTGGGTGGTGGCGGCTGGAAATGAGGATGGAAGAAAAGTCCTAAACCCTAAAAAATATTATCCACCCCCCTCCATATTGTGACCTAGTTAATAACATTAATAAGAAAACACAAAATGGGCTCAAATGATGGGCTTAGTATTGTGGCCCAAAATTATCTCAATAGAATCCCTAAAAAAAAAATCGTATTTGACTAAATTTTAGACTGTGCTGAATTCAACATAAATATTAACAAATGTAACAAATAAAATGAATTTTGAAATAATATAATGAATGTAACTAATTACATGTGAAATGCAATTTTAAAAATTAACTAACAAAAAATCTTAAATTTTGATAAATAAAGATAGTTATCGATAAACTTATTTAAAATTATATTAAAAAAATTATTCTAAGCTATTAAATAAATAAAACTTCAAAATTATGAATTTTTAAAATGTTAGGCCAAAATTGGGTGTCAACAGCTGTCCCTTTCGTTGTGTATGATTGATGAAAGAAATCGTGGACAACGAAAATTGACAAACCCAATTTTGACCGAACACATGACCTTGTAGAGAAGTGCGGTTGAATGTGGTGGAAGTCAATCCCAGACTTGTCTCCAAAAGGTTATATGATGTGTTGCGTCCTTGTTGAAGTAGTTTCCACATGTGGTTTGTTTTTTCTTTGGAAAATTCATCCTTTCGAATGCTCTCGACAAAGACTGAGATAAAACTCGTCAGCTTAAAAATGCAATTTAAATGGGAGACAGCGTCTTTTATCGTGTCGACACTTAATTGCTCTCCTCGACATTTGACGTCAACTCGATCGGTTTGACGTAAAGTAAATAGAGCTTATGTCTTATGTATGCAATGTAATTTTCAATGTATTCTTCATTTGATGTCGAAAATAAATAAAAACAGATGTAGTATGCTGATATTAATCTTGATGTCGTCTTTGATGATTCAATTGGCATTCACTCTTGCCAAATAAAGATGCAGTTGATGTTGAGGGGTAAATATTTCCTTTGAGATGCACAATTCCTTTTCTGGCAGTGCATGATTGCTTGTGGGGCATGAATATCTTCCCGCGATGCGTAAATTTTGCGAGGGATGGAATCTTCTCGCGATGCATAAATTCCGCAAGGTATGAAATCTTCTTGCGATATGTAAACTTTTGCGAGGGATGAAATCTTCTCGCGATGTATAAATTCAGCAAGGTATGAAATCTTCTTGCGATATATAAACTTTTGCGAGGGATGGAATCTTCTCGCGATGCATAAAATTTTGCGAGGGATGAAATCTTCTCGCAATGCATAAATTCTGCAAGGAATGAAATCTTCTTGCGATATGTAAACTTTTGCGAGGAATGAAATATTCTCGCGATGTATAAATTCAGCAAGGTATGAAATCTTCTTGCTATGTATAAACGTTTGCGAGGGATAGAATCTTCTCGCGATGCATAAAATTTTGCGAGGGATGAAATCTTCTGAGATGCATGAATATTAACTCGCGATGCATGAATATTAATTCGCGATGCATGAATATTAACACGCGATGCATGAATATTAACTCGCGATGCATGATCTTCCGTAATGCATGAATATTGACTCGCGATGCATGATCTTCCGCAATGCATGAATATTGACTCGCGATGCATGATCTTTCGTGATGCATGAATATTGACTGTCGATGCATGATCTTCTGCGGGGCATGAATATCTTCCCGCAATGCACAAATTCCGCAAGGTATGAAATCTTCTTGCGATGCATAAATTTCTACGAGGTATGAAATCTTCTCGCGATGCATGAATATTAACTCGTGATGCATGAATATTAACTCGCGGTGCATGAATATTAATTCGCAATGCATGAATATTAACTCGCGATGCATGAATATTAACTCGCGATGTATGATCTTCCGTAATGCATGAATATTGACTCGCGATGCATGATCTTCCGCAATGCATGAATATTGACTCGCGATGCATGATCTTCCGCGATGCATGAATATTGACTCTCGATGCATGATCTTCTGCGGGGCATGAATATCTTCCCGCAATGCATAAATTCCGCAAGATATGAAATCTTCTTGCGATTCATAAATTTCTGCGAGGTATGAAATCTTCTCGCGATGCATGAATATTAACTCGCGATGCATGAATATTAATTCGCGATAAATGAATATTAACTCGCGATGCATGAATATTAACTTGCGATGCATGATTTTCCGTAATGCATGAATATTGACTCGCGATGCATGATCTTCCGCGATGCATGAATATTGAATCTCGATGCATGATCTTCTGCGGGGCATGAATATCTTCCCGCAATGCATAAATTCCGCAAGGTATGAAATCTTCTTGCGATGCATAAATTTCTGCGAGGTATGAAATCTTCTCGCGATGCATGAATATTAACTCGCGATGCATGAATATTAACTCGCGATGCATGAATATTGACTCGCGATGCATGAATATTAACTCGCGATGCAGGAATATTAACTCGTGATGCATGAATTAACTCGTGATGCAGAAATATTAACTCGCGATGCATGATCTAATGATTTTTCACTATTACAAGGTGGATGGCTCGATGATTGTCCAACTGTAACGAGGTGGATGGCTTGGGAATTATTTTGAAAGTTTCATCTCCCCAATGCTTTCCCCTGTTCATGTACTTGAAAAGAAACAATTAGCAGAAAAAATATCGCCTTAGCTAGCGACTTAGTCAAGAAACCTTAAGAAAAGATTCTTTAAAAGCGAATATGTACAAAAGCCTGACAACTTTAACACATGTGAGCAATCAACATTTTAGTCTTGACCCTTTTATGTTTGTTGTGACTCAAGTTTTATTAAGGATTTGTACGAGGAGCTGCTGGCTTGCCATCACAACGCTGAAGATTTGCACGTTGACGTTGAGCTTCAAGCGCTAAATGATCTTTGTAGTTGCTATCAAGCTTCTCGCAGTACTTATCAGAATTTTGAGGTCTTGCTCAAAAATTCTGTCCCAGTTAGAATTTTTGGCAAATCTCAAAATGATCTTCAATCTTGACTTGTTGGCGATAACACTTTTATTGTGAATTTTTGAGATATTTTTTAAAATTTTGTCCCAGTTTTTATTGTAAGGAGAAATAATAATCATACTGGGTATATGACCGAGCCGTCGTGGCGCCTACATATCATGTTGAGGCAGGAATCAGGTCAAATGTAGTTCCAATCATGTAGATGAAGAATACTGCAAAGAATCTGAAACAAGATCATCAGTAGAAAATGTACAATATGAACATGATGAAATAGGAAAATAATATTCCATGGGATATCCAAAGCCTAGAGATAAAAAAAAATGTCACATTTTGGAACGAACAATCCCATGAAATAAAATAGGACTCTCACACATACAAGATTAACTCGATGACACTTTTTACAATAAACAACTCAAAAGATAATTTTTATTTTATTTTATAAAATGGAAAGATTCTAAAAGATTTAAAAAAATATATATTAAAGAATGAGTGTTTTCTCACTTTTTTTTTCTTTTCTTTTAGAAAAATAAAGAATGTGATGAGACAGTCAAATCTTGACTACAATTGGTACCAACAGTTAGGATTGCAGGCAAATCTCTCATTTTCTTCTTCTTTTTTTTTTTAATTAAGATTGAATTCAATGTAATTCCTACAGATTCAAGTGGTACCTCAAACATATTTAAGGATCAACAAGATTCGTTCATCTTACTTCAAACACAGGTTTTGAATTATACCAATCCTCACGTTTCAAGTGCCCTCACGAAAAAGACTTGTCCTATTTCGCACATATTTGAAACATTTGATTTTAGGACATTTTCCAAAGTGCACTCACATTCACAAGAATGTTCAATGCGTACAACTGTGATACCATATGCTTGGCCCTTATGTAAATTTCCACTAATGTGAGAATGTTTGGAAGGAGATCATGTAGGGCTTGTTTGGCTTGCAAAGTAGGCTTAGGGATGGGTAGGATATTTATTTGGGATAAAAGTGACTTAATTCCTCCTTGAGCGTCACACAGAATTTGTGCTCTTAATGATTGGTACGTCTTTGGCGTCAGATCCTCTTCATTGTTACCCCCTTTCGACTTCTTTTGAATTCTCATCTTTTGGATTTTTTCTCTTCTTCTTTTTTTTTCACCTCCTTTGTTTCGACTTCTTTTGAGTTCTCATTTTTTGGAGCTTTTCCCTTCTTCTTTTCACTTTTTTTTTCACCCCCTTTGTTTTGACTTCTTGTGAGTCCTTATTTCTTGGAGCTTTTCTTTTATTTCACTCCTTTCTTATAAATTATTCTCCCTTTTTTGTTGGAGTATTTTCCTTCCCACCTTTAATTGATCTTGTAAGAGTATTTTTGTCTTTCTTTATTTCTTTCATCTTTTCTTTCTTTATTTCTTTTTTTTAGAAGTCTTTTGCTTCCTTGACTGTGGGAGACTCGATATGTTTGCTTTTGTAAATTTCAAATATGGATCTTCTCTTATAATTTGCACATTCTTGGTGCACTCAAGAAGTTTGGGCCAGGAGAGGATAGTGCATGTAAGCACTCCAAAGGGTAGTGGTTAAGATGTGGTTGTCCAAAGAAAGGTTTCAGGCTCAAAGTGAAAAAACTAGGGATAAATGTAATTTGGTAGGCTTTGAAAAGCACAATCGGGCCAAAAAGGCCTACAATCCTTTCTCAAACCAAACATACTCAGAATTTCGCCTCGAAAGACATTCAGGTCAAGTTCTAGATCGACAGTGTAACACAATTGAACTTTGATCAAAAGCTCACCACAGAATGCACATGAAACAAAAGGTTAGTTTTATTCTTATCTTGATTGCATGCAAGAGAATTTTCAAGCATCACAAAAGATAAGAGGTATCACGAGAATATATAGTTCACCGCAAAATCAGTCTTTTCCTTCATATCGAATATATTTACATTCCTTTAACTACATAGGTCCCGATCGAGCTGAAGACATGACTCTTACATTATGTACAAGCTATTTTATTTTTTGAAAGAATGATTACCGAACCCGAGAAGGAATGCCTACGTATCTCATTAAGATGAGAATCAGGTGTGCGTAGTTCATGCAGATATGACTTGGAAAATATGCACAAACTATTTTTTTTATTTTTTTTTTTACCTTTGGAGAAGCTAATACCGAACCCAAGAAGGGTTGCCTACGTATCTCATTAAAATGAGAATCAGATACGCGTAGTTCGTCCATCTAATTGCCTACGTATCTCATTAAAATGAGAATCAGATACGCGTAGTTCGTCCATCTAAGGCATATAATAATTTAAAGATTTAGACAACTCAAAGAAATTCCTAGGTCTAGGCCTACGTTTTTTTTTTTTTTTTTTTTTTTTTTCGCACCAATATGTTTTATAGCCTCTTAATCGTCAATATTTATACTGTTTGTTGAATGTAACCTACGAATTTGTACAGTAATAATTTGTTGTACTCTTTTTGGATGTTTTCTTGGATCTTTGTCTCTTCCCAATTTTCACGAGATCCAGACATTGTTATGACCATCCTCGACTGATGTCGGGGACGGTATTCCTACAAAAATATGAGAAATATGTGAGAGCAGGAACATCATGCAAAATAATAATAAAAATAAATGGATGCGACCTCATAGTCAAATACTCCCCTGATTTATCATTTTGACTTAATATTAATGTCTTGTGAAATACAAGGACTCAAATTTTGCTAATCCTCTTGTCTCTTGCGACTTCAGAAAAATAATAATTTCTGAATCCGAACATAAATCAATTTTTCGCTGTGAAGAAGAACAACTCAAAATGTAAGAGTGTTAGTTCCTGTACATAATGGATAATGCAAAATATCACACAAATAATGAATTAAACACATAAAAACTATTTTAATTAAAGACAAACTGAAATATATCACATATCATACAAACAATTATTGCGAGTCCTATACAAATATGTGACCCTTTTATGCCTAGGGTAGGCCTATCGATTTGAAGGATGTATTACGCCCTTTGAAAACTTTCCATTGTCCCCCAAAACACTTAGTACAATTTTATGAATAAATGAAATAGAATTATGAAGTTAGGGGAAAAAGAAAGAAGGAAAAAATTACAAATATTCAATCCCACATAGAGGTACCATCCTATTCTAAGCCTTTGCGGAAGGGTCTTCCTCTTAAAATTCTTGTCATCTCCGATTGCCAACACTTTTGGATGGAATGATAGTTTCTGAAAACTCGAGTTTGACAAAAGTAAACTATTAAATAACCTTCTAATTCAGATGGACAGTGGTTTGTCAAACGACATATACATCCTTCAAATTACACACAATTATGATCGTCCTTTTAGGCTAGAGGCCATTATGGACTCAAGGTGGTCTTTCTAATGGACTCAACACGTCTTGGTTGTTGAGTCATCTTAGGCTGATGCTTAAATTTGGATTTGGCTCGGCTCTACGCTAGTTTACTAGGAGTGGGTTGTATTTAGAGTGGAAAAGGTAACCTAAACGGACTACTTGGGTTGGGACAGTTAACGATCGTTGACTATCAAGTAGCCAACTACACTCGTCAGGGTGCCCCGATAAAATTTTTGGTTAATGAACGACTGCGAACCCGCATAATCGTCCTTTAGTGGAAATGAAATAACTGTCGTTTGACAGAAAATATTATGCCATGAATGCAATGATAATATACACACAATAAAATAAATAATGAATAAATGCAATATACAAATAATCAGCGAAATATAAAAATACAAGGTATAACATAATAATAAAACAAAAATTTCCTCAATTTGAAAAAAAAAAATCATATTGGTTAAAACCTCTATAGTCCCCACCGAAGTCGACATTCTATTTACATCCCCACTCTATTCAAATAGGGCGAAACGTCGCGGCAACTCGAAAATAATGAATTTATTCAATTTTAAAAGAGTTTTAAAATAAACGAGTTTTAAAAAGAGTTGCCACCTAATTTTAGGAAAAAACTAGGAAAACCATTTTGTGATCTACGAAACCAATTTGATTCTAGGTAAGGGATTCAAATTATTCGGATGGGAAGGGGTTAGGCATCCTTCGGAATCCACAAATGTGGGTCCCGACTGAATTCACTTTTTTTTCAAATTGAGGAAGAATATAAAATAATGTACAAGTATAATAAACATTCAATATGCACAAATAATAAAATAAAAAATATAAGAAACGGTCTAAATTTTGCCTAACGTTAATATATACAAAATAATGAATAAAAAGTATGATTCGAACTACATTCGAATAATTTCAAGGAGAAACACCTCCGGGTACCTGTAAACATACTTAGTAAAAGTGTTAGTAATAAATAAATATGAATAAAATTGAATATATATGAAATAATAACTTAAAAATAAAAACCCTTCTTATTAACATTGGAGGCTTGGAAATCGACGGTAATTTCTTCATTGGCCAATTTCAACATATAAAATATATAAACTTAAAATTAGATTTCCGTCTTTTAAAATGGAAAGGCCTCTAAACCCGACGGATAGCTTTTTCATTGGCCAGATTTAACTGTATTTAAAGTTAGCAACAAGAAGATTAACAAAATAATTTTAAGGAAATATTTAAAGATAGAATAAAACAATACATGATAAGAGATAGTCAAATACATAACGAGGGAATCAACCGAAAACTTATTTGAGAATTAAAACTTTAGTAGATCAATAAGTAAGTAAATAACAGTGGAAAAAATATAATGTAATCAATGACAATTATCATAATGACACATGAATAAACTAAGAATGATATCACAGTTGATTTTTTTTTTTTTATATTAGCCACTAAACATTTTAATTTACTAAAAAAAATAGGCGCCCTTAAAGTTAAAACAAACAGCAAATCAATATAATATTGGTGAATAAACAATCAAAGAGAAATAACACAATAAAAAATATCAACACAATCAATTGGGGAAGAAAAATTTATCAAAAATAAATAAATAAATGAAATGAAAATAACATTCACCGGATTTTGAACCCCTTAATCAACAAATTATGTATAACATTAATGTAAATAAAAAATAACGACAAAAACAGTAATAACAATCAACAAATAATAAGAAATAGAAAAAATAAGCACTGCCTAGCTCATTTGATGATTTAGATAATGGTAACATAAAAAATATATATATAATAAAATAATAATGAATAAAGTTAAATACACTAAATGCAACCAACCAAGATTAAAGCACTATAAACATACATTATTATTTTTACAACAAAAGTAGTAATAATGAATAACAAAATAACAATAACCAATCAGGATCCCAACAATCAGTCACCTTCAAAATAATAAAATAACGGTAACACTAAATAAGCACAACGAATCAAACAAAATAAAAAATCACAAAAATCTAAATGTAACATCCAATCAACTGATATTTTGAACAAGAAATGGCGTAACAATATAAATAAATTGTACTAAAAAAATTAAGGTTACCAGAGTTCTGTGTTTTCCGGCCAGATCTGGCGATTCAACCATGAATGAGAGCGGAGTTTGCATTGCTGGTTTGAGTGGAGAAAGCTTGAGCTTGGGTTTTGGTCACTGGAACTGAAGCTTCGAGTTTTGTTTACCGTCGTTCCGGCGTGGTCGGCGATAGCTGGAGCTTGGAGCTTCGAGCTTGCTGGTTCGCATGAAAGCTGCAACAACAACCAAAAATAAATCGTGAAAGGTAAAGGAGAGGGGTCTGGTTCGTCGGAGTTTTGTGAGTGTGGTACTTCGCCGGAGAAAATGGTGTGTGTTTGGGGTCGGAAAAATGGAGAGAATTGGGGGATGTTGGTCTAGGAGAGTTGCTGCCATCAGTAGCGAATAGGAGAGGTGTTGGGGTTGGAGAAGAAAGGGAAAATGAGGGGGGGTTTGTTTTTCCAGCTGGGTATGGGGTGGTTTATTCAACAAGGATGGTGATTTGGAGGTGGTGCTCCCTGGCGTGGCTGCGTTATTCATTGTTTCCGCTCAGTTCACTAGCATTTGGGGACTGCCTTGTAGGCAGTAAAGATGAAAAAGGAAGACATGTTGCTGGGTGGTGGCGGCTGGAAATGAGGATGGAAGAAAAGTCCTAAACCCTAAAAAATATTATCCACCCCCCTCCATATTTTGACCTAGTTAATAACATTAATAAGAAAACACAAAATGGGCTCAAATGATGGGCTTAGTATTGTGGCCCAAAATTATCTCAATAGAATCCCTAAAAAAAAATTGTATTTGACTAAATTTTAGACTGTGCTGAATTCAACATAAATATTAACAAATGTAACAAATAAAATGAATTTTGAAATAATATAATGAATGTAACTAATGACATGTGAAATGCAATTTTAAAAATTAACTAACAAAACATCCTAAATTTTGATAAATAAATATAGTTATCAATAAACTTATTTAAAATTATATAAAAAAAATTATTCTAAGCTATTAAATAAATAAAACTTCAAAATTACGAATTTTTAAAATGTTAGGCCAAAATTGGGTGTCAACAAGGAGGAATCTCCTCATTCACATCATTCTCCTCAACCCTCCTAGCCGGTGTCCTCCTCGTATTGATCTTCTATAACATAAGGAAAACCATAAGAAAAGAGAACTCGTAACATCTAAATCTCTACGGCACGACATAGGAGTAGAAAAGAAGGGAAACTCTATCGTCCTATAGCCTCTCGCCCATAGGTGGGTCGTGACTCACACCGATGAACGGGACTCTACTAGACGTGACTTGATGAGACTTTTTGATTTCTAATATCACTTTCATAACCTATGCTATGATACCACGTTTTTCACATCTCAAGCGTACACCCTAGAATATAGGGAACTATTGGAGTGCTGCACGGCGTTTTTGACCTCTCGGAGGTCTTGTACAAGCTCTTTCTGTATCATTCATCGCATATACATATATGAAAACTAGTGCGGAATAAAAATATTTCACAACATTCTAATAGTCTTTTAAAATATCTTTCATATAAACCAAAGGAAATACTAAGTCTCAAATCATCAAATCTTAGACACAAGAATACTTGGGACACGGCCCGACAATGAAATATAGTACTAAAAGTCTATTATAATGCTTTAATAAGAGAAACTCTAAGATAGTGATGCCCTCGACTCAAATGAGGACATACTTTAACCTTGCTTGAAAGATCCTATAATCCAAGTTTCGCTCCCAAAAGCACATTCACCTATGAATCACTTTAGAGATAGATAAAAGCATGGAATTAGTACAAACACATGTACTAAGTATGGCTTAATGCATAAAAATCATGATCGTACATTTAATGAAAATATGCTCTTTTGATTAAAACATCATAGTATAAGCATAAGAACAACATTTAACACTTATAAACACATAAGATAACACATACATTTATTCACATTTTAAGGAATGTTACAGTGAACTACTTCCACTTACAGTGAACTAGACCAATGTTACAGTGAATTACTTCAATGTTACAGTGAACCCAATTAGCATGTAAGTCTCTTACTAAAAACTATCCTAAGACTCACTTAAGTAAGACAAAGAGAGATCTCCCATACACCCTCTATAAGAACACCTAAATGATACTTGGTACTACCTATAATGAGATAAACACACTTACAATACACCAAACACATAACATAGAATATGACATTCTCCTCACCAAGGTTACCAAAAGACTTACTTAAATAATTGTAGAAGAGAACGCCCATACACCCTCTTCAAGATTACCTAAATAATTCTTAAGACATCCTAATATTAGATCATGTCTAAGGTATCAACCAACTTTCCTATCTAGAGTCCTTCTTCAACAATTCCCTAGGTAAGACATGAAGAGACCATCCTTTATGACCCCTTCATACTTTAACTAGACAATCCTTAAAGTTACTCTAGACTAGGTGCTCATTCATTTACATGCTTACTAATTAAGTCATTACTTCATTAGTTCATTAAGAGACATTATCACATAACGACATTCATGTAATTGTCTTGGAGAAGACCTAGGGACTCAGTCACTAATATCTTCAAAGCCTATTGTGCAATGTCTAGATAGTGTCTCATACCACAACCTAAACTTCATAGAACTTCTCCGACACTAGTGGGTACTCCATATGATGAGAATAGGAAATAACTGATATAGACCATGGTAGCAAAGCATGGAATCCGAAGTTATAACATACTCTGATAAGGGTGTTCTACTTGCCAATGGTAGAACTTGGACACATCCCATGTAGGCACATGGTTAAGGAATATGAAGGGTTTATTTGCACTCTAGCCTCATTCTTAACTAGAGCTACTTCCATTACCATACTCACTCGGTGCTAGCCTTTGTTCTCATAGAGTAATTCACATAAAAGATCACATGACGAGGTTCCATATCTAGTTCATGACCCAATCACATTCACCTTACCAAAGAGGTCCCCTAGGGTTGCCTTTCAATAGTTAAGAGGATAGCTTAATGACTTTCCTAAGGATGATTTCATGACATTCCAGCCAACCAACCATAAATCCACCATTCACATAAGAAGGATACCATTACGGCATTCAACTTTAAGGATATCATAACCTAACATCTAGGATGAAGGTACCACATAATTTGACCTTCTCACTATGTTGAAGGCCACGTATCATTCATACATAAAAGACTAAGAGACTTTATCATCCTAAGTCAACAATCTCATATTCACAATTTACATGTATCAAGTAAGGGACACAAATCTACCAAACAAGACATATCAATATTTCACTTTATCACATATAGCACATTACTAAAGAAGCACATAGGCAAAACCAAGTCAACTATAGGTCATACTACTATAGAATCATCAATATAGCAATCATAAGGCTCATATAACCAAGTAGGAAGAATCATGCATCAACTCTAAGAGTACACACATAAGGCCACATTCATAGTCTAACATGATCACCTAACAACATCAATAGAAGAACACATGCTATCACCTTAATCACAAGTAAATAGATATGATCATACTTCACATAAGTCAACTACATCAATCATCATAATATATCAAGTAGTTTTGCCGACAAGGCCATGATCATCATAATACATAAAGTAACGCCGACGAGGCCACATAATTCACAAGTAAAACACATAGCATCGCCACCATAAGTGGACCATTTCAATCACAATATAATTCAAGATCTACATTACATAAAATAAAGAGAATTAGGGCAGCGTACCACCAATCCATTCTCACCACTTCAATCCATAGCTAAATCTTCCAATTCAATACCAAAAGGCCCTTACCCATGGCCATGATCATCAATTCAATACAAAAATCACAATAATCTATGAATCTAGATCAATTAAATATATATTTATTAATCTAAGACAGCCTATACATTAATCCAAGACAATTCTTACATCATTCAATATCCCATAGAAAACTACACTAGAATTCATAAGAATTAAGACAAGATCATAACATCCATAATATACCCAATTTGAAGAGATAATATTTTTCATGGGTTCATGAATATTTTAGGTTAGAATCACCTAATTAACATCAATTCAATTAATATTCAATTAAAACGTTTTATGCAATAACCCATGGCTAGATCACAAAATTGGACAAGTTCATCTTTAGAAGACTTCAGAAAATCACTTTGAAGTTTGGATCCTTGATTAAGAGAGTTTCAAGGATGAATAAATCAAACCTCTCTGATATTAATCCACAAAATTGATGAAGAATCACCAATACAAACTCTAATCCAAGCTCTTCCTTGAGTTTTGGCTCCAATGGAGTTCTAGAGAATTTCTTATAGAATTTGGGTTTTGATTTTGAAGAATGAATTCCTCTAGGTGTTTAGGACTTATAAATCCACTTAAAATACCTAATATACTCCTAAGTAACCTCGCATTCAGTTATTTGGACGCTGGGTGAATTTACCAATTCACTCTTGCATTTAAGAGTGAGATGCGCAGTTGGAGACACCATCAACGGACCGTCTCCCAACCATCGGACCGTCCTTTTGGTCCGTGGTTTGGGTTAGAGACTGGTCCTTGGAATATATTAGTCCCACGCCTAAGTCCTTACCAACGACCTCCACCTACGGGGCGTCGACCAGGCTACGGGCCGTCGATTGCCATCCGTAGGTGGGATTGCTTTTGGCAGTTTTGGCCACCAACATGGGTGTTTCCTCAAGGACCCTTGTTGGTCCTTGGGGATGTTTTTCCGGACGTTTCTAGGACCTCCCATATCAATTTCATCCAAAACGAACACATAAAACTTGACGAATCATACTAAGATACACAAAGTCATTTCAAGGCAACCCTTTCGAACGTCATGGACGTTCTTGGACGTTTGAACTCCAAACATCAAGAAACTTTACACACTTCCTATAAACACTATATTAACTCATATAAGTACCTCATAAGCTAATTACACACACATATGAGCACATAAACACACATGAGGCACATAGGTGACT
Organism: Solanum lycopersicoides; assembly: GCA_022817965.1. NCBI lineage: Eukaryota > Viridiplantae > Streptophyta > Magnoliopsida > Solanales > Solanaceae > Solanum > Solanum lycopersicoides. Next base: position 44,802,565 of record CM040625.1, on the reverse strand, counting down.
AGTCATCGAACGTCTTGGTCGTCCCTTGACGTTTGACTTCCAATTCACCTAAATCATTAGACACTGGCTCATTACCACATTATAAAACATTTTAGGACCTTATACTCTCATGAAAAACATGTTAGGATCTAGATTTACCTAAGTCATTTTAGAGGTGTCACAAACGTTCTTGGACGTTTGACCTCCAAACTTCACCAAACTTTAGGCACTGCCTCTTACCGTCATTATAGACCATTTTAGGACTTTAGAACCTCATGACACATGCGTTAGTATCTAGCTTCACCTAAGTCATTTTAGAGGTGTTACATTCTCCCCCACTTGGACAACATTTATCCTCGAATGGCACTTGCTTCGTTTTAGGCACTTTCAAGAGATGATTAACTCAAGACTAGAAGCACATAAACATACCATACAATACACAATAAATCATTTATTAGGAACACCAATTTCATATAATCAAGAGACTCAAAACACAACAAGAAAATAGAACTAATCAATGACTCATCATGCAATAAAACTCGCATTCTTCACTTCATATAGGAGGAACACCTTTTCCACACATTACCATGCTCATATACATCAGTTATACACAAATTATAATCATTTTCAACAAAAACACAATTTAGTCAAAATTCTAAATAATTTCATAGTGAGTTGTCAACATTACAGTGAACTATGCTCCAATTTTTCAAAAATTCACTCTTAAGCAATTTCTTATGAAAATATGACAACATGAGAGATAAAACCATATAAACTCAATTTACAACATAATCATAATTCTATGGAGTGCACAATGCAAGGAATAAATGAAATTCAATTTCAACAAGACTCCTAAACACAATGCAACATGCAACATGCTACTATGACGTTCTATCTCTCAAGCTTGAATAGAATAGAAGAGAAGAGACAACAAATCACAATCTACTACTCACCATACTCCCCCCACTTAGAAGGAACTCATAACAACTAAAGAGAGAAGCTATAACTTACCAACATCATCATCATCATCCGAAATTGTTCCTTTAGCCCGGAGGGCATAGAAGTGATTCTTTCTTGGAACATCATCATCCTGAACACTTGCAGGAACTTGCTTAGCTTCCTTTCCTCTAACCACAATAGAAGGACAATCCTTCACCTTATGTCCATCCTTACCACAACTAAAGCAACCATTGGTATCGGCTAAACACTTCCCAAAGTGTTTCTTCCCACAAGTGACACAAGTAGGTTTATCACCTTGAGAACCACTACCCCTCTCAAATTTGACCTTAGGAGCACTAGGTCCATCTTGGTTTGGATCCCTCTTCTTAAACCTAGGTTGGTTTTTATCATTAGATCCACCCCTCTTCAAATTCCTTGAGATCATACTTAGTTTGGATTTCTCAATGGATTGAGAATACACCATAAGCCTAGACAAATTCATGTCACTATGGAGTATGGTCGTACGTCACTCTTCTTTCACAAGGTCGGCAACACCGTTCAGAAACCTACTAATCTCATTCGTGGGTTAGACATCAAGGATAGAGCATACCTAGACAACATAGTAAACTTCAAAGAATACTTGTCAACACTCATATTACCTTGCTTAAGGTTAATGAACTCTTCAAACTTCACCTCCCTCCTCTCACGGGGAAAGTACTTTTCTAAGAAAACCTCCTTAAACTCTTCCCACTCTATGGGACCCACTCAACCGACCTATTATCTTTCCATTGAGTGTACCTTATTTGAGCAACATCCCTAAATTGGTATGAAGCTAACTCCGCCTTCTCCCTAGTAGTCACTCCCATGGCACTCAACACCTTATACATACCATCAAGAAACTCTAGGGGATCCTCTCCCGCCTTAGAGCAACAAAGGTAGGAGGATTCATCGTCACAAAGTCCCTCATTCTAGAGGTCATATTACTCTCCAAAGAATTCATCCTAGGCCCGACATCTCTAGTCACGTGAGTAGTCATATCTTAGGCTAGGGCAAGTAAAGAATCCCTAATCTCCCCATTAGTCATGTCTGGAGGAACCACCGGAACCTCATCTCCTTGACCCCCATTAGGAACTTGAGCACCTTGAGCACCTTTTGGAACTTGTCCATCTTGTAGAACTTGCTCAACTTGGGGAGGAACTCCCTCATTCACCCTCTCCTCTTCAACTCTTCTAGCGGTCATCCTTTTAGTAGTCATCTTCTATAAACACAAGGAAAAACCATAAGAAAGGACACTCATAACTTTTTACTCTTTCGAACAACACAATAGTAGAAAAGAAGGGAAACTCTATCGTATTATAGCCTCCCGTTCATGGATTTGTCGCAACTCACACCAATGAAAAAGACTCTACTAGATGTGGCTTTTTGAGACTTTTCGATTCCTAAAACTACTTCATAACTTTATGCTCTGATACCAAGTTTTTCACGACCCGAGAACACACCCTAGAAGATAAGGCATTCTCGAATCGTGGCATGGTATACTTGACCTCTCGGAGGTCTTGTACAAGCCCTTAGACATTATTCATTGAATACATGTATGAAAAGTAATCCGGAATTAAAACTTTTCACACAAATAATAGTTCATAACATCTTTCATATAAAACAATAGAAAACACTAAGTCACATCAAATGCCAATCATAGACTCAAAATACTTGGGACACGGCCCATACAATCTAACATAGAAAACTAATGTCTATTACAATACTTTCAATAAAAGAAGTTTAAAGACGATAATGTCCTCGAATAGAGTGAGGACATACCCCAACTTTGCTTGAACGAGTACTAGATTCCATGTTTTCTTCAAGACACCTCTCACTTGCTAGCCACACCTTTAGATATAGACAAAAAGTATGGAATTAGAACAATGCATGTACTAAGTATGGCATAATGAATAAAATCATGAGAAACGGACATGTATAAGAAACATGCTCTTTTTTATTAAAACTTTATAGTATAATCATAATGAACACATTTAAACACCAAACATCACAATTAGAACACATTCCAACTTATATCCAATTTATATGAAATTACAGTAAACATACAGTGATCTCACAGTAACTTTACATTGAACTAAAAGACTTACAAGCCTCCCATTTAAGGTTATCCTATGACTCACTTAAGTATGACAAGAAGAGACCGCCCATACACCATCTTCAAGTCTACCTAAGCAACCCTCAAAGCTTCCCTAGATAAGTATACATCCATTCAACCTTCATTAACTAAAGCCATAATCATCATTAAGTCAATTAGAGTTCATTTAAGCATTTAGGGGACTTCATATAATGGTCTTGGAAAAGACCTAGGGAACTCATAAAATAACATCTTCAAAGATTAATCATGCAATGTCTAGATAGCGTCTCATACCACTACCTAAACTTCATAGAACATCTCCAACACTAGTAGGTGTCTCATATGATGAGAGTAGGCAATAACCGACATAGACCATACTAGCTAGGAATGGAATCCGGGAGTCATGAACCTAATCCAATGGAGGGTGTTCTACTTGCCAATGGTAGAACTAGGATACATCTCGTGTAGGCACATGGTTAAGGAATATCAAGGGATTCTTTGTACTCTAGCCTCCTTCTTAGCTAGAGATACTACCCAAGCATACTCTCTCGGTGCTAGCCTTTGTTCTCATAGAGTAATTGAATAAAGGAATGTATGAAGAGGTCCCATATCTTGTTCATAACCAAATCATAACATACCCTACCAAAGAGGGTCCCCATAGGGCTGCCTACAATGGCGAAGAGGATAGCTCATTGACTTTTCTAAGAATGATTTCATGTTGTTCCAGCCAAATCAACCCTAAGTCCATCACTCACCCAAGAAGGATACCATTACAGCTTTCTACTTCAAGGATATCTTAACCTTCCTTCTTACAAGGTTTCACATAATGTCCTTCTTTTCTATATTTAAGATCATATTTCATTCATTCATATACTTTCATGACAAAGGTGTTTTAGCCTACTAAGTCAAGGTTTCATATTCACATTCTTCATGTATCAAAGTAAGGGACAAGAGTCTACCAAAACAAGACACACTTCATTATCATCTTAACACATGTACAATATCATTAAAGTAGCATATAGGGTCAACTAGGCATACTCACAAGTCACCCTAAACAATAATATAAGACATCAATATAACCTAGCTCAATACTCATATAGCCAATTAAGAAGGTTCACCCTTCAATAGCATGCATTCACACATATGGCATCCCTATAGCCTATTATGATCATATATATTCAACTAAGAGAATCCATACTTCACTTCATAGATACACAAAATTAATATAATCCTTCACAATGATCACATAACCAAGTCATAACATGATAACAACATAATACATAAAGTAATGCCGACAAGGCCACATCATTCACAAGTATAACACATGAGCACCGCCACCATAAGTTGACAATACCAATCATAATCATCATAATTCAAGACCTTTACTACATAATATAGAGAGTTAGGGCAGCATACCACCAATCCACTCTCACCACTTCAATCATAGCCAATTCAACCAACTCAATACTCAAAGGCTCTTACCAATAGTCATGATCATCAATTCAATACAATAATCTCAATATACAATGAATCCAAAGTAATACAATATGATTTCATCAATTTAGGAAAGCCTACATACAATTCTAACATAATTCTTTCATAATTCAATAACCCAAAGTAAACTACACATGCATTCAATAGTATAGAGACATGATCAAATCACCCATAATATAGTCAAAACTAGGATTGCTGATTTGCATGGGTTAATAGAGTTCTTAGGTTAAAACCATCAAATTAACATCAATTCAATCGTAATACAATAATTCAAAACGTTTTATGCAAGAACCCATGGGTAGATCACAAGTTAGAAGTTCATCTTTTTAGAAAGCTTTAGAAAATCACTTTGAAGGTTGGGTACTTGAAGAAAAGAGATTCAAGGATGAAGGTCATACCTTAATTGATTCTAATCCACGAAAACTGAGAAGAATTCATGGAGAAACAAATCTTCAATCTACAATCTCCCTTCAAGCTTCAATGGGGTTCTAGATAGTTCTTTAGGGGTTTAGGTTTTGATTTTTGATTAAGACTTAAATAGGGGTTCTAGAATTATAAAGCTATTTAAAATACCTAAAATAACCTTAAAAACCCGTCCAACTCATGTTAGGAAAGCTAGGTGAAATACCTAAATTAGCCTTGGGCTAGCCGATATGCTGCAGGAAATTGCAGACCTCATCAACGGCCACCCATCGACGCCCCGTAGCCAAACCAACGGACCGTCCTGTTGGTCCGTGGTTTGGGTCAGAGGCTGGCCAAATGGTAGAACAAGCTCCCACGCCTAACTTTCCACCTACGCCACCATCGACGGGGTTTTGACCATCATACTGGGCGTTGATTGCCTCCATCGTTTGGGGTTGGTTTTGACAGCTTTTGGCTCTTGAGTTGGGTCCTCCTCAAGGATCCTTTGGTTGGTACATGGGGAGTTTTTCACCGACGTTTCCAACTCAAATATACTCGTACACATGTTAAGGGCTCCTCACATCAATTTCATAAAACTTGATGAAACACACTAAGGCACACAAGGACGTTTCAAGGCAAACCTTTCGAACGTCATGGACGTTCTTGAACGTTTGATCTCCAAACTTCACCAAACTTTAGACACTGCCTCTTAACATCATTATAAACCATTTTAGAACTTTAGAATCTCATGATACACGCGTTAGGCCTTAGTTTTACCTAAGTCGTTTTAGAGGTGTTACAACATGCTTCATGACATTTTGATAAAAACTTTCATAATAAGAGTTTAAGAGACATAGTACAATTCAATAATCACATATAGAGCATAATCCATATAACAACAATCACATGGACATATTCACATAGACCCCCTACCAAAGTTTATCCTTAGACTCACTTGGGTAAGACAAGAAGAGACTGACCACACACCCTCTTCAAGCACACCTAAGTAATCCTTAAGACTACCTAAAGTTAAGTTTTTCCATTTCATCACATATCACATAATCCATATTCAATAAGATAAGTCTTTACACTCATTTAGACTCTCTACCTAAGGTTACTCTAAGACTCACCTAAGTAAGAAATAAAGAGATCGCACATACACCCTCTACAAGCCTACCTAAGCAATCCTCAAAGCTACCCTAGATAAGAACCTTTCTATTCAACATACTTCATTAAGAGAACCATATTCAATTTGAGTACTGTTTTGAGAGACAATCATACATTTAGAAGACTTCATATAATGGTCTTGGAAAAGACCTAGGTAAACCACATCATAGCATCTTCACAGCCTACTCGTTCCATGTCTAGATAGTGTCCCATTCCACTACTGAAACGTTATAGAACTTCTCCAATACTAGAATGCATCCCACATGATGAGAATAGGCATTAACCGACATACACCATACTATCTTGGTATGGAATCCGGTGTCATAAGATCCCACACCGTGGAAGTTGTTCTACTTGCCAAAGGTAGAACTAAGACTAATCACATGTTAGCACATGGTTCAAGGATATCAAGGGCTTTTTTGTACTCTAGTCTCATACTCAAGTAGAGATACTACTGCAAGCATGTACACTCGGTGCTTTGCCTTAGTTCTCATAGAGTAAGTTCATTCACATAGAGGTATATGAGAAGGTACCTTTGCTTAGTGCTACCAACTCATAATACCCCCACCAAGACTGGGTCCACTAGGGCTGTCAGTCAAGGTCTATAAGGATAGCTCATTTTTGTGACCTCCTTAGAGATGGTTTCATGCCGTTCCAGTCAACCTATCCCTTAGTCCATCATTTACACAAGAGGATATCATTACGGCTTTCAACTTCAAGGATATCATAACCTTCTTTCTATATTGAAGGTTCCAAGTCATTGACCTTCTTTACTTGTTCAAGTTCTTATATCAATCATTCATACACATGCATGACAAGGGTGCTTAAGCCTACCAAGTCAAGAGATTACATATACACATATCTTTCATGCATCAAGAAGAGGGACTTAGGTCTAACATATCAAGACACAATATTCCTCATATCACATAGTCATTATCATTCAAGTACCAAGTAGGAACACTAAGTCTACAACACAAGATACCCTACTACACTTCTAGAAACTCATCATAGTCTACCACAGTCACATATAATCATTTAGAAGACAACATGCTTTGACCTCACACCTTCATGTACAACATCATCATATACCATCACTTTAAGAAGAATCATAACACAATCACTCATACAAGATCACATAAGCATTACAAGAGTACTTCACTTTATATCTTCACATTATACAAGATTACACATATACCTTCATGTAAGCCCTAACATGATACTACTACAATTTACATAATAATTCCGTCAAGGCCATGATCATCACATAATCAACACATAAGCACTGCCACCATTAGTGGACCATACACATCAATAGAAATTCTATATCAGTTCTACACAATATAGAAGAATTAGGTCACCTTACCACTTTCAATCATCAACATCACCATTCCTTAGCCTTTTCAATCAATTCACTATCACAGAGGCTCTTACCAATAGCCATATACACAATTCTAAGCCAACAATCAAACCATATAATTTAACCAACAATATACAATATTAATATCATCAAATTAAGTCAACCTGTGAAATTCTATCATGATCAATACATAGTTCAAAAGCCCAATACAATCTACACGTGAATTCACTAAAATCAAGTCATGATCAATTCACCCATATTAGGGCCAAATTTAGAGATTTGAGAAGGTCAAGGTTTCATTATATTTCATTGAAAAACATCAATTATACATCAATAACATAATATCTCATTGTTTGAAAACCTTTCATGCAAGAACCCATGACTTAGAGTAGAAATTGGATTTTTTCATAAACTTTGAAATCACGTTGATATTGTCTCTAAGGTGATAGGAAGCCTTAGATAAAGAAATCTCATATCTTATAGAATAAAATCCCATGAAATTGTGGAAAAAAACTTGGAAAATATGTCCTCTTCCTTGGAGCTTCAAAGTTTCATCAATGGAGGCTTTGGAGAAAAGGAATGGAGAGGTTTTCTTTTGAATTGAAGGTTTTTCTTAATTGGTAACTTTGTGGGGTTTAAAAAGACTCTACAACCATCAACAATTGATCCCCAAAATACCAAAAAGACCCCTGCACTTAATGTATCTTTTAACCAATTCAAATTTTACTTAAAAACGACGCGACCAAATCAGGGAAGTCACTGCGCGTCGCAGGGTCACCATAGATTCTTGATTCTGAAATTTTATTTGGGAAACAATGGTTTTTGTTGGCCCCGCATTGCAGAGAAAAAATTTCCCTTTGAGTACTGCAGGCGCGATGCGCAGCCAATGCCAAATCTTGGCTACCTCGGCAGCTTTCTTGGCCCATGTTTGGGTCCTCCTCAAGGACCCTTTAGCTGATCCTTGTTGTGTCGTTCTTGAACGTTTTAAACCTAGATATGTTCCTCTAGGTTCTAGGGTCATCCCAACTTATTTTAGACTCTAAACAATACCTTAAAACATGCACAACATAAAAGGGCACACTAGAACACATGCAAGCACATAAGGGACTAGACGTCGAAAGTCTTGATTGTTCCTTGACGTTTGACTTCAAACACAACAGAACTGATTTCAAAAATCCTTTACACATTAAATTAACTAATTAGAAGACCTTAAAGCACTAATGAAGCTCTAGATCAACCTAGTTCATTATGAGGGTCGTTACATTCTCCCCCACTTAAGAACATTCGTTCTCGAATGACACTTCACACTCAAAGGGATCTCGACCAATTAAACAAACAGCCCGCATTCAAGTATACAATATTATAAACCATACACATAGCCAGGAGGAACATCACTCCACATAAAAAGGCATCTAACAACTTCATGAAATTCAAGCAAGTAAACCTACATCTACCAACTCCTTATGCATTATTCTTTACCTATTCTCATAATATTGAAGGAACTGCCTTCTCCAAGTTACATCATGCTCATATAAACATCATATATCACATCATGCAAGTCCTCATCAAATCATTTTCAATAAAGCACATATAAGCAATTTTCTCATAAAGACTCAACATGCAACTTCTCAATAGCACCTTAAGCATGCTCAATAAGTCAACTTCATATAAAAATTTAGGCATACTCACTATCTCACCTCATGAAGAAAATAGACAATCTACCGTAAATGCAAATGAGCATGAGGAAATACAATGCATGAAAACTCATCTTCTCATGTAACAAGAATTCATCAAAAATATGCATATCATAAGGATAACATTTGGAAACTCATTTTGTCACAAAAGACTCCAACATAAACCAAGATACTATGAACCCTTAGTTTTAGTCTTGAATAACCACATAAGGAAAAGATAGGGATATCTCACTCCCAACAACCTTAACTATTTACCATACTCCCCAACTTAGGAGAAACTCGTCTAAGGTCAACATAAACTCACTATAAAGATCTCCCTCAAGAAACCTTCGACCTTACCAACACCATTCTCACCATCTCTCCAACTCACTAGACTTTTTAAAGCAACAATAACCCAAGACACTTAAAAAGTCTCACCATCTAGCGACAACATCCCCTTACTAGGACAAACTCCAACTTACTCTTTCAAACATCACCTCATTCCTTTCTAAGGTCGGATCTAAACAACTTCAAACCATCTCAACTATCACTCCTCCACATCTCTAACATCATTTTTCATCTTTTCTTTCAACCATGTCAAACACCACCTATTCAAGTCGGGTTCTATCAACAATACTCACCTTAACAAGGTAACTCAACATATCTAAGATCATCAACACAACCTTTCATATCCCATCTAAGAAGTCACACCTCATTTTATTCTCTCCCTCAACTTTAACTCTTCAAAGGCACACTCTAAAGACCATCATAGAAGGAACATTGAAAGACACTACATAACAAAGCTCTTAGGCACTATTAGAAGAATGAAGAAGTGAAACTTTCTTAGCACCGAATAGTCTCCTATTCATAATGTGGTGCGCTTTACATTATGAAAAAGACTTTACTAGATTTGGTTTTTGAGACAAACTAAGACACTCCCAAACCTTATGCTCTGATACCAAGTTTGTAACGACCCGAGGGTATACCCTAGAAGAAATGGCATCATCAAGTCGTCACATAGCGTATGACACCCGATAAATCTCACACAAGCCTCTCGTATTATTCATTGCACAATATACTCCAAAATAAGTAAGAATTTAGAACTTTCTTCACACACGGTGAACACTTTCATTAATATGCAAGCGAAAGACTTTGATATGTACAACATTGGGATTAAGCCAATACAAGACTTAATATAAAGACTAAATACATAAAGGAACATGTGGGTCTTGCCTCAAATCTATGAGGACTCACTAATACTTAATCTTCAACCCTTAGAAACCTATCCATCATCAATGGCATATCAAAACTTCCAATTCCCTACACTTCAGTCAAAAAGGGAAACTAAGGGTTAGCACATTGAATGCACTAAGTATGGAAGCCATGTAGAAAGCATGAAAAAGGGACATTTAGTATAGAACATGATTTCATGACATTTTGATAAAAACTTTCATAATAAGAGTTTAAGAGACATAGTACAATTCAATAATCACATATAGAGCATAATGCATATAAGATCAATCACATGACCATATTCACATAGACCCCCTAACAAAGATTATCCTATGATCGACTTAGGTAAGAGAAGAAGAGACAGCACATACACCCTCTTCAAGCACACCAAAGTAATCCTTAAGACTACCTAAAGTAAAGTTACTGCATTTCATCACATATCACATAATCCATATTCAATAAGATGAGCCTTTACATCATTTAGACTCTCTACCTAAGGTTACTCTAAGACTCACCTAAGTAACACATGAAGAGACCACCCATACACCCTCTCCAAGCCTACCTAACCAATCCTCAAAGCTACCCTAGATAAGGACTTTTCTATTCAACATACTTCATTAAGAGAACCATATTCATTTTGAAAACCATTTTGAGAGACAATCATACATTTAGAAGACATCATAAAATGCTCTTGGAAAAGACCTAGGGAAACCACATCCTAGCATCTTCAAAGCCTACTCGTTCCATGTCTAGATAAAGTCTCATTCCACTACCTAAACGTTGTAGAACTTCTCCAATACTAGAATTCGTCCCACGCGATGAGAATAGGCATTAACCGACATAGACCATACTAGCTTGGTATGGAATCCGGTGTCATAAGACCACATACCATGGAAGGTGTTCTACTTGCCAAAGGTAGAACCAAGACTCATTCCATGTTGGCACATGGTTCAAGGATATCAAGTGCTTCCTTGTACTCTAGTCTCATACTCAAGTAGAGCTACTACCACAAGCATATTCACTCGGTGCTTTGCCTTGGTTCTCAAAGAGTGTACCTTTGCTTATTCTTACCAACTCATAATACCCCCCCCCCTCTCCTCGAGAATGGGTCCACTAGGGCTGCCACTCAAGGTCTATAAGGATAGCTCATTATTATGACTTTCTTAGTGATGGTTTCATGTCATTCTAGCCAACCTATCCCAAAGTCCATCATTCACACAAGAAGGATACCATTACGGCTTTCAACTTCAAGGATATCATAACCTTCTTTCTATATTAAAGGTTCCAATTCATTGACCTTCTTTACTTGTTCAAGGTCTTATATCAATCATTCATACACATGCATGACAAGGTGCTTAATCCTACAAAGTCAAGTGATCCCATATTCACATATGTTTTCTGCATCAAGAAGAGGGACTTAGGTCTACCAAATCAAGACATAACATTCCTCATACAACATATTCATTATCATTCAAGTACCAAGTAAGGACACTAAGTCTACCACAAAAGATACCCTACTACACATATAGAAACTCATCATAGTCTACCATTCACATATAATCATTTAGAGGACAACAGGCTTTGACCTCACACCTACATATACAAAATCATCATATACCATCACTTTAAGAAGAAGAATAATACAATCACTCATACAAGATCACATAAGCATTACAAGAGTACTTAATTTCATATCTTCATAGCATACAAGATTACACATATACCTTCATGAAAGCCCTAACATGATACTACTACAATTTAAAAAATAATGCCGACAAGGCCATGATCATCACATAAGCATTGCCACCATAAGTGGACCATACCAATCAATAGCAATTCTATATCAATTCTACACAATATAGAAGAATTAGGTCAACTTGCCACTTTTCCATCATCAACATCACTATTCCTTAGCCTTTTCAATCAATTCACTTCATAAAAGCTCTTACCAATAACCATATACACAGTTGTAAGCCAATAATCAAACCATACCAATGATCCAATAATATATAATATGAATATCATCAAATCAAGGCAGCCTATATAAAATTCTATCATGAACAATGCATAGTTCAATAGCCCAATACAATCTACACATGAATTCACTAAAATCAAGTCATGATCAATTCACCCACATTAAGGCCAAATTTAGAGATTTGAGAAGTTCAAGGGTTCATGGAGATTTTCATTTAAAAACATCAATTATACATCAATAACATCATATCTCGTTCTTTGAAATCGTTTCATGCAAGAACCCATGACTTAGATAGAAATTGAACTTTTCATAAACTTGAAATCTTTGAAATCACTTTGAAATTGGAAACGTGATAGCAAGCCTTATATAAAGAACTCCCATACCTTATTATAAAAAAAATCCCACGAAATTGGTGGAGAAAAACTTGGAAAATTTGTCCTCTTCCTTGGAGCTTCAAAGCTTCATCAATGGAGGTTTTGGAGAAAAGGAATGGAGAGGTTTTGGAGAAAAGGAATGGAGAGGTTTTCTTTTGAATTGAGGGTTTTGCTTAATTGGTGACTTTTGAGGTTTAAAAAGACGCAATAACGGTCAACAATTGATCCCTAAAATACCCAAAAGACCCCTGCACTTAATGTACCTTTTAACCAATTCTAATTTGACTTAAAAACGACGCGACCAAATCAGGGAAGTCACTTAATGTACCTTTCTTGGTTCTGGAATTTTATTTGGGACACAATGGTTTGCGTTGGCCCCTCATCGCAGAGCAAAAATTGCCCTTTGAGTGTTGCAGGCGCGACGCGCAGCCAGTGCCAAATCTTGGTTGCCTCGGCAGCTTTTTTTGCCCATGTTTGGGTCCTCCTCAAGGACCCTTTAGCTGGTCCTTGTGGCGTCGTTCTTGGACGTTTTGACCCTACATATGTTCCTATAGGTGCTAGGGTCATACCCACTTATTTTAGACTCCAAAGAATACCTTAAAACATGCACAACATACAAGGGAACACTAGAAAACATACAAGCACATAAGGGACTAGTCGTCGAACGTCTTGATCGTTCCTTGACGTTTGACTTCAAACTCAATCGGACTGACTCATAACTCATTTACACGTTAAATTAACTTATTAGCATCCCTTAGATCACTAATGAAGCTCTAGTTCAACCTAGTTCATTATGAGGGTCGTTACAGGAAATAAAAGATGACTTAGAAGCACTTGACTAAGTATTAAGAAGGGAAGATAGGGGATAGATTAAGGAAATCACATCTCATTGTAGAATAAGTCATTGAACCCAAATGACCATACCTTTGCACTCAGTCCCATTTGTTGACACTCAATTTTGGTCTAACATTTTAAAAATTTGTAACTTTTAAGTTTTATTTATTTAATAATTCAAAAATGGATTTTATTATATAATTTTAAATAAGTTTATCGATAACTATATTTATTTATCAAAATTTAGAATGTTTTATCTGTTAATTTTAAAATTGCATTTCTACATGTCATTAATTACGTTCAATATATTATTTTATATATTTATTTTATTTGTTATATTTGTTAATATTTATTTTGATATTTTTTACAGTATAGAAGTTTATTCAAATATGCATAAGATTTTATAAGCAAATATTTCATCAACCAACAATTTTTGGGCCTCAATGTTGAGTCCATGACCTAGGCCATTGTATAACAATTTTCTATTTAGGATTTTATTAGGTCAAAAAATAGGAGGATGAATAAGATTTTTGAGGGAATTTTTCAGATTTAAAAGGGTAAGAAGGACTTCTTTGAGTGTCCATATTTTTCGACGAAAGCTTTGCCAGAATCCGGCAAACCACAACCCAAAACCCTCTCCTTCTCCGACAAATAATCCGAACCCTCATTATTTCTAACATAGACCATCATCCATTCCCAAAACCCCATTTTTTTCTCTTCTGAGCAGCAAATTCGGCGGAGCTCGCATCTAGAAGCTCGAGCAACCACCAGTCCCAGAACCACTTTCCAACCCACCAAACACCACCTCTCCACCACCCCGTCTCCTCCGGCAATAACTTTGCATGAAACAACCATCAAAAGAGGAACCACACCACCAAAAATCCAACATAAACAACTTCTAGACTCACATATATTTTGACCTGAACACCGACAAACTGTCGTTCCTCCACCACCAAAAATTCATTGGAAAATAACCACAAAGACCAGCGACTAAAGCTCCGAGCTCCGACGAAACCAGTCCCACCTCCCTAATTTTCCTTCTCTTTTCTCCAACAACAACCAAGCAGCCATTTTTGGCGACCCCCAAACAATCCTAAATGAACCGGACTCCCAGTGCCCTCAAATATCCAAACCATAGCTTCCAGAATACTAATGGACTACCAATTCAAAATCATTGTCGATCTACTCTTCTGTAGCTCCGATCTAGTCTAAAAATGTATAACAAAGGAGAACCACGCTACAACTCTCACAACTAGTGCCGGCGAGTTAAATGAGCAAACACCACTGTTACACCAAAATATGCTGAATCTAGCAAGAAGAAGCTTCCCTTAGTAATTTCTTTTCCTATGGTATTTTGTCATGTAGTTTTAGTTCTTTGATATTATTGTTGATGAATATTCTTGATGCTAATGTTTGATTTGACCAATTTGGTCTTGTATTTAATATTTTGTTTTATACATGTTATTATTATTATTGTGAACTGTTTGTTCTTGTTCTTGTTCATAGTTTTAAATGTTGTTTTTATAACCATTTCTAGTAATTGTTTTGATTGGTTTTAATAAGCTACTGTCATTATTTTTTTATTTTTTTTAGCTTTTTTTACATTTATTTTTATTATCCTTATTGCTATAATTCCATATTATTGTTACTCTTAGAACTAGTTATACATTATTTTGGCTTTATTGGTTGTTCATTATTTTATTCAATTTTAGCTTTTAATTGAAAGTTCGTATGATAGGTTGATAGTTGTTTTATTATTTTGATATTTAGTCTAGTTTATGATTATTAGTACTTTCAATTTTTTATGACTGAGGTATATTTATGTTAACACAGAAGAAGTGTTATGATTGGAAAAGTAATTTTGTTATTTCTTTGTTTTTTTTAGCTATTGTTGATAGTTTATACTATTTATTTTTGTTATTATTTCGTGTTGCCCACTTGATTATTTTGCTACTGTTTGTGCTTCACTAATTTAACCAAAATTTATTAATGTTTTGTTGGATATTATGTTCATAAATTTGGTTTATTTTGTTTTGGTTGTATTGCTTAAAAGATTTACATATATTAAATGTAAAAATTTGTCAATGCAAAAATCTCTCCGTCGATTTTGGCGGCCTCCACATTGTAAAAGACGGAAATTTAGTTAAGTTTATATTATTTACTTGTTAAAATGGTCGATGAAGAAATTACCGTCAATTTCTAAGGCCTCCCATTATATAAGACAGGAATTTGTTTTTAAGTTATTATTTTATTCATTTATTTTTATTCGTGTTAATTTATCACTAACACTTTTACTAAGTGTGCTTACTGGTATCCGGCGCCGCTTTCCATTGAAGTTATTTCAATGGAATTTAAATTATACTTTTTTATTTATTATTGTGTATATTGTTCACGTTAGACAAACTTTAGGCCGATTCTTACATTATTATTTTACCTTATTATTTGTATATATTGCATGTGTTATTATATTTGTTTATATTATTTGTATTTCTTCCTCAATTTGAAAAAAAAAATGAATTTAGTCGGGACCCATAGTTGTGGATTTCGAAGGGTGCCTAACACCTTCCCTTTGAAATCACTTGAACACGTTACCTAGAATCTAATGGTTTCGTAGATCATTTAAATGGTTTTCTAGTTTTTCTAAAAATTAGGTGGCGACTCCTTTAAAATTCGTTTATTTTTAAAACTCTTTTAAAATTGAATTAATTGATTATTTTTTGAGTCACCACGATGTTTCACCCTATTTGAATAGAGTAGGGATGTAAAAACAATGGCGACTCCGATGGGGACATAGAGGTTCTAACCAATATGAATTTATTTTTTTAAATCGAGGAAAAATTTCTTTTATTGTGTTATACCTTGTATTTTTTATATTTCTCTGACTATTTGTATATTGTATTTGTTGTTTATTCATTATTCACTTTATTGTATGTATGTATATTGTTATTGCATTTCATGACATAATTTCCGCCAAATGATAAATAGAATGCATTAGGACAAAAGCTGTTACGTGGCTTTCCACGACTGTTCTTCAGAAACACCTTCGAATTCTTTTGAAGTGGTAAACGAATAGTTGGATTGTGGTCATCCAACGTCGTTTATTATACTTCACCCCGTAGTTTGTCCAACTCGGACAACCAGGTCTTGTCTAAACCACTCTTAGTAAGCTAGTGTAGAGCAAAGCCAAAACTCTGAATTTAGCGCATTTGCTTGAGATGAGTCAACACTCAAGACACATTTATATAAGACATGCATTTATTGTTTTTATGTAATTATATGATATACTTGTTTTACATAAATATGTTGTACGATAGTTCATAATTCAAAGTTTTTTAAGAGCTTCATAGATATAGATATCAAGTCATTTTCAAGTCACTTTTACCTTTTGAGTTGTTTTTGAAAGCTTGAAGGTTATAACTTGTCCGGAGTGGCAAGCGACAAGAGAACTCGCAAAAAATGAGACTTTGAATTTCAGAACACGATAATAACCCGTTGAAAAGACAAATTAGAGGAGTCCTTGACTATTATGTCACACTCATTTATTTTCTGTTATTTTTGCATTATGGTCCTGCTTACACACATTTCTCATGTTTTTATAGGAAAACCTTCCCTGACAACAATCAGGGATGGTCATAATAACGTGTGATTCTCGTCGATAATTGAGAGAACAAACAAATCGAAGAGTCATTCCGAAAAGAATACAACAAATGGTTACTGTCAAAACTCGAAGACCACATTCAACAAACAGTACGGAGATTGATAGCTAAGTGGATACAAAACATATTGGTGAAAACATTCAGAAGATACTCTTTGACATAAATGTCAGTGTACTTACGAGCATCACTTTATGTTTGTCTATATTTTTGAAGAATTTTATATCTTATTTGAACGAACTACGCGAACCTGATTCTCATTTCGGTGAGATACGTAGGCAGACCTTCTTGGGTTCAGTATTATTTTTTCCAAAAGTAAAAAAATAAAATAAAATAGTTTGTGAATATTTTCAAAGTCATATCTGCACTAACTACGCGAACTTGATTCTCACCTCGGTGAGATACGTAGGCACCCCTTCTTGGTTCGGTATTATTTTTTCCAAAAGTAAAAAATAAAATAAAATAGTTAGTGCATATTGTCAAAGTCATATATGCACGAACTAAGCGAACCTGATTCTCATTTCGGTGAGGTACGTAGGCATCCATTTTTAGGTTCGGTATTATTTTTTAAAAAGGTTAAAATAAAATAAAATAGTTTGTGCATATTTTTAAAGTTATATCTATACGAAGTACACAAACCTGATTCTCATCACGGTGAGATACGTAGGCAGCTCTTTTTGAGTTCGATATTCATTCTTTTGAATTGAAAAAAAAAAAAGTCAAATGGTTTGTGCATATTTTCAAAGGCATAACTGCATGAACTACGCGCACCTGATTCTCATTTTAGTGAGATACGTAGGCAGCCCTTCTTAGGTTCGGTATCCATTCTTTAAAAAAAACATTGTTCATATAATGTAAGAGTCATGTCTTCAGCTCGATTGGGACCAATGCAGTTAAGAGCATGTAAATATATTCGATATGATGGAGAAGACTGACTTTGTGGTAAGCTATAGATTCTTGTGGTACCTCTTATTTGTACTTTTGTGATGCTTGAAAATTCTCCTGCATGCAACCAAGAGAAGAAGAAAATCAACCTCATGGTTTTATTTGCATGGTGTGTAGATCTTTTAGATCAAAATTCAATTGCATTGTGTTTTTGATCTACAACTTGGATTGAATGTTATCGAGGTGAAATTCTGAGTAATGTTTGGTTTGAGAAAGGATTGTAGGCCTTTTTTGACCCGATTGTTTCCTTCAAAGCCTTCCAAATGACATTAATCCCTAGTTTTTCCACTTTGAGTCTGAAATCTTTCTTTGAACAACCACATTTTAGCCATTACTCTTTTGAGTGCTTACATGCACTATCCCTCTCTTGGCCCAACCTTCTTGAGTGCACCAAGAATGTGCAAATTATAAGAGAAGATTCATGTTTGAAATTTCCAAAAGCAAAGATATCGAGTCTCCCAAAGTCAAGGGAGAAAAAAGACTTCTAGAGAAAGAAAAATAACCAAAAGGAAGAAAGAAAAAGGTGAAAGAAATAAAGAAAGACAAAAATACCCTTACAAGGTCAATGAAAAGTGGGAAAGAAAATACTCCAACAAAAGAGGCGAAAAATGTATAAGAAAGGAGAGAAATAAAGGAAAATCTCAAAAAATGAGAACTCAAAAGATGTTTTAACAAAGGGGGTGAAAAAAAGAAGAAGAAGGGAAAAGCTCCAAAAATGATAATTCAAAAGAAGTCGAAAAGGGGAAGGACAATGAATAGGATCTGACGTCAAAGGCATATCAATCATTAAGGGCACAAATTCAGTGTGACGCTCAAGGAGGAATTAAGTCACTTTATCCCAAATAAATATCCTACATATCCTTAAGCCTACATTACAAGTCAATGACAAGCCTACATGATCTCATTCCAAATGTTCTCACATTAGTGGAGATTTACATACAGGTCAAGCATATGGTATCATAGTTGTATGCATTGAACATTCTTTTGAGTGTGAGTGCACTTTGAAAAATTTCTGATAATCAAATGTTTCAAATATGTGTGAAATAGGACCATTCTTTGTCGTGAGGGCACTTGAAACATGAGGATTGGTACAATTCAAAACCTTTATTTGAAATAAGATGAACGTCTTGTTGATCTTTAAGTATGTCTGAGGTACCACTTGAAGCGTTAGGAATTACCTTGAATTCAATCTTTGTTAGAAAAGAGAGAAAAAAAATAAGAAGAAAGATTTACCTGCAATCCTAACTGTTGGTACCAATCGTAGTCAAGATTTGACTGTCTCATCACATTCTTTATTTTTCAAAAAGAAAAAAAAGAAGAAGAAAAACAAATAAGTGAGCAAGCACCCACTCTTTAATATTTTTCAAAGCTTTTTTTTAGAGTCTTTCCATATTTAAAAAAAAAAAAAAAGAAGAAGAAGAAGAATTTGTCTTTCCTTTTTGGGTTGTTCATTGTAAAAAGTGTCATTAGGTCAATCTTGTATGTGTGAGAGTCCTATCTTACTTCATTGGGTTGTCCGTCCCAAAAACGTGATATATCTTGTCTTAGGCTTTGAGTATAGCAGGGAATTATTTTTATATTTCATCATGTTCATATTGTGCATTTTCTACTGATGATCTTGTTTTAGATTCTGTACAACATTCATTATCTACAGAATTGAAACTATATTTGACCTGATTCTGAATCAACAAGATATGTAGACGCCACGATGGCTCGGTCATATACCCAGTGTGATTTTTATTTCTCTTTGTAATAAATACTAGGACGAAATTTTTGAGAATATCTCAAAAATTCACAATAAAGGTGTTATCTCCAGCAAGTCAAGATTTGAGATTATTTTGAGATTTGCCAAAACTTCTAATTGGGACAGAATTTTTTAGGAAGACCTCAAAAATTTCAACAAGTACTATGATGAGCTTCATTGTCAACTTCAAATAATCCATCATCGCTTGAAGTTCAAAGTCAACTTGCAAATCTCCAGTATTTTCATGGCAAGCCAGCAGCTCCTCGTACAAATCCCCAATAAAACATGAGTTCCAAAGAACATAAAGCGTTTAAGAGCAAAATGATGATTGTTTACTTGTGTCATAGTGAAAGGCACTTTGTAAACATTCTCTTGTGAATCTTTCCTTAAAAGTTTCTTAATGATGTTGTTAGCTAAAGCGACATCGTGTCTTCTAACTGTTCCTTTTCAAATATAGGGACATATGAAAGCATCGAGATGATGACATTTTCAAGACACACGAGCCATCCACCTCTTTACTGTGGACAACCATCGAGTCATCCACCTAGTTACAGGAAATATCACCGAGTCATCCACCTCATTACAGTTGGACAATCATCGATCCATCCACCTCGTAAGAGTAAAAAATCATTGGGTCATCCATCATTTGCATTTTCATTATATTTTTTTTATTTGCAGAGAGGGCCATTGCATTTTTTAATTTACTAAGAAGGTCATTGCATTTTTCATTTTCCAAAAAGATATTGCATTTTTATCTACCAAAAAGGTCATTACATTTTTCATTTTCCGAAAATATAATTGCATTTTTATTTGCCAAGAGGGCCATTGCATTTTTTTTACCAAAAAGGTCATTGCATTTTTCATTTTCCGAAAGAATAATTGCTTTTTTTCATTTACTAAGTGGGCCATTGCATTTTTCATTCGCCAAGAAGGCCATTGAATTTAAGTCGCATCTTTTCGGAGGTGAAGGATGTGCACCATATCTATTCTAATGTTCAAGTCGGTGAAAACTTTCATTGAAAGATATTTGCATTTAAGTCGCATCTATTCGGGATGAAGGGTGTGCACCATATCTTTGCAACGTTCAAGTCAGTGAAAACTTGCGTTGAAAGATATTTGCATTTAAGTCGCATCTATTCGGAAGTGAAGGTTGTGCACCATATCTATTCAATGTTCAAGTCGGTGAAACTTGCGTTGAAAGATATTTGCATTTAAGTCGCATCTATTCGGAGCTGAAGGATGTGCACCATATCTTTGCAACGTTCAAGGTTGTGAAACTTGCGTTGAAATATTTTTGCATTTAAGCCGCATCTATTCGGAGGTGAAGGATGTGCACCATATCTTTGCAACATTCAAGTCGGTGGAAACTTGCGTTGAAAGATATTTGCATTTAAGTCGCATCTATTTGGAGGTGAAGGATATGCACCATATCTATTGAACGTTCAAGTCAGTGGAAACTTGCGTTGAAAGATATTTGCATTTAAGTCACATCTATTCAGAGGTGAAGGATGTGCACCATATCTTTGCAATTTTAAAGTCGGTGGAAACTTGTGTTGAAGATATTTGTATTTAAGCCACATCTATTCGGATGTGATGGATGTGCACCATATCTTTGCAACGTTCAAGTCGGTGGAAACCTGTGTTGAAACATATTTGCATTTAAGTCGCATCTATTCGGAGGTGAAGGATGTGCACCATATCTTTGCAACGTTCAAGTCGGTGGAAACTTGCGTTGAAAGATATTTACATTTAAGTCGCATCTATTCAGAGGTGAAGGATGTGCACCATATCTATTCAACGTTCAAGTCGGTGGAAACTTGCGTTGAAAGATATTTTCATTTAAGTCACATTTATTCGGAGGTGAAGGATGTGCACCATATCTATTCAACGTTCAAGTTGGTGAAAACTTGCGTTGAAAGATATTTTTATTTAAGTCTCATCTATTCGGAGGTGAAGGATGTGCACCATATCTATTCAACGTTCAAGTCGGTGGAAACTTGCATTGAAAGATATTTGCATTTAAGTCGCATCTATTCGGAGGTGAAGGATGTGCACCCTATATATTCAAGTTGAAGGAGACTTGCGTTGAAAGAATTTTTATTCGTTCTGTCGATGGACATACATTCAAAATCCTACCGATGGATTATCTCTTTTCATTCGTCCTACCGATGGACATACATTCAAAATCCTATCGATGGATCATTTTTTTTCATTCGTCCTACCGATGGACATACATTCAAATCCTACCGAAGGACCATCTTTTTTCATTTGTCCTACCAATGGACATGCATTTTTATCCTACAAATGGATCATCTTCATTTGTCGTATTAACGTCCAAGAGGATGCATTCTCAGTGAAACAATAGGTACGGACTACTTCAAAAAGGACGCAAACCTTTTGGAGGCAGGTCTGGGATCAACTTCCACCACAATCCAACCCCATTTTTATATATAGGTCATGTGTTCGGCCAAAATCGGGTTTGTCAATTTTTGTTGTCCACGATTTCTTTCATCAATCATATCCAACGAAAGGGACGTCTGTTGACACCCAATTTTGGCCTAATATTTTCAAAATTCGTAGCTATAAAGCTTTATTTATTTATTAGTTCAAAATGGATTTTTTATATAACTTTAAATAAGTTCATCGATAACTATCTTTATTTATCAAAATTTAGGATTTTTTATCAGTTAATTTTAAAATGATATTTCTACATGTCATTAATTACGTTCAATATATTCTTTATATATTTATTTTATTTGTTATATTTATTAATATTTATTTTGATATTTTGTATAGTATAGAAGTTTATTCAACTATGAATATATACACAAATATTTCATCAACCAACAATTTTTGGGCCTCAATATTGAGTCCATGACCTAGGCCCATTGTATAATAATTTTCTATATAGAATTTTATTAGGTCAAAAATGGGAAGATGAATAAGAATTTAGAGGGAATTTTTCAGAGTTTTAAGGGTTAGAAGGACTTCTTTGAGTGTCCATATTTTCCGGCGAAAACTTTGTCGGAATCCGGCAAACCACCACTCAAAACCCTCTCCTTCTCCGACAAATAATCCGAACCCTCAATATTTCTAACATTGAACATCATCCATTCCCAAAACCTCATTTGTTTCTCTTCTGGACGAACAGCAAATCCGATGGAGCTCGCATCTAGAGGCTCGAGCAACCACCAGTCCCAAAACCACTTTCCAACCCACCAAACACCACCTCCCCACCACCCCATCTCCTCCGGCAATAACTTCGCCTAGAACAACCACCCAAACAGCCACCACACCACCAAAAATCCTACATAAACAACTTCTAAACCTCACCCATATTTTGACCTAATACCACCAAATAGTCGTTCCTCCACCACCAAAAATCCATTGGAAACAACCACAAAGACCAGCAACTAAAGCTCCGAGCTCCGGTGAAACCAGACCCACCTCCCTAATTTTCCTTATCTTTTATCCAACAACAACCAAGCATCCATTTCTGGCGACCCCCAAACAATCCCAAACGAACCAGACTCCCACTGCCCTCAAATATCCAAAACATAGCTTCCAGAATACTAATGGACTAACAACTCCAAATCATTGCCGATCTACTCTTCTCTAGCTCTGATCTAGTCGAAAAATGTATAACTCCAGTGAACTACGCTACAACTCTCACAACTAGTCGCCGGGCAGTTCAATGAGAAACCACCACTGTTGCACCGAAATATGCTGAATCTAGCAAGAAAAAACTTCCCTTGGTAGTTTCTTTTCCTATGGTATTTTGTCATGTATTTTTAGTTCTTTGATATTATTGTTGATGAATATTCTTGATGCTACTGTTTGATTTGACCAATCGGGTCTTGTATATAATATTTTGTTTTATACATGTTATTATTATTAGTGTGAACTGTTTGTTCTTGTTTTGTTTATAGTTTTAAATGTTCTTTTTATAACCATTTCTAGTAATTGTTTTGATTGGTTTTAATAAGCTACTGTTATTATTGTTTTCTTTTGTTTAATTTATTTTTATTATCCTTATTGTTATAATTCTATATTATTGTTTACCCTTAGAACTAGTTATACATTATTTTGGCATTATTGGTTGTTCATTATTTTGTTCAATTTTAGCTTTTAATTGAAAGTTTGTATGATAGGTTGATAGTTGTTTTATTATTTTGATATTTAGTCTAGTTTATGATTATTAGTACTTTCATTTTTTTTATGACTTTGGGGTATATTTATGTTATCACGGAAGAAGTGTTATGATTGGAAAAGTAATTTTGTTATTTCTTTTTTTTAGCTATTGTTGATAGTTTATACTATTTATTGTTGTTATTATTTCGTGTTGCCCACTTGATTATTTTTGCTACTGTTTTTGCTTCACTAATTTAACCAAAATTTATTAATGTTTTGCTCGATATTATGTTCTTAAATTTGGTTTATTTTGTTTTGGTTGTATTGCTTAAGAGATATACATATATTAAATATAAAAATTGGCCAATGGAAAAATATCTCCGTTGGTTTTGGAGGCCTCCACATTGTAAAAGACGAAAATTTAGTTAAGTTTATATTATTTACTTGATAAAATGGCCAATAAAGACATTACCGTCGATTTCTAAGGCATTCCATGTTAATAAGACGGGATTTTATTTTTAAGTTATTATTTTATTCATTTATTTTTTTCGTATTAATTTTTCACTAACACTTTAGTAAGTGTGTTTACAGGTACCCCGGCGCCGCTTCCCATTGAAGCTATTCCAATGGAATTCAATTTTATTTTTTTATTTATTATTGTGTATTTTTTTCACGTTAGGCTAACCTTAGGCCGATTCTTACATTATTATTTTATCTTATTATCTTTATATATTGCATGTGTTATTATATTTGTATATATTATTTTTATTTCTTCCTCAATTTGAAAAAAAAAATGAATTCAGCCGGGACCCATAGTTGTGAATTTCAGAGGGTTCCTAACACCTTTCCTTTTAAATCACTTGAACCCCTTACCTATAATCTAATGGTTTCGTAGATCACTTAAATGGTTTCAGTTTTTCCAAAAATTAGGTGGCGACTCTTTTAAAATTCGTTTATTTTTAAAACTCTTTTAAAATTGAATTAATAGATTATTTTTCGAGTTACCGCGATATTTCACCCTATTTGAATAGAGTAGGGATGTAAACACCATTACAAGCCTTAGAAGAGCTTTTTGATCTTGAGTGAACCGAATAGAAGGTCAATTAGAAAATAAAGGCAAACCTATGGGTGAAAACATGCATTGTCTTCCTCTTTGTGAGTGTGAGTGTTGCATCAGATTCTTCATCATAAGGTTATTAATCTACGTATGTGAAAATGAAATCATTATTTGTATGAGGGCAGTAGATACTTTTGTTGAACTTGAACTTGCATTAGTAGCAAGTATTGTGAGCTCGAGAATCTTTGGTAATGGTGTGTCACAACTTGAATCTTTGAGTATACAATTGAGCTATGCATGAGTAACTTGAATCTTGTTGTGTACATTCATGATTGAGTCTTTTGTAGCACTATTTGAGACATCCTGTTTGAACTGCTGAATTTAAGTTTTACTAGAGGACAAACAAAAGTTTAAGTTGAGGTGTTGATGAGTCCTCAAATTGGACTCATTTAAGGCCTTGTTTTAATGCAAATAGTGTCCTCGATTGTGTATTTTATCTCGATATTTAATAAAAACTTTTAAGTTTCAGGAATTTGAGAATTTGATAGGAGCATGGACACTAAGGCGCAAAATGGAAGCAAAACGGAAGAAAAGAGTTTGAAGATACAAAGTGCGCATCGCCAAGCACACCTAGAGATACGCCGTATAGCGAAGTTCCGCATTTTATTATAGCAAGTGATCCCTGAAGGAAGTGGATCAAAAGGCGAAGAAAAGGAACATTTGGCGCTTCGCCAAATAGCTTCGCGAAGCATAGTTATTCCGCCCAATGTTACAGCATGCATGGATTATAAAGGCAAAGCACAAACGACGATGGACCAGAAGAAGGGCGTATCGATGAATCACTCGGCGATTCATGACAAAGACGTCGAATAGATCCATCAGCATTAAATTTGAAAGCTATAAATACTAGTATTAGAATAGAAATTTAGAGAGCGAACATTAATATATTTTTCCAGTTTTAGAACTTAAGTTTTTAGCATTTTTCTCTCAAGTTTGGAGAGGGTTTTTGTGGAAACTTGATGAAAGAAGTTCTTCCAATCTTGAAAGTGGATCTTCTCCATTTACCTTCCTTTACTACTTTTAAGGTATAATCTCTTATACCACTTGACTCCTTTATCATTTTAAGTATATTTAGTTATTGCTTGATGTGTGTCTTGGGGTGTGATTTAGCAAATATGTGTTGATATTATTGTTGGGTCTTGCTTGCTGATAAGATTAAATGCATTTTAATGATGATTTAACCTAGTGGTTGTGGTTTAATTTAATGGGTTTGTAGTTTCAAATACATAACCACCCATGTATTTTTGGCTTGCCCGAGAGGAAAGTCGTGAAATCAAGACTACTAGATGGATGGCCTAAGGAGTGTGTTGACATGAGGTTCAGCCCGAGAGTATGAACCCTAGTCCAAAATCCAAGCACCCTCTATCGAATGGTCAGGGTGTGGGTAAGGCGTAGGATGGTTAGTTTAGACGAGTGGGTTTCCGAGTGGAACCCATTTGATATGGGGTAAGTTGCCCGAGATGAAATTTACTTTCACCTAAAGCTTAGTTTACTCACCATTGTCTTGCAAACTTTTCTATCAAAAGCATGTATCCATTAGTTTGTGTCAGTATATTGCGGTCACACACCCCAAGAACTCTCTCCCATACTTGTTTTCTCCTTTGTTTTTGCTAATTTTACTACTTGTGACAAAATCCCCCTTCTTGATATTTGACACTTTGGTGTCACAATTTGAATTTAATTTTGTTTAACTCGAAAATATCTTAAGCTACTACTATTTAGAATGAAATTCTAAGTAGCTACAAATTTCAGTACCACTCCCTTAGGGACACGATCCCGACTCTTGGTTGGGTTACTTTACTAGCTTGAATTCGTAGACACTCAAATTGTAGGTTAGTGTCGTTGATCACGAAATCTAATATACACATTATTTAAGAATCAATGTGACAAGTCATGGTTCACAACAAAATTCTTCAAATTACTCATTTCACTAAGTAACTCTAAAATCCATTTACAATTAGGAAAGTGAGGTGATCTTTCTGAAGGTTGCAACATACTTTTCAAAGCTTGATTCAAGCAATGAACAACATAAGGAGTCCAAAATATATGAGGTTATTTTTGCACCACAATAGTACCTGCAAGTTTTGTATTACTTGCATTATCTGTAATAACTTGAACAATATTGTTTGAACCTACATTTTCTATTGCTTCGATAAACAAGTTAGCAATATATTCACCATCTTTTACGATTCCACTAGAATTGATAAAATTTAAAAACATTGAACCTCCACCAGATGATGTCATTATATTGATCAAAGGTCATCTTTTAGTATCGGACCATCCATCCAAACAAATCGAGAATTCTTTGTTTTTCCATGTACCTTTAATTGGTTTCAACTTTCTATCAATGTGTGTCTTTTCTTGAACTAAATGAGTTTTCCTCAATCTATTATATTATGGGGGACTATAACTGGAAATTTAATTTTAGGCTAGAAACTTAGAATATTTTTAAAATAAGGAGAGTTTGCAAAGTTGAACGATAAACCAAATGTGTAGAACATTTAGCGGCTAATTTGTCGGTCGTATTTCTATCATATATTCCGAATGATTTCCCTATAGCTCCACTACTCAAATTATTTTTTTGTTGGAGTAAATCAGTCCCCTCCGGAAATGATGTATAATCAGCTTTTTTTCTTGCTTCAACTTGAACAATTGTTTTGTTCTTTCGGCTTGTTCATGCTCATCTTCAAAGTCTCAAATATATCAGCACTACTTTCTTTACATATTTGAACTCCATGGACCGATAGTCTTAAAAGGTAAGCTTTAACACTATTATATGATCCTGCCAACTATTTTATTGCAATAGTTACAAGACTATGTTCTATTCCCACCACCATTTTGGAGCAATTAAAATAACTTTCAAATGATTCCATAGAGGTTTATCATCAAAATCTAGTCCTACACTTTTTGTAGGTTTCATAAAATATTTTCCTTATTGACTACTTGATACCATCTTGTTAAACAAAGAAAGATGAAAATATTTTTAGCTTATAGTGAACTTGAATGGAAAAAAAATAAAAAAATGGTTTTTTTTATTTTAGTAGGGAAAAGTAGGTGAGAATGAAAATGTTTTTTGACTACTTGATGGTTGATGTGATGTCATCTTTCTAACGTTACTTCAAGACTTTTTTAGCTTTCTTTTTTTCAAGAGGGGTGTTGTATTGTGTACCTGTATTTTTACTAATTTTTTTTATAGTTCTAATAGAAATAAAATTATTTTATCTAATTTTAATTTATGTGATATCGTTTGGATTAGAATATTTTTATGTATTAATTAAGTGATCTAGCGAGACAGTATCCTTGATATGATATTGTGCGTTATATTTTTATGTGATATGATATTTCGATAGTTCAAAGCTTGTTTTGATAGAAACAATCAAAAGATCTAGTAAGAGGGGATCCTTATAACGCTTGTATTGATAGGAAGATTTAAGTGATCTAGCGATACATGATCATTTATCTTGATATGATATTGTGCATGAAACTACATATATATATATATATATATAGTTTCACGCACAATATCATATCATACTTATATTTGTAGTATTTCGATAGTTGGAAGGTTATATTGAAGGAACAAATTAAAAGATCTAGTAAGACGGGATCCTTATATATATCCTTGTTTTTTCTATATTATATTTAACTTATAAATTATAATGATGCTTTTTACTCTTGATGAAGAGAGATTTAAGGATGAATAAATCATACATCACTGATGTTAATCCACAAAATTGATGAAGAATCACCAATCAAATCTTCAATCCAAGCTCTTCCTTGAGTTTTGACTCCAATGGAGTTCTAGAGAATTTCTTAGAGATTTTTGGTTTTTGATTTGGAAGAACGAATTCATGTAGATGTCTGTGAAAAAAGCTAAAGATGATTTTTTGAATAACATAGATTTCTCTAGAATGTCGTAACATAGAAACTTAGAAATTATCTTGAAGAAATATCTAGATATTCTACAGTAGTTATCTTAAGAAAATCTCTAGATATTTTAGAGTAGTTACTAGAAGAAAAGTTCACTAGAACTTTCTTATGGATGTATCTAGAAGAGTTTCTAGAACCATTCTTAGACAAGTATACATAGGAGACGGCCTTGTACATTTGTATTCAAGAAAAAATCAAAATATTTATAGAGTCTTCTTCCATTAAAAAGTTCTTCTTTCCAAATTTCTTTTTAACTATCTAGCTTCCTCTTCTTTCTTAGTTGAATCTAGAAGAGTTACTAGAACCATTCTTAGACAAGTATAAATAGGAGATGGCCTTGTACATTTGTATTCAAAAAAAAATCAAAACACTTACAGAGTCTTCCTTCTTCCATTAAAAAGTTCTTCTTTCCAAATTTCTTTTTTAACTATCTAGCTTCCTCTTCTTTCTTAGTTGAATCTTCTGATCTTACTTAACGATCTTGGGATAGCAGAAGGCTTCCCAAATTAGACTTTTCTTCTTCTATTCTCTATATGTTATCAGAGCCATAGCCACACATCGGCTTCTGGTTTTTAATTCAAGATTGGGTCAGTGAAAAATTCAACTGGTTTCTCTATATCGATTTCAACGGCCGTGCTAACGGATTGGGGATGGAGTTGTTGAACCAACCCAATTACAAGGTATGGAGAATATGTATGGAGTCATACCTTGTGGGTGAGTATTTGTGGGATGTTGTTAATGGGAGTAACACAAGTCCTCCTGCGGATGGACCAGAGAATAGTAGCACATACAAGAAGTGGAAGCAGGTTAATGCTAAGGCGGAGTTTGTCTTGAAGAGGTCAATATCCTCTAATTTATTCGATCATATTATAAGGTGCAAATCAGCTCATGAAATATGGAGGACCCTCGATCAGCTGTTCAACAAGAAGAATGAAGCTCGACTACAGATTTTGGAGAATGAATTGGCTAACACCATTCAAGGTAATCTCTCTATAGTCGAGTATTTTTTGAAGATTAAGAACTTATGTTCTGAGATATCTTTATTGAATTCGGAGGAGGCTATCTCTGTAGCACGAATAAGAAAAAATATTATTCGTGGTTTGAAATTAGAATATATTCCCTTAGTTACATCGATTCAAGGATGGGCTCAACAACCATCCTTGGAGGAGCTTGAGAACTTGTTGTCATCACAAGAACTACTAGCCAAGCAAATGGCTGGGGTTTCAATCAAAAAAGGGGAAGAAAATGCTCTTATATCTAACAAAGAGTAGATTTAAAGGAAAAACAGTAAGAGATAGGCCACACTCTCGATTCCAAAATGGTTCAATTCCGATAGGAAAGGAGGGAGAGTCTACTAATAACTATAAGACTGTCAAATGTTATCGGTGTGGCAAAATTGGACACATAAAAAGATTTTGTCGAACCAAAGAAAGCAATATGGCTCAAACTGAGAAAGTTGTTGAAGAAGAAGAAGAATGGGGAAAGTGTTTCGTAGCCGAGACTCGAGCAATAGATGCAATGACATCCATTAACTTTTACAGAGACTGGATCATGGATTTAGGATGTGGACATCATCTTACCGAAGATGAATCCAAATTTTCCAACTTTCACAAATACAATGGTCGTGATGTCATTGTAACAGCAGATAATACATTTTATCACGTGGAGAAGGAAGGCACAATCGTCATTAATGAGAAGAAGGAAGAATCAATCACTCTCAATAATGTGTTTCATGTTCCAGGGATGAGGAAAAATATATTTTCCATTGCAAATGTCGTAGTACAGGAAGTTATCTCCTATTTGGACCACATGATGTGAAGTTCCTTCGAAATATCAAAGAACTCAAGAGAGTTAATGATTTATATGTTTTATCAGCCTCTAATTCATATATTGAGAATATGAGCAACAATGATACTGCATATCTATGGCATGCTAGACTTGGGCATCTTAACATGGAAAAATTAAAAGCCATGGTAAAATTGAATCTAGTGAAAGGATTGCTTAACTTAAGCAATTTTGGTGGAGGAGAGATTTGTGAAGGATGTTAATATGGAAAGGCACACCGTCTTCCGTTTGATAGATCCTTGTCAAGATGCATTGCTCCACTAGAGCTAATTCATAGTGATTTGATGGGGCCAACAAGAACTCCTTCGTTCTCCGGTTGTTCTTATATGCTAATTTTATTGATAGTTTTACAAGATTCACATGGGTTTATTTTGTTAAGCACAAGTAAGAAATTCTTAACAAGTTTATGGAATTCAAGGAAACTGTTGAAGGCGAGCTTGTCTCAAAAATAAGGAGGTTGAGAACAGATAATGGTGGTGAGTACACTTCTGAAGAGTTTCTCTCTTTTTGTCGTCAATATGGCATTAAAAGATAACTTACTTGTGCTGATACGCCACAACAAAATGGAGTGGCATAAAGAAAGATCCGGCACTTAACAAAGACATGTAAAAGTTGACTTCATGCCAAAAGTTTACCCAGAGCCCTGTGGGCTAAAATTATGAAATGTGCCGCTTATGTGATCAACAGGATGCCGCTTTCTCCAAACAACATGAAGTCTCCCTATGAATTAATGTTTGGAGAGAAGCCTAATATCCAAAACCTAAGAGTGTTTGGATCTATATGTTATGTTCATATCCCTGTTTTATCGGAAAAAAATATTATAAATGTATATGTAAAGTAAAAAAAAAAAGAAAATGACTAAGTTTTAAAAAATCAATTAATCTTATGATTTAAGAAAAATCGACTTTCCAAATTGACAGAGTCGCCACTTGATTTTTAGTAAAACCAAGAAAACTAAAAATATTTTTTCAAAAGATTTAAAACAGATAAAAATCAATTGAAAAGGGTTCGAAGTTCAATGTACATTCCGAGAAGGTGTTAGGCCCTCGGAATGCCCGCTAACTCGCGGTTGACCGGCGATTTGACTGAAATGACTTTCAAACATCTTTTAAAATTTAAACTAAAATAAAAGAAAATTCAGTTTGTTTATATTTTTTTTTAATCAAAAATTATTTATTTATTTTTACTCAAGTATATTATCTTAAGGGGAAAAGAAATAAGGAAAATTTCTTAAGGGACATAATTTAAGTGACAAGACTAGTAAATAAAATAAAGCTAAGTAAAAAGTATAAATATTTTAATTTGCATATAGAAAAAAGTGAAATGACTATCTTTGAGAATTTAATTAAATTAAACCATGGAATAAACAAAGTTAATCAAATAATATAATATAAATAATAATAGAGGGCGAAGAAACAATCAGATTTAAATTTTTGGCCCACACCCAATTAAATTGGCCTTTTGGCCCACCTGTCTAAGCCTACAACTGCCAACAATTATGGGCTTCAGCCCATTAACCCTTTGGACCTGTTGAAATTGTTTAAGGCTTTTGGGCCCATTTTCTTTAAATTACCTGTGTATACATTTTGTGTATATCGCTGTATACGAGCACCATTTCGGATGTTTTTTCCTGCATCATCCCTGTATATCGATTTTGACCTGTGTTTTTATCAAAAATATGCACACCTGCAATTTCCAAGACTTGTACGACGTATATTTTACTGTATATCAGTGTATACAACTGGTATACAGTCTTTTCAAAACCTGCAAAAAGCAATTTCCAGCAACATTTTTGTTGTGTTTCGACCTGTACACCAATTGGAGGGGCTGACCGACTCAAGGAAGATATTTTGTAGCCTCTATGGCTCGATGAGAAACCGCAACGAGATGGATTAAAGTCCGTGAGGACTCGAGGAGAGTTTCACATGCAATAAAATAGAAATGAATTAGCCATAAAATGATTAAATAAGGCACATCTTAAACACAACATAATTTATGAGTAAACAAAAAATATTTAAAGAGATCCGAGTTAAGCCAGAATATATAACTAAAAAAAATAAAAAATAAAAAATAAATATCTACATCTTGAGAAAGAAATGATGCAAGAAGAAGTGATATTTACCTTTTTGAGTGCAGCGATTCCGGGATAGTACGAGCAGGGGAGGCAGCGACTTCACCTCACAATTCGGATTCTAACGACGATCGAGAATTTCAAATGATATCTTTGATCCGAATACGACTTGAATGTGTTTAATCTATGTATTCTTTTTTTTTTTTTTTTGCTTGAACTACTATGAATGTTCAAATTAATTTTTTTTTTTTTTATATCAAAGAAATATATCATGAATATTGAATATTGAATATTGAATATTTAGTATTAAATGTTGAATATTGAATGTTGAATTGAAAAAATAATGAATCTTTGAGTGAAACAAAATAATGAATCTTGAATTCTTCCCTTCTTGAATAATTGAAATGAATTGAATTGAATTCTTGTTGTTGTTTTTTCAATCCTTGATTTTTATTTTTTATTTTTTTTGAATCTTTTCCAATTTTTGAATCTCTTTTTGAATGACTTTTTCTAATGAGAAAGAAGAAGAAAAGAGAAGGTATTTATAGGAGATTGTTATGGTAGATTTAGGGGGAAAATGGAATGGATGGGATGAATTTGAATTTCAAAATTCAAATTCAAATTTCTCAATAAAATAATAAAAATAATTTAGGGGGGCAAATGGAATGGGTGGGATGAATTTGAATTTCAAAATTCAAATTCAAATTTCTCAAAAGTGTAGTTGAGAATTAGTGGGTTGGGAAATGTATTGGGCTGCAGTAATTTGGAGGAATGGGCTGGAATTGCATTGGGCTTGGCTGAAAGTAAAAAAAAGATTTCTTGGCTGAAGAAATTGAATTGGGCCTATTTAAAAAATTGGATGGGCTGGAGGGGGTAATTTAAGTTTGGTCGGCCGGAAATATGAAATGGGCTACTGACAATTAAATTGAAGTTTGGCCCAATTTTTTCTCAAAGTTGAGTTAAGTTGGAAGTCTAGGATGGATTAAATTTAAGAAATAGCCAAATTGTGTTACATTAGTAATTTGGCTAAACCTTAAATAAGACAAATTAATATTAATTAATTAACGAGCTTCTTAATCTTAACAAAAAAAAAATTTATTTAATCGTAAACTTAGTGATTCAAAAATATAACCATGATTTAAACTAATTTAAAAGACTACTCACTAAATTTAAAATGTTTTAGAGATGTTTTTTTTTTTTTTGAATAATCATAAAATATATTAATTATATACATAATTATGTAAAATATATATTATCTAAAACTTTAAGAAACGGCAAAGATTATTCAAAATAATGCAAACTTTATATATATTTTTTTATTTTTAAATTTACAAAACTAATTATTTTAAATTGTTTGAGAATTTAAGAAGCTCATTAATTAATTCCTACCGGGGAGGGTCAAAATTGGGTGCCAACAGCTGTCCCTCATTTTACTTGGATTGATGCAAGAAATTTGAGGAAAATAAAATTGACCAAGCCAATTTTGACCGACCACGTATTCATCTTTTAAGAAAAGGGATCTGGTACGGACTTAGGAAATTATGACCGAGCCTCGAAAATGGGTTTCCTACATATCTCAGGCTATATGAGAATTCAGGCCACTTGTAGTTCGATACGCTAGATTTAACGCACGATTTCGAAAGAAATCAAAAGTCATCTCGATACCGAGTTATGAAGGAATCGGGATGCTTGGGAATAAGATTTAAGAGGAAATGTTAGAATACAACCGAGTTTTCAACATCGAGTCCGCCTACATATCCTTAAACCATAGGAATCAGGCTGTTTGTAGTTCGACTAAATCGATTGAAAAGGGAATCTATTATGTTAGATAACCTTTGGTTCTGGACAAGTGACAAAATTAAACGAGCATGAAAAGGAGGCTTGTAACCTCTTAGTCATGAATGTGGTGCACTTCACACCCATAATTAAGAACTCACATGGACATAATTTCCAAAGCTCTCGGCGCATTGTCACTTAGATTGGAAACTTGCTTCCGGTAGATCAAAATTTTCGGATGCGAGACCGAAACTGACAAAACCTAAAGAAAAATCCACATGCCTTCTGATAGGGGTGTGGTTTGATTGTGGTGGAAATCGTCCCTCTGCTCGCGTCCTAAGAGTTTGACACTCCTCTTTGGACTATGTCCCAGTTCGCTGCTAAGAAAAAGTTCCACGTTGTGCTGCATCCTTTTTGATGTCGTCCGCACCTGTGGTTTGTTTTTGGAGAATTCATCCTTTCGGATGCTCTCGACAAAGACTGAGATAAAACTCGTCAGCGTAAAAACTCAATTAAAAAGGGAGACAGTGTCTTTTACCATGTCGACACTTAATTGTTCTCCTCGAGATTTGACGTCAACTCAATCGGTTTGACGTAAAGCAAATAGAGCTTATGTCTTATGTATGTAATGCAATCTTCAATGTATTCTTCATTTGATGTCAAAATAAATAAATGCTGATGCAGTGTTGATATTTCTTTTGATGTCAATGTACTCTTCATGCTGATGTCAACATAAGTGAAAGATGATGCAGTGCTGATGCTTCTCTTGATGTCGATGTGTTCTTCATGTTGTTTACTCTTATCATGAATAAAAGAGTGCAGTTGATGCCAATAAGTGAATATTCTTCTTCAAATGCACGATTTCTACTCTGGTAGTGCATGATTACTTGCGGGGTATGAATATCTTCCCGCGATGCTTAAATTTTGCGAGGGATGTAATCTTCTCGCGATGCATAAATTCCGCAAGGTATGAAATCATCTTGCGATATATAAACTTTTTGCGAGGCATGAATATCTTCTCGCGATTAACTTGTGATGCATAAATATTAACTCGCGATGCATGATTTTCCGCAATGCATAAATATTGACTCGCGATGCATGATCTTCCGCGATGCATGAATATTGACTCGCGATGCATGATCTTCTGCAGGGCATGAATATCTTCCCGCAATGCATAAATTCCGCAAGGCATGAAATCTTCTTGCGATTATAAATTTTTGTGAGGAATGAAACCTTCTCACGATGTATAATTTTCTGCGAGGCATGAATATCTTCTCGCAATTAACTTGTGATGCATAAATATTAACTCGCGATGCATGATTTTCCGCGATGCATGAATATTGACTCGCGATGCATGATCTTCTGCAGGGCATGAATATCTTCCCGCAATGCATAAATTCCGCAAGGCATAAAATCTTCTTGCGATTATAAATTTTTGTGAGGAATGAAACCTTCTCACGATGTATAATTTTCTGCGAGGCATGAATATCTTCTCGCAATTAACTTGTGATGCATAAATATCAACTCGCGATGCATGATTTTCCGCGATGCATGAATATTGACTCGCGATGCATGATCTTCTGCGGGACATGAATATCTTCCCGCAATGCATAAATTCCGCAAGGTATAAAATCTTCTTTCGATGTATGAATATTAACTCGCGATGCATGATCTTCATCGATACATGAATATCGCTCTTGATGTCATCATTGGTGACAAATGAAAATAGTGCTTAAGTTGAGCAACATATTGATTTTCTAGATAATCATATCGTCTCAATTGAAAATAATTCTTCAGATAGTGTATTGTCCTGATCGACAATAAAATAAATGACCCCTCCGGGTAGTGTATTGTCTTGATCGACAATAAAATAAATGACCCCTCCGGGTAGTGTATTCTCTTGATTGACAATAAAATAAATGACCCCTCCGGATAGTGTATTGTCTTGATCGACAATAAAATAAATGACCCATCCGGGTAGTGTATTGTCTTGATTGACAATAAAATAAATGACCCCTCCGGGTAGTGTATTGTCTTGATCGACAATAAAATAAATGACCCATCCGGGTAGTGTATTATCTTGATCGACAAAATAAGTGACCCCTCCGGGTAGTGTATTGTCTTGATCGACAATAAAATAAATGACCCCTCTGGGTA
The DNA here is from genome assembly GCA_022817965.1 of Solanum lycopersicoides. Classification (NCBI taxonomy): domain Eukaryota; kingdom Viridiplantae; phylum Streptophyta; class Magnoliopsida; order Solanales; family Solanaceae; genus Solanum; species Solanum lycopersicoides. Next base: position 44,765,638 of record CM040625.1, on the reverse strand, counting down.
GTGTATTGTCTTGATCGACAAAAATAAATGACCCCTCCGGGTAGTGTATTGTCTTGATCGACAATAAAATAAATGACCCCTCCGGGTAGTGTATTGTCTTGATCGGCAATAAAATAAATGACCCCTCCGGGTAGTGTATTGTCTTGATTGACAATAAAATAAATGACCCCTCCGGGTAGTGTATTGTCTTGATCGACAATAAAATAAATGACCCATCCGGGTAGTGTATTGTCTTGATTGACAATAAAATAAATGACCCCTCCGGGTAGTGTATTGTCTTGATCGTCAATAAAATAAATGACCCATTCGGATAGTGTATTGTCTCGTTCGACAAAAATAAATGACCCCTCCGGGTAGTGTATTGTCTTGATCGACAACAAAACAAATGACCCCTCCGGGTAGCGACACTATTATGTCTGATAATGTGATGCAGATGCCGTCAACGACGAAAACCGTAAATTATCCTTTTCGGAGTTTTTATTTGGTTCATCTTTGAGATTAGATGGTCGCTTATTATAGACTTCATGTTGTTGAGAATTGAATGAAATAAACCAATCACATTCTCAAATCTTCGATATAAGCAATATAAAATAATTCTTGCATCCATAGAAAATTACGTTAAATTTTGGGAGAACTTTCTCCTCCCTTTACTTCTCCGTATTCGTCGATCGGAATAATTTGCTGATATCAAAGCAAAGTTATAAACCTGCATCCACAGAAAATTTGTTAGTTTTAAAACGAACTGATCTGTGCCGATTTCTTCAGTTGTCTGCTCCTTGTCATGCTATCTCCGGTTGATCTCCCAACTATTGATAGATAAGACAAAATTCTTTATGCCAAAACAAAGGAAACATAAAAGGAAAAATTTTAAGAAAATAAATTTTTTGAAAAGTAAAAAAGATAACTGCCAAGTGTCATGTCACGTCAGGCTTAGCAAACTTTTCTGATCTTGATGCTTGGAGGTATATCTCATTATGCGATGGAAAGTATTCAAAGCCAATCTAGACTTGTCGATAAACCTATATCTGAAATTTTGAGTCCATCCTCAAAATTTCTGTCCCAGTTAACGATATCGGCTTATCTTTCAACTATCGCTAAGCAAATCGTAGAATTTTGAGATCATTTCAAAAATTCTATCCCAGTTGCAAATATCGAAATATCTTCAGTCTTGACTTGTTGAGGATTCGGAGATATCATTGCTTGTTTTTTGCATGGCAAACTCTGGTGATCTTTGCAACAAGCAAGCTAGCTCAATAATTATCCAACTGTAACGAGGTGGATGTCTCGATAATATTCCAACTGTAACGAGGTGGATGCTCGATAATATTCCAACTGTAACGAGGTGGAGACTCGATAATATTCCAACTGTAACGAGGTGGATGGCTCGATAATATTCCAACTGTAACGAGGTGGATGACTCGATAATATTCCAACTGTAACGAGGTGGATGCTCAATAATATTCCAACGGTAACGACGATAATATTCCAACGGTAACGAGGTGGATGCTCGATAATATTCCATCTGTAACGAGGTGGATGCTCGATAATATTCCATCTGTAACGAGGTGGATGCTCGATAATATTCCAACTGTAACGAGGTGGATGGCTCGATAATATTCCAACTGTAACGAGGTGGATGCTCGATAATATTCCAACTGTAACGAGGTGGATGGCTCGATAATATTCCAACTGTAACGAGGTGGATGCTCGATAATATTCCATCTGTAACGAGGTGGATGCTCGATAATATTCCAACTGTAACGAGGTGGATGCTCGATAATATTCCAACTGTAACGAGGTGGATGGCTCGATAATATTCCAACTGTAACGAGGTGGATGCTCGATAATATTCCAACTGTAACGAGGTGGATGCTCGATAATATTCTAATATAATTCAAGAATAGGAACCTGAAATGGAAAAACAAATATATGAACCACTTATGGGGTGGATCGCCCAACAAAACTATATGCAAAGTCTTTGATTAGCCAATCAAAGCACATAATCCACTTATGGGGTGGATACCCAACAAAGTAGGAATTTTGACTGTGACATCGTTAAGAAACATGTATGCCTAAATTGCTACACGACAAACGTACTAAAAACTAAATTGACGTATATGCACGTCGCGATTATGATTCTCTCTTTAAAGACAGAATCATCGAGGTGAATAACTTAATTCATTCACATGAAGATTAAAGACACTTTTGCCTTCCATGACAAACTCAACAAATTTAAGTTTGTTGTTGACGTTTCCAATTGTTAACAAAAACTTGCAACAATTCGATAACTCTGACTATCAAGGAAATATTGCGGTCACCAACATATTTGTGATGTGATGGACTCGTTGATTCCTTGCAAACTTCTAAGATAGTGTTACTTTTGATCATCTTCAGATCTGATGTCGATTTCACATACGATACTGGCTTCACTCATACTATCACCTGCAAAGCTCGACACCAAACGTCAGTATTGACGATGAAGTAAAGAATAAAAGTAAAGATAAATAACTAGATTAAGTTATTTGACTTATCGAGATTAGGATATAATGAGCCCAACTGTAACTTTGATCATGACTCGCCACTAGCGACCCTCTCACACATTGTTTCTTAAAACTTTGAAATAATATGTCAGCGTTTGTCTTCAACATTCCTGCAAAATAAGATTAAAAAAAATTGTTTAAAATCTCTTGAGGCAACATAATGAATAGAGATAAAATGAGATGGAAGGTTTTCTAAGTCTTGTTGATGAGGCCACGATGGGTGCAAATGACGCTTTTTGACACTCTTGATGTCTTTATATAGCCATTTTTGTGACTTCGATGTTCCTGCATCCAAAAAATTCTTAGTTTGAAAGACTGATTTGTGTTGATCTTGTCTCCACGCTCCTTCATGCGGTTGGCTTACACGGTCGCCCGTCCTTTGTAAGACAGTCTTGATCTGTCTCAGTCTGAAATATATTTAACTCTAGTAACTTGCTTTATTAATTCTGAGGTTGCTCATTCTGGAATTTTGAGGCCCCTCCTCAAAACTCTGTCCCAGTTTGCCTCGATAGTATAAGACTTTTAACAACGGACATTGTTGTGTGGAATTCTTGAGATCATCTCAAAAATTTGTCCCAGTTGCACATTTCAACATGATTCTCCATAAAATAACATCTTGGAATTTTGAGATTCACCCAAAAATCTACTAGTTGCATTTTGGTATTTCAGTGTTGACTTGTTGAAGAAGTCCATCTTCAAATGAATTTTTGAGATCCTCTCAAAAATTCTGTCCCAGTTTCCATTATAAAGTAAAAAATGGAAATCTTACTGGGTATATGACCGAGCCATTGTGGCTCCTACGTATCCCGTTGAAGCAGGAATCAGGTCAAACGTAGTTCCCCCCTCAAAGGTTAACCGAAAACAAGCTGGTATTCTCAGTCATTTTCTTCTTTCTTTCAATAAATTTTAATTGGGAAAGTAATCTTTGGAAACTTTGAATGTTCAACCACTAATCAACACAAATCAGTTTCGAGTATCTGACAAAAAAAATAACTCAAACAACAAATGTGTTAGTTTGTGTAGGTAGTAGGTAATACAAGATATCACACACAAAGCTGTAAGCACACAAAAGTCGCTTCATTTGAAGAAAGACTAGCCCACATATATAAAAAAAATGATTAGATAGATAGAAATTTGTCTCTCTGATTTTTAGCTTTGTGAGTCAAAATGTCGACTTAACGGGACAAAGTCGATTGATTCTTCTGATTTTTTTGACTGAGATGTAACTCTAATTCTTTGTAAGAGTTGAAAATATAAAATTTCTCAGAATGGGGACCGAACCTTGAAAGGCTGCCTACGTATCTCAAAAAAGAGAATTCAGGTCCTACGTAGTTCGACCCACTTGAACCTCTTTTTTTTTTCTTTTTTTTTGAAATGCTGAATCTTTTTTCTGATGTGCGAGAGTAATTTTTTGAAAGATAAAGTTCGAATTTCATTGGGAAACTAAAGACTCAAAGAGTATTTGGACGTACTTTTGATAGTGACTTGATATTTATGCTTAAGAAGTTCTAGAAAATATTTTTCAAGAATCAGTAGGCTAGAACATATCCAAATGAAGCAACATAATCAAACAAACAATTATAACACATAAACAGTTATTGCGCGTTCTACACAAATATGTGACCCTTTTGTGCCAAGGGTAGACTAGCGATTTGAGGGATGTATACGTCATTTGAAATATTTGATTGCCCCAATATCAAATTTATATAAATTTTGTGAATAAAAAAAAATGAGGATACATATCGAGGAAAACGGAATACGAAACAATCAGTCCCACGCAGGGGTACAATCCTATACTATGCCTCTTTTAAACTTTTTGTCGTCTCCGGGTGCCAACGTCTTCGTATAGTATCTTGTAAAACTCTTTCTTCAACTAGTATAAACGATGATCTAATTTTTACCGTACTAGACAATGATTTTTCAAATAATGTATACATCCTTCGAATTTAAACACATAAATATGAACGTCCATTTAGGTCGTAAACCATTTTGGACTCAAGGTGGTCTTTCTAATGGGCCCAACACGCCTTGGGTGTTGGGTCATCTTAATTCAAATGCTCCTAAATCCGGGATTTGGCTTGGCTCTACGCTAGTTTACTAGGAGTGGCTTTTGAAAAGACCGGGAACCTAAACGGATAATTTGGGCTGGAACTCGCGACAACCATTGGACGTATGACGAACCAATAAATTATCGCTAATTCCGAAAAAGGGTGAGTATAAAAAAATTCCGACTGCGGTTCCGCAAATCGTCCTTTAATATACTATACAATATATATCGGAAATATGTCATGATATGCAATGCCAGTTTATAATTTAAACAAATTAATCACATGTAAGCAATTTAATAATACAATTAGTTCAAATAGTCAAATCATTTTGGTTAGAACTTAATTAATCCCCAGCAGAGTCGCCATTTCTGTTTTTACTTTGTTTATTCCATGGTTTAATTTAATTAAATTCTCAAAGATAGTCATTTTACTTTTTTCTATATGCAAATTAAAATATTTATACTTTTTACTTAGCTTTATTTTATTTACTAGTCTTGTCACTTAAATTATGTCCCTTAAGAAATTTCCCTTATTTCTTTTCCCCTTAAGATATTATAATTGAGTAAAAATAAATAAATAATTTTTGATTAAAAAAAAATATAAACAAACTGAATTTTCTTTTATTTTAGTTTAAATTTTAAAAGATGTTTGAAAGTCATTTCAGTCAAATCGCCGGTCAACCGCGAGTTAGCGGGCATTCCGAGGGCCTAACACCTTCTCGGAATGTACATTGAACTTCGAACCCTTTTCAATTGATTTTTATCTGTTTTAAATCTTTTGAAAAAATATTTTTAGTTTTCTTGGTTTTACTAAAAATCAAGTGGCGACTCTGTCAATTTGGAAAGTCGATTTTTCTTAAATCATAAGATTAATTGATTTTTCAAAACTTATTCATTTCTCTCTCTTTTTTTTACTTTACATATACATTTATAATATTTTTTTTCGATAAAACAGAAATGGTGACTCCGCTGGGGATTAATTAAGTTCTAACCAAAATGATTTGACTATTTGAACTAATTGTATTATTAAATTGCTTACATGTAATTAATTTGCTTAAATTATAAACTGGCATTGCATATCATGATATATTTCCGATATATATTGTATAGTATATTAAAGGACGGTTTGCGGAACCGCAGCCGGACTTTTTTATACTCACCCTTTTTCGGAATTAGCGACAATTTATTGGTTCGTCATGCGTCCAATGGTTGTCGCGAGTTCCATCCCAAATTGTCCGTTTGGGTTTCCGGTCATTTAAAAAGTCACTCCTAGTAAACTAGCGTAGAGCCGAGCAAAAATCCCAAATTTAGGAGCATTTAAACTAAGATGACCCAACACCCAAGGCGTGTTGGGCCCATTAGAAAGACCACCTTGAGTCCAAAATGGTTTACGACCTAAACGGACGTTCATACTTATGTGTTTAAATTTGAAGGATGTATACGTTGTTTGAAAAATCAGTGTCCCATGGGGTAAATAGTAGATTATAGTTAATTTTAGTAGAAGAAATAGTTTCACAAGCTACTAGTTCATCCAGAGACATTGACGCCCGCAGATGACAAGAAGTTCAGGAGCGAAGGTACTGTCATGGAAGCATAGTATATGATTGAACCCTTGCGTGGGACTGATTATTTTGTATCCCGTTTTCCCCAATTATGTATCCCCATTTAAGTTTTATTCATAAATTTGTATAAATTTGGGTTTTGGGACAATGGGATGTTTCAAATGACACATACATCCCTCAAATCGCTAGGCTACCCTTGGCACAAAAGGGTCACATATTTGTTTAGAACACGCAATAACTGTTTATGCGTTATAATTGTTGGTCTGATTATGTTGCTTCTTTTGGATATGTTCTAGCCTACTGATTCTTGAAAAATATTTTGTAGAACTCCTTAAGCATAAATATCAAGTCACTATCAAAAGTACGTCCAAATACTCTTTGAGTCTTTAGTTTCCCAATGAAATTCGAACTTTATCGAGCATCCACCTCGTTATCGTTGGAATATTATCGAGCATCCACCTCGTTACAGATGGAATATTATCGAGCATCCACCTCGTTACCGTTGGAATATTATTGAGCATCCACCTCGTTACAGTTGGAATATTATCGAGTCATCCACCTCGTTACAGTTGGAATATTATCGAGCCATCCACCTCGTTACAGTTGGAATATTATCGAGTCTCCACCTCGTTACAGTTGGAATATTATCGAGCATCCACCTCGTTACAGTTGGAATATTATCGAGACATCCACCTCGTTACAGTTGGATAATTATTGAGCTAGCTTGCTTGTTGTAAAGATCACCAGAGTTTGCCATGCAAAAAACAAGCAATGATATCTCCGAATCCTCAACAAGTCAAGACTGAAGATATTTCGATATTTGCAACTGGGATAGAATTTTTGAAATGATCTCAAAATTCTACGATTTGCTTAGCGATAGTTGAAAGATAAGCCGATATCGTTAACTGGGACAGAAATTTTGAGGATGGACTCAAAATTTCAGATATAGGTTTATCGACAAGTCTAGATTGGCTTTGAATACTTTCCATCGCATAATGAGATATACCTCCAAGCATCAAGATCAGAAAAGTTTGCTAAGCCTGACGTGACATGACACTTGGCAGTTATCTTTTTTACTTTTCAAAAAATTTATTTTCTTAAAATTTTTCCTTTTATGTTTCCTTTGTTTTGGCATAAAGAATTTTGTCTTATCTATCAATAGTTGGGAGATCAACCGGAGATAGCATGACAAGGAGCAGACAACTGAAGAAATCGGCAAAGATCAGTTCGTTTTAAAACTAACAATTTTTCTGTGGATGCAGGTTTATAACTTTGCTTTGATATCAGCAAATTATTCCGATCGACGAATACGGAGAAGTAAAGGGAGGAGAAAGTTCTCCCAAAATTTAACGTAATTTTCTGTGGATGCAGGAATTATTTTATATTGCTTATATCGAAGATTTGAGAATGTGATTGGTTTATTTCATTCAATTCTCAACAACATGAAGTCTATAATAAGCGACCATCTAATCTCAAAGATGAACCAAATAAAAACTCCGAAAAGGATAATTTACGGTTTTCGTCGTTGACGGCATCTGCATCACATTATCAGACATAATAGTGTCGCTACCCGGAGGGGTCATTTGTTTTGTTGTCGATCAAGACAATACACTACCCGGAGGGGTCACTTATATTGTCGATCAAGACAATACACTACCCGGATGGGTCATTTATTTTATTGTCGATCAAGACAATACACTACCCGGAGGGGTCATTTATTTTATTGTCGATCAAGACAATACACTATCCGGAGGGGTCATTTATTTTATTGTCAATCAAGACAATACACTACCCGGAGGGGTCATTTATTTTATTGTCGATCAAGACAATACACTACCCGGAGGGGTCATTTATTTTATTGTCGATCAGGACAATACACTATCTGAAGAATTATTTTCAATTGAGACGATATGATTATCCAGAAAATTAATATGTTGCTCAACTTAAGCACTATTTTTATTTGTCACCAATGATGACATCAAGAGCGATATTCATGTATCGATGAAGATCATGCATCGCGAGTTAATATTCATACATCGCAAGATGATTTTATACCTTGCGGAATTTATGCATTGCGGGAAGATATTCATGTCCCGCAGAAGATCATGCATCGCGAGTCAATATTCATACATCGCGGAAAATCATGCATCGCGAGTCAATATTCATGCATTGCGGAAAATCATGCATCGCGAGTTAATATTTATGCATCACAAGTTAATTTCGAGAAGATATTCATGCCTCGCAGAAAATTATACATCGTGAGAAGATTTCATACCTCACTGAAAGTTATAATCGCAAGAAGATTTCATACCTTGCGGAATTTATACATTGCGGGAAGATATTCATGCCCCGCAGAAGATCATGCATCGCGAGTCAATATTCATGCATTGCGGAAAATCATGCATCGCGAGTTAATATTTATGCATCAAAAGTTAATCGCGAGAAGATATTCATGTCTCGCAGAAAATTCACGCATCGTGAGAAGATTTCATACCTCACTGAAAGTTATAATCGCAAGAAAATTTCATACCTTGCGGAATTTATACATTGCGGGAAGATATTCATGCCCCGCAGAAGATCATGCATCGCGAGTCAATACTCATGCATCGCGGAAGATCATGCATCGAGAGTCAATATTCATGCATTGCGGAAAATCATGCATCGCGAGTTAATATTTATGCATCACAAGTTAATCGCGAGAAGATTTCATACCTTGCGGAATTTACACATTGCGGGAAGATATTCATGCCCCGCAGAAGATCATGCATCGCGAGTTAATATTCATACATCGCGAGAAGATACCCATGCCTCGAAAGGAATCATGCACTGCCAGAAAGGGAATCGTGCATCTGAAGAAAATATTTACTCATCATCATTTTATTAAACATCAAGAAGAACATCAAAGACGACATCAAGATAAATATCAGCACTGCATCTGTTTTTATTTATTTCAACATCAAATGAAGAATACATTGAAGATTGCATTACATACATAAGACATAAGCTCTATTTGCTTTACGTCAAACCGATTAAGTTGACGTCAAATGTCGAGGAGAACAATTAAGTGTCGACATGGTAAAAGACACTGTCTCCCTTTTTAATTGAGTTTTTATGCTGACGAGTTTTATCTCAGTCTTTGTCGAGAGCATCCGAAAGGATGAATTCTCCAAAAATAAACCACAGGTGCGGACGACATCAAAAAGGATACAGCACAACGTGGAACTTTTTCTTAGCAGCGAACTGGGACATAGTCCAAAGAGGAGTGTCAAACTCTTAGGACGCGAGCAGAGGGACGACTTCCACCACAATCAAACCACACCCCTATCAGAAGGCATGTGGGTTTTTCTTTAGGTTTTGTCAGTTTCGGTCTCGCATCTGGAAATTTTGATCTACCGGAAGCAAGTTTCTAATCTGAGTGACAATGCGCCGAGAGCTTTGGAAATTATGTCCATGTGAGTTCTTAATTATGGGTGTGAAGTGCACCACATTCATGGCTAAGAGGTTACAAGCCTTTTCATGCTCGTTTAATTTTGTCACTTATCAAGAACCAAAGGTAATCTAACATAATAGATTCCCTTTTCAATCGATTGAGTCGAACTACAAACAGCCTGATTCCTATGGTTTAAGGATATGTAGGCAGGCTCGATGTTGAAAACTCGGCTGTATTCTAACATTCCACTCGAATCTTATTCCCAAGCATCCCGATTCCCTCATAACTCGGTATCGAGATGACTTTTGATTTCTTTCAAAATCGTGCGTTAAATCTAGCGTATCGAACTACAAGTGGCCTGAATTCTCATATAGCCTGAGATATGTAGGAAACCCATTTTCAGGGCTCGGCCATAATTTCTAAAGTCCGTACCAGATCCCTTTTCTTAAAAGATGAATATGTGGTCGGTCAAAATTGGCTTAGTCAATTTCATTTTCCTCGAATTTCTTGCATCAATCCGAGTAAAATGAGTGACAGCTGTTGACACCCAATTTTGATCCTCCCCGGTAGGAATTAATTCATGAGCTTCTTAAATTCTCAAACAATTTAAAATAATTAGTTTTATAAATTTAAGAAAAATATAAATTTGCGCTATTTCGAATAATTTTTGCAATTTCTTAAAGTTTTTAGATAATATCTATATTTTACATAATTATGATATTTATGATTATTCAAAAATCATCTCGGAAGATTTTAAATTTTGTAACTATTTTATTAAATTAGTTTAGTTTAAATTATGATTATATTTTGAAACACTAGTTTACGATTAAGATTAATTATTTTTATTCTTGTCAAAATCAAGAAGCTTGTTAATCAATTAATATCAAATCGTCTTGCCTAAGTTCTAACCAAATTCATCAAACAACTCAATTTGGTGGCAATTTATTTATTTGGGCTTTTTATTTAATTACAAGTGGAGTCAACTTGGTCTCAACTTTTTGAAAGGGACCAAGATTTGGGCCCCTTTCCTTTTTGACCAACCCACTTATCTTCCAAAAAGAAAAAGCGGACCCAACTTGTTTTTTCCTTCTCCTTCACGCGTCTTCTTCCTTTCTCTGCCATTAGTACGATTTGATGCAGAAAAGCGGGAGGAGATGGCGAAATCTCAAGCGTTCATTCAATCTTGGTCGAAATCGAGCGTCCAAATCATTGTTCCGTTGAAGGGATTGTACAATTTCGTACATACTCTTAGCTGCCCAGCCTTATCCCTTAAGAGATTTTTCGAATTTCAAATGAGGGTGGGTCCAAAATCCTTCAAGTTTTCCCCCTTTTTTCGCATCCGAAAACCCAAAATCTCCCCTATATAAATTTTTTCTGCTTCCGGTCAAAAGGGGGGATTTTTTTTTGAGGAGTTGGAAATTCTGAACGAAGGCATAAAGAAATCATCACAACAAAAATAGTTGGAAAATACAGTAAATACATTCAAAGAAAGACGAATACGTTTCCGTTCGGGTCTCGCCTTTGACTCGGTCATCTTCGATCTTTCTAGGAGAGTCTGACCTTGAGTTTGCTCTCTTAGGATCCTCATTCACTGCTTAGTTCGTGTGGTGGAAGATTTTATCTCGTTTTAGTCCCGGTTTGCTGTCCCAAAAAAGGTATCGTCATCTTCTCCTCTTTTTTTTTCTGGGCATATTTTCAGTTTAGCATAAATACTTTAAATTCTCTTTTCTAACTTGTCAAATTCTAACACACATAAGTATTTGTTGCTCTTAATTTCATAAGCTTGTTGGTTGTTAATCTTAGGTGTAATAGTTGGTCTTTGTTGCATTTGGTTTTTGAAGTGCCTTAGTAACTCCTATTTTAATTAAGTCTTGTTTTAATTGTTTCCCTTATCTCAAGTATTAATTAATTTATTATTATTTTTGTTGCATGATCCGCTTTGAGTCCATGACGGACTTATCTCCCTCGCATCTCCGAGTCGTCTAGCCCCTGGAAAACATGATATGCAGGTTGAAAGCAGCAAATATGCTGCTGGGAATTAATTCGCAGGTTTCCAAAAGGCTCAAAAAGGGGCTGATATGTTGTCATATACACTGATATACAGTTGAAGTGTACGATATACAGGTCAAAATTTGTACAGGTGCTGGAAACTTAATCTGAGGAGGCGTACATTACGTATATAGCCCAATATACACGAAAATGGAATGTATACAAGTCGTATACATCAGTATACATTAAATATATACCAGATTTTTTAACGGAAATGGGCCAAAAGCCCCATTCAAATGCTGCAGGATTTTGTGAGAAAATGGACCAAAGCCCAATAGGACAAAGCAGAAATTGGAGGAGAGCAAGTGGGCCAAAGGCCAATTTGATTAAGTTTGGGCCCAAAGTCCAAATTTAATATTCCCTTTCTCTTGTATCGATTAATTATTGTGTTGGCTAACATATTATTTGATTTTTGGTTCTAATTTAATTAATCCCGAATGATAGCCATTTTTCTTTCGTTATAGATATTATTATTATTTTTTTTAGCTATATATATATATATATTTATATATATATATTTTCTATGTTTTTTTTGCTTAGTTTATGTATATATATATATATTAGCCTTGTCAATAAATATTTTTTTTTAAATTTATTAAGTAAAATAAAGTAGTAATAAATAAATAAATAAATAAGAAATCATCTTTACTTAATCATTATTTGAAAATTAAATAAAGAGTCATTTTAGTCAAATCGCCGGTCAACCGCGAGTTAGCGGGCATTCCGAGGTCCTAACACCTTCTCGGAATGTACATTGAACTTCAAACCCTTTTCAATTGATTTTTATCTGTTTTAAATCTTTTGAAAAAATATTTTTAGTTTTCTTGGTTTTACTAAAAATCAAGTGGCGACTCTGTCAATTTGGAAAGTCGATTTTTCTTAAATCATAAGATTAGTTGATTTTTCAAAACTTAGTCATTTCTCTCTCTTTTTTTTACTTTACATATATTTATATTATTTTTAAGTAAAAACAGAAATTTCTGTTTTATCGAAAAAAATATTATAAATGTATATGTAAAGTAAAAAAAAAAGAAAATGACTAAGTTTTGAAAAATCAATTAATCTTATGATTTAAGAAAAATCGACTTTCCAAATTGACAGAGTCGCCACTTGATTTTTAGTAAAACCAAGAAAACTAAAAATATTTTTTCAAAAGATTTAAAACAGATAAAAATCAATTGAAAAGGGTTCGAAGTTCAATGTACATTCCGAGAAAGTGTTAGGCCCTCGGAATGCCCGCTAACTCGCGGTTGACCGGCGATTTGACTGAAATGACTTTCAAACATCTTTTAAAATTTAAACTAAAATAAAAGAAAATTCAGTTTGTTTATATTTTTTTTTAATCAAAAATTATTTATTTATTTTTACTCAATTATATTATCTTAAGGGGAAAAGAAATAAGGGAAATTTCTTAAGGGACATAATTTAAGTGACAAGACTAGTAAATAAAATAAAGCTAAGTAAAAAGTATAAATATTTTAATTTGCATATAAAAAAAAGTGAAATGACTATCTTTGAGAATTTAATTAAATTAAACCATGGAATAAACAAAGTTAATCAAATAATATAATATAAATAATAATAGAGGGAGAAGAAACAATCAGATTTGGATTTTTGGCCCACACCCAATTAAATTGGCCTTTTGGCCCACCTGTCTAAGCCTACAACTGCCAACAATTATGGGCTTCAGCCCATTAACCCTTTGGACCTGTTGAAATTGTCTAAGGCTTTTGGGCCCATTTCCTTTAAATTACCTGTGTATACATTTTGTGTATATCGCTGTATACGAGCACCATTTCGGATGTTTTTTCCTGCATCATCCCTGTAAATCGATTTTGACCTGTGTTTTTATCAAAAATATGCACACCTGCAATTTCCAAGACTTGTACGACGTATATTTTGACTGTATATCAGTGTATACAACTGGTATACAGTCTTTTCAAAACCTGCAAAAAGCAATTTCCAGCAACATTTTTGTTGTGTTTCGACCTGTACACCAATTGGAGGGGCTGACCGACTCAAGGAAGATATTTTGTAGCCTCTATGGCTCGATGAGAAACCGCAACGAGATGGATTAAAGTCCGTGAGAACTCGAGGAGAGTTTCACATGCAATAAAATAGAAATGAATTAGCCATAAAATGATTAAATAAGGCACATCTTAAACACAACATAATTTATGAGTAAACAAAAAATATTTAAAGAGATCCGAGTTAAGCCGGAATATATAACTAAAAAGAATAAAAAAAAATAAATAAATATCTACATCTTGAGAAAGAAATGATGCAAGAAGAAGTGATATTTACCTTTTTGAGTGCAGCGATTCCGGGATAGTACGAGCAGGGGAGGCAGCGACTTCACCTCACAATTCGGATTCTAACGACGATCGAGAATTTCAAATGATATCTTTGATCCGAATACGACTTGAATGTGTTTAATCTATGTATTCTTTTTTTTTTTTTTTTGCTTGAACTACTATGAATGTTCAAATTAATTTTTTTTTTTTTTATATCAAAGAAATATATCATGAATATTGAATATTGAATATTGAATATTTAGTATTAAATGTTGAATATTGAATGTTGAATTGAAAAAATAATGAATCTTTGAGTGAACCAAAATAATGAATCTTGAATTCTTCCCTTCTTGAATAATTGAAATGAATTGAATTGAATTCTTGTTGTTGTTTTTTCAATCCTTGATTTTTATTTTTTATTTTTTTTGAATCTTTTCCAATTTTTGAATCTCTTTTTGAATGAGAAAGAAGAAGAAAAGAGAAGGTATTTATAGGAGATTGTTATGGTAGATTTAGGGGGAAAATGGAATGGATGGGATGAATTTGAATTTCAAAATTCAAATTCAAATTTCTCAATAAAATAATAAAAATAATTTAGGGGGGCAAATGGAATGGGTGGGATGAATTTGAATTTCAAAATTCAAATTCAAATTTCTCAAAAGTGTAGTTGAGAATTAGTGGGTTGGGAAATGTATTGGGCTGCAGTAATTTGGAGGAATGGGCTGGAATTGTATTGGGCTTGGCTGAAAGTAAAAAAAAGATTTTTGGCTGAAGAAATTGAATTGGGCCTATTTAAAAAATTGGATGGGCTGGAGGGGGTAATTTAAGTTTGGTCGGCCGGAAATATGAAATGGGCTACTGACAATTAAATTGAAGTTTGGCCCAATTTTTTCTCAAAGTTGAGTTAAGTTGAAAGTCTAGGATGGATTAAATTTAAGAAATAGCCAAATTGTGTTACATTAGTAATTTGGCTAAACCTTAAATAAGACAAATTAATATTAATTAATTAACGAGCTTCTTAATCTTAACAAAAAAAATAATATTTAATCGTAACGAGGTGGATGGCTCGATAATATTCCAATTGTAACGAGGTGGATGCTCGATAATATTCCATCTGTAACGAGGTGGATGCTCGATAATATTCCAACTGTAACGAGGTGAATGGCTCGATAATATTCCATCTGTAACGAGGTGGATGCTCGATAATATTCCAACTGTAACAAGGTGGATGCTCGATAATATTCCAACTGTAACGAGGTAGATGGCTCGATAATATTCCAACTGTAACGAGGTGGATGGCTCGATAATATTCCAACTGTAACGAGGTGGATGCTCGATAATATTCTAATATAATTCAAGAATAGGAACCTGAAATAGAAAAACAAATATATGAACCACTTATGGGGTGGATCGCCCAACAAAACTATATGCAAAGTCTTTGATTGGCAAATCAAAGCACATAATCCACTTATGGGGTGGATACCCAACAAAGTAGGAATTTTGACTGTGACATCGTTAAGAAACATGTATGCCTAAATTGCTACACGACAAACGTACTAAAAACTAAATTGACGTATATGCACGTCGCGATTATGATTCTCTCTTTAAAGACAGAATCATCGAGGTGAATAACTTAATTCATTCACATGAAGATTAAAGACACTTTTGCCTTCCATGACAAACTCAACAAATTTAAGTTTGTTGTTGACGTTTCTAATTGTTAACAAAAACTTGCAACAATTCGATAACTCTGACTATCAAGGAAATATTGCGGTCACCAACATATTTGTGATGTGATGGACTCGTTGATTCCTTGCAACACTTCTAAGATAGTGTTACTTTTGATCATCTTCAGATCTGATGTCGATTTCACATACGATACTGGCTTCACTCATATTATCACCTGCAAAGCTCGACACCAAACGTCAGTATTGACGATGAAGTAAAGAATAAAAGTAAAGATAAATAACTAGATTAAGTTATTTGACTTATCGAGATTAGGATATAATGAGCCCAACTGTAACTTTGATCATGACTCGCCACTAGCGACCCTCTCACACATTGTTTCTTAAAACTTTGAAATAATATGTCAGCGTTTGTCTTCAATATTCCTGCAAAATACGATAAAAAAAATTTGTTTAAAATCTCTTGAGGCAACATAATGAATAGAGATAAAATGAGATGGAAGGTTTTCTAAGTCTTGTTGATGAGGCCACGATGGGTGCAAATGACGCTTTTTGACACTCTTGATGTCTTTATATAGCCATTTTTGTGACTTCGATGTTCCTGCATCCAAAGAAAAATTCTTAGTTTGAAAGACTGATTTGTGTTGATCTTGTCTCCACGCTCCTTCATGCGGTTGGCTTACACGGTCGCCCGTCCTTTGTAAGACAGTCTTGATCTGTCTCAGTCTGAAATATATTTAACTCTAGTAACTTGCTTTATTAATTCTGAGGTTGCTCATTCTGGAATTTTGAGGCCCCTCCTCAAAACTTTGTCCCAGTTTGCCTCGATAGTATAAGACTTTTAACAACAGACATTGTTGTGTGGAATTCTTGAGATCATCTCAAAAATTTGTCCTTGTTGCACATTTCAACACAATTCTCCATAAAATATCATCTTGGAATTTTGAGATTCACCCAAAAATCTACCAGTTGCATTTTGGTATTTCAGTGTTGACTTGTTGAAGAAGTCCATCTTCAAATGAATTTTTAAGATCCTCTCAAAAATTCTGTCCCAGTTTCCATTATAAAGTGAAAAATGGAAATCTTACTGGGTATATGACCGAGCCATTGTGGCGCCTACGTATCCCGTTGGAGCAGGAATCAGGTCAAACGTAGTTTCCCCTCAAAGGTTAACCGAAAACAAGCTGGTATTCTCAGTCATTTTTCTTCTTTCTTTCAATAAATTTTGATTGGGGAAAGTAATCTTTGAAAACTTTGAATGTTCAACCACTAATCAATACAAATCAGTTTTGAGTACCTGACAAAGAAAAATAACTCAAACAACAAATGTGTTAGTTTGTGTAGGTAGTAGGTAATACAAGATATCACACACAAAGCTGTAAGCACACAAAAGTCGTTTCATTTGAAGAAAGACTAGCCCACATATATAAAAAAAATGATTAGATAGACAGAAATTTGTCTCTCTGATTTTTAGCTTTGTGAGTCAAAATGTCGACTTGAGACGGAGCAAAGTCGATTGATTCTTTTGATTTTTTTGACTGAGATGTAACTCTAATTCTTTGTAAGAGTTGAAAATATAAGATTTCTCCGAATGGGGACCGAACCTTGAAAGGCTGCCTACGTATCTCACAAAAGAGAATTCAGGTCCTACATAATTCGACCCACTTGAACCTCTTATTTTTTTCTTTTTTTTTGAAATGCTGAATCTTTTTTCTGATGTGAGAGTAATTTTTTGAAAGATAAAGTTCGAATTTCATTGGGAAACTAAAGACTCAAATAGTATTTGGACGTACTTTTGATAGTGACTTGATATTTATGCTTAAGGAGTTCTACAAAATATTTTTCAAGAATCAGTAGGCTAGAACATATCCAAATGAAGCAACATAATCAGACAAACAATTATAACGCATAAACAGTTATTGCGTGTTCTAAACAAATATGTGACCCTTTTGTGCCAAGGGTAGCCTAGCGATTTGAGGGATGTATATGTCATTTGAAACATCCCATTGTCCCAAAACCCAAATTTATACAAATTTATGAATAAAACTTAAATGGGGATACATAATTGGGGAAAACGGGATACAAAATAATCAGTCCCACGCAAGGGTTCAATCATATACTATGCTTCCATGACAGTACCTTCGCTCCTGAACTTCTTGTCATCTGCGGGCGTCAATGTCTCTGGATGAACTAGTAGCTTGTGAAACTATTTCTTCTACTAAAATTAACTATAATCTACTATTTACCCCATGGGACACTGATTTTTCAAACAACGTATACATCCTTCAAATTTAAACACATAAGTATGAACGTCCGTTTAGGTCGTAAACCATTTTGGACTCAAGGTGGTCTTTCTAATGGGCCCAACACGCCTTGGGTGTTGGGTCATCTTAGTTTAAATGCTCCTAAATTTGGGATTTTGGCTCGGTTCTACGCTAGTTTACTAGGAGTGGCTTTTTAAAAGACCGGAAACCCAAACGGACAATTTGGGCTGGAACTCGCGACAACCATTGGACGCATGACGAACCAATAAATTGTCGCTAATTCCGAAAAAGGGTGAGTATAAAAAAGTCCGGTTGCGGTTCCGCAAACCGTCCTTTAATATACTATACAATATATATCGGAAATATGTCATGATATGCAATGCCAGTTTATAATTTAAGCAAATTAATTACATGTAAGCAATTTAATAATACAATTAGTTCAAATAGTCAAATCATTTTGGTTAGAACTTAATTAATCCCCAGCGGAGTCGCCATTTCTGTTTTATCGAAAAAAATATTATAAATGTATATGTAAAGTAAAAAAAAAAGAAAATGACTAAGTTTTGAAAAATCAATTAATCTTATGATTTAAGAAAAATCGACTTTCCAAATTGACAGAGTCGCCACTTGATTTTTAGTAAAACCAAGAAAACTAAAAATATTTTTTCAAAAGATTTAAAACAGATAAAAATCAATTGAAAAGGGTTCGAAGTTCAATGTACATTCCGAGAAGGTGTTAGGCCCTCGAAATGCCCGCTAACTCGCGGTTGACCGGCGATTTGACTGAAATGACTTTCAAACATCTTTTAAAATTTAAACTAAAATAAAAGAAAATTCAGTTTGTTTATATTTTTTTTAATCAAAAATTATTTATTTATTTTTACTCAATTATATTATCTTAAGGGGAAAAGAAATAAGGGAAATTTCTTAAGGGACATAATTTAAGTGACAAGACTAGTAAATAAAATAAAGCTAAGTAAAAAGTATAAATATTTTAATTTGCATATAGAAAAAAGTGAAATGACTATCTTTGAGAATTTAATTAAATTAAACCATGGAATAAACAAAGTTAATCAAAAAATATAATATAAATAATAATAGAGGGAGAAGAAACAATCAGATTTGGACTTTTGGCCCACACCCAATTAAATTGGCCTTTTGGCCCACCTGTCTAAGCCTACAACTGCCAACAATTATGGGCTTCAGCCCATTAACCCTTTGGACCTGTTGAAATTGTTTAAGGCTTTTGGGCCCATTTCCTTTAAATTATCTGTGTATACATTTTATGTATATCGCTGTATACGAGCAGCATTTCGGATGTTTTTTCCTGCATCATCCCTGTATATCGATTTTGACCTGTGTTTTTATCAAAAATATGCACACCTGCAATTTCCAAGACTTGTACGACGTATATTTTGACTGTATATCAGTGTATACAACTGGTATACAGTCTTTTCAAAACCTGCAAAAAGCAATTTCCAGCAACATTTTTGTTGTGTTTCGACCTGTACACCAATTGGAGGGGCTGACCGACTCAAGGAAGATATTTTGTAGCCTCTATGGCTCGATGAGAAACCGCAACGAGATGGATTAAAGTCCGTGAGGACTCGAGGAGAGTTTCACATGCAATAAAATAGAAATGAATTAGCCATAAAATGATTAAATAAGGCACATCTTAAACACAACATAATTTATGAGTAAACAAAAAATATTTAAAGAGATCCGAGTTAAGCCGGAATATATAACTAAAAAGAATAAAAAATAAATAAATAAATATCTACATCTTGAGAAAGGAATGATGCAAGAAGAAGTGATATTTACCTTTTTGAGTGCAGCGATTCCGGGATAGTACGAGCAGGGGAGGCAGCGACTTCACCTCACAATTCGGATTCTAACGACGATCGAGAATTTCAAATGATATCTTTGACCCGAATACGACTTGAATGTGTTTAATCTATGTATTCTTTTTTTTTTTTTTGCTTGAACTACTATGAATGTTCAAATTAAATTATTTTTTTTATATCAAAGAAATATATCATGAATATTGAATATTGAATATTGAATATTTAGTATTAAATGTTGAATATTGAATGTTGAATTGAAAAAATAATGAATCTTTGAGTGAAACAAAATAATGAATCTTGAATTCTTCCCTTCTTGAATAATTGAAATGAATTGAATTGAATTCTTGTTGTTGTTTTTTCAATCCTTGATTTTTATTTTTTATTTTTTTTGAATCTTTTCCAATTTTTGAATCTCTTTTTGAATGAGAAAGAAGAAGAAAAGAGAAGGTATTTATAGGAGATTGTTATGATAGATTTAGGGGGAAAATGGAATGGATGGGATGAATTTGAATTTCAAAATTCAAATTCAAATTTCTCAATAAAATAATAAAAATAATTTAGGGGGGCAAATGGAATGGGTGGGATGAATTTGAATTTCAAAATTCAAATTCAAATTTCTCAAAAGTGTAGTTGAGAATTAGTGGGTTGGGAAATGTATTGGGCTGCAGTGATTTGGAGGAATGGGCTGAAATTGTATTGGGCTTGGCTGAAAGTAAAAAAAAGATTTCTTGGCTGAAGAAATTGAATTGGGCCTATTTAAAAAATTGGATGGGCTGGAGGGGGTAATTTAAGTTTGGTCGGCCGGAAATATGAAATGGGCTACTGACAATTAAATTGAAGTTTGGCCCAATTTTTTCTCAAAGTTGAGTTAAGTTGGAAGTCTAGGATGGATTAAATTTAAGAAATAGTCAAATTGTGTTACATTAGTAATTTGGCTAAACCTTAAATAAGACAAATTAATATTAATTAATTAACGAGCTTCTTAATCTTAACAAAAAAAAAATTATTTAATCGTAAACTTAGTGATTCAAAAATATAACCATGATTTAAACTAATTTAAAAGACTACTCACTAAATTTAAAATGTTTTAGAGATTTTTTTTTTTTTTTGAATAATCATAAAATATATTAATTATATACATAATTATGTAAAATATATATTATCTAAAACTTTAAGAAACGGCAAAGATTATTCAAAATAATGCAAACTTTATATTTTTTTTTTAAATTTACAAAACTAATTATTTTAAATTGTTTGAGATTTTAAGAAGCTCATTAATTAATTCCTACCGGGGAGGGTCAAAATTGGGTGTCAACAATCCCTGATTCTCAACGGAGCAAGCTGGATCCCAAGGCAAGAAAATGCATCTTTGTTGGATACGATGAAAGGAAAAAGGGTTGGAAGTGCATGGATCCAAAAACTCATCGTTTTGTTGTTTCTAGGGATGTCGTATTTGATTAAATATCCTTGTATTATGGAGTTACATCAAAAGGAGAGGGTTCTAAAATACTGAACCCTGGAGTTTCAAACTTGCCCATCACAAGTGCTTCTCTAGATAATACAATTGTTGAGGATCTAAGCGAAAGGGGGAGCCCAGAAACTCAACAATGTGAAACTCAACAAGAAGATGATGTATTGGTTTCACAAAGACCAAACAGAACTATTGTTAATCCAGCTCGCTTCAGAGATGAAAACTTTGTTAGTACGTATTCTTGTTTCTTTGCAGGGCCAATTGACGATGAAGAGCCTTCATATTTTGAAGAAGCTAAGGGAGCCAAAGAGTGGAAGCTTGCCATGGATGATGAAATGGAGACTTTAATAAAAAATCAAACTTGGAGCCTTGTGCCAAAGCCAAGAGACGTACAACCTGTTTTTTGCAAATGGGTTTACAAAATCAAAAGAAAAGCAGATGGCAGTATAGACAAAATATAAAGCTAGATTGGTTTCTCGAGGTTTTTCTCAAAAATATGGCGAAGACTACGAAGAAACCTTCAGTCTGGTGGCTAAGATGATCTCAGTTCGAGTTGTACTAGCCATGGCAGCCTCATATGGTTGGAAACTATGACAACTTGACGTGAAGAATGCTTTCTTGTATGGAGAACTTGACAAGGATATTTATATGGAGCAGCCTCCCGGGTATGTTTCTAACTTACATCCTGATTATGTTTGCAAACTTAAAAAAACACTTTAAGGACTCAAGCAAGCTCCACGAGCATGGTATGGAAAAAATGCTCAATCTCTATTTTTTTGTGGATATACCACATCACATTCAGATCCTAGCTTGTTTGTTAAGAAAAAAAAGATTTGCATGTGATTGTTCTCTTGTATGTGGATGACATGATAATAACAGGAAACAATGATGATGAAGTTGCAAGACTTCAAGAATATCTTGCCCTAAGATTTGAAATCAAGAAGTTGGGAGAAATACATCATTTTCTTGGCTTAGAGGTAACAAACACAAGTAAAGGGGTCTTTGTTACCCAAGAAGGGTATGCCAAGAAGCTTGTGGACAGGTTTGGGGCGAAACAAAGCAAAAAGTGCGCTACGCCTTTGGAGACTAGCACGAGGCTAAGGCGTGAAGAAGGCTCACTTCTTATATATCCTAATCCTTATCGAGCTCTAGTTGGAAGTCTCTTGTATTCTACTATCACAAGGCCAGACATTACCTTTTCTGTTGGATATGTCAATAGATTTATGTAGTCACCAAGAAAGCTGCACTTGGAAGTTGCAAAGAGGATCCTGAAGTATATCAACTCAATAACAAATATGGGCCTATCTTTTAAAAGAAAGAATGACTTGGTATTAATCGGATATACCGATGCAGATTTTTACGGTGATATGGATAATCGAAGATCAACATCAGGCTATATCTTTCTCTATGGCGGAACAGGTATTTCTTGGTGCAGTAAGAAGCAAGACTCGGTTCCTTTGTCAACTACGAAGGCGGAATATGAAGCAGCAGCCCTTACTGCTCAAGAATATGTATGGCTCCAAATACTTGCTGAAGATTTGCATCTATCTATATCAAAGCCAACTACGATCTTTGGAGACAACCAAAGTGCCATCAACCTCGCAAATAATCCGGTATTTCACGCAAGAACTAAGCACATTGAGGTGGAACATCATTTCATTCGAGAAAAAGTTCTTGATGGAACTTTATATACGTCGGAGGTACGAAGTCAGGAGAATATTGTTGATATCTTCACCAAGTCACTTCCAAAAGCTTCATTTGAGTTTCTCCGCGGCAAGATTGGGATAGTTTCAAAAAATCACTTTAAGGGGGAGTGTGAAAAAAGTTAAAGATGATTTTTTGAATAACATAGATTTCTCTAAAATGTCCTAGCATAGAAAGATAGAAGTTATCTTGAAGAAATATCTAGATATTCTAGAGTAGTTATCTTAAGAAAATATCTACATATTTTAGAGTAGTTACTAGAAGATAAGTTCACTAGAACTTTCTTATGGATGTATCTAGAAGAGTTTCTAGAACCATCCTTAGACAAGTATAAATAGGAGATGGCCTTGTACATTTGTATTCAAGAAAAAATGAAAACACTTATAGAGTCTTCTTCCATTAAAAGGTTCTTCTTTCCAAATTCCTTTTTAACTATCTAGCTTCATCTTCTTTCTTAGTTGAATCTTCCGATCTTACTTAACGATTTTGGGCTAGCATAATGCTTCCCGAATTATACTTTTCTTCTACTATTCTCTACAGTGTTTGGGACTTATAAAACCACTTAAAATACCTAAAATACCCCTAAGTAACCACCCAAACCATTATTTGGATGTTGGGTGAATTTACCAATTCACCCTTGCATTTAACAATGAAGCTGCAAAATTGACGACTTCACCTACCTGGCCATCGACGGGCCGTTTCCCAACCAACAAACCGTCCTTCTAGTCCGTTGTTTGGGTCAGAGGCTGGTCGTTGGAAGTTCAGGCTCCCACGCCTAAGTGTAAACCTACGCCCCTCACCTACGGGGCGTCGTATGACCTACCAGCCGTCGATTGCCATTCGTAGGTTGGGCGGGTTTTGACAACTTTGGCTCTAGTGAAGGGTCCTTCCTCAAGGACCCTTGGTTGGTCCTTGGGGATGTTTTCCCAGATGTTTCCATCCCAAATATGATCATATACGAGTTTAGGACCTTTCATATCAATTTCATACAAAACGAACACATAGAACTTGACGAAACATGCCAAGACACACAAGGTCGTTTCTAGGCAAACCTTTCGAACGTCATGGACGTTCTTGGACGTTTACCTCCAAACTTCATGAAACTTGACACACTGCTTATAAACACTATAATTACTCATATAAGGACCTCATAAGCTCATAACACACATATATGAGCACATATAGACACATGAGGCACATAGGTGACTAGTCGTCCCTTGACGTTTCACTTTCAATTCACCTAAATCTTTAGACACTGCCTCATAGCCACATTATAAACCATTTTAGAACCTTATAACCTCATTACAAACATGTTAGGCTGTAGATTCACCTAAGTCGTTTTAGAGGTGTCACATTCTCCCCCACTTGGACAACATTCGTCATCGAATGACACTTGCCACTCTCCGAACACTTCCAAGATTAGAGGTTTAGTTAAAAGCTCATAAAAATACAACATAACACATTACACAATACACAATTTAGGATAAACATCAATTTAACATAATCAAGAGACTCACAACACAACAAGAAGATGGAAACTCATTCTACAACTCATCATGCCATAAAACTCACATTCTTCATTCCAAATAGCATGAACTCCTTTTTCATTCATTTTTATACTCATATACATCAGTTCTATCCATATTACAACAATTTTCAACCAGAAAACAAATTATTCAATTTTTCAAAACTCTCACAGTCAGCTAAATTCCCTGGCAGTGAACACACTTCAAAATTCCAAAAATACAACATTTAGGCAATTGATGATGGAAACATGATAATATGAGAGATAAAACCATATAAACACACTTTACAACATAATCATAACTTCATAAAATTAACAATGCAGGGAATCGATGAAATTCAATTTCAACAAGACTCCTAAACACAATGCAACAATGCAACATGGTACTATGATCATCTAGATCCTCTACTAATCATACTCCCACACTGAGAAGGAACTCATAAAACTAAAAGAGAATACTAGAACTTACCATCATCATCATCATCATCCGGCTTTGCTCCTCTAGTCCGGAGTGCATAGAAATTATTCTTCTTTGGAGAATCACCACCCGGAACACTTGTAGGAACTTGCTTACCTTCCTTTACTCTAGAAGCAATAGAAGGACAATCACTCACCTTGCGTCCATCTTTAACACAGACAAAACAAATCTTGGTACCCAATAGACATTGCCCATAGTGCCTCTTCCCACAAGTAGCACATGTAGGCTTGTCACCTTAAGAACCACTACCCTTCTCGAGTTTCACCTTAGAACCCCTAGATTCATCTTGATTTGAAATCTTCTTCTTGAACCTAGGTTGGCTTTGATCACTAGATCCACCCCTCTTCAATTTCTAGAAATCCTACCATGTTTAGACTCCCCAATGGATTGAGCATACACCATGAGTCTAGACAAAGTCATATCATCATGGAGCATAGCTGTACGATATTCTTCTTTCACTAAGTCGGCAACCCCGGTCACAAACCTACTCATCTCATCCCTAGGGTTAGATACTAAGGATGGTGCATATCTAGACAACATAGAAAAAACCTTCGAAGAGTACTCCTCAACACTCATATTGTCTTGCTTGAGATTGATAAACTCTTCTACCTTCACCTCCCTCCTCTCACGGGGAAAGTACTTTCCTAGAAAAGACTTCTTAAATTCTTCCCACTCAATAGGACCCGACTCAACCGGTCTATTATCTTTCCATTGAGTATACCACACTTGAGCAACCTCCATCAATTGGTACGAAGATAACTCCACCTTCTCTCTAGAAGTCACCCCATGGCACTCAACACCTTGTACACACCATCTAGGAAATCTTGGGGATATTCTCCTACCTTAGAGCCAAGAAAGATAGGAGGATTCATCCTCACAAAATCTCTCAATCTAGATGTCATAGTGCTTTCCACTACATTCACTCTAGGATCAATACCCCTATTCACATGGGTACTCAAGGCTCGGGCTAAAGTAAGTAAAGCCTCTCTAATCTCCCCATTAGCCATTTCTGGGGAACCACCGGAACATCATTACCTCCTTCCACAATAGGGACTTGAGCATTTCTAGCACCCTGAGCACCTTGAAGAACTTGCTCAACTTGTTCAACTTGAGGAGGAATCTCCTCATTCACATCATTCTCCTCCACTCTCCTAGACGGTGTCCTCCTCGTACTTATCTCCTATAACACAAGGAAAACCATAAGAAAAGAACACTCATAACTTTTTACTCTACGGTACGACACAAGAGTAGAGAAAGAAGGAAAACTCTATCGTCCTATAGCCTCTCGCCCATAGATGTGTCGCAACTCACACCGATGAACGGGACTCTACTAGACGTGACTTGATGAGACTTTTTTATTTCTAAGACCACTTTCATAATCTATGCTCTGATACCAAGCTTGTCACGTCCCAAGAGCATACCCTAGAAGATATGGCACTCTAGGAGTGCGACCGGCGTACTTGACCTCTTGGAGGTATTGTACAATCCCTTTTGCATCATTCATCGCATATACATATATAAAAAGTAGTGCAAAATTAAAACCTTTCACAAACATTCGAATAGTCTTACAAAATATCTGTCATATAAACCAAAGAAAATACTAAGTCTCATATCATCAAATCTTAGACATAAAAATACTTGGGACACGGCCCATACAATCAAAATATAGTACTATTAAGTCTATTACAATGCTTTAATAAAGAAACTCTAAAGACATCTATTCCCTCGAGTCAAATGAGGACATACTTCGAATTTGCTTGAAAGATCCTATAATCCAAGCTTCGCTTTCAAAAGCACCTTCACCTATGAATCACTTTAGAGATAGATAAAAGCATGGAATTAGTACAAACACATGTACTAAGTATGGCTTAATGCATAAAAATCATGATAACAAACATTTAATGGAAATATGCTCTTTTTGATTAAAACTTCATAGTATAATCATAAGAACAACATTTAACTCCTTAGAAACACATAAGAAATCACATAAAAATTTTATCACATTTTAAGGAACATTATAGTGAACTATGTAACTGTTATGCTGACTAAGTCCAATGTTACACTGAAGTTCTTCAACTTCACAGTGACCCTTTCTAACATGCAATTCTCTCACTAAAAGTTATGCTAAGACTCACTTAAGTATGACAAAGAGAGACCGTCCATACATCCTCTCTAAGCACACCTAAATAATCCTTGGGACTACCTATAATGAGATACATACATTCACAATATACCAAAACACATAACACATAATATGACATTCTCCTCACTAAGGTTGTCAAAAGACTTACTTAAGAAATTCTAGAAGAGAACGCCCATACTCCCTCTTCAAGATTACCTAAATAATCCTTAAGAATTCCTAAGTTTAGATCATGACTAAGGTATCAACCAACCTTCCTATCTAGAGTCATTCTTAAGACTTCCCTAGATAAGATATGAAGAGACCATCCTTTATGCCCCCTTCACACTTTAACTTGGAAATCCTTAGAGTTACTTTAGATAAGACTTGAAGAGACCATCATTTATTCCCCCTTCACACTTTAACTTGGAAATCCTTAGAGTTACTCTAGAATAGGTACTCATTCATTTACATACCTTCTAACTTAAGTCATTAACTTCATTAGTACATTTAAGAGACATGCATCACATAAGGAGATTAAAGTAATGGTCTTGGAGAATACCTAGGGACTCACTCACTAACATCTTCAAAGCCTATTGTGCAATGTCTAGATAGCGTCCCATACCACCACCTAAACTTCATAGAACTTCTCCAATACTAGGTGGTATCCCATATGATGAGAATAAGTAATGACATAAACCATGGTAGATAAGCATGGAATCCGGAGTTGTAACCTACTCAGATGGAGGGTGTTCTACTTGCCAATGGTAGAACTTGGACACATCTCATGTGGTCACATGGTTAAGGAATATGAAGGGTTTCTTTGCACTCTAGCCTCATTCTTAGATAGAGCTACTTCCCTTATCATACTCACTCGGTGCTAGCCTTTGTTCTCATAGAGTAAGTTAATAAGGATCACATAAAGAGGTTTCATATCTAGTTCATAACCCAATCACATTCACCCGAGGTCCCCTAGGGTTGCCTTTCAATGGCGAAGAGAATAGATTAATGACTTTTCTAAGGATTATTTCATGTTGTTCCAGCCAACCAACCTTAAGTCCACCATTCACACAAGAAGGATATTACGACTTTCGACTTCAAGGATATCATAACCTTTCAACTAGGTTGAGGGCTCCACATAGTTTGACCTTCTCACTATGTTCAAGGTCACGTATCATTCATACATACAAGACTAAGAGGCTTTAGCATCCTAAGTCAAGAATCTCATATTCACAATGTACATGTATTAATTAAGGGACACAAGTCAACCAAACAAGACATATCAATACTTCACTTCATTACATATAGCATATCACTAAAGAAGCACATAGGCACAACCAAGTACACTATAAATCATCCTATATAATACTATAGAATCATCAATATAACCATCATAAGGCTCAT
This sequence comes from Solanum lycopersicoides, assembly GCA_022817965.1. Classification (NCBI taxonomy): domain Eukaryota; kingdom Viridiplantae; phylum Streptophyta; class Magnoliopsida; order Solanales; family Solanaceae; genus Solanum; species Solanum lycopersicoides. Next base: position 44,737,222 of record CM040625.1, on the reverse strand, counting down.
ATGATCAAGTAGGAAGAATCATGCATCAACTCTAAGACTACACACATAAAGACATAGTCATAGTCTAACATGATCACCTAACAACATCAATAGAAGAACACATGATATCACCTTAATCACCACTAGATAGATATAATCATACTCCACATAATTCAACTACACAATCATCATAACATATCAAGTAGTGCCGACAAGGCCATGATCATCATAATACATAAAGTAACACCGGCAAGGCCACATCATTCACAATTATAACACATAACACCGCCACCATAAGTGGATCATTCCAATCACAACATAATTAAATACCTACATTATATAAAATAAAGAGAATTAGGGCAGCGTACCACCAATCTATTCTCACCACTTCAATCCATAGCTAGATCATCCAATACAATACCAAGAGGCCCTTACCCATGGCCATGATCATCAATTCAATACAAAAATCATAATACTCAATGAATCTAAGTCAATTCAATATAGATTTATCAATCTAAGACAGCCTATACATCAATTCAATACAATTCTTACATCATTTAATAGCCCAAAGAAAACTACACTAGAATTCATGAGCATTGAGACAAGATCATAACATCCATAATATAGCCAACTTAGAGATTATGTTTTGCATGGGTTCATGAATATTTTAGGTTAGAATCACCTAATTAACATCATTTCAATCAATAATCAATGATTTAAAATGTTTAATGCAATAACCCATGGCTAGATCATAAATTAGACAAGTTCATCTTTAGAAGACTTTAGAAAATCACTTTGAAGTTTGGCTCCTTGATGAAGAGTGTTTCAAGGATGAAGAAATCATACCTCACTGATGTTAATCACAAAATTTATGAAGAATCACCAATCAAATCTTCAATCCAAGCTCTTCCTTGATTTTTGACTCCAATGGAGTTCTAGAGAATTTCTTAGAAATTTTTGGGTTTTGATTTGGAAGAATGAATTCATCTAGGTATTTAGGACTTATAAACCAACTTAAAATACCTAAAATACCCCTAAGTGACCTCCCAAACCATTATTTGGACGTTGGGTGAATTTACCAATTCACCCTTGCATTTAACAGCAAAGCTACGAAATTGCAGACTTCACCTACGCCTAGCCATCGACGGGTCATTTCCCAACCAACGGACCGTCCTTCTGGTACGTGGTTTGAGTCAGAGGCTGGTCGTTGGAATATATGGCTCCCACGCCTAAGTTTCAACCTACTCCCCTCACCTACGGGGCATCGACTGACCTACCGACCATCGATTGCCATCCGTAGGTTGGGCTGGTTTTGACAGCTTTGGCTCTAGTGAAGGGTCCTTCCTCAAGGACCCTTGGTTGGTCCTTGGAGATGTTGGACCAGACGTTTCCATCCCAAATATGCTCGTATACGAGTTTAGGACCTCCTATATCAATTTCATCCAAAACGAACACATAAAACTCGATGAAACATGTCAAGACACACAAGGTTGTTTCAAGACAAACTTTTCGAACGTCATGGACGTTCTTGGACGTTTGACCTCCAAACTTCATGAAACTTTACACACTGCTTATAAATACTATAATTACTCACATAAGGACCTCATAAGCTCATAACACACACGTATGAGCATATATAGACACATGAGGCACTTAGATGACTAGTCGTCGAACGTCTTAGTCGTCCCTTGACGTTTCACTTCCAATTCACCTAAATCATTAGACATTGCCTCATAACCATATTATAAACCATTTTAGGACCTTAGACCTCATTAAAAATATGTTAGGCTCTAGATTCAACTAAGTTGTTTTAGAGTTGTCACATTCCCTTTTTATACTTATGCATGAACTCCCTCGAATTGAGTCATTCAGATTTCATAAGTTCTCCATCGCATCTCGAGATGGGTCATGTATGCCAAATTCTACCTTTATTCAGTCGTCCAACCATGAAAAATTGAACAACATGTCCATGGATTCGATGTACATGTGTTTGAAGCTGATATACGGGATTGTATACACTAGTATACACCTAGTGTATACGAAAATAGAGAAATGGGCTCAAAAGCCCCAAAAATCAGTTGTATTTTGTTATTTTGGGCCTAAGAACCTTTATTTTAATTAGAAAGAAACAAATAGACAAGCAATAACAATAGGATAATTAGCAATTAAGTCACAATTACTAACATAATTAGTCAAAATAACAACAATTTAAAATATTTATTTAAAATGGCAGAATGACAATATTTTTATAAAATAATATGTATTCATATTTTAGTATTTTAAATTAATTTTATTTATGGAAAGAGTCATTCATTGGACCAAAAAATACACACTAATAACCGTTTGAAACTGAATAAAATAAACTAATACAATTTACCTTTTTCATTACCATTCACCTTTCTTTCCCACATTTCGCAATTCTTCACCATATCTCACCTTTCAAGTTTTGATTCCTTCAAGGTGCTAAATTGTTGCTCACCAAGAAATTCTTTATTATTAAACTAAAACTATTTATTAATTCAAGCAGATTTCTCGATTGACAATGTAAATTCCATCATCCGAAATTATTTTTTTGATTTGACGTTTAAAGCATTGATTATATACATTACGAATTTCCAGTCAAATTTTCCAATCTTCATGTGATTTTTTTTAAATATTCATCATATATTTATAATTTTCAATATTTTGTGATTCTCTTTTAATTTTTTTCAGATTTTGTAGATTCTAGAATTCATATATATGTTTATCTTGTTTGATGTTGAATACATTTTAATATTTGAATACATTTTTTTAATATGATGTTGAATAATTTATATCATTATACAAAATACAATATAAAAACTAGAATACAAATACAAATACAAATAATATATCTATTAGAATGAATACGACTTAGGAAAGAAACATAATTTTGAAGAGAAAAGTAAAATACCCAATAAAAAATGAATACAGTTATGTTTCTTAAATAACTATAGATTCATTTGACATTTTCCTATTGGAATGAATACGAACTAATAAAAAATACAAGTTTAATTATACAAAATACAACATGAAAACTAGAAGGAATACAAATACAAATGACATACATATTGAAATGAATACGATTTAAGAAAGGATATAAAATTTTGGTAAATAATATAAATACATTGTGATAAAAGTATGTCAAATAACATATAAAAATACAACATGAAAACTACAACGAATACAAATACAAATGACATACATATTGGAATGAATATGATTTAAGAAAGGATACAGAATTCTGGTAAATAAAATGAATACACTGTGAGAAAAGTATGTCAAATAATATATAAAACTATAGGTGTTCAAATTCGTAAATTTAAAAAAAACAAAATTTTTAGTAGATAAAATTCTAGGGTATTATCATAAAGTTTCATAAGAATAACTAGTTTTGAAAGATAAGGACAAATAATGGTCTTTAGAAAGAAGAAATAGACCACTTATTTTAGGTCTCATAATATTTTGTAAATGAAAGTAATAAAAATTTTCAGCAACTTAATCTAATTTGAAATATTCCCCCCCCCCCCTTGATTTTCTCTAGTTTGGTATTTCTTAATTATATTATGTTAAATTAAATAGAGAAAAAAATACATAAATCAACCCATAACAAACTAAAATCACGGGACTCGAGGGATTACTAATACCTTCCCCTCGGTCAACAGAATTTCTTATCGAATTTCTGGTTCGCATACCAAATAACGAGTCATTTTCTTTTGATTAGGGATTAAAAAGGTGACTTGGAACACCATAACTCAATTCCAAGTGGCGACTCTGAAAAAATTAAAAGTAATCTCTAAATCAATAACGTCACTTCAATTGGAAAACCCTAACTCCTCCGCGCGAAATAAGGGTGTGACATCTCTGGCGACTCCGCTGGGGACTAACCATAATTCGAGCTTTGTTATATTAAGTTTTACTTAATTTTATTATTGTATATTTTTAATATATTGTATATAATGGCCTAATGTTCTACTTGCTGCTCATTTATTGCTTTTTATATTGTTGAACTATGTTGAATTATTTTCTCTCGCGTACACCTTATGAGTCTCTGAAAATATTTCACACACGTTCACAGAAATGCAGTTACGCATCCTACTTTTTCTTGAGTTAAAGCGGAGTGTTTTGACACCCAGTGAAGGATATTTTTAGTCACACAGGTTAGGTAGGGTTGGACCAGCAATGAAGTCGGAATAACACTGCTACCGATAAGTTGCCCCTCCCTCGCTCGAGTGGTCCACTCGGGTGAGCCAGTCTAGATACCTATTTCGTTCAGGTTTGAGCCTAGTAACTGGAACATAGACATGCTTATATGTAATATTTGCATTTGACTTAGTGGGACTCAACACAGTTAGAGAGAAAACACATAAAAATTGTTTTAGAATTTCTTAATTCTTTTATTTGATAAAAATTCCAAAAAAAAATCATTTCTAAACAAAATCACAAGAAAAATAAAATAAAATAAATTTTATTTTAAAAGTTTTTATACCATTTTAAACAAAAAATATTAATGCATTTTCGACAAATTTTTAACTTTTCAAAAATATAACTAAAATAAAATAAAATAAAATTTAACTGTTGAATCTGAACGAACTAACATACCTGATTCTCAACTCAATGAGATACGTAGGCAATCCTCATCGGGTTCGGTGATCTTTAAAAAAAATTAAAAAAAAGAGAATTATTTCTTAAAAAAAAATAATGTTGTGTTTACAATATTTTTCAACTACACAGACCTAATTCTTGCTTTGACAAGATACGTAGGAAGCCTTATTATTGTAAGGTTCGGTTCAACAAAAAAAAGTCTAGAAAATCGTCATCACAAAAACTGGGGCAAAAAAAAGGTTTTTTTAGAAAAATTTATTTGGTGTATACCAACATTCTTAGAAGTGTGCATAAGAAAAATAATTAAGTGTTAAACTATTTGACAAGACAGACTAACTTTGTTGTGACCTATAGACGTTTTTTTGGATCTCTTGATATATTTATGTTACACTTGGGAAAAGGTTTTGCTTAAAATTAAGGTTAAAACAAATTCGACCTCATTATTTCCTGTGCATTGTGTGGTGAGGTTTAGATATAAAATTTAATGAAATGACTTTTGATCTAGAACTTGGCCTAAATGTTGGTTGAAGCGGAATTGTGAGCAACATTTAACTTGGGGAATGATTATGGGCTTCCTTTGATGCGATTGTGTCTTTCAAGCCTACCAAATGACATGTTATCCATAGGTTTACCTTTCGAGCCTGAAATTTTTTTTTTAACAACCACAACTTCACATATATCATTATTAGTGCATAAATGCACTATTTGTGGATCTCACTTCCATGTGCGCACTATCAATTAGATACACAGCGTCAAGACCTAAGTTAGATATCAAAGTGAAAAGATCAAGTATGTGCAAGTTCAAGCAAAATGACAAAGAAAAGCTAGAATAAAAAAATGAAAAAATCTCCAACAAAAAGGAAAGAAAATGAAAAAAGAAGAAGGAAATAAATGAGGAGAAGCTTTTAAGAAAACAAAGGTCAAATGAGAAAATGAAAAAATATTGAGAGCATTGCACAAATTTAAGGAGGGAATAATCACTTTATCCAAATGCATATCCTACCTTTCCTTAAGCCTACATTACAAGCCAATGATAAGTCCTATTTGATCTCATTTTTTGTGTTCTCACATTAGTGAATTCTTACATGAGGGCCAAGCATATGGTATCTCGATCTCATGCATTGAACATCTTTCTGAGTGTGAGTGACCTTTGAAACATCCTAAGATCAAAAAACTTCTATTGTATTTAAAGAGACTTCATTTGTTGCGAGAGCACTTGAAACATGAGGATATGAATAATTTTATCTCTTAACTTAGGCAAGATAAACTCATCTTGTAAATACTTAAGTATATTTGAGATACCATTTGAAATAATATGAATTACTCAAAGTTGACCTCCACTTATGCATCATACTAGTTGTTGGTACCAACTAAAGTCAAAATATTGTAAACCATGAACTAATTCATTTCTCAAAAGATGTCTTTTGTAGGAAAAATCAAGAAAAAGCAAAATTATTTTAGATTTTTAAAATAAAATTTTATATCCTCAAATGATCAAAAATGGGTCATATTTTTAAAAAAAAATGATAAATAAGACTTTCAAAGTTCATCAATTTAAAAGCTGAGCATAGTTTTATTTGTTAAAAAAATATCACTACCGTTTCTAGAAAATAATCACTCTATCATAATTCATTTCAAGGGAACAAACTCCCTAATTGCATATTTTCTTGCGTGTATTTCTCATTCATGCTAATAATTCATAAAAAATATTTTCTACTGCAAATTGGACTAAAAATAAAAAATGTTATGGTGATTCTATTTGAAGATTCTGTTAAGCGAGATCTTTCTTAGTTATAAATTTAGTATAGCAGGACCATCCTGGATAATTCGAATAGCAGGACCCTCCTGGATAATGGGATTAGTAGGACCCTCCTGGATAATGGAATTAGCAGGCCCTCCTGAATAATGGGACTAGAAGGACCCTCCTCATAATGGGATTAGCAGGACCCTCCTGGATAATGGGATTAGAAGGACCTTCCTGGATAATGGGACTAGCAGGACCCTCCTGGATAATGGATTAGCAGGACTCTCCTGGATAATGGGACTAGCAGGACCCTCCTCATAATGGGATTAGCAGGACCACCATGGATAATGGGACTAGCAGGATCCTCCTGGATAATGGGATTAGAATGACCATCCTGGATAATGGGACTAGCAGGACCCTCCTCATAATGACATTAGCAGGACCCTCCTGGATAATGGGACTAGCAGGACCCTCCTCATAATGGGAATATCAGGACCCTCCTGGATAGTGAGATTAGCAGGACCCTCCTACATAATGGGATTAGCAGGACCCTCCTGGATAATGAAATTAGCAAAACCATCATCATAATGGGATTAGCAGGACCCTCCTGGATAATAGAACTAGCAGGACCCTCCTGGATAATGGGACTAGCAGGATCCTCCTGGATAATGGAATTAGCAGGACCCTCTTGGATAATGGGACTAGCAGGACCCTTCTCATAATGGGATTAGCAGGACCCTCCTGGATAATGGGACTAGCAGGACCCTCCTGGATAATGGGATTAGCAGGACCCTCCTGGATAATGAGACTAACAGGACCCTCCTGGATAATGGGACTAGCAGGACCCTCCTCATAATGGGATTAGCAAGACCTTACTGGACAATGGGATTAGTAGGACATTTCTACATAATAAAATTTGGTCTTTCTCCTAGGATAAACAATTCATAGTCAGAGTTTATTTGTTTGTTTATTTATTTATTTATTTTAATTCACATTTGCTAATAACTCACAAATTTTTTTCAGTGAAAATTGGGACAAAATTTTTGTTTATTTCTTTGTTTGTGATGGTTTTCAGGTTTCTTCAGCGTAACATGAATTTGAAATTCAAGAACAAAGTTTCAATTCTTTTTAGAATGATCAATCCCCATGATCGCCATAAATCCATTTCTGCAACGCATGTCGCAGCCTGACTTTCTGACGTCTATTTCTATTCACCTACTAATTGAGAAAAATGCAGAGACGTTCAAGAACATATTCAAATTTGTCATTTTGAAGAGTGTCAAAAACTCACTCTAAGTGACAAGTTAAACATCGAATCCATTCAAGAATAAGATACTCACCAAAATCAAGGTGATATCTGAAAGTCAAGACTCAAGTGAAGACTCAAGGAAAGCTGCGTATATAGGAGCTTGTACTTTTTTTTCCTTTTGACTATTAATTTTAATTTTTATGTAAGTAAGGATAAGAATGCGATTTGAAGCCTCGATGGAACCTCACTTAACTTCCAATTCATCACCTCATCTCCTTGACATGTGACCTGATTTCCTTACAACCCTGGATATGTAGGATGTCCAAAACTAGGACTCGATCGCATAATTTTCTTTCAAATAAGATTCGGATCAAAACTTGTCACTTTGTCTACTTCTTTGTCTGAAAAACCTTCATGTTTTCAGTCAAAGAGAGGCAAACTTTAGACACGTAATTTTTGACTGAAATTTAAATTTTATGCCCTTATTAGAGATCAAATATTTTTATAAATATTTTGACTTTTATCTTATTTTATTAAGTTTATTTTTAAAAATAGACTTGAAAACAAAAAAAATGGAATCAATTTTTAAGGTAAGTTTTATTTTTATTTGTTTAAAAAAGAAATGAAAAATTACAAAATATATATATATTCTTTAATTAAGATTAATCAATAAGCTAGTATTCTTAATTATATTTTTAGACTAGCTATTTAACTTTTTATTATATTTTATTGATTTGGAATAATTAGTTAATATTTTTATATTTTTATTATTATTATTATTATTATTATTATTATTATTATTATTATTATTATATATATATATATATATATATATATATATATAATAAACTTTTCTTACCACTACCCACACCCCATTATCACATTTTCCACTTCCCATTCCCCACTCACCCACAATCCACCCACACTACACTCTCATCAACCCCTACACCACTAAACCTATACTATATTTATTCACACACAACACAAACTAAAGAAAAAAATACACACAATCTGCACAGAAAAACTCGAGGAAAAAAAAAAGAGAAGAAAAAACCAAAGAGCAAAAACGTAGAAAATAAAAAAAAAATCTGCACAAGGAAAGAAAAAAAGAAGAAAACTCACGAGAGATGGAAAAAAAAAATTCCCTTTGCGTTTCTATCGAGGTTCGATCAAAATTTTGCGGTACTTATTCTCTTTATTTAAAGTTTAACTTTATTTTATTTCTTTAATTTGTTCATGAAATTTGATGTAACTCTATGATATGGTTTCTTATAGTTTTGTTTGATTCATGATTTAATTGAAATGAATTTGGTTAAGCATTGTATCTTATTTAATGAGTAAAGATAATTATATTGGTGATTATCTTTCTATGTTTATTTTTTTATTCCTTAGTTACTATCTTGATTTATGTGATAATAATGATAAACTAGGGATTGATAGTGAAACAAACTCGAATCTCAACACAAACACTGATATATAATATTTACGGGATACAGATTACAACGTATAATACGCACAACAAAGTAATAACATACTAATTATATATAGATTACATAGAAGAAGATAACTAGAAGGGGATGAGATACCAGAACAGAGAAAGGGGATGAGAGATAACTGAAAGTCAAAGCTTCAACATAATTTTCATAACCGTTCTTCTAACTCCTAGTCTTATTTAACAAAGGGCAAAACAAATAGTTATTGGTCTGGATCCCAAATAAAAGTCTCTAATAGCCCATAGGCCCTAAAGTATCTAGTAAATCAGGAGTAAAAAATCTAAAATATTTAAATCCAACATATTATAATGCAAATTATGAAAAATATGATAGAGAAAAAACCTTATGGAATAAAAGATTAAATAAATGGACACCTAAACCAACAACTGAACAACATAATTTTTTAGATTTAGACTGTGTAGCAGATATAAATAAAACAATTCAATTATGGATGGGATACATATCAAAACAATTAATAGACAACAAAATAGGAATGACAGAAACACCAGGATATATAGAAAGAACACTTATAGGAACAGTAAAATTATGGTTACAAAATTTAACGGAAGAAAGTATAAAGACTTTAAGAAATAATAAAAAATTAATGGAGAAACAGCTACAACATCTATGAAAATATTAAATAAATATGAAATAGCTATAAGAAATGAATTTAGTAGTATGACAACAGAAGTAGAAGAACAAAATAAAGAAAAAGTTATAAATAGAAATTTACTGACAAAATTGGCAATATGTAATATGTGTTATATAGATGAATATACATGTGCATTTAGAGAATATTATTATAAAGGAACATATAACATGGAAGAAGGTAAGAAAATAAGAAAATTATATTTTACAAAATTACCAGAACCCTTTAGTTCAAAAATAATAAAAAGTTGAAATGAAGCAGAATTAACAGATACTTTAGGAGCTAGAATGAAGTTCTTGCAAAGATGGTTTATTGAATTATGTGAAAAACATAAAGAAGACATAAAAATGGAAAAGTATTAATAAAAAACTTAGCATGTTGCAAAAACAAAATAGCACCTCAATTTGGTTGTACAGATATATATTATAAAAAGAAGTATAATAGAAATAAAAATTATAAAAAATATAGATCAATGTATAAATATAAAAAACCAAGAAAGAAATATTATGTAAAAAATTATAAAACTAAAAGACCATATAGACCAAAAAGAAAATTGACGGAATGTACTTGCTATAATTGTGGAAAACTAGGATATATAGCTAAAGATTGTAAATTACCTAAAAATCTAAAGAAAAAACAGATATCAGAAATAATTATGGAAAATGAAAAATATACACAAATAGAATATGTCGATTATGATTTAGAAAGTGAAGATAGCATATATGAAATATCAGAAAATTAAGATAATGATATAGAATTAGAATCAGATAATGAATTCTATAATATGAAAAATGACTGAAGCAGATATACAAATAATAAACAAAGAAGAACGTCAAGATGAAGAATCTTTAGAACAAAAAATAATATTTGATAATAGTATATTTGAACAAATAAAAGGAAAAGAATTAGATCTAAGTGTAGAAAAAATATTAGAAGTACCAAAAATAAAAAATTGGTTTAAAAGACAAAAAGAAGAATATTATGTAGTAAGCCAAAGAGAACATATCATAGATTGTAAGTATACCAAAGGAAAAGCTAAAATACCAATAATAAATAAGAGAATAATTAATAAAGAAATACAAGAAATAAATGCAAAAAACCCAATTAAATATGTACATTTAGGAGAACTGAAATATTAATAAAAGCATGTTTTAGAGAAGGAATAGATACACCTATAGAAATATATTTAGCAGATGATAGAATTATACAACCCATAGAAAAAAGTATAATAAGTGCAGTAAAAGGTAATTTAATATACCAAAAATTTAAATTTATAATAAGTGATAATTACTCAGTAGCAATTAATGACAGAAATATAGATAAATCATTAGTATTATATTGGAAAATGTCAGGAATAGAACTAGCACCTCGAAGTAAAATATTTACAGCTAGATGTAAGAATTTATATGTTTTAACAACAAAACATAAAATAACAGCAAAAAATAAAATAAATAAAATAAAAATAGAAAACCCCTTTGAAAATATAGTTACGGTTATAGATAATAATGACTATAGTTATAATGAAATTGATATAGAAGAAGATTTAGAGATAGTACAAGAAAGATTAAGCACATTAAAAAGAATAAATAATAATGATATACCACAAACATCATCAAGAATGAGTACTTCAAATAGTTCCAAAAGAGTAAATATAATTTCACAAAAATTAATAGAAGAAGAAATAAAATCACATCATTATTATATAACAGGAATAATGGAGCAAAGAAAATATTTAATACTAATAAATACAGGACAAGAAGAAAACTATATTACAAGAGAGTTAGTAATGGAAGATAAAATAATAACTACAGAACACTCATGTTCAGAATTACCAAAAGTATTAATAAATATTGAAGAAACAACGGAACAAGAAATAATAATTGGAGGTATACCAATAATAATAAAATTTAAAATATATCAAGAAAATAAAAATATAACATTAGAAATAAAATGGCTAGAACAAGTAAAACCATATAATATAGAAGATAAACAACTAACGATAAATTATCAAAATAAAAAAGTCATAATAAAAAGGACTTTAATATAAAAAAAATGAAAATATATATACTCGCGAAGATAATAATAGAAGGATATTATAACAGATATTATACACCAATGATAGATACAGGAGCAGAAGTTAATATATGTAAATACAATTGTTTACCAGAAGAAAAATGGGAAAAAATTAAAAACACCAATAGTAGTAACATGATTTAATAATGAAGGAAGTATGATCACATATAAGGCAAAAAATATAAAAATACAAATATGGGATAAAATATTAACTATAGAAGAAATATATAATTTTGAATTAACAACAAATGATATGTTATTAGGAATGCCATTTTTAGATAAATTATATCCACATATAATAACAAAAACACACTGGTGGATCACAACACCATGTAAACAAAAAATAGGAGCGAAAAGAGTAGGTAACAAAAGAAGAAAAACAACAGAATGGATTAAAGGCAGTGAAAAAATTACACAAAAATTAGAAAATATAAAAGAAGAAGACTCTAGAATAGAATTAATTATATTCTCTATAAATAAAATAAAAATAATCCAAGAAAAATTAGAATTATTATATAACGAAGATCCTTTACAAGGATGGGAAAAACATAAAACAAAAGTTAAAATTGAACTGATTGATGAAAATAGTATAATAACACAAAAACCATTAAAATATAATTTTAATGATTTAAATGAATTTAAAATACATATAAGTGAATTACTAAAAAATGGATATATACAAGAAAGTAATAGTAAACATACAAGTCCGGCATTTTAGACAAAATAGACTTAATAGCAATATATTTGCAGGAGTCTGTAATAAATCTATAATAATACAAAGAAAAAATATTTTATATCTAAAAACACAAATAGATAATCTAGAATATAAACTACAACATAATTTATAAATGAATAAGGAAGAATATGCAATAGATGAAAAAATATATGAAAACTATGAAGGATTAAAAATAAAGATAATATTTTCTAATCTAGGAAGAAGATATAAGAAAATAGGTGATAATTTAAGTTTAATGTTAGAAAAGGAAACGGTAAAATTAGAAGACAGTTTAACTGCCATGGTAAGAATAACAAAAGAAAATGAAGAGATAGATAGAAAAATAGAAATTGAAAAAATAAAACAACAAGCGAAAAAAGAAGTACAACAATTAGAAGAAGTAAAAAATACTAAAATAATAGAATTAGAAAAAGAATTAGCAATGTTAAAAGAGATATATGAAATGAAACAAAAAGAAAAAGAACAAAAAAGAAAATTAGCAGATGAGATAAACAAATTTAAAGAAAAAATGCAAATAGAAAATAAATTAGAAGAGAAAGAAGAAAATAACCAAGATAATTTATCTAACCTACCAGAAATTAGAATTGATGATATTAATGATGATTTAGAAGAACAGCATTCAGAGATAAGTGAAACATATACAGAAATGCAAGCCATTTGTAAAGTTTTGTTTAAAAAGTCTTAAAGTAAATAGTAGTGTATGTAAAAGTCGTAAAGTGTACAGTAGATGCACTTATGTGCAAATTTAGAAATTAGTATAAATAGGTTGCTGAATTGTAAATGAAAGGCAGGCAACGCCTAAGTTAATAAACTCTCAATTAAAAAACTTTCTCAACTCTCAAATAAAAGATATAAACTAAGTTAAAATATGGAAAAATCCGAAATCAAGTCAGATATTTCAGATAGCATGGAAAATCAAGAGGCAAATGTATATTGTTTAATAGATATGCAGAACTAATTTCATATATTCCTGAATATCATATATATAATTGATTAAATCTATGTTAGTTATTATATACTAGAAATATTTGAATCATGAATTCTAGTTTGCTAGTAAACGGGAAACAGGGAGAAAACGGCTAGACTATGCCATCCCACAGTGGAAACCGGTAGGCGAGGGATGCCGTTAGGGGAGTACACAAGGTTGAGGCGCTGATAAGCAGTAATTATCCGCTAAAGTACGATGCTAGTAGTGACCGAAAAACATGATAACGATACTCTAGTTTATAATAAACTAATATGAATTTAATTGAATTATGAATATGATAGGAAGGAATAATTGAAAACAAACCTGCATAAATAAACAAACATGACCACATACATGCATGATGAAATAAAAAATTATAAAACTTTGATCTTGTATATACTTAAAGATATAAAAATTATTGACATAAAAAGAATTATATGGGAAAAAATATTTGATTATGATTTAGAAGATATATTAAATCAAGAATGGTATGAAATAGATTTACAAGAATTAGATATAGAAGAATAGATATATACGATTTAGAAATAGATTCAGATTAAAATGAACTATGAATATTTAGAATATTGGATAGAAACTATTGAAAACATAAGATTATTAAAACACTTAATACAAGAAAATTTATATATGTACCAAAGAACCCAAGATATGTTATATATAGAATATATAATAAATAACATTAAAGAAATATCCAGATTAGAACAATTATCAAAAGAAATTTATGATAAAATATTCTTAATTCAATAATAATTCAATCATGAATTCCGCCCCCCAAAATTGGTATCAGAGCTATGAACAAAAATAGTATACATATGAATAATGAGAATCATAAAAAGAAACATATTAGTAGAAAGATAAGAAAAATAAGGAAAAAAATAAATAAATTATATCCAGAATATAAACAACTAAATATTACAAAATCTAATAACCAAGAATTAGAAAAATTAATAGATATTATTTCTAAAATTGAATATAAATATATCAAATATTTAAAATTACAATGAATGACGAATATAGACAAGAACTTAATAAAATAATTATAGCAAAAAGAAAAGAATTAAGATATAGATAAAATAGACTTAATAGCAATATATTTGCAGGAGTCTGTAATAAATCTATAATGATACAAAGAAAAATATTTTATATCTAAAAACACAAATAGATAATCTAGAATATAAACTACAACATAATTTATAAATGAATAAGGAAGAATATGCAATAGATGAAAAAACATATGAAAACTATGAAGGATTAAAAATAAAGATAATATTTTCTAATCTAGGAAGAAGATATAAGAAAATAGGTGATAATTTAAGTTTAATGTTAGAAAAGGAAACGATAAAATTAGAAGACAGTTTAACTGCCATGGTAAGAATAACAAAAGAAAATGAAGAGATAGATAGAAAAATAGAAATTGAAAAAATAAAACAACAAGCGAAAAAAGAAGTACAACAATTAGAAGAAGTAAAAAATACTAAAATAATAGAATTAGAAAAAGAATTAGCAATGTTAAAAGAGATGTATGAAATGAAACAAAAAGAAAAAGAACAAAAAAGAAAATTAGCAGATGAGATAAACAAATTTAAAGAAAAATTGCAAATAGAAAATAAATTAGAAGAGAAAGAAGAAAATAACCAAGATAATTTACCTAACCTACCAGAAATTAGAATTGATGATATTAATGATGATTTAGAAGAACAACATTCAGAGATAAGTGAAACATATACAGAAATGCTAGAAAATATAGATAATATAAAAAATGTAGAAGTAAATATGAGAGATACAGACATGAATGAAAAACCTAGTACATCAGGAGTAAAAAATCTAAAATATTTAAATCCAACATATTATAATGCAAATTATGAAAAATATGATAGAGAAAAAACCTTATGGAATAAAAGATTAAATAAATGGACACCTAAACCAACAACTGAACAACATAATTTTTTAGATTTAGACTGTGTAACAGATATAAATAAAACAATTCAATTATGGATGGGATACATATCAAAACAATTAATAGACAACAAAATAGGAATGACAGAAACACCAGGATATATAGAAAGAACACTTATAGGAACAGTAAAATTATGGTTACAAAATTTAACGGAAGAAAGTATAAAGACTTTAAGAAATAATAAAAAATTTAATGGAGAAACAGCTACAACATCTATGGAAATATTAAATAAATATGAAATAGCTATAAGAAATGAATTTAGTAGTATGACAACAAAAGTAGAAGAACAAAATAAAGAAAAAGTTATAAATAGAAATTTACTGACAAAATAGGCAATATGTAATATATGTTATATAAATGAATATACATGTGCATTTAGAGAATATTATTATAAAGGAACATATAACATGGAAGAAGGTAAGGAAATAAGAAAATTATATTTTACAAAATTATCAGAACCCTTTAGTTCAAAAATAATAAAAAGTTGGAATGAAGCAGAATTAACAGATACTTTAGGAGCTAGAATGAAGTTCTTGCAAAGATGGTTTATTGAATTATGTGAAAAACATAAAGAAGACATAAAAATGGAAAAAGTATTAATAAAAAACTTAGCATGTTGCAAAAATAAAATAGCACCTCAATTTGGTTGTACAGATAGATATTATAAAAAGAAGTATAATAGAAATAAAAATTCTAAAAAATATAGATCAACGTATAAATATAAAAAACCAAGAAAGAAATATTATGTAAAAAATTATAAAACTAAAAGACCATATAGACCAAAAAGAAAATTGACGGAATGTACTTGCTATAATTGTGGAAAACTAGGATATATAGCTAAAGATTGTAAATTACCTAAAAATCCACAGAAAAAATAGATATCAGAAATAATTATGGAAAATGAAAAATATACACAAATAGAATATGTCGATTATGATTTAAAAAGTGAAGATAACATATATGAAATATCAGAAAATTAAGATAATGATATAGAATTAGAATCAGATAATGAATTCTATAATATGAAAAATGACTGAAGCAGATATACAAATAATAAACAAAGAAGAACGTCAAGATGAAGAATCTTTAGAACAAAAAATAATATTTGATAATAGTATATTTGAACAAATAAAAGGAAAAAAATTAGATCTAAGTGTAGAAAAAATATTAGAAGTACCAAAAATAAAAAAATTGGTTTAAAAGACAAAAAGAAGAATATTATGTAGTAAGCCAAAGAGAACATATCATAGATTGTAAGTATACCAAAGGAAAAGCTAAAATACCAATAATAAATAAGAGAATAATTAATAAAGAAATACAAGAAATAAATGCAAAAAACCCAATTAAATATGTACATTTAGGAGGAACTGAAATATTAATAAAAGCATGTTTTAGAGAAGGAATAGATACACCTATAGAAATATATTTAGCAGATGATAGAATTATACAATCCATAGAAAAAAGTATAATAAGTGCAGTAAAAGGTAATTTAATATACCAAAAATTTAAATTTATAATAAGTGATAATTACTCAGTAGCAATTAATGACAGAAATATAGATAAATCATTAGTATTATATTGGAAAATGTCAGGAATAGAACTAGCACCTCGAAGTAAAATATTTACAGCTAGATGTAAGAATTTATATGTTTTAACAACAAAACATAAAATAACAGCAAAAAATAAAATAAATAAAATAAAAATTGAAAACCCCTTTGAAAAGATAGTTACGGTTATAGATAATAATGACTATAGTTATAATGAAATTGATATAGAAGAAGATTTAGAGATAGTACAAGAAAGATTAAGCACATTAAAAAGAATAAATAATAATGATATACCACAAACATCATCAAGAATGAGTACTTCAAATAGTTCCAAAAGAGTAAATATAATTTCACAAAAATTAATAGAAGAAAAAATAAAACCACATCATTATTATATAACATGAATAATGAAGCAAAGAAAATATTTAATACTAATAAATACAGGACAAGAAGAAAACTATATTACAAGAGAGTTAGTAATGGAAGATAAAATAATAACTACAGAACATTCATGTTCAGAATTACCAAAAGTATTAATAAATATTGAAGAAACAATGGAACAAGAAATAATAATTGGAGGTATACCATTAATAATAAAATTTAAAATATATCAAGGAAATGAAAATATAACATTAGGCAAAAAATGGCTAGAACAAGTAAAACCATATAATATAGAAGATAAACAACTAACGATAAATTATCAAAATAAAAAAGTCATAATAAAAAGGACTTTAACATAAAAAAAAATTAAAATATATATACTCGCGAAGATAATAATAGAAGGATATTATAACAGATATTATACATCAATGATAGATACACAAGGTTGAGGCGCTGATAAGCAGTAATTATCCGCGAATATTGAACGAATTTCAGCGAGATCCTTCGACCAAGTATCGTTCACGAACTTGATTAAATCTTCTATTGTTCCATATATTCGGTCCTCCATTGAAGACCTCTGGATGAAAGCACCAATGAAACAAACTCGAATCTCAACACAAACACTGATATATAATATTTACGGAATACAAATTACAACGTATAATACGCACAATAAAATAATAACATACTAATTATACATAGATTACATAGAAAAAGATAACTAGAAGGGGATGAGATACCAGAACAGAGAAAGAGGATGAGATATAACTGAAAGTCAAAGCTTCAACATAATTTTCATAACCATTCTTCTAACTCCTAGTCTTATTTAACAAAGGGCAAAACAAGTTATTGGCCCTGGATTCCAAATAAAAGTCTGTAATAGCCCATAGGCCCTTACAGAGTCAACTTGAATCACAACAGATAGGCTCAACAAAATATTATTGTTGTTTTATGTTATAACACAAAAATAAGATTTGTTCTAACAAAACATTATAAATCTGTTGTACTCGAAAAGGTATTTTTAGTTTTGACGTCAACTTTAAGAACAAATAAAAAATAAAAGATACATAAATTATCTAAATTTTATTCTAGAAGTTTAGTATATTTTTTTAATTTAATTTTCTTTATAAGAAATAAATATTTCCTTTTAATGTTAAATCGAACATTTAGGCACGTTAAAATATTTGTCTCAATTAAGAATATGGTTACACATCTTTTTTTTTTAAAACATTTAAAGAATTCAAGGATGCAGTGATGCACTTTGACAAAGTAATTTTAATAATTATCTTTCATTAAATTTGAACTAAAATTTGTGGACAAAGAGATTATTAGGTGTGATGAACTCGAGAGGGGAAGAATTTATGTCTCCAGATGTCAAGATCGAGAATGCAGTTATGCATCCGATTTAAGACTAATAAAAAGTCAACAATTAAAAATAAGAAAACTATGGCAAGAAGACACAAATTATCACAAAATATATCCAAATGATAGTTAAAATAAGTATAAGTCAATAAAAGCAATCGTGCTAGAACCACGGGACTCGAGGGATGCCTAATACCTTCCCCTCGGTCAACAGAATTTCTTACCCGAATTTCTGATTCGCATACAAATAACGAGTCATTTTCTTTTGATTAGAGATTAAAAAGGTGACTTGGAACACCATAACTCAATTCCAAGTGGCGATTCTGAAAAACTAAAAATAATCCCTAAATCAATAATGTCACTTCGATTGGAAAAACCCTGACGCCTCCGCGCGAAATAGGGGTGTGACACACTTGAAAGTATCATCATGAAAAATATATAAAGTCAGATTGTAGTGACGTAAGCCTCTCTACAGAGCTCATAAGTCACTTATCTTATAGAATTGTTGTCTTACAATTGTCTACACTAGACACTCTTTAATAAATTGGTGTAGAAGAGAAAAGAAGTAGACGCTTATGAAGATGATAAGATTAATTATTGACTTATTATCAGTTATTTTGCTTCTTTTGGGATAGATTCTAATAAATGCATATCACATTCTGAATTCAATTTCTTTCAAATAAGTACCTTGAACGACTATAGAACTAGTTGAATTTGACGTAAGTCTAATCTGTGACATGTTCAGATATAGGATTGTCCAGCAAATGTGCTAAGTGGGAGAATTTATAAAATCGAAATTAAGAACGAAATGTGTGTGTTAATTGGATATCCTAAGGAATGAAAGAAGGTTTATTATAGAAAATTGGAATTAAGAACAAATTGTGTGTTAATTGGATATCCTAAAGAATGAAAGAAGGTTTATTATAGTGTCCTAAAGAAAATAAGGCACTTGTTAACATAATTGTCTGATTTCTGAAAAAGGATAATTTTAGTAAATCATGTTCCTAGAAGTAAATTAGTTTTACGGAAATTGAACAAAGAAATAACAACTAAGTCAATTGTAAATTCAGACGCTCAAGAACATCTAATGGGTATGTCAGAATTAACGTTCCATTGCACTTAAGTAGTGGGAGAAACGTTATTAGACATAAGAAAACTACTATCTCAAGTAGTGGGAGTGATATTGAACAAATTAAAGGAACACTTCATGAAAGTTTTTAATATTTCAATATCGAAAGATTTTGAAGAAATATTAAAACTCAAGAACATGAAAGTGTGATTATAATAGTAGTACTTAATCGTAGTGGAAGTGGGAGAATCATAACGAAGATTGATTTGTTTTGTATGCTTGAGAGAACTTTTATGATAGAGCTCCTGAAAAGAAGTACACTCTTGGATGGTTTCATGATAAGTTCTCTCAAGATCTAGCACAAAATTGATTTTTTACGACGAAGCACTACTAGACAAAATTGCATGAGATAATAACTTGGTAAATTTTTTTTCTATTAGAAATTAAGGAATGCCTGTGAAAGTTGTAAATACATAGTTAATAGTCTAAGTGCGAGATTGTTAGGGTATATACTATTAATCATGTATTTAGACATAGTATTCTAACAATTTTCATGATTAAATATCTAAGTTGGAGATTGTTAGGGGATATACTATTAACTATGCATTTAGATATAGTACATTATAACAATTGTGATGGTTAAAAGTCTAAGTGGGGGATTGTTGGGATGTATAATATTAATCATATGTTAAGAAATAATATTTATTAGAGAATGAATATTTGCTCAATTTCAATAGATCATATATTCGTTTATGGTGTCTATTTATTTATATAGTAGATGATTTAGTGTGTAGAGTTTTAGCTTATACATAGAGGATTAAATCATCGGTTTTTATAAATATAAAGTTTTTGGTTCACAATTTAGGATGGAAATTGGACATGCCATCGGGTACGATTGTAGCACAAGATTATATGTAATTTATCCCGATTATGGGAATGGTACAATTCCAACGTCTTGTGCTAGTACATTTTGTATGTATTGAACGGGATCGAGTAGAGATAGTTATTTTAGACTGACTGATAAAAACATATTCTCTAAACTATTAAATATATTTATATTCGTAATTCTGATATAACTATTATGATCTGTATATATTAATTATCGTTTTGATTTGTTAAAGGGTGAGATTCTGAGATGGATCAATATGTCTGATAAGTTGGATGATAATAATATATATTGGTGAAATAATAAGTTAGTTGATAGAATTCATGTCTCGTTATAGAGATTGATTGATATGCCTTTTTGAGAAACTTATAAGTTTTTATCGTGTCAAATCTTGCAAGTGGATTTATGAAATCCGACACATGAAATAAGTCAAGTAGTGCTCTAAAGAAAATTAATCATTAAGTTAAATTCGTCAGTAATTTAATTTATTGATTAGTATCTGAAATCTTAACATGGGAAATTACATAAGTGTTTAATGGGGAATTACGAAATAGAGGACTGCAATTATGAATAGTTGAATGATTTATAATTTATTATGGTAAGAATAATTCAAATTAATTAATTGAAATTATTTCCATGATAGGAAGCCTCGGTAATTAATTTGTGTTCCTTATAGTGCCCTTATTTAACTAGAACTCAGAATCCTATTCCTATGGAAAAAGGAAGAATAATATAGTTTTTTCTAGTCTTCTATAAAAACAAGATTTTCTAGTCCTTTTTGAATTAGGAAGAAATCTCTATAAATAGGGATTCTCCTAACCTAGAAAATAGATGATTAGTTTTTTATTCGATACTTGCTCACCCAAGTATTGAGAGAGTTGGAATGTGATTTGGGATCATTGTAGAAGACCATAGTTACCTTGTAGATTCGCTTGAAGGTTTGTATATCTTGGGGATTCACTTGAAGGTATTCGCCCACACTTCAAAAGGTAATTCTTGAATTAAATTTCAGTATATTTATGTGTTCTAGCATATTATATGTGTTCTAACATAAAGGGTATTGATTATCTATTATTCATGTAAGTAGTATAGATCCTGATATACTTCCGATATGCATATATGTTTTCCAACATTTCATAATCACAATACCAGTATACTAACCACAATCAAACTCTCTATCTTCTCTAATAGTTCTTTCAATGGCCGAAAATTAAAACGTTTCAATTTTAATTTCGTATGGCAAAGGATGAAATCCAATAGGTAATTATCATGAAAATTTATCTTTGAAACAAATTATTTTGGTTAAAAACGGTTTTGAATATTAATTTCTTATTTTGTTTCAAAACTATTTGTTTTTTTTCACCTTCCGAAGTTATTTTTTTAATTGATTCAATATATTTCGTTTATTATTACTCCTTTGAGATTTGTCCACGTTGTTTCAAAGAGAAAATAATATTTTGAAATTTTCTGCTTGGTGATGGTTTCATTCTTCAATTTCCTGATGATGTTGGTTTCTGCTTGGTGATAATTCAGTTAAAATTATATTGTTTCTTAATAGATAAATTAATTTTCATTGAGCATAAGATTTTTTCCTAAATAAATTATTTCGATTTATTAGCTTTATATTTTTAACTATGCGTTACATAATTATTTTTAGTCAGATTATACTAAAAATTGATAATAATTGGTTAGATTATGGTATTATGCACCGTTAGATTGTAACATATAATCATGTTCAATTTTGTCAATCTTCATAAATCAATGTTAAATATATAGTTGGTTATAAGTTCGTATTCGAATTTCATTATAAGAATAATGAAGTGGACACCAATAACCATATTATGCACCATTTCGTATATAATTTTTTTTGTGATGTAATAAAAATATGATTGTATATTTCAAATTTGATTGTTATAACGATTGTTTAGTAGGTTCTTTAAAAAAAATGAAATGTATTGCAGGAAAGTATGTGGATTTCAAGATCAAATGAGTGATATGTGATACAGATACAAATTCTTTTTAAAAAAAAATCAAATACCAAAACTTGTACCAAATATCCATATGAGGATTAGCATTTTGAGTTATTTTTTTATTTTTATAAAACTGATTTTCATAAACTAATTGAATGTTATTAGCGGATTTGAATTTTATTCGTTGTTTATTAAATATTGTTTTCAAAATCATATTTAATCATATGATGTAACTAGTTCTATGATTTATGTTGGTTTTTCAAAATGTCTTTTGACAAAAAAAATGGCACGAAACATCAACTAAATTGTTATATTATATGGGGTAGAATTCAATAATTGTTGGTATATTATATGTTACAAATGTTAGTATTATTATATGGTACAATTTTGATATGGGGTAAAATTCAATAATTTTTTGTATATTATATGGTACAAATGTTAGTATTATTATATGGTACAATTTTGATATGGGGTAGAATTCAATAATCGTTGGTATATTATATGGTACAAATTTTAGTATTATTATATGGTACTATTTGATATTATAAATTTGTAATGGTATTCGTAAATAGTATCATATAGTTTTAGGGTAATTTCAATCTCTCAAGTTTGTACCAATGTTAATTTTAAAAGATAATATTATCAAAATAATAACTTTCGTTATGTTATAAACTAACAATTTGAGAGAAAAATAATGATAAAAAATATGATGGTGCAAATGTTGCTATAATATTTGTATTGATATAATTTTGATATTTTAGATGATACAATGTTGGTATAATTTTGATATTTTAGATGATTAAATATTGGTATAACTTGTTGTTTTAGATGATACAATATTGATATATTATATGGTACATATATTTAATTTACACAAATTTAATATATTATATGGTATATATTGAGATATAATATAATATTAAATTTTATTTAAGACTTGATACCAAAGCTTTTTGTCAAAAAAAAAAAAAAAGACACCAAAGTTGTATTGAAATCTATATAATACTAGGAAGAGATGGCTCGTGCAAGCAACGTTTGAAAGATTTTTGCGAGTTAAATAGGCGCACACACACCGTTTGGGCTAATGCACAA
Source organism: Solanum lycopersicoides (assembly GCA_022817965.1). Taxonomy (NCBI): domain Eukaryota; kingdom Viridiplantae; phylum Streptophyta; class Magnoliopsida; order Solanales; family Solanaceae; genus Solanum; species Solanum lycopersicoides. Next base: position 44,713,427 of record CM040625.1, on the reverse strand, counting down.
CATACAAAGGCAATTGTTTGTGGCCGCATTGTTTACATTGGATATTATATATCCTGTACTATTTACTTAGGGCTGCACTTTTCCTGCTTTCCAGTAGTAAGCACCTATCAAGAAGCATCAGAAGAGGGAAAAAGAATTTAGGTACAAAGTGGAATATGTTTAGTCATACATATATATATATTTGTCTAACTATGTATGCATTTTTATGTTATGATTTTAATAGTTCTAACAACAAAAAAACTATGGCAGAAGTTGATCATTGAAATGATAATCGATACAATAAAAGTACAGATTATCATTTCTTTTTTCAATTTTACCACAATTCGACAAAAGTTGCATTTGTATAAAATAATCGGATTGTATAGTTAAGGTGGTAAAGATGCAGTTGATACTCCAATGCAATTCAAGGCAACATTAGTTTTTAAGGTTATTATTAATTTTTACATCTTCATTCAATCGATTAGGATAACTTCCACATTTAGTTTATCCAGATGATCAGAATTAGTAAGAAAGAAAAGAAGACTTTCGAAACTTATTTGCTAAATAAATCATAGATTGTTAGGTTATAGATCATTTCATTTAAAGGTTAAAATAAACATATTATAGTCAAATTGCTACCAAATATAGGAAGTTGTCATTCTTTTTGTGACCGACTTAAAAGAAAAGAGTATCGCATAAATTGGGAGTTAGGGACAAAGGGTGTAATAGATATCTCCTATATAGATCTTTTTCTTCCATTGTATTCTATCTCTCGCTAAGTCTACATGGATCCCTGAAAATCTTTAGGCCCTTCTTGACTTCATTCCAGATAAATTTTAGGATTACCTCAGATCTTTTTAACAACTTCACTCACTATCATTGCACATATAGGTATACCATCAACCAACATAAGAAATATAAATAGTCACAACCACAATTTTCTAATTCATATATAGGTCCACCATTGAACCAACGTAAGGAATATAAACAGGCACAACAGCATTTTTCTAATGGTATATGAATGGTAAGTACGATTCACTACAGACACCATGGTCTCAATTTATTAAGATTGTAGAGAGTGTTGGGTTATCCCACATCGGAAGTGGAAGGGGCTGGTGGTCAATTTATAAGTGTGAGGGAAAGCCTCAACCTTTGAGCTAGCTTTTGGGTTGAGAAGGCCCAAGACCACACAACACTGGTATCAGAGCCAAGAGCCAAGGTTTTATCTGAGTATGCTCTGTGGTTGCAGCACAGTCTGAACTTCCACATCAGAAAAGATTTACTTTGATTTGCGATAACTATATTTTTGGGGGAAAACAATGGAAGCCAACACAAGTAGAATGGTGACTTTGAATGGTGTTAATTATGCCATTTGGAAGGGAAAAATGGAAGATCTGCTTTATGTTAAGAATTTTTACAAACCGGTATTTACCACTGTAAAGCATGATAATAAAACAGATGAAGAGTGGAATCTATTGCATAGACAGGTTTGTGGATTCATTAGGCAATGGGTCGACGATAATGTGTTGAACCATATTTCTGGGGAAACACATGCTCGAACCCTATGGGAGCATCTTGAAAGTTTGTATGCTCGAAAGACTGGCAACAACAAAATGTTCTTAATAAAGCAGATGTTGAATTTGAAGTATCATGATGGTTCTCCGATGACAGACCATCTGAATAATTTTCAGGGGATTATGAACCTATTATCTGCTATGGGCATCAAATTTGATGAAGAAATTCAAGGCTTGCTTCTACTTGGTTCCCTACCAGACTCTTGGGAAACATTTAGAACGTCATTATCAAATTCTGCTCCGGATAGTGTGATCTCTATGGATTCCGCCAAGAGTAGTGTCTTGAACGAAGAGATGAGAAGAAAAACTCAAGGTTTCTCTTCGTCGGATGTCCTGATAACTGGTCCCAGGGGGAGAAATAAAACTCGTGGTTCTCAGTATAGAGAACAAAATAGGAGCAAATCCAAAGGCAGACTTAAGGATATTGAGTGCTATCATTGTGGCATGAAAGGGCACACAAAGAAGTTCTGCAGGAAGTTGAAGAGGGAGAACAAAAATAAAGAGAAAACTAAAGAAGATGGCAATGAAAATTGCCTAGACACCGTTACCACCGAAGATCTTGTTACTTTCCTTGATGCGGATATGATAAATATTGCTTGTGATGAGTCAAGTTGGGGTGTGGATACTGGTGCCGCATCTCATGTGACATCAAGGAAGGATTTTTTCTCTTCCTATACTCCTGGTGATTTTGGAACTTTGAGTATGGGTAATGAGACTGTTTCTAGGGTGGTTGGTATTGGTACAATTTGTTTGAAAACTAGTGTTGGAACTAAACTAGTTTTGAACAATGTGAAACATGCTCCTGATGTTCGTCTGCACCTAATTTCTGTTGGTGTTTTAGATGATGAAGGATATGTTAGTACCAACGGTGATGGAAAATGGAAGCTCATCAAGGGTTCCTTGGTTGTGGCTCGTGGTAACAAACGTCGTGGTCTATATTGGACTACGGCCTCTGCTTGTGTTGATATGGTGAATGCAGTTGAGAGCGATAGCTCTTCAACATTATGGCACAAGAGGCTTAGCCACATCAGCGAGAAAGGACTTAATGTTCTAGCCAAAAAGAAATTTTTGTCAAATTTCAAAAGTGCTAAATTAGAAAACTGTGAGCACTGCTTGGCTGGTAAACAAAATAGAGTTTCCTTTAAGTCCTACCCTCCTTCGAGAAAGACAGAGTTGCTTGAGTTAGTGCACTCTGATTTATGTGGTCCAATGAAGACAAAGACATTGGATGGTGCACTTTACTTTGTCACTTTCATTGATGATTGCTCGAGAAAACTTTGGGTCTATGTCTTGAAGACTAAAGACCAAGTGTTAGGTGTCTTTAAGCAGTTTCAGGCTTCAGTTGAAAGAGAAACTGAAATGCATTCGTACTGATAATGGTGGTGAATATTGTGGACCATTTGATGAATACTGCAAGCAGCAAGGTATTAGACACCAGAAGACTCCTCCCAAGACTCCTCAGCTTAATGGTTTGGCTGAGAGGATGAACAGGACCTTGATGGAAAGAGTTAGATGTTTACTTTCTGAAGCAAAGTTGTCGAACTCATTTTGGGGTGAGGATTTATTGACCGCTACACATATTATTAATCTATCTACTGATGTTGCTTTGCAAAGTGATGTACCAAATAGTGTTTGGTATGGAAATGATGTTTCCTATAACCATTTGAGAGTATTTGGTTGCAAAGCTTTTGTATATTTGCCGAAAGATGAGAGGTCAAAGTTAGATGCCAAGACAAAGCAATGCATCTTCATTGGATATGGCCTAGATGAATTTGGTTACAGGATATATGATCCAATTGAAAAGAAACTTGTGAGAAGCCGTAATATTATTTTCATGGAGAATCAAACAATTGAAGATATTGACAAAGCGGAAATGGTATAATCTTCAAATTTTGATGGTGTAGTTCATCATGATGACGTTCCTCACACAAGTGTGCATGATGTTGTTGGGTTTGATAATCATGGTGATGTCCAGAATCATGTATCGAATCAACATATTGATGTTGATAATAACAATGATATTGTTATTGATGATCCTGTTGCTCATGAAGTTGTGGACGAATCAAATATTCCGCTTCGGAGGTCCACAAGACAGAGATTTCCTTCCTCCCGTTATTCACCCAATGAGTATGTGTTACTTACTGACGGGGGAGAACCTGAATGTTATGAGGAGGCCATTGAAGATGAGCACAAGGATCAATGGATTGAAGCCATGCAAGACGAGATGAAGTCTTTGCATGAGAACCACACTTATGAGTTGGTAAAATTTCCCAAGGGCATGAGAGCTTTGAAGAACAAGTGGGTGTTAAAAGTTAAGATTGAAGAACACAACTTGAAGCCCAGGTACAAAGCTAGATTGGTTGTTAAGGGATTCGGTCAAAGGAAAGGTATTGACTTTGACGAAATATTTTCTCCAGTTGTGAAAATGTCCTCGATTCGCACAGTTCTAGGTTTGGCTACTAGTCTTAATTTAGAGATTGAGCAGATGGATGTGAAGACGGCTTTCCTTCACGGTGACATATAAGAAGAGATTTATATGGAACAACCTGAGGGCTTTAAAGTAGATGGTAAAGAAAATTTTGTATGCAAACTCAAAAAGAGTCTGTGGCCTAAAACAAGCTCCCAGATAGTGGTACAAGAAGTTTGAATCTGTTATGGGGGAGCAAGGCTATAAGAAGACTTTTTCAGATCATTGTGTATTTGTACAAAAATTTTCTGACAATGATTTTATCATCCTTTTGTTGTATGTGGATGATATGTTGATTGTGGGCAAGAATACTTCCAAGATTGACGAGCTGAAGAAAGAGTTGTGTAAGTCTTTTTCTATGAAAGACTTGGGTCATGCCAAGCAAATTTTGAGCATGAGAATTACTCGTCTTAGAGATAAAAGAAAGATTTATTTGTCCCAGAAGAAGTACATTGAACGTGTACTGGAGCGCTTCAATATGAAGAATGCTAAGCCTGTTAGTATACCTCTTGCTGGTCATATGAAGTTGAGCAAGAAGATGTGTCCTACAGCTAGGGAGGAAAAAGAGAACATGGCCAAAGTTCCATATTCCTCCGTCGTCGGAAGTCTAATGTATGCAATGGTGTGCACTAGACCTGATATTGCTCACGCAGTTGGTGTTGTCAGCAGATTTCTCGAAAATCCAGGAAAAGAGCATTGGGAGGCTGTGAAGTGGATACTTAGGTATCTTAGAGGAAGCTCAGATGAATGTTTGTGTTTTGGAGCATCAAATCCCATCTTGAAAGGCTATACAGATTCTGATATGGCAGGTGACCTTGATAACAGAAAATCCACTACTGGATATTTGTTTACTTTTTCAGGGGGAGCTATATCATGGCAGTCAAAGTTGCAGAAGTGTGTTGCACTATCTACAACTGAAGCTGAGTATATTGCAGCTACTGAAGTCGGCAAGGAGATGATATGGCTAAAGCGATTTCTTCAAGAGCTTGGTTTGAATCAGATGGAGTATATTGTCTATTGTGACAGCCAGAGTGCAATAGACTTGAGCAAGAACTCCATGTACCATGCAAGAACAAAACACATCGACGTCAGATATCATTGGATTCGTGAGGAAGTAGAGAGTGAATCATTTCACGTCAAAGAGATTCACACAAGTGAAAATCCTGCAGATATGCTGATCAAGACGATACCAAAAGATAAGTTCGAGTTATGCAAAGAACTTGTGGGTATTAGCTCTCTCTAAAGAAGATGAAGATACCTTCTTCCAGTAAATGGGACTGGAGGGGGAGATTTGTGGGGTCCATCCCCATGATACCATTATTGACTTCAACAATTGCTAGATGCAATTGTCAATGGTTGGCAAATTGCAGTGGCAGCAAATGTTGAGAAATACAACAATTAGTTGGCACAACTTTGACATGTTGTGGTTGTTGGAAATTTGCAGTTGCAAATTTCTTCTATAAAAGGAGCTCATTAGCTCATTTTTATATACACCAAGTTAGAGAGAAAAACCATTTTGAGAGCAAAGTGAGGTATTCCATAGACTATACAAGAAAAATAGTCTGTGAAGAAAAATAGAGTGTGAGCGATATTTTAGTAAGACGGAATCCAAAAGAGTGTTGTTCCTTTTGAGTGTGTAGTAGTCACTTTGAGTATTGTATTCGTGACTACACAGTGTAAAATTCCTTACTATAGTAATATCAGTTGCTCCTCTTGGCCCGTGCTTTTTTTCCTTATTCAGAAGGGTTTCCACGTAAAATTCTTGGTATTGTTATTTTTCCATTTTATTTCCATTACTTTTACCATATATATTTTTGTGCTTGTCCGCGTTTTCCCAACAAACTGGTATCAGAGCCCAGGTTGTCAACAAGTCTCAGCCCACCGGGAGAAACTGGGTTGTCACTCTCTCCAGCCCAAGGCTCGATGTGTGAAGGGGAAGATTGTTGGGTTATCCCACATCGGAAGTGGAAGGGGCTGGTGGTCAATTTATAAGTGTGAGGGAAAGCTTCAACCTTTGAGCTAGCTTTTGGGTTGAGAAGGCCCAAGACCACCCAACAGAGAGAGCATACAAATTAATGGAGAAACAAAATATAGACCAACATTTGATCTTACCATTCAAGTCATCTATAGTAAGTTGCTGAACCTCCGATCCATTGTAGACATGCAATTAGAAATCTGTAAGACAAATTGTGGATTGTTGAAGGAGATATGATCTCATATACGGAGGATGCAATGTTGGCAGATGGAGGAATATGCACAACACACGTTTGATATTCTACATGCATCTTATTCCACCTGTATATGATATTGTATGTAATGACCAATTTAGCCTTAAAATGTTTTAAAATGGTAAGAAGCACACATGTTAGAAATAAGTCATTTCTACTATAGTAGCAATAAATAAAGACTAATAAAAGTCACTTGTAATTAAAACAATTTACTCAATCAAATAGTAGAAGTTATATAAACTTTGTCATAAGTTATTTGACGAACTATAACAGCACATGAATGCTGTCATATTTAAGGCTGATAAATGATAAATATTTTTTTAAAACACTTGTCCTTTTATTTTATTAAAAATAAAATTTAACTTATACACACAAAAATTTCTCATTTGGATTATAACATAGTATATTTGAAAGAAAAAAATTAATATTGCTTATGGTGCAAATGAAGGTTGCTTTCAATGTCCAGTGCGATATGTTAGAATATCAGCTAATTTGGTGCCTCCAGTCAATACATTCATTCACTGACAAATACTCCTTCTTGCTCTGCACCTTACTGGTAATTAAATTTCATAGCCCCTTACCCTTTACTTGACCCCCACTCAAAAATATTCTATTACTCCATAGAAAAGCTCCAGCCAAGAAACAAAGTGGGTGTGGTAGATAACCCAAATCTCACACATTAATAAGGATTAAGGCCACCCTTCTTGTTAAGAAAGTATAATATTGGGTTCTTGTCATATAAAGTTGAGATTATTATATTCCATTATCTGATATTAATAATGCCCTTTGTTTACAGGGGATTAGTGTCACAACAAAACAAAAGTTTTTATTTAATTTTTATTTTCAATCCTAGCGAAGGTTCAGAAGATAATATTTAGCTAGCTTAATACTTGCTGATTATGAAAGGGAACAAACTCAAATCCCCTAGACTGGCCTGTTTTCTGTTTTCTGATCCCACATCACTCTAGCATCCCGTAAGAGAAACATTAATGCAGCATCAAGTACAATCATCCATTTTTCAAAATATGAATGCCAGGAGAACATGTATAGTACAAAATAAATAGAGAATAGAACGTACAAGAAGCCAGTGTATACTGAAAAGATGTAACCTTTGGACTAAGATGACCCACAAATATGTTAAAATGATCTGCAAATGAGAAGAAACAGTTTTAGTTCTTGAAAAGATAATGTAAAAAATTAAGTTAAGAGGGTCTAAAATGGAGGTGAGAAAAGATACACACTTGATGTGTCCTCTCTTTAAGCTCTGACATACGCCTAGTTAACTTTTATAGTCTGTCCAAATCTGCGGATTTCATTATTTTTTAGGCGAACAGACACTAAAATATTAGATAAAATTGCAGGCGACAGAGGTTTAGACTCACATTTGGGTGCTGGGAGAGGGAATTCCTAACTTATGTAACTTTGATTTATTTAGAGGAGTTAATTCTATATGGTATAACCTTTTAGTTAGTAGTCCATTGTATTCTATTTTAGCTTCTTTTCCTAGATATTGTTCTAACAAATTTAGTTACATTTAATAAGAGATCTTTTTAACCAAATAGTCTACATGATAAATAAATGAATAGTTTTCACATCTGTTTCAGGCTTTTGCTCACTCTGAGATTCTGCCTCAACTTTCTGTTGGGTGGTCTTGGGCCTTCTCAACCCAAAAGCTAGCTCAAATGTTGAGTCTTTCCCTCACACTTATAAATTGACCACCAACCCCTTCCACTTCCGATGTGGGATAACTCAACAATCTCCCCCTTCACACATCGGGCCTTGGGCTGGAGAGAGCGATAACCCAGTTTCTCTCGGTGGGCTGAGACTTGTTGACAACCTGGGCTCTGATACCAATGTTGGGTGGTCTTGGGCCTTCTCAACCCAAAAGCTAGCTCAAAGGTTGAGGCTTTCCCTCACACTTATAAATTGACCACCAGCCCCTTCCACTTTCGATATGGGATAATCCAACAATCTCCCCGTTCACACATCGGGCCTTGGGCTGGAGAGAGCGACAATCCAGTTTCTCCCGGTGGGCTGAGACTTGTTGACAACCTGGGCTCTGATACCAATGTTGGGTGGTCTTGGGCATTCTCAACCCAAAAGCTAGCTCAAAGGTTGAGGCTTTCCCTCACACTTATAAATTGACCACCAGCCCCTTCCACTTCCGATGTGGGATAACCCAACACTTTCCTAGAAAAATAAAGACAAGAAAACATGTTTACATCCTACATCTGCTACAAACACTTCAACATACAAAAATTTCAAAAACAATATTTCACAACAAATGGCTTGAGGAGTTCATGGTTCAAAGTTTGGTAGCATATCAATTGTTTTTTTATACTTTACTTGGAACAATTGATTTACAACTCTTATTAATCACAAATTTATGATTCCCTAATAAAGTCAACTGATGTACAAATTGTCAGTCTCACTAACTTGAATTTTTAGGGGTGTTTCTAAGAGAAGATATGTCTAACCTCTTATTTTGTCAAAATTTCCTTTAACACATTTATTTTAGAGTAGGAACCAATTAAACATCTTGTTGAAAATAGAAAGTACAAAATATCCTTAATAATAGCAAGAAAGCTCATAGAGGTGTCTAATGTAGGACAAAGAGCAAAGTCGGAATAAAGAGCGTAAGAAACCATCAACGAACATATTCGTAGTTTAAATTCTGGTATAAGTAGTTCCAGATCCTTGAATTTGCTAAGAAAGCATCAACGGACACACCGATAGTTCAAATTCTGGTATAAGTAGTTGCAAATCTTTAAATTCACACTGTAAATGAAAATAATTTCAAAAAGTTAATGCAATGACGTAAAAAAAACTCGAAGCGAAAACCACAACAGTATACGACTAAAATGAAGAAACCTAAAAAGTTAATTCCGATGGAAAACCATCATATACGAACAGAGAAAGTCCAGAAGAAGTATGATGAAAAAAAACAACTAAATTTAAGGAACCCAAAAAGTTAATTTCGACAGAGAACCATCTATGAACCGATAAGGTTCAAAAGAATTACGATGAAGACAGACTAAATTAATTGTTGCATGTCATAAACAAAGCAAAAATCAGTAAGAAAAAACGCAACCACATAACAAAAAAATTGAATAACACCACTAAAACCAAATGAAAAAGAAGGAAAAATCATCAATTTTGAGAAAAAATTAAAAAAATTAAAATTGATATTGGTAAAAAAACCAATATAAAACGGTAAAATTATGGTAGAAAACCAAAAGGTAAACAATAATTATCAATCCCATAAATTTAGCACATAACCACCCAAAAAAGGAAATAAATTGAATATTGTTATAAACAATTTTTATTATAGTGAATGTCTAATTATGTGGAGTCCTTTTAGGATATGGTTAGGAATCCTACTTGGGGACAAAGTTAAGTTTTCCCTTTAAATAAAGGGTTTTCCTTCATTGTAAAGAAGATCCATGAATCTTGAATATACTTCAAGATGAATAAGAAATTTTTTCTCTTCTCCCTACTTTATTCTTCTTGTAAATTCATATAGTTTCATAACACGTTATCAGAACGATTGTTCTATTTTTAAAGAATTATGATAGAAGACGGGAAAAATGCAAAAGAGATCTTGCATAAGTTATGCAATAATGTTGCAATATCTTCAAGGTATGATTTATCTTTACGTTATAATTATTATGTGACAGATCTGGAGGTACCATCTGGAGTTAGTATTTAAAGAGACTTGTCGACTTTTTATACGTTTAATTTTAACCGATTGGAAAGAGAATTCCTTAATTTATTTTAATAATTATATAAGCACAATTTAGTGAGAGGTGTGTTTTCAATCTTTATATGAGGTATGTGATCTATTAAGTTATATGTATTAACTAGTGTTAATTATAAGAAATCGATAATCTCAATTTTGTGTGTAATTATAATATATGATCATATTAATGATCATCAAAAGTGATAAAATTGCAATTATTTTGAAGGCTTGAGGTTGAGCCTCATTGTGGGTAAGACGATAAATTTCAGTTTTATCGCACTAAAAGAATAAGATGATAGATCTACGTTCAATCGCACCAAAAGGGTAAGACATTCGGTTAAAGTCCTGGTGCACCATGATGATAAGATATTGGGTTCAAGACCCATCAATTTATGGCTTAAGACACTTTTATATGGATAAGACATTGAATTTGAGTCTTAATGCACCATATTGATGATATAATAATGACTAAAGAAAAACTAATGTGTTTTAGATGAGGAGTCATGAAATTTACTGAATTTACTCCATTACAAAAGTGAATGTGGTAGTAATGCATAATATGTCTTAAAGAAGACAAGTGATTGAATAATGCACATAAATATGGAATGAGGTACTAAAACTATCATAATTTGATAAGCTCACATGTTTGTGTTCCATTCATGAAGAATGAATTTTTTTTATAAATGCTAAAAATATGGATCCATTATCTAAAGGAAATGAGGTGTAAGCCACCATGCTAGACATGTGAAAGATTACGACCTTTGATCAATGATGTGGTATCACCAAGAATGTCTCTAAGAAGACATGTATTATAGAAAAGTTTCATACTTTATCTTCAAGCTTGTATTGGACAAAAATTAGTTCAATTGAGGCACATTATATGATAAATAAGAAGTTTATTAATTCCAATACTTTCTTAATTTGACATGATTATTTGGGACATCATTAATCTATAATGTTTAGATAAATTATGAAAAATTAAAATGGACATCCATGGAAGAACCTAAAAATTCTTTTAAATGGTGAATTTTCTTGTACTGCTTGTTAGCAAGGAAAGTTAATTGTGAGACCATCATAAACGAAAATTGAGATTGAATCTCATGCGTTCTAGGAACATATACAGATATTTGTGGACTTATTCATCCACCTAGTGAATTGTTTAGATACTTAATAGTCCTAATTGATGTTTCTTCTAGATGGTCTCATGTGTGCATATTGTGAGCTCGCAACTTGATGTTTGCAAAAGTATTGACATAAATAATACGATTACATACACAATTTTCTGATAATCAGATCAGTCTATTCAGTGATGGGATCACGACTCACCTTTAGAAGAGGTAGAGTAATTGAGAAAAATAAATATGAAATTTACTCCCGGAGTATTAAAGTTGAAATTTTCTCATATAATAGTAATAAATAAGAAATTTACTATAGCAAAAGACACATGACATAGTAGATATGAAGTTTACTAATACTAATAATTTTATTAGTTGGCATGAATATCTTGGTCATCCAAAGATGTGTATATTGAATAATAGACATACATTGAAGAACTACAAGATTCTTCGAGAATTCTTTTTATTGCTCGTTCTCATGTAAGTTGATTGGAATTAACTAAAGTTGAGACTAAATCTCTAAATTCTGAAAAGTATAAAAGGTGAATATGAGCCCGTTCACCTATCATGTGATACGATTAAGTGATGCATCTATAATATAATCACATGTGCGTTTGTTGTCAACTTGCAGTTTGACATTCACAAAATTATTTATGCAAGATAATTGAGCTAAAAGTACAACTTTCAGAATATGAAATCAAGATAATTCATCTTGATAATATTGATAAATATATGAGATGATGTGACATTAAATGTCTCACATAGTGAATCATTGCTTATGAAAATAAATTTTCATGCGTTGATCTGAAATATGATATTACATACAAACGTAATTGTATGAATCAAACCAATAAGTTATGATCAATTTTTCTTTTAATTGGTTTATGGTTAGGGACCAAATAGTTTTCATCTGATAATTTTGATGTGCAATATATGATTAATGAATATACTATGATGCACAAAGATAGATTCTCTAAAAGATTAAGATATATGTTAGTTTGTCTAACATAAGGGGGAGATTAGAAGCAACACAAAAATTATAAATACTCCTATTGAATATCCTCTTAAGAATAGAGTCTAGACATACATGAAGCATGATAGATTAATCAATTCTAAATATAATAATCCTTGGAAAAGGGGAAGGATCAAAGAATCCAAATGATCATAATAAGGAGACAATGTGTTGTTGAAGAGCCTACGACATAACACTTTATGAAACCTCATGAGAGGGGTAGCTACCTAAAAATAATGAAGTGATGAGATCTCAATAAGTTATATAGTATTGAGAATCGATACAAAATAATATATTGTTGACGATATCTTTGATACGATAGCACGCAGTATTGTAAAAGATTATGATGATATAAATTCTACGACTATTAAAGCATGCTGATGTAGAAATAATTATCAAGTGAAAACTGGACGGTGCATCTTGGTAAGCGTAAAGCTTATTTGACTTGCAATCTAGGCACTAGAATATATCATACATTTAATATTGGATGTTATCACTTGACAAATTAATATGAAAAGTCATGAAGGATTCAAAATCTAAAGTACGTACAAGTTTTTGGAGAACTTGTTTATAATCTTTATAAGGATTAAATCGATTCAAAATGCATGAAGCATATACAAATATTGTTATGCAAGTTGATAACTAGAACTGAAACTCTTGAAGAGTTTTCAAAATTCAATAGATTATTTGCTTAAAGAAGTTAAAGTAAGGAACTTGCAGAAATCTTTGATCCTGAAGGGAAGATTCATAAAAGCAGATAGAAGAAAGCATATTTCGTCAAGGTTTTTCTACACTCATGATCTCCCAAAAAATGGTGATATCAACATGCAAGAGGTCCGTTCAAGTAATACTATAATTGATTTATTCACCATGTCCCTACCAACTACAACTTTCAAGAAGATGATGCACAAGTTTGGATAACGAAGATTATAGTCTCTGAACTGATGTTATCATTAGGGGGAGTTAATACGCGATGTACTCTTTTTCCCTCACAAGGTTTTATCCCATTGGGTTTTCCTTGTAAGGTTTTTAATGAGGCATCCATAATGCGTATTATTAGAATGTGTACTCTTTTTTCTTCACTAGATTTTTTTTTCACTGGGTTTTATCTAGTAAGGTTTTAACGAGGCACATAATCTCCCGATATTCAAGGGGGAGTGTTATAAACAATTTGTATTATAGTGAATGTCTATTTATGTGGAGTCCTTTTAGGATATGGTTAGGAACCTTACTTGGGGACAAAGTTAAGTTTTCCCTATAAATAAAGGGTTTTCCTTCATTGTAAAGAAGATCCATGAATCTTGAATATACTTTAAGATGAATAAGAAATCTTTTCTCTTCTCCCTACTTTATTCTTCTTCTAAATTCATATAGTTTCATAATAAATATTAAAATATATATATTTTTAAAATAAAAAATTAAATACTTTGTCTGTTTGTAATTAAAAACTTAGTTTTGTAAATAAAAAGGAGTATATACATATATTGTTAATTAAGGTCTTAAAGGGTATAATTCTTGTAATTTTTCTCTTAAAAATCACAAGATAACTTCCTTTGGGCTTTGGGCCCATTTTTCACCTGTCCTAAATTAACAACGCAATAATAATTAAAAGTGAAAATTAATAAACTAGTAAAAACTTCTAACATAATTATTAAAAATGTCTATAGTTAAAAATATTAGTAAAAATGCCAAAAGATCAATATTTTAAAAAATATTGTGTATCCTAATTTAGTTCTTACTTTACCTCACATCAATTACATTTTTCCAACTAATTCTCTCTGGTATGTTTTCAAAAAGAAAGTATTATATGTCTCATTGATTTTCCTCTTTCAATTCTTCCTTATCTTTCTATTTCCACTTTTCTCTCTTTCGTTCTTTCCTAATTTTTTTTTTTTAGAAATTGAAAAGTATATCTCTAAAGATATTCACAACAATCCCTTGAATCATTTTTTTATAGTTTCCTAAAAAATTGAATAAGTGTTTATTTTCTTACTGAAAGTCCTTTGAAATATTTTACTTAATTATTAGCTTTATAATATTTTCCCCCCTAAAAATATCTTTAAGTCTTAAGTTGTTTATTTCCTCAAATTAATTATTATGCTTATTTTCTTAAAATAATTAGCAAAATGTTTTAATTACCGGATAACTACGAGTTAGCGGATGTTTTAAGTGCCTTTAAAACCTTCCTAAAATATTAATATGAACTCAAGACCCTTTAATGTTTTCATTTGTTTTTTGTTTTAATCTTTTGAAAATTAGTTTTTTGTTAATTTTTCCTTAAAAAAGAATTTGTGATTCTAAAAGACATTTTTTTAATATAAACAAATAAACATTCATTTTACTAACATTTATTTATTCAAAGGAAAAAAACTTAACTATACAAAATATAACAATAGGTTTTTTTTTCAAAACAATGAGATTATTTTTTTAAAAATTCTGAACAAATAATTAAGAAAATGGGAAAATAAATGGAGCATTACAGCCCATGATTTTTTTTATAATTCCTTACAAATGATAAATATCTCTAATGTAGTTATTACTTCTCTCTCATAGTTCTAATCAAAATCAAACTCTTCTCTCTCATAAATCTAATTAAATTAAATTCTAGACCTCTACCATTTTGAAAGTTTGTTCAATGAAAAATATGAATATACTTTTTTCAATTTTAATTCAGTACAACTGGAGAAGGAATGAAATAGGTATTCACCATATACTTAGAATATAATTTTGGTAGTTTAGATGATACAATGTTGATATAATTTTGATATTTTTTATGATTAAATATTGGTATAACTTGGTGTTTTAGATGATACAATATTGATACATTATATGGTACATATATTTCATTTACACAAATATAATATTTTTTATTGTATATACTGAGGTATAATATAATATTAACATTTTATTTAAGACGTGATACCAAAGTTGTATGAATATCTACATAATATGCAAGTTTTCAATTATTTTGTTAAACTTTCTAAATTTAAATGGTTATTAAGTCATGCCTTAAAAAATTGTCAAAAAATAACGCAAAGAAATTTTAGAATATACATATATATATATATATATATATATATATATATATGTGAATATATATGTATATATATATTTGTATGAAAATAGTTTTAAAGAGGTGAGAGAAGACTAATAAATAGTATAATTATGGATGGAAAGTCAAAAAGTAAACAATAATTATCAATTTCATAAATTCAGCACATAACCCCCCACAAAATATGAAATAATTGATACTAAAATATACAAAAAAAAATAAATAAATAATTCAACATATGGGCCAAAAAAACAATATAAAAGTGTATAATTATGATTGAAAATCCAAAAAGTAAACAACAATTATCAATAGCATAAATTTAGCACATAATCCCCCAAAATAGGAAATATATCGTATACTAAAATATACAAAAAAAATAATTCAAGATATTCGTGTATATATATATATATATATATATATATATATATATATATATATATATATATATATATATATATATATATATATATATATAACAATAAAATTATGGTTGAAAAATCAAAAGGTAAACAAGAATTATCAATCCCATAATTTAGCACATAACCCCCAAAAAAGAAAACAAATTGAATATTAAAATATATATTTTTTATAGTACAAAATTAAATATTCTGTCATGTTTGTAGTTAGAAACTTTGTTTTTTTTTTAAATAAAAAGGAGTATGTACATATATTGTCAATTAAGGTCTTAAAAGGGTATACTTCTTATAATTGTTTCCTTAAAAAATCACATAAAAGATGACTTTCTTTGGGATTTGGACCCATCTTCCACCTGTCATAAAAGAACAATACAATAGTAATTAAAAGGGAAAATTATTAAACTAGTTAAAAATTCTAACATAATTATTAAAATCATCTATTAAAATATTAGTAAAAATATCAAAATGTCAATATTTTAGAAAATATTGCGTTTGCTAATTTGCTTCCTACTTTATGTAACCTTAATTACATTTTTCCAACTCATTCTCTCTCATATATTTTTTTAAAAATGAAAGTATTTTCTCTCTCATTGATTTCCTTCTTTCAATTCTTTTTTTTTTATCTTTCTATCTTTCGTTCTTTTCGATTTTTTTTTAGAAATTTAAAAATATATCTCTAAAGATATTCACAACAATTTCTTGAATCATTTACTTATATTTTACTAAAAAATTGAAAAATTGATTATTATTTTTATTGAAAGTCCTTTGAAATTTTTTACTTAATTATTAGCCTTATAATATATTTTTCCTAAAAATATCTTTTAAGTCTTAAATTGTTTATTTCTTCAAATTAATTAGTATGCTTATTTTCTTAAAATAAAATAATTAGCCAAATATTTTAATTATCAGATAACTGCGACTTAGAAGATCTTTTAGGTGCCTTTAAAATCTTGCTAAAATATTAACATGAACTCTGGACCCTTTAATGTTTTAATTATACTTTCTTTTTAATCTTTTAAAAAATAGTTTTCTTAATTTTTCTTTAAAAAATAATTAGCGATTCTAATATACGTTTTTTAATATAAATCAATAGACATTTATTTATTTGAAGGAAATAAACTTAACTATACAAATACGTAGAGCCGTCAATATGGGCTAGGCCCGTTGAGCCGGCCTGGCCTAACTCGGGATTTAGTAGGGCTGAGCTAGATTTTTGGAGCCCATTTAAGAAAAAGACTTTTTAGCCCGTCCTGAATAAGCCTGTTGATTAGAGGGGCTTGAGAAATATCGGTAGGGCCGGCCCGTGGGCCAGTAAAATTTAATTAAAAAAATAAAATATAATATTAAAATGCAAATGAAACAAACCGGGATAAAGCATTTAAAATTAAAGAGAGTCCAAACTCAAAATATTAGGTTAATATTTCTATTTAGATATTTATACTTTTACTTGAAAAAACTTAATATTTTTTTTTGTTTTTTGAAAATGGTAACTTAACTTAATAAATATTTGATAATAACAATTTTATTTGTCAATTTGATTAACAAGTAGTAACATTAACATCATATAATATTGTTTTGTCGATATTTATGATAATTTTTAAATTATAATTTATAATTTAAATTAATAATTAAAAAAATATAATTTTTTAAAAAGTGGGCTGGCCCAGCAAGCCTGTAGCCCATGTACTTGTGGGTTGAGCCGACCATTTTCCGGTCCACACCAAAAATGGGCTAGACCGGCCTGACCCGTAAAATGTCAAAACATGTATGGGTTAGCCCGGATGGGGTGGGCTAACCCATATTGATAGCTCTACAAATACGCATCTAAATAACAACTATGTAACAGTAAAAAAAAAAATTCACCAACATAACAATAGTTTTTTTAAAAAACAATGAATTTTTTTTTTTAAAATCTGAACAATAAAATAAATAATTTAAAAATGTGAAAATAAATAGAGCATTACAGCCCACGATTTATTTTTTATAATTCCTTATTTGTTTTATCTCTCTCTTATTTACAAACCATAAATACCTCTAATGTAGTTACTGCTTCTCTATTATAATTCTAATCAAAATCTAACTCTTCTCTCTCATAAATCTAATCAAAATGAAATTCTATACCTCCACTATTCTGAAAGTGCGTTCAATTAAAAATATGAATACTTTTTCAATTTTAATTTAGTACGACGGGAGATGGAATGAAACATGTATTCACCATAATAATTGTTGCGTTTATGATTATTCTAAGTATATTTATTGGTTTTATTGATTGTTCTTTTTATAAACTTATAGTGCTTTAGCTTTATTAATTGGTGTTTTTGTTGTTATTTATCGTGCTTGTCACGATCAGAGTGTAGACCCCATACGAGATCGGCGTCGTTGACCTCTCAGAGGTCGCAGACAAACCTACTTACATCATTCTTACTTCATCTAGGTTAGTTTTAGCGGAACATTTGAAACTTTTTGTTTCTTATCATGCATAAAGGTCATTCTACTTACATTCATAATGTTCACATCAACCATCTAACATTAAGATTATCAACTGAAAGAAATAGTTCAATACTGTATTAAATGTATAATTGCCAAAATGGCACCAATACAATGTCTGAAATAAAAACGGAAAGAAACACTAGAGGAACATACTCCACTAGCTAAAGTCTACATCTAAGCTAGATAGTAACGGTAGACATCCTCGAAAGCATGAGGGCCTACCAAGTCCGGATGAAAGCTCCACCTCCGGATAGCTGCAACGTCAACCTGTAAGATCTAGCGTCCACCAGTGCCTGCACCTAAAAATATAGAGTTGTATGGTATTAGTACACACTTGTACTAAGTATGGGTATATGCAAGCACACACCAAGGACATGCATGAGTAAGAATAGCTCTTTCCTAACAACATGATTATGGAAAGTCAAGTCAGTGGACTTGCCAAATGGGATTAGGAAAGTTAGTGAGCTTTCCAAATTTGGATTAGGAAAGTCAATGAGCTTTCCAAATTTGGGTTAGGAAAGTCATGCCATGAGAGTAACATGCATCATCATGCTTATCATATTGCACACAGCACATAACATCTTACACATAGCACATATCATATTGCATATAGCACATAACATCTTTCATATCATTCATTCATATGCCATGAGACCTTGGAATCATGGACTTGACATTAAGACTTCCCAAAATGAGGGCTCAACATATGGAACCTCAACTAGGGAGTCTTCTTTAGCAAACACAGAGTCTGCTTCATTCATTCATACGTACTTCATTTCATTCATTCATAAGCTAGTGTAAACACCAGCTATACCTAGGATGTAGTTTAAGACTCTCATCGGGTTTGTTGTGCAATGATCAAGAATAACCTAGTGTCATTACTTGAGTCTAGCTCACTTCTTGATTATCCTATCCTAACACCTTTGGTATCGTTCATCTCATTATGTGCATTATTTGAGGCTGACCTCATTCATTCATTGGGAACTTTAACTTTAACCGACATAGATCATGTGAGCATCATGAAATACAGTGTCTCCCCCACACCAAAAAGAGGTGGAATCATCGGTCAAAGTGACCCAAAACATGCTAGCGTACATTGGAATTGAACCCCGCCAGATCTCTATATTAGCAGTATAGGTTCGAAGACTAGGAGATATAAGGAGACTCATACCCGGCATGCCGGACAATCTCATCTCATGAGAGTTACGTGAACCTCCGTCCTTCCCGAAAGAAGGCATCACCGCTCATAGCTAGTCTATCGGTGCTCAGTATAAAGTTTCATTTCATTCAACTCATACGTCATGGAAGCTGGCTTCTAGTATGAGGACATCATAGCTCAATAGATGATTTCTCATCTCATCATTAGTATTAAGTATACATTATTCTCAATACTTTCATTAGAGTGTTCATAGAGACTGGTCTCTTCATTAACTTTACACTCTCATAGGTGAGTACGTTTTGGTAACATTTACTTAGGCTCATTTGAGATTTCTCTCATCTTTCACATTAGCCTCATATCATGTTGTCACCACATTCATTAACATTAGTACATTTGCTCTTCATAATTACTCACCCCTTTTTTACGTGAATGTTCATTTCATCATATGCCAATGCACTTGGTCATTTGTGTGTTTCACACTCTTACTTAACCCTTCTAGGGTTTTATCATTTCATTACATGATATTCATTTCATCGTATGCCAATACACTTGGCCATTTAGTGTGTTTTACACTCGTAATTAACCCTTCTAGGTTTACATCATTTGATTGCATACATCTTAGATTCACTTATTTTTAAACGTATGTTAGACTTATGGGTCTATACATACAAGCCATGAGGCTTCATTCATAGTTCGTTTAAGTGATTCATATCTTCCTAAGATTATGTGGTACAAGACTTATGCATCTTGTATGTATGCCAATATCTCAATTTCGATCTAAGTAGACAGCATTATTCTTGAATATTTGATTCACGTATGACTTATGTATCAATACGGAATTTGGGTAAGGGAACCCGGTGTCGAATACATTGGACAACACTTTACATTTTTCTTTGTATTTAATTTCGGTCCACATGACATTGGACCCTTGATCGAGCCCCAACATTAACATTTCCTTTTTATTTCTTCCCTTTGAAATTCTCTTCCTTGGCCGAGGGGTTGTGGGATCGAACCCCCACAGCCCCCCCTTTTTTATTATTTAAATTACCTTTCCTTGACTTATTCGCATTGACCATGAGGTTGTGGGATCGAAGCCCCACAACCTCTCTTTATTTTTTTCTTTTAGTTCTCCTTTACTTCCTAGAGGTCGTGGGTTCGATTCCCACGCCTCACATTTCTTTTCTTTTCATTTTCTTTTAACTCTCATTTACTGACTAGAGGTCGTGGGTTCGATTCCCACGCCTCACATTTCTTTTCTTTTTATTTTTCCTTAAGCTGTCTGAGAGGTTGTGGGTTCGAATTCCACTCCTCTCATTCCTTATTTTTTCATAGCTTATTTTTCTGCCAAGACCCCTGTTCGATTCCCCCTTCACACACTGTTTTTCACTTCTTTATTTTCACAACTTTTAACGTGGTGTGGTCAAGGGTTCGACCCTAAATGACCTCACTTGTTTTTCTTCACTTTTCATGACATTTTAAACCACTTAACTTGGCTGAAATTAATCAACAAAGTGCTGGAAAATTTAGTTACATTTTCAGCTTCTTTTTCATTACATTGCACGTTAGTTCTTAGGGGAATTTCATAGTGCATTTAGAACGTTTTAGATGCATTTTCATGGATTCGTTTAGCCAAGAGATTATCACTCAAATCAGCCACATTTCATCTCATATGAACATCACGATTTTACATAAACATTTGTATATGAAATACAATCACAACATCACATTTTAGAGCCTTAACCCGAGGAACATAGTTACATTTTCGGAAAGACATCAACATAATTCACATAATTCCGAGCATACATGTAAACACATAATCATCACGAAAACACGTTTCATCCCTAGTTTTCTACCAGCAGACATAACCAACCTATGATTCAATGGGAGCTATTGACAGGGACATGCAACGGGGAACAACCCTAGTTTTCGGAATAGATTCGTCTGAACCTTAAGGGGTCTCTTGGGAAAGGGACCAAGAGAGAAGAGAACCCATACCTTATTTTGAAGTTCAAACCTTGAACTTCCTGCCCAAAGTTTCTCCAAACACACGTCCAAATCCAAGAGCTTCAACACCAACTCGACGGAAAAACCCTCTCTTTGCCTAACATGATTGATTAGTTGTTTGTTTATAATTTTCGTTGTGAGTTCTTCAAGTGTGAAGAACTTTGGTTTACCTACTGTTCTTGAAGTTATTTGGCAGAGAGAATCGTGAAAAAGAAGAGAGAATGATCGTGTGTTTTTGAGAGATAGACGTGAGAGAGTGATAGTTTTATTAGGCTTAGGAGCCTAGTTTAGGACTTAGTCAAATAAGGTTTTTATTAAATATTAAAAATCTGATTTCCTTTTATTTTAACTCAGCTAATAAATAATAAATATAAATTAATTACATTAATTTACCAACTTAAATTAAAAACAAATTTAATTCATTGCTTCCACCTAGGTTCGAACCCGGGTGGAGCAAGACTTCACTTCAAGAGCCAATTTTCGGCCCTCTCTCCCCAAATTGCCCCTCTACCTTATTAATTAAATAATTAATTATATATTTAGGGTAATTACAATACTACCCTTAGCATTGAAAAAGACCTTTTTACCCCGAGACCCTCCAAAACTATGATTTTCCCTTTTTAAGTCTGGTAAAGACTCATTCGTGTAAATCTTCGTATTCGAGAACCCTACATGGTTGGACCCAACCTTTCCTAGCTCAACTAACTCTCCAAGTTAGTTGGCTTGGCTGTAGAAATGGTTCAGAGGTCTGGTTTTACGCGCATCAATCTGTGTGAACCCGGTCTAATCGTAGGCATTCTAGACACATTAAGCATTACTTAGCATATCCATTTTTAGGGTTGTTACATTATCCCCCCCTTAGGAACATTCGTCCCGGAATGACACTACTCCTTACTAACAATAAGTAAGTCATCTATAGAATGTATGCATACATAGGTAATTCAATACTCCCCATTGGTCAATATCTGATTCACATATTAACATAATGGTGCACATCCTTGAAACCTACTAGTAGCTTCACATTAATAGACTAAGGAACTCTTTCCTAAACTAGTATCATCAAAGCATACAACATAAGTAAACATATAAGTCATACAAATCAACAACCAACATGATGACTCAAACATATTTATCTCATACTAGCGCATAAACACCATACACAGTCAAATACATGAAAGACTAATTAAGGCTACGCACCCGAGACTTCACCAGAGGTGCCTCCCCCTGCACCCCTAGACTTTAGTGCGAAGAATCGTTGCCTCCTTGGAGCCTCTTCACTTGGACCATTAGGCTGAACTCTCTCCTTCCCTTGTTTTTGACTTCTCCTATTCGGACAATCCTTCACCATGTGACCCGGTTTGCCACAACTGTAACAAGCGTTAGTGCCCATCATACACTCTCCTTCATGCAGTTTGCCACACTTCCTGCAAGGTGGCCTCTCCTGAGGTGTATCACTTCATTGTTTCTCCTAACTCTGGGCTCGAAATCCCTATCATAGCGACCCTTGGATGAACTTGACTCCCCTTGGTGGAAGAGTCCCTTTTTAAACCTAGGCTTATCCCTGATTTCAGTACTACTCCTCCTTGAAAAATTCTCCTCAGCTTGCCTTGACCTGTTCCCTGCCCTAGTGTGCTTCCTCTTCCTGCTTTCCTCCACTTGCTGGACATGGACCATAAGCCTGAAAAAGGTCCATGCTGTCATGCAGCATAGCTGCCCTACACTCCTCCTCGAGATCCTCAGCAATCCCTGTCAAGAATCTACTCATCTCGTCTCTATTGTTAGACACAAGAGAAGTGGCATACCTGGATAATTTCACGAACTTCAAGGAATACTCCCTGACTATCATCGATCCCTGTTTAAGGTTGATAAACTCCTCAACCTTGGCCTCCCTCATCTCCCTGGGGAAATATCTCTCCACGAAGGCTGTCTTAAACAGCTCCCAAGTGACCGGAACTCCGCCCAAAGCTTGGCTATCCTGCCACATCTTGCACCAAGTCTGTGCAACATCCTTGAGCTGATAGAAAGCCAGCTCAGCCTTCTCGGTATCTGTGGCCCCCATAGCCACCAAAATCTTATGCACCTCGTCCACAAACTCCTGGGGGCCCTCTGAAGTCTTAGACCCTGTGAAAATATAAGGATTCATCCTCGTGAAATCTCTCAGCCTGTCAGTCATGCTACGAACCGGTGGATTCTCCCTCTGAACATTCTGCCGGTTGACCTGGGAAGTCATGGCCTGGGCCTGCATAGTGATGGCCTGTGCCATCTGGGACAGAGATGCCCGCACCTCCGTATCAGTTAACCCAGCTGGGTTAATTGGCATAGCCACTCCTTCAGCTGGAGCCTGGGGTGGAACCTGATTGTCCCCAGCAGCTGCACCTCCTCTCCTCTGACCAATGGTTCTCCTAGTATTCATTCTCTGTAAACAACAAAGATTGATGTTAGACACGCTCCTAACACCAAGAATCAGACATTAGGAAAAGCACGATAAGATCAGAAGAAGGGAAGTTTTCCAACGTATCATGCAGTCTCTAATTCAGGATAGTGGTGCACTTCACTACCATGACTTAGAAACTACTCAATGTGGTTGATATGAACTTATTATTCTCGGAATTTAACCTAGTGCTTTGATACCAACTTTGTCACGACCGGAGAGTAGACCCCACACGAGACCGGCGTCATTGACCTCTCAGAGGTCGCAGACAAGCCTACCTACGTCATTCTTACTTCATCTAGGTTAATTTTAGCGGAAAATTTGAAACTTTTTGTTTCTTATCATGCATAAAGGTCATTCTACTTACATTCATCATATTCACCATCAACCATCTAACATTAAGATTATCAACTGAAAGAAATAGTTCAATATTGTATTAAATGTATAATTGCCAAAATGGCACCAATACAATGTCTGAAATAAAAACGGAAAGAAACACTAGTGGAACATACTCCACTAGCTAAAGCCTACATCTAAGCTAGATAGTATAGGTAGACATCCTCGAAAGCATGAGGGCCTACCAAGTATGGATGAAAGCTCCACGTCCGGATAGCTGCAACGTTAGCCTGTAAGCTCTAGCGTCCACCTGTGCCTGCACCTAAAAATATAGAATTGTATGGGATTAGTACACACTTGTACTAAGTATGGGTATATGCAAGCACACACCAAGGACATGCATGAGTAAGAATAGCTCTTTCCTAACAACATGATTATGGAAAGTCAAGTCAGTGGACTTGCCAAATTGGGATTAGGAAAGTTAGTGAGCTTTCCAAATTTGGATTAGAAAAGTCAGTGAGCTTTCCAAATTTGGATTAGGAAAGTCATGCCATGAGAGTAACATGCATCATCATACTTATCATATTGCACACAACACATAACATCTTACACATAGCACATATCATATTGCATATAGCACATAACATCTTTCATATCATTCATTCATATGCCATGAGACCTTGGAATCATGGACTTGACATTATGACTTCCCAAAATGAGGGCTCAACATATGGGACCTCAACTAGAGAGTCTTTTTTAGCAAACACAGAGTCTACTTCATTCATTCATACGTACTTCATTTCATTCATTCATAAGCTAGTGTAAGCACCAGCTATACCTAGGATGTAGTTTAAGACTCTCATCGGGTTTGCTGTGCAATGATCAAGAATAACCTAGTTCATTACTTGAGTCTAGCTCACTTCTTGATTATCCTATCCTAACACCTTTGGTATCGTTCATCTCATTATGTGCATCATTTGAGGCTGGTCTCATTCATTCATTGGGAACTTTAACTTTAACCGACATATATCATGTGAGCATAATGAAATCCAGTGTCTCCCCCACACCGAAAAGAGGTGGAATCACCGGCCAAAATGACCCAAAACATGCTAGCGTACATGGGAATTGAACCCCGCGATCCCTATATTGGCAGTATAGGTTCGAAGACTAAGAGATATAAGGAGACCCATACCCGGCATGCCGGACAGTCTCATCTCATGAGAGTTACGTGAACCTCCGCCCTTCCCTTCCCGAAAGAATGCATCACCGCTCATAGCTAGTCTATTGGTGCTCAGTATAAAGTTTCATTTCATTCAACTCATACGTCATGGAAGCTGGCTTCTAGTATGAGGACATCATAGCTCAATAGATGATTTTTCATCTCATCATTAGTATTAAGTATACATTATTCTCAATACTTTCATTAGAGTATTCATAGAGACTGATCTCTTCATTAACTTTACACTCTCATAGGTGAGTACGTTTTGGTAACATTTACTTAGGCTCATTTGAGAATGCTCTCATCTTTCACATTAGCCTCTTATCATGTTGTCACCAAATTCATTAACATTAGCACATTTGCTCTTCATAAATACTCACCCCTTTTTTACGCGAATGTTCATTTCATCATATGCCAATGCACTTGGTCATTTGTGTGTTTCACACTCTTACTTAACCCTTCTAGGGTTTTATCATTTCATTACATGATATTCATTTCATCGTATTCCAATACACTTGGCCATTTAGTGTGTTTTACACTCGTAATTAACCCTTCTAGGTTTACATCATTTTATTACATACATCTTAGGTTCACTTATTTTTAAACGTATGTTAGACTTATGGGTCTATACATACAAGCCATGAGGCTTCATTCATAGTTCGTTTAAGTGATTCATATCTTCCTAAGATTATGTGGTACAAGACTTATGTATCTTGTATGCATGCCAAGATCTCAATTTCGATCTAAGTAGACAGCATTATTCTTGAATATTTGATTCACGTATGACTTATGTATCAATACGGAATTTGGATAAGGGAACCCGGTGTCGAATCCCTTGGACAACACTTTACATTTTTCTTTGTATTTAATTTCGTTCCACATGACATTGGGACCCTAGATCGAGCCCCAACATCAACATTTCCTTTTTATTTCTTCCCTTTGAAATTCTCTTCCTTGGCCGAGGGGTTGTGGGATCGAACCCCCACAGCCCCCCCTTTTTTTTTTTATTATTTAAATTACCTTTCCTTGACTTATTCGCATTGACCATGAGGTTGTGGGATCGAACCCCCACAACCTCTCTTTATTTTTTTCTTTTAGTTCTCCTTTACTTCCTAGAGGTCGTGGGTTCGATTTCCACGCCTCACATTTCTTTTCTTTTCATTTTCTTTTAACTCTCATTTACTGCCTAGAGGTCGTGGGTTTGATTCCCACGCCTCACATTTCTTTTCTTTTTATTTTTCCTTATTGTGGGTTCGAATCCCACTCCTCTCATTCCTTATTTTTTCATAGCTTATTTTTCTGCCAAGACCCCTGTTCGATTCCCCCCTTCTCGCATTGTTTTTCACTTCTCTATTTTCACAACTTTTAACGTGGTGAGGTCACGGGTTCGACCCTCAATGACCTCACTTGTTTTTTTTCACTTTTCATGACATTTTAAACCACTTAACTTTGCTGAAATTAATCAACAAAGTGCTGGAAAATTGAGTTACATTTTCAGCTTCTTTTTCATTACATTTCACGTTAGTTCTTAGGGGAATTTCATAGTGCATTTAGAACGTTTTAGATGCATTTTCATGGATTCGTTTACCCAAGAGATTATCACTCAAATCAGCCACATTTCATCTCATATGAACATCACGATTTTACATAAATATTTGTACATGAAATACAACCACAACATCACATTTTAGAGCCTTAACCCGAGGCACATAGTTACATTTTCGGAAAGACATCAACATAATTCACATAATTCTGAGCATACATGTAAACACATAATCATCACGAAAACAGGTTTCATCCCTAGTTTTCTACCAGCAAACATAATCAACCTATGATTCAATGGGAGCTAGTGATACGGACATGCAACGGGGAACAACCCTAGTTTTCGGAATAGATTCGTCTGAACCTTAAGGGGTCTCTTGGGAAAGGGACCAAGAGAGAAGAGAACCCATACCTTATTTTGACGTTCAAACCTGTAAGTTGCTGCCCAAAGCTTCTCCAAACACACGTCCAAATCCAAGAGCTTCAACACCAACTCGACGGAAAAACCCTCTCTTTGCCTAACGTGATTGATTAGTTGTTTGTTTATAATTTTCGTTGTGAGTTCTTCAAGTGTGAAGAACTTTGGTTTACCTACTGTTCTTGAAGTTATTTGGCAGAGAGAATCGTGAAAAAGAAGAGAGAATGATCGTGTGTTTTTGAGAGATAGACGTGAGAGAGTGATAGTTTTATTAGGCTTAGGAGTTTAGTTTAGGACTTAGTCAAATAAGGTTTTTATTAAACATTAAAAATCTAATTTCCTTTTATTTTAACTCAGCTAATAAATAATAAATACAAATTAATTACATTAATTTACCAACTTAAATTAAAAACAAATTTAATTGCTTCCACCTAGGTTCGAATCCGGGTGGAGCAAGACTTCACTTCAAGAGCCAATTTTCATCCCTCTCCCCCCAAATTGCCCCTCCACCTAATTAATTACATAATTAATTATATATTTAGGGTAATTACGATACTACCCTTATCCTGGAAAAAGACCATTTTACCCCTAGACCCTCCAAAACTATGATTTTCCCTTTTTAAGTCCGGTAAAGACTCATTCGAGTAAATCTTCGTATTCGAGAGCCCTACATGGTTGGACCCAACCTTTCCTAGCTCAACTAACTCCCCAAGTTAGTTGGCTTGGCTGTAGCAAGGGTTTAGAGGTCTGGTTTTACGCGCATCAATCCGTGTGAATACGGTCTAACCTCAGGCATTCTAGACACATTAAGCATTACTTAGCATATCCATTTTTAGGGTTGTTACAGTGCTTATTCTGCTAAGCAATTATTATTTTTGTGTCTACGAAAAAGAAAACTATCAACAAATATAAAATAAGATTTTATAAAAAAATTTATATGACAGTGATTAGTTTGTTAATTGGTATTTATTTGGTTAGTTTGTGCTGCAAATGATGATGCATATCATTATGAAGTGTACAAAATATTTACCGAATTGGTGTACACTTCAAAATACACCTTAATAACCGTAAAGTATACCAGAATTTATACAAATTTTGTACAACATTTAAACTAATAAATTAATTCTAGCATTGTTTGGTTAGTTTGTGGTGCAAATTATGATGTATATGAGTATGAAGTATACACAATTTTTAATGATTTGGTGTACACAATCCAAACTACACCATAATAACCATAAAGTATACCAAATCTATACCAATTCTGCATAGCATTTAAATCAATAAATTTATTCTAGCATTGTTTGGTTAGTTTGTGGTGCAAATTATGATGTATATCAACGTACACAAATATCAATTTGTATCGAATATTAAACCATAACATAATAACATACACCATAGTAGTTATGAATTATACCCCTATAATACACTAATATAAGTTTGAATTTTTTAAAAGTATACTTATTGATTTTATTGATTTAAAAAAAAGAATATATATTATTACAGTTTTAGTGATTGATATTCTTTTTATATGATCTGTAAAATATAAACTATATTGTTCTCAATTGTTTTGCACCATACGTAAATACTCGCCTATAGTTAAAGTATTGGTTAATTAGTGGTTTATGTAATGATGTACTCAATTTTTCGTTGAATTGGTATAATTCAAAATTATTATGGTGTATAAAGTTTTGTTATATAATAGTGGTTAGTTTGTTTACTGGTATTGTATGATTAGTTTGTGGTGCAAATTATGATGTATATAGTATACAGAAATATAAAATTGTATCAAATATTAAATCATAACACACATCATAATAGTTATAAATTGTACCAGATATTTATAAATTATATCAAATATTAAATCATAACATACACCATAATACTTAATTAGAATGTACACAATTTTTTTTACCATAACATACACCAGAATATGTAACTTATACCAAATATAAGATCACTTATGCATAGAATTACATCGGTAAATTAATTTTAGCATCATTTATTATAAAATATACCACTATAATATACATGTATAAATTTGGATTGCACACCTGTGATATTATCTATTGTGTTATTTATTTATAACTATTTGTGAATATCTAACGCATGTGAATTTCAAGATTGAAGAAGTTATATATGATGCAACCACAAAGTATGATGTCTTTAAGACTATTGCCCTCCAATTAGAAATCGACACAACAATATTTGAGTTGGTGATCAAATATTTTGTGAGTGATCGGTGCCCCCCACTGAACATTCATAATGATATGGTGGTACAAGTCTATTTAGATCAGGAAAAAGTGAATTTGAATTTCTTTTCAAAATATCCATTATGTGTAACATCTGAAAATAGAACTATGAAGAACCATTGAATATCAAATTGATACCCAAAACAATTATCAGGCTCCTATGCAAACAAATTCAAGGCAATCATTTTTAATGTCAAATGCAATATGTTTGAGGGGTATGGATCGAATTGTAGATGGTTATAATGTAGAAATCAAAGGAACTGAAATAATCAATGACCCTCAGAATGATTTTATGGTGGATTGTCAAATTTACGTGGATAAGCATGTACAATCTGCTGTGATGCAAAGGTATGCACTTTTGAGGGAATTTCGTTTCACTATTGTTAGATCAAGCACTACTAGGTAGATTTGTTAACAATAGTTAAATTTATTCAATTGATTTTATATAAAAAATTTGTATTATTGACAATAATCTTCATAGACAATTATTATCTAAATGTCCTACCGATGGTTGTTTATGAATTCTTAAATCTTCATCTTTGAATAAATCTAAATTATACAAATTAAAAAAATTCTGCGACACATACGTGTCCAGAGGAGGATAGACTTTGTTCAAAGAGACAGTCTACTACAGGTGTTTTTAGTACAATGTTAGTGAAAAAATATGATGATACAAAAATCATTTACACACCAAAGATATACAAACAAACTTGAAAAAGGAACATGAAATTTCATTGACATACATGCAAGTTTGGAGAGGTAAGCAGAGAACTTTCAAGCTTCTGAGAGGTGACCATACAGAATCATATGAATTTTTTTTGATACATTTGTATATCTTTGTAACAACATATTCAGGCACAATTCTTAACTTTAAATAGACGAAGAAAATTATTTTTTATATTAGTTTACTGCACTAGATGTCAGCATCAGAGGATGAGAGTATTGTCGGTCGATAGTGATAGTTGATGGCACACATTTGAAATCAACTTATGAAGGTACCATGTTGACAGCTAGCTAGTACATTGAATTCGGGAGGTATGTTCTCACTATTATTTAATCTATAGTGTGTTATGTCTTATGGTAATAATTAATTATATTTGTAGGTAGTATTTTACCACTTGCATGCAGTATTGTTTATTGAGAAAATGGTAAATCATAGTCATGATCATTTAAGTGTTTTAGAATGTATTTGATGTTAGAGAAAATATGTGCTTTGTTTCGGACTGAAATAAAGTATATGAAATGCATTTGCCAAAACCTACACATTATGCATGTATTTATCATCTGTGAACCAATATACTGGGAAAAAAATACAAAATATCGAAGAGGTGAGAAAATTATTTTTCAGTATGGCAAAAGCATACACTGTACAAAAGCTCGAAGAAAGTATGGGATGACTGAACGAAATAATTCCAAAACTGCGTGCATATTTGATCAAGGCTGATTTCAAGAAATGATCAAAATGTCATGCAACAATAAAGAGGACGTGGTACTAACTAGTAACATCGCAGAGTCCATAAAGAATATGATTAGAGCTGCAAAAAAACTGCCAGTGATGCCATTGTTGAAATATATGCGTAAAACAATTCAAACTTAAAACGAGAAACATAATGAATAGGGGACTAAAACAACTATAACCACAAAGTACAACACATTATTGAAGGATAAAACTTTGTCAAATCATATGACAGTTAGTATGAATTATTTTGTTTATGTAATTGGTGATGTTTTAGTATATAAACTAACCATATATTTTAATAAATATACGCGCGTCAACAAAATTTCTTCATACAGTTACCCATGGTGCTAAGATATTAGTGTTTGTCTACGCACTAGAACGTGTAGTTGTGGAAGATTTCAACACGATAAAATTTCATGTAGTCATAATACTGTTGTTATAAGACATATAAATAAGCATGCTCACGACTACTGCTCGTCAATTACAACAATAAAAAATTTAAGATGCTTATGCAATATCAATTGAGCCTTTGCCTTGCGAAAGCAACTGGAAAATTTCATCGTATATATTGGAAGATATAGTTTTACCACTGGATATAAGGAAGCTATAAGGGAGAACACCAAGCTACAATCGTAAAAAAGGATTCAACAAAGTTAAATTCAATAGATCTAAAGTGACTTGTAATAGATGTGGTACAGAGGTTCATAACAAGAAGACTTTGTCACAAATATCCTCAGGAGAACTAAGTTTGTGTAACGACCCTAAAAATGAACTAGGATGGACTAGATATTCACTTGTGTTATGATGAGTTAATAACTTGTTAAAATAATGAAGAATAACTTTTGAAGTCAGTTTTAAAGAATTTTGAAGTCAAACATTAAGTGAAGACCATAACGTTTGAAAACTAATCTTTTACATGTTGGTGTGTCCTAGTATGTTGTGCATATTTTTATGTGTTGTTTGGAGTCTAAAATCATCAGTGATGACCCTAACACCTAGAGGGACATATTTAGGGTCAAAGCTTCTGAGCATGACTCCTCAAGGACCAACCTAAGGGTCCTTGAGGAGGACCCAAACATTGGCCAAACAAGCTACCCAAGGCAGCAAGTTTTGTTCATGGAAGAAATCAATCCGCGTCGCGGACTTGGATCACCAAGGGACAAAATATTTGGTCCGCGTCGCGGACTCTACTTTCCCAAAATTTATTTTAAAAAATCTTCAGAAAAAAACTTCGCGACGCGGACTTATTTCCCGACGATAATTCCAAAAATGAAAGTTAAGTTTGACTTGTTTAAAAGGGTCCAATTAATGTAGGGGTGTTTTGGGTATTCTGGAAATGGTTTCATGTCGTTCCAGTCAACCTATACCCTCAAAAGTTCTCTCCCAAAAGTTTTCTCGAACTCCATGGAAGCTTGAGGTCAATATGGAGCTTAGGCTATGGATTCCAACGGATTTTTTCTTCAATTCTCTTGAGTTTTCATCTAATAAGGTATGAAATTTCTTTATCTAAGGTTAGATATCACCTTAGATCCAACTTCAAAGTGATTTCAAAGATTTCAAAGTTTATGAAAAAGTCCAATTTTTACTCTAATTCAAGGGTTCTTGCATGGAGCGATTTCAAATGTTTAGATATGATGTTATTGATGTATAATTGATGTTTTCCAATGAAAATCTTCATGAACCCTTGATCTTCTCAAATCTATAAATTTGGCTATAAAGTGGGTCTATTGCTTATGATCTAATGATGACAGAATTGAGTTTAAATTATGTTGTAATGTTGATTTCTATGATGAATTATGCTATTATATTGTGAATTGTTGGAGATATTAAGGAATGGTGATCTTGTCTATTGGAAGAAGGTAAGTTGACCTAATTCTCTTATTAATGTAGAATTGATATAGAATTGCTATTGATTGGTATGGTCCACTTATTGTGGCGGTGCTTATGTGGTTAATATAATGATGATCATGGCCTTGTCGGTATTATGTTAGGGTTCATGTGAAGGTAATATGTGAAGATGTTTATGTGAAGTAATGTGATCATGAAGAGGATGTTATGGCTTATATGAATGTGTAAAGTGAAGGATGATGTTATATGTGTGATCTTGTATAATGTGAAGAAATATAGTGAAGTACTCATGTGATGTCTATATGATCTTGTATGAGCGCTAACGTTATGGTTCTTCTCTAATTGATGATATATGATGATGGAGGACTAAGAAAATTCTTATATGATAATGTTGTATCTTGTGTGGTAGACTTAGTGTCCCTACTTGATACTTGAATGATATGGAATATGTGATATGATGAATTTTGTGTCTTGATTTGGTAGACCTAAGTCCCTTTCTTGATACATGAAAGTTATGTGAATATGTAATCTCTTGATTTGGTAGGCTTAGGCACCCTTGTCATGTACGTGTATAAATGAATGAATAATGAAAGTCTAGGATCAATAGATCTAAGATGGTGAACTTGTAAGGATGAATAATATGAGACCTTGAATATGAAAAGAAGGTCAAGTACGTGTAACCTTGAATATGAAAAGAAGATTAACATTGAAGCCCTGAAGTGCAAAGACCGTAATGGTTTCTTCTTGAGCGGAATGATTGACTTAGAAATAGGTTGGTTGGAACGACATGAAACCATCTCTAAGAAAGTCATAAGAGCTATCCTAATAGACCTTGAGTGACAGCCCTAGTGGACCCATTATTGGTAGTGGTATTTTGAGTTGGTAGAACTAAGAAGGTACCTTCTCAAATACCTTCATGTGAATGAACTTACTCTATGAGAAACAAGGTAAAACACCGAGTGGATATGCTTGTGGTAGTAGCTCTACTTGAGTATGAGACTAGAGTACAAAGAAGCCTTTGATATTCCAGAATCATGTTCCAACATGAGATTAGTCCTAGTTCTACATTTGGCAAGTAGAACACGTTCCACGGTGTGGGGTCCTTATGACACTGGATTCCATACCTAGCTAGTATAGTGTATGTCGGTTAATGCCTATTCTCATCATATGGGATGTACACTCTAGTTATTGGATAAGTTCTACCACATGTGGTTAGTGGAATGGGATGCTATCTATACATTGCACGATTAGGCTTTGAAGATGCTAGGTGAGTTCCCTAGGTCTTTTCCAAGACCGTTATGTGAAGTCCTCTAAATGTATGATTGTCTCTCAAAATGATTTTAAATGAATATTGTTCTCATAATGAAGTATGTTGACTAGAAAGGGTCTTATATAGGGTAGATTTGAGGATTGGTTAGGTAGGCTTGGAGAGCGTGTATGGCGGTCTCTTCATGTCTTACTCAAGTGAGTCTTAGAGTAACCTTAGATAGAGAGTCTAGATGATGTAAAGGCTTATTTGATGAATATAGAACTAAGTGATATGTGATGAAGAGTAATATCTTTACTTTAGGTAGTTCTAAGGATTTCTTAGGTGTGCTTAAAGAGGGTGTATAGGCGATCTCTTTTTGTCTTACTTAAGTGAGTCTTTTAATAACCTTTGGAATAGGGTCTAAATTCTTAAATGAATTGTATGTGATTATGGTTATATCTTGTTGAACATGGATTATGTTTTATTATGATTATTGACTTGTATGATGTCTCTTAAACTCTTATGAGGAAGGTTTTTATCAAAATGTCATGAAAGCAGTTTCTATACTAAATGTACATTTTTCATGGTTTTTGCATGTCTTCCATACTTAGTGCATTAATTTTGCTAACCCCTTTTTTCCCCCTTTTGACTAAAGTGTAGGAATTGGAAGTGTTGATATGCCATGGATAATGGATAGGTTTCTAAGGGTTGAAGATGAAATTTTGGTGAGTCCTCATAGGTTCGAGAACAAGACCCACATGTTCGTTTTATGTATTTTAGTCTTTCTTAAGTTTTGTATGGGCTTAGTCCCAATGTTGTACTCAAAAATAATAGATGGTTTATAAGACACATGTTGTAAAGTTAAATATTTTTAAAGTCTTCCGCTTGTTTATTAATAAAGTATTCTTCGTGTGTAAAGAAAGTTTTAAATTCTTGCTGATTTTTAGTGTCGTATGCAATGAAAGATCCATGTGGCTTGTATGAGGCCTCCGAGAGGTCGAATACGGCGGTAACGACTACGGGGTACTTTCGAATCGTTACAGTTTGTTATGGAATGGATTGGTATTTGTAGATGTTTTATTAATTACTTTTTTTCCAGAATATTTGTTTGCTTATAAAATGGTGTTCCTTTTTACCACCGTTGAATTAGTCTAACTTTTTATTATTAACTAGATACGGTATAATAGATAGTGAATTTTGTGGTTCATATAATATTGATGTGTTATGTGAATTAAAGTTATGGTAGCTAATTGATTGTATTCGCTTAATTAAATATGATGTTGCCAGTTTGATATATTTAATGATAGTGTTGTTTGTTATTCTTTATATGGTGTACTTTATGTGGTTCTATATCTCATAAATATAATTTGTATATTAAATGGCACAGTATTGAAGCAAAATATGATATGATGCCAGCATTTTTATGCCAGTATTGATATATTATATGGTGCCTTAATTTCTATATTGTATGGTATATGTTGAGTTTTTAGTAAGGTTAATATATGGTATATGACACCAATATTGAAGCAAAATATGAGATGATGTCAGAATCTTTATGTTGGTATAGGTATATTATATGATGTCTTAGTTTGTATATTATAAGATATATGTGGAGTTTTTATTAAGGTTAATATATGGTAGAACAATATTTAGCCCCTTACTACGATGTTTTCTATGAAGTATAAACGTATAACAATTAACAAAAATTATGTACCTAAATTTTAACTTGTACAATGATAAAAGTATACCCAATATTTCTTTTGATATCAAATTACATAAAAGTAATTAACCAACTGTAGAAAATAAGTAATACCAATAAAATAGTTACTATTGAAACAAAAACATTTTGTTAACCATTTGTTTAACCAATAAAAACGTAACATAAACAATTAATCAAATTGCATAAAAACATAAAGTTAAATTTAATATTCAAATACAGTTTTCTGACTAATTTCCTTTTGAACATTTGATTGAATATTTGACAACTTTTTTCTAAACCTTTCGTAATACTCGATTCTTGCTTGTCACCTTTTCATTGATTTCACTTTCACTAATTGCACTATCATCTAACTTATTCATGACATAATTCCAAAGTAAGGCAGCATATCTCGTACGAAATAATGTTGATTCAAAATATCCCAGTTTGATATCATTATTGTCTTGGCAAAAACTCTCAACATATAGACAAGTGAATTATCCACAATCACTGCAAAAAAATTAAAAATATCTAGAAATAATTTAATAAGAATTAACCAAAATCTAAATATTAACTTAAGCAAAAATTACTTACTTTGTGCCTTCCAACTGTTGTGGAATGCCATCACGAATAATGTATACCAAAAGATTAGTAAAAACATAGTCTGTATATTCTTCTGAATTCTTTCCGTCAATGTAATTTTTTTTTTCATAAAATCCGATATTCATTAAGAACAAGGAAATAATGTGTGAAATGTTTTTCACCACTTGCTCAACATTTTTTTTGTGAGCAGACCCTACTGTTTCTAAGGAATCAAAAACACAAAGACACCTACTGTGTATTGTCACGATTGGAATCTAGACCCCAAACGAGACCCGCGTCGTTGACCTCTCAGAGGTCGCAAACAAGCCTACTTACGTCATACTTACTTTACATAGATTAATTTTAGCGGAAAATTTGAAACTTTTTGTTCTTTAAACATGCTTGCCAAACATTCTTAAAATTTTATAATCGTTCATCATCAACCATCTAACATTAGAGAGATAAACAACTGAAAGAAATAGTTCATAAGTCTTAATTGTATAATTGCCAAAATGGCCCAAAAACAAAGTCTGAATAAAGAGCAGGAAAGAAACGCTAGTGGAACATGCTCCACTAGCTCAACTCTAAAGATACGCTAGAATATAAAACAGTAGTATCCTCGAAAGCATGAGGACCTACCAAACTCCGGATGAATACTGACGTCCGGATAGCTGCAACAATGATCCTGCAACTCTATCGACCACCTGTGCCTGCACCTAAAATAGTATAGATGTATAGGGGTTAGTACACACTTGTACTAAGTATGGGTACATGCAAGCACACACCACGGACATGCATGAGAAAGAATAGCTCTTTTCTAACAACGTGATTTTTGGAAGTCAAGTCAGTGGACTTGCCAATTTGAGATTAGGAAGGTCATGCCATGAGAGTAACATGCATCATATTAAATATCGTACTGCACACAACACATATCATCTTCATATAGCACATACCATAGCACATAACACATAACACATAGCTTCGTTCGTATCATTCATTCATATGCCATGAGACCTTAGAATCATGGACTTAACGTTAAGACTTTCCAAAATGAGGGCTCAACATATGGGACCTCAACTAGGGAGTCTTCATTAGCAAACACAGAGTCTACTTCATTCATTCATACGTACTTTATCGCATTTCATTCATAGGCCAATGTGAACACCAGTTGTACCTAGGATGTAGTTTAAGACTTTCATCGGGTTTGCTGTGCAATGATCAGGAATAACCTAATGTCATTACCTGAGTCTAGCTCACCTCTTGATTATCCTATCATAACACCTTCGGTATCATTCATTTCTTTATGTGCTTCACTTGAGGCTGGCCTCATTCATTCATTGGGAACTTTAACTTTAACCGACATAGATCATGTGAGCGTCATGAAATCCAGTGTCTCCCCCACACCGAAAAGAGGTCGAATCACCGGCCAAAGTGACCCAATAACATACTAGCGTACATGGAAATTTAACCCCGCCAGATCCCTATATTGGCAGTATAGGTTCAAAGACTAGGAGATGAATGGAGACCCATACCCGGCAATGCCGGACAGTCTCATCTCATGAGAGTTACGTGAACCTTCGCCCTTCCCGAAAGAAGGCATCACCGCTCATAGCTAGTCTATCGGTGCTCAGTATAAAGTTCTATTTCATTCATCTCATACGTCATGGAAGCTGGCTTCTAGTATGAGGACATTATAGCTCATTAGATGATTTCTCATCTCATAATTTGTATTGAGTGTGTTAAGCTCAATACTCTCATTAGAGTGTCCATAGAGACTGTTTCTTCATTATCTTACACTCTCATAGGTGAGTACGTGTTGATAACGTTTACTTAGACTCATTTGAGATTGCTCTCATCATTTACATTAGCCTCACATCATGTTGTCATCATATTCTTCATCATTAGCACCTTTACTTTTCATAGTTACTCACATCTTATTACGTGAATTTCCATCTCATCGTATGCCAATGCATTTGGCTTTTTAGTGTATCTTACCCTCATACTTAACCCTTCTAGGGTACATCATTTCATTACATACATCTTGGGTTCGCTTACTTTTGAACGTATGTTAGACTTATGTGCCTATACATACAAGCCATGGGCTTCATTCATAATTCGTTAAGTGATTCTTACTTTCCTAAAATTAGGTAGTACAAGACTTATGTATCTTGTATATATATATGCCAAGATCTTAATTCTTTTGATCTAAGTAGATGGCATTATTTTTGGATGATTTACTCACGTATGACTTATGCATCAATACGGAATTTTGGGCAAGGAAACCCAAATCTTGAATCACTTGGATATCATCTATATTTTTATTTTAATTTTATTTCTAATATTCATAACATTAAACTTTAAATTAAATCTCAACATTTGTAGTAAAGGATAAATTTTCTAGTTTAATTTCCCTCTTAATTAATCAAAGGGTTGAGGGTTCAAGCCCCCACAACCTCTTTAATTTTTAATTTAATAAAAGTTCACTACAAAGGGGGAGGTTGTGGGTTTGAACCCCCACAGCCCCCTTTAATTTTGTTAAATTTCGCTGAAGGGGGAATGTGAGATGGTGGGTTCGAACCTCCACAGCCCCCTTTATCATTATTTTTTTTTTAATTTTCTCTGAAGGGGGAGCTGGTCGCGAGATCGATTCCCCCAGCCCCCCTCCTATATTTTTGTTTCTTCCTTTTCGCGAACTCTAGTGACCAGATGGTCACGAGTTCGACTCCTTCCCCCCTCCCTTATTTTTCCTCCTTTTTTTCGCGAACTCCAGTGACCAGATGGTCACTGGTTCGATTCCTGCCCCCCGCCCTTATTTTTCTTCCTTTTCCGCGAACTCCAGTGACCAGATGGTCACTGGTTCAATTCCTGCCAGCCTCACTTTTTTTTTTTTTAATTTTCTTTGACGTCCAAAATATCCAGATTCTTTCTAAAGCCTATTTCCAGGTTTTAGAAATTTACTCCATGATTTGTCTACACCTTTTTCATCAAATTACACATTAGTTCTTAGGGAAATTTCATAGTTCATTTATAACGTTTTAGGTGCACTTTCATGGAGTCGTTTAGTCAAGAATTCCTCCCTCAATACAGCCACATAACTTTTCATATGAACACCACATTATACACAACTTTAACACATGAAATACAAGAAGAAAAACATGCTTTAAACGTCTCCAAACAGTGGCAAAAGTCCACTGCCGAAGCACACCCACACACACACTTTTTTTCGACTACTTCGTGATTTCACGCACATAACCTTATTCACATTCAATATAAACACGTCAATCATGCCTAAATCTAGCAGCACAACATACCCATCCTACGAATTCGTTTGGGAGCTAAGGACAAGGGCATACAAAAGGGGAACAACCTTAGTTTCAAGAGTTTAAGAACGTTCGAAAGAAAGTACTCTTGGAGAAAGAATTCCATGAGAGAAACCCATACCTTTTTACGTTGTTCAAGCTTGAAACTGCTGCCCGGAAACTCCTCCAAACCACGCCAAATTTACTTCAACGCACACCCTACTCAATGAACCTCTCTTAGCCTTGTCGTTTTGATTCCTTTGTCTTTACTTAAAAAAAATTCTAGTGAGTTCTTCAAGTGTGAAGAACTCTTGATGTATTTTCTGCTTTTCTTGTTGTTCTTGGCAGAACTAACGTGAGAAAGAGATTGAGAACGTGAGAGAGTTGAGAAACGTGAGGGAGAGAGTTGGTTTAGGATTAGGAGACTAAATTTAAGACTTAGTCAAAAGTTAGGATTTTAATTAACTAAGAATAAATAAATAAATAAAATCTGATTTTCCTTTTTTTTATTAATCAGATTAATAATGATCAATTAATTAAATTAATTTATCAACCTTAAATCTTGACACCCTAAGTCTTGAACCTATTCATTTTAGGGTTGTTACATGTATGAAGAAGACAATCATAATCCAGTGAATTTCTCGGGAATATTGAAAGAAATGCAAACAAAATCAACTTTATCTCATGGGGTATTACAAAGTATCTTGTATCTTCTAATGTATTGAGCAACTTCGTCAATTCCGTGTTATAAAATTATTATTTTTCTTGCTTTTCTCTCGGACATTGTGTATTTGATCAACCCATTGAATTAAATAAGAGTCAATTGTGGTAACTCTTTTTTGACTTTCAGATTCAACTTGCATTTTCTTCTGAAGTAATACATTATCATATTTATTTCCTGTAAATAATATAGTATTGATGCTTGAAATTTACGTTTTTAATGAGAACTCAAAAATGCATAACAAATTCAATAAATAGTGTAACTTGAGTGTATAAATGAATTACCAAGTTTGAACAAGCTCTCCCTATAGCTACCATGGTGTGAAACAAATCCATCAAGTCAACTCTCTCAATTCCAAACTCAAGAGAAGATTTGATGACATTCTTTGCTATGGTAAAAACACTGGCTTTCCTAAGAAATATTTACTCATTTGAATAACAAAGTAACATTAAAATTGTAACTTTATAATATTGTACTCACTTGCCACGTCTCTTAGATAATTTGTCATTGTACCACTCTCTTTATCAGGTTCATATCGACTTCAAAATTAATGCAATTAAAAAAAGGTTGTATAATTGAGAAATAGATCGGTCTATTTTCATATTTACCACCAGAGCCAATCAGATCAGTGTACGGTGACTAAGCATATTTTTCAGGAGCCTTTTTACGCACTAATTCAATTGATGTCACGTGTGTTGCTTCAGTCTCCAGAGCAACAAATTGTGACTCCCTAAGAGGTGGATCATCAAAATCAACAAATGTTGGTGTCTCATGTGAAGATGTTTTCAACTTTCCAGATTCAAGACCTATTTAAAATGTATAAAGTAATTTACTGTAAATTGTTTAAATATACACATTAAAAGGTGGTTAATGAGCAGCAATAAATATGTGTACTTGTATCTATCATCACATTCTCATAAATAGTATCATCATTAAGAGAATCAATAATAGGTTCATTGATTGGTACATCATTCACGTTGTGAATTTGAACATCATCATTTTCTCTTGTGTGGACATCAAATACAACCTTAACATTCTCAAAATTATATTAAATTACAGATAATGTATCAGAATTGCACCATATTACATATATAAGCCGCTGTATATACCAATTACAACTACATCATTTTAAATATAAAAACAATTGTATAAACTTAACATAAAAGGACACCTAGTTGATTCGATGAATATATATCACATTCGGGGAGCACCCCCTAGACGTAACTGGCGGCGGCGTCCTGAAGAAGACTAAGACTAGCCTCTTAGCAATCGTTATTACATATCATGGGTTAAAAGTGTATAAAAATAAAACTTTTTTGTTTATTCTACATTGAGGTTTACTTAGACCTCTCGCTTACACATAATATATATTTATCGAGTAGACATAGACCCTTCGTATAACAAGATTACATAGCCTTCTACTTTTATTGCACATACATAGTATAAGATAGTCTCATAAGAAGTCTATAACATTGTCTCATATTAAACCATCTAGACAAGAGTATAACAATTTGGGCATAGCCCTTACATCAACAATCATAGCCACATATAGGCTTTACAATTATAGTACCAAAATGAAAGAGAATGAACAAAGTGTCATTAAGACTAAACAACATCCAATAAGTAGATAATGACATCGTCCTCAGAAAGTGAGGACCTACCGAACTTGGAAGATAAGAATCCAAGTAGTCTTCAAACGGACTTCTACTAAGCTCAACGGCCCGATCCAATATTTTTAGTAAACATAAGATATGGGTTAGTACACACTTGTACAAAATATGAGTATATGCACATAAAATAATTGAAATCATGCTAAAGAGGACATTTGTTCAAACCATGCTAAAGTACTTTGAAAAGCCTTATGCACAATCAAGAACCCATATAAACCAATAACCACATAATCCATAAGTCAAACCCATGTACGACACAAGACCAACATCAACAACTAATAGTCAAGTCAACATATACAAGAGTTCATAACATCATAATATAAGCAAGACCGTTACTCATAATCCACCATTTATCCTACAAGTGCAATGACCAAGCAAAGCCCCATAACCTTACTCAATCAAGTAAACCAAACAAAGGATCACAAGTAATGCCCAACTCAACATAACATAACATCAATAATAGTAATCATCATATTTAGCAATATAGACCAATAACATGTTCATCTACGAAACTAACATCATAAAGGATCATCAACATGTAAAGTCAACATAAGCATAATATTTACTTTATAAGATCATTATAACATAAGAACATCCTTCTAGGACTTTCCTCAAAGCCAACTAGTGCAATGCCTAGGTAGAGTCTCATACCCCTACCTAGAGTAAGCCAACCTCTCAAGTCACCCTAGTTAGAGTTCACATCATTACTTCATTTTACTTTCGGGAACACTTGTCTTAATCGACATACACCAC
This sequence comes from Solanum lycopersicoides, assembly GCA_022817965.1. Classification (NCBI taxonomy): domain Eukaryota; kingdom Viridiplantae; phylum Streptophyta; class Magnoliopsida; order Solanales; family Solanaceae; genus Solanum; species Solanum lycopersicoides. The sequence goes on along the minus strand of CM040625.1, from coordinate 44,670,720 downwards.
AAGAGCTAAGTGTGGAATCCAATGTTGTACAACCTTACACCAACGGAAGGCGGACTACCGGCCAAAGTAATACCAAACATGAACATAGCATCTAGGTGGATCCACTAGCTAGTATTCCTATGGTGGCAACATAGTTCAAGAACTAGGAGATATGAATTGAACCCTCTACATGCCTATCGGCATTGGAACCCTCATCTCATGAGAATCCATTGGGTGTGTGTCCCTCATAGGGGAGTCAACACCTTATGTGGAACTATAGGGTGAATTTTACTCTAGGGGAAGTCAACACATCTCATCATCAAGTTCACTCGGTGCTAAGCTAAGTACCTTTTGAAATGTATTTCTTTATTAATCATCACTTAGTTTGGGTCATAGGGTCTAATCCCTTCTATAATCATTGTCATTTAGCTCAATAGGTATTGCATGAGAATATCCTTTAATGGCAACCCTCATATGTGAGATTAAGATATCATCATCATCATTTCATAATAAGGCACATAGGCAAGTCATCACCAACCTTATATCATTTCATCTTAAGCATAATCTCAATATCACATAGTCAAGACATTTCAATTGAACATCATACCAACACCTACATAGACTATTCACAAGGTATACTTCAATTGAACTACATCCTCAATCACAAGCCACCATAATTGAAGTAAAGGTTAGGATCATGAAGACTTACCAAATCTCCTTCAAAAGCCATCATAATGGTCTTACCATCAACCAACCAATTACATCCAATAATAGGTATAGTAACATCAATCAATAGTAATTAATACAAGATCTAGGTCAATTGCATCATCACTATCCCAATTAACATCAATTCATAACCTAGGGTTAGGGGAATTAGGGTTCATCATGAATTCATCAAGAATTAGATCCAATCCCAACAATACATTACCCTAGTAAATCCATACATGAATTAGAATAGATAAAACAAGTCTAATAATCAAATCATTCTTCAATTCCTATCAATTCATGACCAAGATCCAAGATTTGGGAAATTTGGGGAAAGGGACATGATCTACATGAAATTACTTCAATTAACATCAATTAATCAACAATATACACTTAATTAGTCATAGGCAATCACAATTTATCATCAATTTGAAGTTTAGAAGAAAACCCATTAGAATTGGAAAACCCAATGGAATTGGATAACTTAGAAATCAACTTTGAAAGGACCTCTTGGGAAAGGAATCCTAAGAGTGAAGAACCCATACCTTAATGAAGATAAATCCACGAAATTGAAGTGAAATCCTAGAGAAATTGACCTTCTTCTTCAAGTTTTATCCTTCTTCAATGGAGGAATTGGGGAGAGAGAAAGTAGAGAGAGGTGTGAGGTTTTGGGTTTGTTTTGGGAATTGGGTTTGGAGTGAGTGAAAATGTCTTAAAACTGATCCTAAGTCATTATATAGTCACCTCCTAAATTACCCAAAACACCCATCACTTAAATTGGTCATTTTGTGAAGTCAAAATGCCAAAAATACGATTTTACCGAATCTGGGAAGTGGCTCCTCGTCGCAAGGCTAATTCCCATTTTTTTTTGAAAAAGTTATCTGAGGCAGTAGGGTACGTGTGGGCTGCGCGTCGCTCAGCGGCCCTTTTAATCTTGACTCACGCAGGCTGCTTTGGCAGCCTGACCACACATGTTGGGGTCCTTCTCAAGGACCCTTCGTTGGGTCCTTGGGGAGTCGTTATCAGACGTTTAGACCCTCTATACTACATTATACTTAACTAAAGTCCTTTTACAAGTTTTAGACTCCATTTGACCCTTTCAATCCATCCCCAAACATAGCGACGTCAACTAGTTCAATTAAGCTAGTTTCCGGACGTCATGGACGTTCCTTGACGTCTTGACTCAAAAACTTCTCGGATGACTTATAAACATTATTTTAGGTCTTAAAACAATATATATACCCTTATACACTCATGTTAGGCTCTATATTAGGTTGCGACTTTTTGGAGTGTTACATTATCCCCCTTAGGAACATTCGTTCCCGAATGACACTAAACTTTTAAAAGGGACATGATAGACTCAAGACTAGCAGTCCAACCAAAAAATATACTACAACATCATCATGAGTTACAACTCAAATCAACATAACAATATGACATTTACACAATGACTCAAAACATCAATTTTACACATAATGGCTCAAAGTCACAACATGAGGAATTTCTTTCTCATAACAACAACATGAACTCCACATATCATTAAAGAGTCAATTATGCCAAAGTTACTTTATAAACATATCAACATGCTCAATATCACATTATGAAGACAACAACATACCAAATACACAAGTAGTGCAAATCAAGCAAAATAGCATTGTTCCATGAAACTTATTTTAGCATAAAACCTTTTTTTTACCATAAATATGCATATCTTTACAAAACAAGTCAAATTCAAAGCAACTCATTATTTTTCATTATTAATAAGGAGAACTAACCTTAATTAGAAAAGATATGAGGATAACGGGACTTCATGTAGGCCTCGGCCTCCCATGTTGCTCCCTCAACTAGGTGGTTTCTCCATAACACTTTTACGGAGGCCACCTCTTTGTTCCTCAACCTCTTCACTTAACGATCAAGGATTTCAAACGGAACCTCCTCATAGGAAAGGTTCTCTTTCACACCAAGACCTTCAATAGGAAGAATGGACTCGGGATTACCGATACACTTCTTAAGCATAGAAACATGGAAAACCGGATGAACTGAAGATAGTTCACTAGGGAGTTTCAACTCATATGCAACCTTACCAACCCTTTGCAAGATATCATAGGGACCCACATAACGACGACTTAACTTCCCTTTCTTTCCAAATCTAACCACCCCTTTCATGGGCGAAATTTTCAAATGCACTTTATCACCCTCTTCAAATTCAAGATCTCTTCTCCTATTATCGGCATAAGACTTTTGCCGACTATAGGCTGTTTGTAAACGGTTTCTTATGATATAAACTTTCTCTAAGGTCTTATAGATCAAATCGGGACCAAGAAGCGAAGATTCGACAATCTCAAACCATCCAATAGGAGATCTACACCTCCTACCATACAAAGCTTCGAAAGGAGCTATAGATATGGATGAATGAAAACTATTGTTATATGAGAACTCCACCAATGGCAGTGCTCATCCCAATTTGCCTTGAAGTAAATGATACAAGCCCTAAGAATATATTCAAGAGTTTGAATAGTACGCTCCGCTTGACCATCCGTTTCAGGATGAAAAGCGGTGCTCAACTTCACTTGAGTACCCAAACCTCTTTGGAAAGATCTCTAAACCTAGATGTAAATTGAGCACCTCTATCCGATATGATGGACAAAGGAACCCCATGAAGACTCACGATCTTGTCAATATATATTCTTACATAATCTTCCGCCGAATAAGTAGACTTAACGGGGATAAAGTGAGCGGATTTTGTCAATCTATACACTCCCACCCATATAGAGTCATATTACTTTCGAGTTCGAGGCAAACCTACTACAAAATCCATGTTAACATCTTCCCACTTCCAAGTAGGAATTTGGATTTCTTGTAGTAAATCACTCGGCTTTTGATGCTCGGCCTTAACTTTTTGGAAATTGGGACACTTTGCATCAAACTCCGCAATATCCCTTTTTAGGCCATCCCACCAAAACACTTCTCTAAGATCATGGTACATCTTTGTAGAATCCGGATGAATAGAGTAACGGGCTTTATGATCTTCCTCAAATCACCCACATTAGGCACACACAATCTCCCTTGGGACCTAAGAACACCATCCCCCCCTTGGGATAATGACTCATTCATTTTTCCAAGAACCGATTCTTTCAACTCCATCAATAATGGATCAAGATGTTGCTTAGACTTCACCTCAACCACCAAAGATGATTCGGAGTTATGATATATCACAACACCACTTTTTGGAAAACCTTCAATTCGAACCCCTAAACCCTAAACCCTAAACGAGCAAACCTATGAACATCCTTCACTAGGTTTCTCTTCGCTTCTTCCACATGGGACACACTTTCCATGGACAACTGACTTAGAGCATCCGCCACCAAGTTAGCCTTGCCGGGGTGATAGAGAACACTCATGTCGTAGTCTTTAAACAACTCTAACCATCTCCGTTGCAGGATATTAAACTTTTTTGTGAGTGAATATATATTGAAGACTTTTATGGTCCGTATACAGAGCAACATGAACCCCATAAAGATAATGCCTCCATATTTTCAAGGCAAATACCACGGCCGCTAACTCAAGGTCATGAATCGGATAATTCTTCTCATGAACTTTGAGTTGCCTAGAAGCATAGGCTATAACTTTGCCATGTTGCATAAGAACACACCCCAACCTGACTCATGATGCATTGCAATACACCACAAAACCTTTAGTACCCTCCGATAGGGTCAATACCGGAGCGGAAGTAAGCCTATCCTTTAACATTTGGAATCTTCTTTCACATGCTTCCGATCATTCAAATTTCACATTCTTTTGAGTCAAGGTTATCAAAGGGGAAGAAATTGATGCAACCCGTCGACAAACCTTCTATAATAACCGGCTAGGCCTAAGAAACTCCTAATATCCGTAGGAGCCAAAGGTCTAGGACAATTTTTCACCATTTCAATCTTTCTTGGATCAACCTCAACACCCTAACTAGAGATGATATGACCAAGAAACGCTACCGACCTCAACCAAAACTCACATTTACTATACTTGGAAAATAATTGGTGTTCCTTAAGCACTTGCAACACCACTCTCAAATGGTCCATGTGTTCACCCTCATTCTTTGAATATACCAAGATGTCATCAATGAAGACAATGACAAATGAATCTAGGTAACTTCGGAATACCCTATTCATTAGGTCCATAAACGCCGCCTGAGCATTAGTGAGACCAAAGGACATTACTAAGAACTCAAAGTGACCATATCTAGTTCAAAATGCCATCTTGGTAATATCTTCACCTCTCACCCTAAGTTGGTGATATCCCGATCTCAGGTCAATCTTGGAATAGTAACTCGCACCTTAGAGTTGACGAAATAAATCATCAATCAGAGGGAGAAGATACTTGTTCTTGATTGTGACTTTGTTGAGTTGACGGTAATCGATACACATTATAAGGGCCCATCCTTCTTCTTCACAAACAATACTGGATCACCCCATAGAGAAATACTATGCCGAATAAAGCCCTTGTCTAGTAAGTCTTTTGTAAGATCCCGAAAATGAGATAAGGTGTCTAGAGCCTAACATGTTTGTCTTGATGTTATAAGGTCCTAAAATGCCTTATTATATGATATAGAGGCAGCGTGCAAAGTTTGAAGTGATTTGGAAGTCGAACGTCAAGGGATGTCCAAGGTGTTCGACGATTAGTCGCTTATGTGCCTCATGTATGCATGCATTCCTAATCTGTATGAACTGAGTCTAATGAGTCTTGAAATGGTTTTAAATGATGTTTAATGTTATTATATGAAGTTTCATGAAGTTTGGAGGTCAAACGCCCAAGAACGTCCAAGGCGTTCGAAAGATAGCCCCTAAGACGTTCATCGTGTGTCATGATGGGGTCAAGGCTGTTTGGACGTCTTGTAGGTGTTTGTTTTGGATGAAATTTATGTGGAAGATCTATAACATGTTAAGTTTTGTAATCGCATTGGAAACGTCCGGGTACAACTTCTAAAGGACCCCAGAAGAGGCCCCAAAAGAAGGACCCAAGGCTGCCTAAGACACTGCCTGGGCAGTGTCCCTTGACGGACCCAACGACGGATCGTTGGTCCCCCAACGGCCCGTCGAGCAGGTCTCGTCGATGGGGACTTGCCTTGGTCAGGTCTTAATCCAAGATTTTGGCCAAGTCTCAGACGACGGAGGCCATGACGCCCCGTCATGACCTTGACGCCCCGTCACTGCCTTCGTCGTGGGTGCCTGCAAGTTGGCAGCCTGCGTTCTGTTAATTAAAGGGGTGAATGGGAAATTCACCCCACGTCCTAACCTGACTATATTAGGTTTATTTAGTTAATTTTAGGTGTATGTAAGTCTTCCAAAACGTGATCAACTCATTCATAAATCCTCTCACATGTTTAAAGCCTTTCCCTCCCAAAAATGTTCTCTCTAAAACCACCATTGTTGGTGAAGCTCAAGAGCTGCTTGGAGATGGATTTTCTATGGATGAATCATGAAGTTTTAGAGGTTTTCATGTAGATAAAGGTATGGCAATCCTTCATCTTCAAGTAACCTTCCACTTGGAGAGTTCTTCTCAATGTTTTTCAAAGAAAACTTATGATCAAGTTTCCAATCTTCCAATCTAGCCATGGGTTCTTTATCAAAATGTTTTTAATGATTTAATCATGAAGATTGAAGTTAATGCAGTGATTTTGAATGTGATTTCACTCCAATTGCATGATGAACCCATGTTCCTTCCAAAATTGGTTTAGCTCTTGCATGAGCTTTGTGATTACGGCTTGTTCTTGATTAAATGGTGATTCTCTTACGATGAATTGCTTGTGTTTACTGTTAATTACATTAATTGATGGTGAATTGATGATGATCAGTCCATGATGATAAATATATGAAGTTTTGAGCATGAATAGCCTATGTTTCTACATGTTTTCTCGAAGTCGATTGTGAGATCGGTTGTGTAGACTCTTGATTATGTATGAACTGCTGTAGCTGCTGTTTTAGGGTGATGTAATGGATGAATTTTGTAGGTATAAATCCTAAATGTTTAAATTAAGAAAGGTTGTATGAATTGATCTAGATTCCTTTAGGCTATGAAGTCAAGAAGCTAAGTGTGTGATGTATCTCGAATTGTGATTTGATGAAGCATGATTTAATCTTGATTTCTTATCTAATTAGCTACTGCCTAATGAGTATATTATTGATGAAATATGAATGATGATCAAACGCTTAGGTAGTTCATAGTATTGGTAAAGTCTTCTATACTCTAGCAAATCGATAAGCCTAAATGCCTATGTTGTAATTCTAATCTTGAAGGTATGTGATCATGATTTCAATATGGTTAAATGAAGGTTTAGCTACTGCCTTAGACTTATACATGTATGAAATATGATCTAAAATCAATGTAAGGGAAGTTAGCTAATGATCTATGGTATCCTACTTTCCTAGTATGTTGATATGTTGTATTATGTTATGGTATAATCTTGTAGCAACTTGTACATGGTTTCTTATATGTTTAAAGTACATTTAGCTACTGCCATATATGTGTTTTATTGATGAATAAGGTGTATTGATCAATGATGATCAAAGGGTGAGAAATTGGTAAGAATGCTTATTTCCTTTACTCTTCTACTTCTCTATTCCTTTATAGTAATGTTGATGAAGCCTTGTATGGCATTGTGTGGTATGGTCCACTTATGATGGCGGTGTTTACTTTATTGTCATTATATATGTGTTGACATTGGCCTTGAAGGTAAATTGATGAACTTATGAACATGTGCTTAAGATGATACTATGAGAAGCTTAAGCCTACTTTCCTATTGTAGTTGTGAATTAGGTTGTGTGGATATTGTATGAGCATGTGTATATTCATGTTAGGGTAAATTATAGGTGCTGCCATTGATGTGTGCAAATGGTTAATAACCCCTTACCTATGTACCCCTTATATGAAAGTGTAAATAGCTAAAGTTAGGAGTCTTTGTTATATTGTATATATTGTCTTGTCTCCTATGCTATTATGTGTTGTGTGCCATGTTCTTGGAAGTGTAATGTGGTCTAATAGGGTGGCTGACTTAAGAAGTTATTGATAGCCATTATGTGATCATGTTGGTCAATGTACACACATTCTCACTTACATGCATGTTACAAGTAGTATAAGTCATTGTGTCTAAATGAAAGGTAGTTCTCATATTCACTAGTGTCTACTAGTATGCATATTAAGGTGATGTTTATGAAAGTATGATTTGTATTCCCTTACTAGGATGACTTCATAGGTGTACTAGTATGTGCAAGGGTATGGAACCTTGTCTATGCATTGCACATGTGTATCTTGATAGGATAGTTCCTAGGTTTGGTTTCTTATGTATATGAAGGATAATTATATGAACATGTTATGAATATGATGTATATGATATGATGAAGTATGAATGTGTATAGTGTCTTAAGTAGGTTTATATGAAAGTATTGCTCATATAGTTATGCCTATAGACTTATGCATTGATATATGGACATGTGTGACATTATGTGTTATTTGAAAAGTTTGCTCACATCTATGTATACACTCACACACATGGATGATCTAGTTAGTGAGAGGGGCCTTGCTAGGGGTGCCCAAGAATACTCCAAAACTAGATAGGTGCTTGAATATGCTATAAGCATATGAATGATGAATATCCTAAGTCTATGCTTTTACAAATAAATGATAATAAATGCTTTTTCAATAAAAAAGGAACTTAGCCTAGCACCAAGTGAACTTGTAGATGTGAGGGGTGACACTTTCTTACATAAGGAAAGGTAGGGTTCATTACGATTCTCACGGGGTGGATAGCCTCATGACCCAACATAAGGTGTAGAGTTGATATTTCCATGAATCCCCCAAGTTCCATAAACTATGTTGCCACCATAGGATACTAGCTAGTGGATCCACCTAGAAAGCTATGTTATGTTTGGTTCTACTTTGGCCGGTAGACCACCGTCTTTAGGTTTGGGGTTTTATGACACCAGATTCCATGATTAGCACCCATGGTCTATGTCGGTTAAGGTTATGGTTTCCCTAAAGGTAAAATGGACAATGGAAGTAATTGAATAGGATCCTAACTAGGAGGACTTAAGGCAAGTTACTTAGGATAGGTGGAAGTAATGAACCCATCTAGACATTGCACAAGTGACTCCTTAGGAAGTCTTAGGAAGGTTCCCTAATGCATATGATTATGTATGTGTCCTTTATGTATGACATTGTAGTAATTATCTATTTGTCATGAAGATGTGCATGATATGAGTCTTTATACATGATATTAATCTTGTGGACTATATGGTGAAGGTATTAGTTGACATAAGTGGAGTTGTCTTCTCTTACCATGTTGATATATGATTTGGATGTAAAGGCTTGTGATCTCATGATAGGTTTACTAAGCATGTGTGAGGTTATGGGGCCTTATATGTGCATTGCACTAGTGGATCTAGATTGGGGACATGGGTTAGGTTTTATAAGGTTTAATGTGAAGTAAAAGAAGTGTGTGTGCATATTGACTAGGAGTTCATTTAATGTACTTGTAGTCTGGTTTAACTATGTCTATATTGTACTATACTTCTATGATGGCATGTGTTGTTTTGTGTAGATGCTTTGTATGGTTTCCTCTTGTGTTCCTAAGGTGATACATTGCACCAAGTATCCCTAAAGGATTACTTGGGAGGCTAATGATTTAAAAGGAAGAGTTCACTGCAAAGGTGATGGAGCTCACTGTAAAGTGACCTCAAATTGTACTTAAATTCTATATGTTCTCTTCTATGATGGTTGGCCTTGGATTGTGTTTCTATGAATTATGTGGATGATATAAATGATATTGATAAAGTTTTTATGATGATTAACTCAAACGGCATGAAGTATGATTTCAAAGGAAATGCCCCTTTTAAATTCATGTTTTTGCATGGTTGTCATACTTAGTGCATTCTTGTATTAATTCATTCTTCTCTACTTTTTACACAAAGTGTATGTCATGGATGCTTAAAGGATGTCTTGAATGGTGAAGAGTTTGATAGATGATTCCCAAGCTCAATGAAAGGAATCCTTAAGGTTCAAGGATGTCCTACTTATGTCTTTAATGTAAAGTCAAAAAATATTGTATAGTTATGTAATGTGTCTTATGGGTCGTGTCCCTAATGTACTCTAAAGTTATTGAGTCTAAGATGGCAAAGAGACTTAGAGTCTAAATATGTATTATGACTTATATTTTATATATATATAATGTGATGTTTCTAGCATATGATGTGCTATGAAAAGTTTTAAATTTTCCGCTAAATTTACTATGCCAATGCAATGAATGATATGAGAGGCTTGTCTTAGACCTCCGAGAGGTCGACGACGCCGGTTACAATCCAAGATTGTACCCTATCTTCTAGGGTATGGTTTCGGAATGTGACATCTTTGAGTTGAGCCTTCAACTCTTTCAATTAGGCCAGAGCCATCCGATAAGGAGAAATTGAAATGGGATTTGTATCCGGTAGCAAGTCGATACCAAAATCAATTTCCCGCTCAGGTGGAATACTGGGAAGATCATTAGGAAAAAACTCCATAAATTTCCTCACTACAGGGACCGACTCAATGGGAGGAATCTCGGAGTCTAAATCTTTGACTCTTACTATATGATATAAACACCCTTTAGAGATCATCTTACAAGCTTTCAAACAAGAAATGATGCGACCTCTATGAATAGCATTTCCCTCCTTCCATTCTAAAACGCGTTCATTTGGAAAGTTAAACTTCACCACCCTTGTTGTACAATCTATGGAAGCGAAACAAGCATGCAACCAATCCACACCCAAAATAACATTAAAATCAACCATATTAAATTTTACTAACTCCACATGAGTAACTCTATTGGGCAACATTATAGGACAATTTCTATATACTCTCTTAGCAACAACCAACTCAACCACCAGGGTAGTCACCATAAAAGGTTCATTCAAGATATCGGGTAAATTGTCAAACTTTTTAGCTACTAGAGGAGTAACAAATGACAAATTTGCACCGGGATCAAGTAAATCATATACATCAATAGAAAATACTTTCAACATACCGGTTATCACATCGGGAGAAGTCTCTTGTTCACCCCTAGAGCGGAGAGCATAGAAGTGATTCTTCTTCGGAGCATCATCATTTGAACCACTTGCTTGTTCACTCCCCTTGTCTTGGCCCTTCAAATTATGGCAATCTCTCACCTTGTGACCCCTTTTTCCACAACCAAAGCAATTACCCGTTCCCACTAAGCATTCGCCCACATAACCCTTACCACCCTTGGTAAAAGTAGGCTTCTCACTAAGTGAGTTTCCACCCTTTCCCTTTTGGGACTTAGGTTTAGGCACCTTATCATCACGAACCTTAGGGAACTTAGAAGGAACTTTATTGGAGAACCTCTTCTTGAACTTAGGCTTGTCTTGAATGTCAAGCCTACCCTTTGAAGAACCACCATCAAAAGACCTTGCCCTATTGCAATCTCTACTCTTTCTCTTAACCCTTGTCTCTTCTACTTGTTGAGCATGAACCATGAGACGATAAATGTTCATAGTATCATGTAGCATAGCCAAACGATATTTTTCTTTCAAGTCATCCCACACTCCCGTCACAAAGCGACTCACTTCATCCCTAGGGTCGGAAACCAAAGAAGGAGCATACCTTGACAATTTAGTTTTCAAAGAGTAGTCAAGTACACTCATACCTCCTTGACGAAGGTTGATGAATTCCTCCACTTTGGCTTCCCTCTTCTCTATAGGAAAGAACCGATCAAGAAAATCCTTCTTGAAAATCTCCCATGTCACCGGACCACCCCTTAGAGGCATATTGTCTCTCCATTGGACGTACTAAGTTTGGGCCACATCTTTGAGTTGCTAAGTGGATAACTCGGCTTTCTCACTAGTAGTCAACCCCATAGCATAGAGAATTTTGTAAGTTTCATCAATAAACTCTTAGAGGTCTTCCTCCACTTTGGACCCATAGAAATAAGGGGGATTCATCCTAGTGATATCCCTCAAACAGGAGGCCATGGTGCTAACTTGTTGGTTTCCTCGGGGTACCACCTTCCGATTAGCTTGGGTCGTCATAGATTGCGTTTGAGTAGTAAGGGCTTGTGCTTGTGTTGTAATGGTTTGGGCCATTTGGAGAAAAGTTTCCCTTATATCCCCATCCGCCATAGGAGGAGGAGCAGCCGGAACTTGATCATCCATAGGAACTTCTTGAAGTGGAGGCACTTTGTTGTGTTGTGCTCCCGCATTAGTGATGCCTTCCTCGGCCCTTCTTGCGGCTGCTCTTCGGGTATTCATACCTATAACCATAATACAAGGTTTAGGTGAAAGTACACATAAATTAGACTCTAGAGGCACAACATAGGATTACACGAAGATGAGAGTTTACTAAGCATCACATAGTTTCTATTCATAAGTGCGGCGTGCTTCACAATTATGAATAAGAATCTACGTAGACGTGGTTTAATGAGACATCAACCCTAAAGGTATTCAACCTCATGTTCTGATACCAAGTTTGTCACATCCGAGGAGCACCCCATAGACGTAACCGGCGTCGTCGTCCTCGAAAAGCACTAAGACTAGCCTCTTCGCAATCGTCATTACATATCATGGGTTAAAAGTGCGGAAAATTAAAAACTTTTCGTTTATTCTACATTGAGGTTTATTTAGACCTCTCGCTTACACATAATATATATTTATCGAGTATACATAGACCCTTCATATAAGAAGATTACATAGTGTTCTACTTTTATTGCACATGCATAGTATAAGATAGTCTCATAAGAAGTCTATAACATTGTCTCATATTAAACCATCTAGACAAGAGTATAACAATTTGGGAATAGCCCTTACATCATCAATCATAGCCACATATAGGCTTTACAATTATAGTACCAAAATGAAAGAGAATGAGCAAAGCGTCAATATGTAGATAATGACATCGTCTTCAGAAAGTGAGGACCTACCAAACTTGGAAGATAAGAATCCAAGTAGTCTTCAAATGACCTTCTACTAAGCTCAACGGCCCGATCCTACATTTATAGAAAACATAAGAGATGGATTCGTAAACACTTGTACTAAGTATGAGTATATGCACATAAAACAATTGAAATCATACTAAAGAGGACATTTGTTCAAAACCATGCTAAAGTACTTTGAAAATCCTTATGCACAATTAAGAACTCATATAAGCCAATAATCACATAATCCATAAGTCAAATCCATGTACGACACAAGACCAACATCAACAAGTAATAGTCAAGTCAACATATACAAGAGTTCATAACATCACAATATAAGCAAAACCCTTACTCATAACCCACCATTTAGCCTACAAGTGCAATGACCAAGCAAAGCCCATAACCTTACTCAATCAAGTAAACCAAACAAAGGATCACAAGTAATACCCAACTCAACGTAACATAGCATCAATAGTAGTTATCATCATATTTAACAATATAGACCAATAGCATGTTCATCAATGAAACTAACATCATAAAGGATCATCAACATGTAAAGTCAACATAAGCATAATATTTACTTTATAAGATCATTATAACATAAGAACATCCTTCTAGGACTTCCCTCAAAGCCAACTAGTGCAATGCTGTCACGCCTCAAAACCCATTAAGACGAACAGGCACCCGATGCCCTAAAGGCCCGAGAGAACCAACCTACAACCTGTTCTTACTGAGCATATACTATAACAATTGAGACAAGTTAACTTTGGATGCAGCGATGCAAACCAACGTAAGTAGATCCAAAAGTTATATACAAGACTTGGCCGTTTAGGCCACAACTCCTTAAGACACAACTGAACCATGTACATACGTCTACAAAGCCTCTAAAAGATAGAAGACTAGAGTAGGTCGGGACAGACCCCGCCTTACCCTTAACTACGATACAATACCAAACGAATTTACCAAGGACTTAATAAAGCTCAGAATCAACTTGGAGCTCACCAAAAGTAGCAGAATTTCGAGTGCTCCTACTGAGGAGGTCTACTAGCTGGAGTACCTGAGCCTGCAGCATGAAATGCAGCGTCCCAAATACGGGACGTCAGTACGAAAAATGTACTGAATATGTAAGGCAAAAAGTATATGTAATACAAGGCAAAAATGAAATCAAGTAGCAACATATGAGTGCATAGATTAGGAGAGACGACCACCTTTGCTTACTCCTGTGGAATCAAGTAAGCTACATTCTTTTCTTTACCTTCTTTGTATGTTATAATCTTTGTTGGGCATGTGATACAAGTGACCAGCTGATCAGTGGTAGAAGAGGATGACCCATGCTAGGCGTATTAACCCCTGGGATGCGGTCCTCATAATTACACAACTTGGGATCGGCCCATGCTAGGCTTTCGCCCCTGAGCTGCCACCCTTCTATACCAATAGGGATCGGCCCATGCTAGGCTTTCGCCCCTAAGCTGCCACCCTTAATTAAATAGATTTCTTCACTTAGATTCTTTAATCTTTGAGATTATTGTTAATCAGTTCATAACTCTTTTGAGATGTTATTTTGGATAATCGTAACACTTTGAGATGTTGATTTGGTGGTCATAATCATCTTGGAGACATGAAATTACTGGAACAGTAGTGGAATACATGAAAACAATACTTTGAGGCAGTAACAATGACATAAGGAGCTATGAAACATCAACACCTAACTTTAAGACCTTAATGGCACAATTGACTTCAATTGGCTTAGGAGAAGGATTCATCAAACTTTCTTTTGCAAATACCATTTCTATAACAGCACAAGGGGAAATTACACAAGTATAGAGTAGTGAACATATAATGAAGTAGTTCCATGTACTTAGAATGGGGAAAGAAATATTGTTAGCTATTTGGAGATAGTACGCTGCCACCATCCTTCCTTTTCTAGAAATAGAACTTATGAGAATCACTTCATTGATATTAATTGCAGGTAGCAGATTTCATGCCAAAAGGATATAGAATCGAATAGCCTTACATACCTTATATTTATGACCAATACCACTATCACGATTCAGCCTTCCTTATTGGGTGGTAATCTACAACATAAGTCATGATTAAGCTAACATCAGCAGCTAATCACAATAAGGTTCTCCAAAACAGTAGCTAAAAATATTTGATGGAAATCAGGCCCATACAACCCTTACATAAATGGTGAACCACCACACCCTTCCTCTACACATTAATACAACTTCAAACATCATTTCCAGAGATACCCAAACAGCCCTCAAAAATAATATTCATAAGGCAGCCACTAACAATCTCAAATCTTTCAGCATAATAGGAGAATATTGACTCAAAGATTTATCACAATCCATGAATTCTTGATAAACATATACAAAATTCTCCACTCCAAACATTATCAAAGAGAGGAAAACAAATGGGTTGAAGTCTTACCTTAATTCTGAAAATTTATCCTCTAAACTTGTACTTCAAGAATTCAAACTCTCCTTCAAACTCTTACTTGAAAAATTAGACAGCACTCAAGAACTCTAAGGGGTTTTAGGGCTGCTAATTGAAGCCAAGAGAGACCAAGAAAGAACTTAGGAAATCTGAAATTTTTTGCAAGTTCAAAATGGAGAATAAGACTTGATCCTTATCCTTTGAAAAAGGAGGTGTTATGGCCGACACTCTTGACCAATTTTGGGCCATATAATGTCAAGTAGGTGCCCCACCTGCTTGTCCTTTTAACTTGGGCCTTTTGGACTTAATATTATTGGACCTTGGCTGTCCATTTTTCCTTTGTTCTTTTAATCAGCTTGGGACAGATTAGTGCAAGTAGGTGGTACACACTTGGCCCAATAACATGGTAAAACAAATCTTAGGAGGTCATGTACTTACTTAGTTTCACTTGGGCTTTATCCATAATGGCCAATTGGCAGATTTGGCTGTTGGGCCTTCTTTCATTCACATTTTCTTTAATAGGTTTGGGCTTCAAATGAGCCCCTAAATATAAGCCTAAATCTGGTCAATCAAACTTGGGCCCTTTAACTATAATATAGATCAAGTAGGTGATGCAGCTGCTAGCTCAATTACCACCTACTATAATTACTTAAATACTTTCCATCGGAGTTAACTTGCAATACATATGCTAAAACGTGCAAGGCTTACATCACCTTCCAAGCTAGTTTAAACCAACACTAATCATGTAAGAAACATGATCCCTCACCTACACTATAAGTATATGTCAAGTATAACATGAATAGAAACTACCACATAC